>JAIOJX010000032.1:38053746-38653746 GCA_022376925.1 Tragulus kanchil
AATCCAAATAAGTTATTTTGTGATTATCAGGAAATTGATTCTAAACTTTATATTGAGAAGCAAAGATCCTGGATAGGCAGCATAATACTGAAGAACAAATTGTAGGACTGACATTACCCAACATTGACCTACTATAAAGATATTATAATTAAGAGAGTATGGTGTTGGCAAAAGAATAATAAATAGATCAGTAGAATAGAATAGAGAGACCAGAAATAGACCCACATAAACATAGTCAACTGACCTTTTACAAAGGGGCAAATGTAATAAATATACTGAATAAAAGGCAGACATCCACGTTCAAAAAACTAAATGTCCACACAAATTTTACCCCTTTCCCAAATTAATTCAAAATAGATCTGAGATCTCAATGTAAAAATATAAATGACTTTACTTTTAGTTATGACCTTTTAGCCACAACATCATAAGGATGATCCATGAAAAAATAATTGGTCAGTAGGAACTCATTAAAATTAGAAATCTCTACTCTCAAAAAGATGGAGAATGAAGAGAATGAAGAAAGAAGTTGCAGACTGGGAGAAAATAGTTTTAAAAGTCACATCTAATAAAAGACTTGACCCAAAACGCACAAAGAACTTTTTGAACTGAGGTCAAATGAAAGAGTGAAATTTTGTGCCTGGCATTACAAAAATCAAATTTATGATTGTACAATTAATGCATTAATTTCATTAGAGAAAATTGATAAATGAATATTATAAATAACATTAACATATTACATTAACATTTTATTTAAAATATTCATTTCTTATCATTGTTAAAATTTTACCATATTCATTGATAGATTTCAAATGTATTTTCAGTGTCTTATGAGATTATTACATAATGATTTTTAAACATCCTAAAACAAAATTTCACATATCCCAATCAGAAGCTATGGGGCTGGACTCATGATAGAAGATACCCTCACCTAAATGGTTAATGAAATGTTTACAATTGAAAAACTCAATGGCTCAATTAATTTTTATGTTTCAATAATATAGAAATTCATTGTTCATATTCCTTGACAGTAAAAATGACAATTTCGGCTCTCAAATCTACTTTAATTTGTACTTTTAAAGATTTGAGCAAATACAGAAAGAAGTGTCTGCATATAATTCCTTTTCAACAGTGTTGCAATCAAGTAAATAGTTTAGCTATTGAAATGACTACTGAATTTAAACTGTTTTTATTGTCCAAGTGGATATAAAAATTTCAATAGATTCTATTTAATTTATTATGTATATAGTCAATTTTGTTTGTAAGAGATACAAGTAAACACTGAATGAAACATACAAATACTATAGGGGAAGTATAAATCTGTACTTTAATATACATTGAAATTTTCTAAGCAATAGGCTTTTAATATCATACGTATACTTTGAGAAAAATCTACATGTATTTGAATTTTAATTGTTGAAGAAATTAAATATTTTAAAAATATTAATAATGTGGTACTATGCCTATGGAAATGAAGTCTTCATATTAAATAAACATACACAAAAGGGAGAAAGAGAAGAGTTCCTAGATATGACAATAGAAACAGAAAAAAAAATTTGCAAGTTCTTTTCAGATATTTTGCTTATTTATTTTCACTAAGTGAAATAGAAAACAATTGAAAAATTTTAATCAAGAGAATCATAAGTTTAGACTTGTAATTAGATTTCTAAAAGATTACTCTGCATACTACATGAAAATATACTCCTTAAAATGCATAAACACATGGTGTCTGATATGGGAGAAAAAGGAAATATAGTGAGATTTAAAGCAAATTAGTATTAGAGAAAACCAAGAGATGCATAAAAAAGGGTAAAAGAATGCTAGAGTGTGATGAAAATCACGTGATAAAAATCATCAGAAATATTTTTCAAAATTTAGTAACAGGACCATAATTAAGGAAATGTTCAGTAATATGAAATGGTCCTGACGTTGCAATTAGCTTTTGACAATGGGCAAAACTGAATTTGATTAAGGAAGAGTTTCAAATGTATTTTCAGTGTCTTATGAGATTATTACATAATGATTTTAAACATCCTAAAACAAAATTTCACATATCCCAATCAGAAGCTATGGGGCTGGACTCATGATAGAAGATACCCTCACCTAAATGGTTAATGAAATGTTTACAATTGAAAAACTCAATGGCTCAATTAATTTTTATGTTTCAATAATATAGAAATTCATTGTTCATATTCCTTGACAGTAAAAATGACAATTTCGGCTCTCAAATCTACTTTAATTTGTACTTTTAAAGATTTGAGCAAATACAGAAAGAAGTGTCTGCATATAATTCCTTTTCAACAGTGTTGCAATCAAGTAAATAGTTTAGCTATTGAAATGACTACTGAATTTAAACTGTTTTTATTGTCCAAGTGGATATAAAAATTTCAATAGATTCTATTTAATTTATTATGTATATAGTCAATTTTGTTTGTAAGAGATACAAGTAAACACTGAATGAAACATACAAATACTATAGGGGAAGTATAAATCTGTACTTTAATATACATTGAAATTTTCTAAGCAATAGGCTTTTAATATCATACGTATACTTTGAGAAAAATCTACATGTATTTGAATTTTAATTGTTGAAGAAATTAAATATTTTAAAAATATTAATAATGTGGTACTATGCCTATGGAAATGAAGTCTTCATATTAAATAAACATACACAAAAGGGAGAAAGAGAAGAGTTCCTAGATATGACAATAGAAACAGAAAAAAAAATTTGCAAGTTCTTTTCAGATATTTTGCTTATTTATTTTCACTAAGTGAAATAGAAAACAATTGAAAAATTTTAATCAAGAGAATCATAAGTTTAGACTTGTAATTAGATTTCTAAAAGATTACTCTGCATACTACATGAAAATATACTCCTTAAAATGCATAAACACATGGTGTCTGATATGGGAGAAAAAGGAAATATAGTGAGATTTAAAGCAAATTAGTATTAGAGAAAACCAAGAGATGCATAAAAAAGGGTAAAAGAATGCTAGAGTGTGATGAAAATCACGTGATAAAAAAATCATCAGAAATATTTTTCAAAATTTAGTAACAGGACCATAATTAAGGAAATGTTCAGTAATATGAAATGGTCCTGACGTTGCAATTAGCTTTTGACAATGGGCAAAACTGAATTTGATTAAGGAAGAGATAAAAGCTATGTATGATAAAGACATAAAATTTAACTTCAATGTTATAAGTCTGTCTTAGAAGGAAATAAGATGACTGAAAATGAAGTGGTAAATTAGAATATTAAACCATCAAAAATTTCTTTAGGGAGAGGTAGAAATATAAATATACAGAATAAAAGGCTATCTGAACTGCAAAATTAGTCAATAGTGTTCCAGATGTAAAATATTTTATCTTACATGACAAAGGAAAAAATCATATAGGTGCTCCAAATAGATTATTCACAAATGTTAAAAAATTTCAACTCTAGTAGATGCTGGAGAATATCATAAAGACATAGTAGCCAAAGCATTTTATATATAATTTAAACACATGACAGTAATAGAACAAATTTAATGTATCAATTATTTTAATATATCAAAAATACAGAAAATAAACTATACATCCCAAATTTTATTAAAAAATATTTAAGAACTATGCTTGCTGACCAAGAAATGATAAATAAATGCATATATTCATAATACAGAAAAAAGGAAACAACAGATTAGAACTGGATATTTTCCCCTACATTCTTTAGACTTCAAATTAAATAATTTAATAACTGTTAGGTAGATTGAAAACTTTTTAGTAAATCATTATCCTCTCCTTGGAGCTTTTTTCTCATGTATTTACTGAGTTTTAAGAAATTTGCTTACAAAATTCCAGCTTTGTCCCATGGTTCTGATAAACACTACTGTGAATCTTTATATTCAGTAAGACAATAACAATGTCCTAATCTAGTAATCATTTCAGTGACTAAACTATTCATGTGATTATAGCTCTATTGGAGAAAGTTTAATCACAAATACATTAAATACATTTTTTTCCTCATTTTCTCAAATTCTAGAAAAAAATAGATTTGAAAACCATAATCTTCATTTTTAAAGAACATGAAAATGACTTTCTGTATCATTAAAACTGTTAAAAATTGAGCCATAATTGCTTTAATTGGGTAAAGTCCATAAACCACACAGTTGAATATATTTTATATCATGAGTCCAACTTCATTTAATCTATGTTATGTGCAATTCTGTTTCAAGATGTTTACAAATTGTTATGTTATTATCTTATGAAACTATAAAAAATTCATTTAAAATCTGTCAAGGGGTATGACAAAATTTTAACAGTGACATGAAATAATGTTTTAAAATATTAATATTATTTATTCTTCAATTTTAATAATAAAATTATTACATTGATTATATAATCATAAATTTGATATTTGAAAAGAAAGCAGTATAATTTCACCACATTATTTAGTCACAAATCTAAAAATAAACAAATGAAAGAATAGAAGGAACACTGCCATACAGTAAAATTTGGTGATTTCAAACAATGAATTATTTTTCCATTTCTACTTTTCTGTAGTTTCCCTATTTTCACAATAAGGATGTATAATATTATATTGAAAATTATCTTTAATAGAATACAAAAGCATAGATATATAAAAGTCAAAATTTTGCCCAGATATTCTTAAAGAAGAACAATATGAATTACTTATAATACAGACATCAATTATTATTATGATACTCTGATGATTATAATAAGTTGATACCGGTCTAAGAAAAGAGAAAAAGAACAATTAGATGAGACAGAAATTCGCTGCATGTGTAGTCACTTCCTTTATAATAAAGAAAATTCTAAGATGTAGTGAAAAAATCGTGATTGTTTCAATAGTGCTGGGTCAACTCCATATCTATAATTGATTTAAAAAATTATTGATCCTTACCTCAGGCTATACCAAACCATCAATTCTAGATCGATAATTATTATTAATGTGAATAGCAAAACCTATATTTAAAGAGAAAATGCATAACCTTTTTGTAACCTTTAAACAAATATTTTTCTTAAGCAGAATACAAAAAATGCAACAAAATCTATGAATCAATGGTTTTTAAGAGATGAAATATTAAACAACAAAGAACAGTGCCCCAATATAAATAGCATGAAACTTGCAGTTTTCCCAAGAGAGAAGAATGTTCCAGGGAAAAATTAGTAGACTTTCTGAGTAGGGGGAACTTTTCCAAGAAACAAGAAAGACCCTGGTCCAAAACATCACCAAAGTTAAAATATATTTAAAAATAAATCTTTTTTTGTTAAAAATTGAGCCATAATTGCTTTAATTGGGTAAAGTCCATAAACCACACAGTTGAATATATTTTATATCATGAGTCCAACTTCATTTAATCTATGTTATGTGCAATTCTGTTTCAAGATGTTTACAAATTGTTATGTTATTATCTTATGAAACTATAAAAAATTCATTTAAAATCTGTCAAGGGGTATGACAAAATTTTAACAGTGACATGAAATAATGTTTTAAAATATTAATATTATTTATTCTTCAATTTTAATAATAAAATTATTACATTGATTATATAATCATAAATTTGATATTTGAAAAGAAAGCAGTATAATTTCACCACATTATTTAGTCACAAATCTAAAAATAAACAAATGAAAGAATAGAAGGAACACTGCCATACAGTAAAATTTGGTGATTTCAAACAATGAATTATTTTTCCATTTCTACTTTTCTGTATTTTCCCCTATTTTCACAATAAGGATGTATAATATTATATTGAAAATTATCTTTAATAGAATACAAAAGCATAGATATATAAAAGTCAAAATTTTGCCCAGATATTCTTAAAGAAGAACAATATGAATTACTTATAATACAGACATCAATTATTATTATGATACTCTGATGATTATAATAAGTTGATACCGGTCTAAGAAAAGAGAAAAAGAACAATTAGATGAGACAGAAATTCGCTGCATGTGTAGTCACTTCCTTTATAATAAAGAAAATTCTAAGATGTAGTGAAAAAATCGTGATTGTTTCAATAGTGCTGGGTCAACTCCATATCTATAATTGATTTAAAAAATTATTGATCCTTACCTCAGGCTATACCAAACCATCAATTCTAGATCGATAATTATTATTAATGTGAATAGCAAAACCTATATTTAAAGAGAAAATGCATAACCTTTTTGTAACCTTTAAACAAATATTTTTCTTAAGCAGAATACAAAAAATGCAACAAAATCTATGAATCAATGGTTTTTAAGAGATGAAATATTAAACAACAAAGAACAGTGCCCCAATATAAATAGCATGAAACTTGCAGTTTTCCCAAGAGAGAAGAATGTTCCAGGGAAAAATTAGTAGACTTTCTGAGTAGGGGGAACTTTTCCAAGAAACAAGAAAGACCCTGGTGGCTGGAGTTCTCAGAACAGATTATTGGAGAAAAGAGGTGTGCACCAGATAAACTCAAAAGAATTCAGCAGAGGAAGACCCTTGAGAGCTCAATAGAGTACAGATGATCATACACATATGTGGAAACTCCCCAAGATGAGGGAGAGAACTGGCCAAAAAGTATTAACGAGAAGATAATCTGGCACTCTTGTAAGTCTGAAAAGTGTCTTTTCTCATCAGCATTGACAGAGAAACTCGTCATTTACTAGATATCAGGTGGGTAGCCCTAAGGTATTGCCTCAACATTAAGGAATAATCATGCCTAAAGTAAATGTTACTGATAAAACATAACAAACTTTAAAAAAACCAAGATAACTGTGTCTGGCATTCAACCATAAATTAATAGACATGCAAAGAAACAGAAAAATATCATAATAAGTCTGATTTATCATTTGAAATGGACTGAGAATAGATCTGATATTACAATTTACTGATGAACCTGTTTACAGGCAGCAAAGAAGACACAGACTTAAAGAACAGACTTGCGGACATAGTGGGGAAGGAGAAGGTGGGGCGAATTAAGAGAGTAGCATTGAAACACATACAATACCAATATAAAATCAATAGCCAGTGGAAATTTGTTGTATGATGCACAGAGCTCAAATCTGATGCTCTGTGACAATCTAGAGGGGTGTGATGGGATGGGAGAGAGGTTCAAGAGGGAAGAGACGTATGTATACCTATGATTGATTCATGTTGCTGTATGACAGAAGGCAGCATAATATTGTGAAGTACTTACCTTCCAATTAAAAACAAAGCCATTAGACAGTCATAGCAATATTATAAATGATCCAAAAGTAAATACAGAAGGTAGAAAAGAGACTCAAATCTAACTTGTAAAAATAAAAATGCAATGGCAAACAAAAACAATATGGGATGGAATTAGTAACATCAAATGTTGTATAAGAAAAGTTAGTGTACTTTAAGACATAGACGCAGAAATAACCCAAATTGCTACAGAAAATAAAATGACTTAAAAAGTACACTGAGTCAGTGCCTGGTAGGCATTGACACAGAAATATCTCTTTACATGAATTCTGCATTTTGTATATGGATATTTGGCAGACACCACTGGGTTTTGTTTGAGTATAGCAGTGTGCCTGGCCAAGAATCCACATTACTGTCTTCTGAAGCCAGCAGTTCCCATGTGACACAATTCTGATTAGCAGGGTGTAAGCAAAAGTCACTGGGTGAAGTATCTGGGAAAATCTTATAAAACTCAACTAGACTGAGTTCTTCAGAGTGACTCAACTGACAAGTTTTAGCCTTTTGCCTTCCTTCTTTCCTTGCCTCACGTACAAATTCAGTTTTGCAGTTGGAGCACTCACTTTCCTAAGGACACTTGCACAGAAAAGGGGAAGAACTCAGATCTGCTTGTGTTACTGAATTCTTATCTTGGATTGCTTAACAATAGAAAAAAAATCCCCAGCTTGGCTCAAGTTAATTGATTTGAGGAGAGAAAGAATGAGACTTTAACATACATTAGTTCCAGCATCTGAAGTACCAAAATAGCAGAAAGACTCCTCACAATACCTGTCTTCAACACCAAGCTCCAGCTTCACCCAGCTGCCTGTGGGCTATAATGCTGGAGACTTCACACCAAACAGCTAGCAAGACAGGAACACAGTCCTGCTCATCAGCAAACTGGCTGCCTAAAGTCATTCTAAGCTCACAGACACCTCCAAAACAGACCTCCAGATGCAGCCCTGCCCATCAGATGGAGAAGATTCAGCTCCACCTACTGGAGCTTAGGCATCACTCTCTCTCAACAGAAAGCCTACACAAGCTGCTGGATCAATTTCACCCACCAAAGGGGAGACAACAAAAACAAGAGGCACTTGAACCCTGCAGCTTGTGAAAAGGAGAACATAGACACAGTAAGTTAGACAAAATGAGAACACAGAGAAAAATATTGCAGATGAAGGAACAAGGTAAAAACCCACAAGAACAAATAAGTGTAGAAAAATGGTAATAATGATGATCTGAAATCTTGGAAATAGAGTGGAGACACAGATCAAGAAGATACAAGAAATGATTCACAAGGACTTAGAAAAACTAAAGAACAAACATGGTTACTTTTGTATATTTTTAACTCGCACTGATGCGAATATTGAGGTTTCCTTCTTGTAGTCCATCTACCTTACCTTCCCTTCCTCTGCTTCTCAATTGGCAAAAACTTCTCATCTTTTAAAGACTTAAATGTCTTCCATAAAGTATTTACTATTCCAAACTGTGTAGGACTAACCACTCTTGTGCTCCTACTGACTTTGGTATAAGGATATCTATGATAGCTTTTTACCCATTATTAACATAATGTCTGTTTCTTCTTTCAGTGTTTTGAAGGTCACAGCTTTGTATTTTGTATCTATCATCCAATATACTCTTGGTAAATAAATAGGGCTACCACATTTTCATGTATGCATAAGTGGGGTCTAAACGTACAGTTGCATCATGCAGTCATTCATTCATTTCTTCATCCACTCAGAATGGCCATACATAGAAAGTATTGTCCCTGAAGTCACTATTATGGCTAAACTCCCTGTCTTTACAACTTTTTCACTGAGTAATTTTGGACAATTTATTTAATCTTCCTGTGGCTCAGTTTTCTCAACTGAAAATATGGATGCTAATAGTACCCAATTCATAGGGACAAACTGAGCAGTGCATGAATAGTGTGTATAAGTTGTCTGACTGACACAGGAAACACACAAACACGTTAGCTATGCTAACTTTTGTTCAGAAAACCTGAAGTGGGTTTCTACTCTGCATCAGACACTGACATATCATACAGTGCATTTTAAGCTTTCAAGGAACTCAATGAGCTAATGTGGGAGACAGACAAACATGATAAATAATAAATAGTATAGACAGAATCCTATGGAAACACAGAGGGAGACCAGTCAATATCCTAGCTAATTAGAAAAAGCATTATTTGAGCAGACATTTGACAGATATATGACTGTATGCCAGCCTGAGAATGAGTGTGTGACCTTAAAAACAGAGAATTGAACGTGCAATGATGAGATAGTGTGAGAAGGAAAATATGGGGCACTGGGAAGGCTGAGAAGTAGAAAAAAAAGGAATAAAACCCACAAGAACAAATAAGTGTAGAAAAATGGTAATAATGATGATCTGAAATCTTGGAAATAGAGTGGAGACACAGATCAAGAAGATACAAGAAATGATTCACAAGGACTTAGAAAAACTAAAGAACAAACATGGTTACTTTTGTATATTTTTAACTCGCACTGATGCGAATATTGAGGTTTCCTTCTTGTAGTCCATCTACCTTACCTTCCCTTCCTCTGCTTCTCAATTGGCAAAAACTTCTCATCTTTTAAAGACTTAAATGTCTTCCATAAAGTATTTACTATTCCAAACTGTGTAGGACTAACCACTCTTGTGCTCCTACTGACTTTGGTATAAGGATATCTATGATAGCTTTTTACCCATTATTAACATAATGTCTGTTTCTTCTTTCAGTGTTTTGAAGGTCACAGCTTTGTATTTTGTATCTATCATCCAATATACTCTTGGTAAATAAATAGGGCTACCACATTTTCATGTATGCATAAGTGGGGTCTAAACGTACAGTTGCATCATGCAGTCATTCATTCATTTCTTCATCCACTCAGAATGGCCATACATAGAAAGTATTGTCCCTGAAGTCACTATTATGGCTAAACTCCCTGTCTTTACAACTTTTTCACTGAGTAATTTTGGACAATTTATTTAATCTTCCTGTGGCTCAGTTTTCTCAACTGAAAATATGGATGCTAATAGTACCCAATTCATAGGGACAAACTGAGCAGTGCATGAATAGTGTGTATAAGTTGTCTGACTGACACAGGAAACACACAAACACGTTAGCTATGCTAACTTTTGTTCAGAAAACCTGAAGTGGGTTTCTACTCTGCATCAGACACTGACATATCATACAGTGCATTTTAAGCTTTCAAGGAACTCAATGAGCTAATGTGGGAGACAGACAAACATGATAAATAATAAATAGTATAGACAGAATCCTATGGAAACACAGAGGGAGACCAGTCAATATCCTAGCTAATTAGAAAAAGCATTATTTGAGCAGACATTTGACAGATATATGACTGTATGCCAGCCTGAGAATGAGTGTGTGACCTTAAAAACAGAGAATTGAACGTGCAATGATGAGATAGTGTGAGAAGGAAAATATGGGGTACTGGGGAAGGCTGAGAAGTAGATAGGCAGGAAAATGTAAATAAATCCAAGTCACATGACAAAAGAGCTGTCACGTGCATCTGGGTAGAAATAGTTGCTGGTTTAAAGTTAGGTCAGTCATTTATGAGTGGTGGCCTTGTGTGTCAGGGAATAGAACACTCACATGCCTTTATTGTAAACTCACACACCTTCATAATAAAGCACAAACACCTTTATTATAAAATCATATAACACTTTCTAGAACATGCTCAAGCATAGACTGCTGGAAGGTACCACGGGACCAAATAAACTCTTTCTGACATAGCTGAATAAAGAAAGGGCAAAAATTGGACATATTACATCAAAAATAAATCAGACTTCCATTAGAGCTGCTAATTTTCAAATGATTCAGTTTAAAACTAATAAAGTCAAAGCAAAATGAGCTGACTGAAATTTCACCTTCTTTTACTTTTTTATCTGAACCCTATTAGAAGTGCTAATATCCATCGGACTGTAAAATGGCCTAAAGACCTCTTGTTGGAAGAATAAAGTGAGGATAATAAGGGCAAATTGAGTAAATTGCATCTGGAAAATCAGGAGTTATTTGAGAACTCAAGAGGACTTTGCAGTTCTCCTATATTTGAACCACTCTTTATATTTAACCTATCATTTTAGTGTAAGTTTTCCATGTAAAATAAATGAACTAGAAATTATTCCTAGTTGAAATGAAGTATAAATGGTGATGCAGATAGATTTAGCCACAATATGAAATCCATTTTCAGACAAAGCTAAATTTCAATGCCCAAGTTTCCATGAAGATATTATTTTATAGGAAGAAAATGTAAATATGGTTTGCCATCCATAGACTTTTGTAATGCCATGACAATGCAGTGGGATTTTTATAAAATCCTTCAAAGTTTTTTGTTAGTTTAGTAAAGTTATATCTGAGCAAATGCAAGTTTTTGTTCTAAAAAAGCAAGATTAATGTGATAAAATTGCAATTTTAAGTAAATGATATCCTTTTTCCCTGTTGCTGAAGACTATAGCTCTCCCAAACATCAGCATATATATTTTTTAACCCAATAATGAGATACTCCCTACCCATCATAGGGATTGGCAGATTACAGAAACACTAAATACCATATGATTAAGAACGTGGACTTGGGGCTTTTTCCCAGTTTTCCCACTCACTAGCTGAGTGTAGAGTCTTGGGCAATTTCCACAATGTGTCTGCTCTTTGTTTTCTCCATCTGAATAATGGGTATAACAGTCCTACATATCTCATGAGATAGTTATGAATATTTGATATGATATGATAAAGCACCAAGAATGGTGCTGGACTAAAGTTTATGCTCAATATATATACTTCCTTTTAGCCGCAATTTAATGCATAGTTCTTCAGACAGCCAATTTACCAGCTGTCAAATACAATATCTATTGTATTCCTGCTGTTGTGTTAACTGGAGTTGTCTCCTCAGGCTGTCCATGCCTACTGCAGATCCTATAGGTTTTTGAAGGCTCAAGTTTGGCTTTGGGCCATCTCTCTAATGAAGGGGTTCCTGAAATTCTTCAAGCTCCTCCTGTACTCAATGTATTTTACAGCCTAACTCCTTTCTCCATATTGGTAACAACAAACACCCAATTTAGCATTTGATTCTGGATTATACATATTCTCCCTCAACTTTCCTATAGAATCTTTTTTTTTTTTTTTTTAAGATTTATTTATTTACTTATTTTGAGCAGGGGTCGGGTTGGGGAAGGAGGGGAGTGGGCAGGCCACTTCTACTGGTCTTTCATTTCTCCATTTTCATCCGTCTTTGTTCTTTGGTTCCTGTGGGCCTCCCATCGCGGTGGCATCTGTCGTTGCAGAGCGCCGGCTCTGGGCGCATGCATTCCAGAGCTCCGGCTCGGTAATTGGACACATCGGTCCAGCCGATCCGCGGCACGTAGGATCTTCCCAGGCCAGGGATCGAACCGGCACCCCTTGCACTGCAAGGCGGTGTCCTTACCCACTGGACCACCAGGGGAAGCCCTTTCTTATAGAATCTTAATAAATAGACGAACTTATGTTAATAATTGTTAGCATGTATTGAGTCATTGATATCTGCCAGGCATGGTGCTAAATTTTTGATGCATATAATCTTATTTGTCTTCCTGCCAAGAAGATTTTATGTAGATTATACTACTGTACAAATTTTGTAGACAAAGAAACTAAGGTTCAAAAGTTAAGTAAATCATCTGGCTTCCATAATTTACAAAGGATGAACTTGTGATACAAGTTTATATCTGCTCTCAGGCTCTGAGATCTAGAAATTTAGCCATGTGAAATGGATTAATTTTTAGCTGCTTTAGATATAAAACTATTACAAATTTCAACTAAGATCATTCAGCTATGCACAAAGAAGCTGCTAAACAAATGCTTGCTATATTTTTAATATGTAAAAAAGCTTAAATGATTCCCCTTCCACTGGTAGCTCAGCTGGTTAAGAATCTGCCTACAATGCAGGTGAACCTGAGTGATTCGTGTGTCGGGGAAAATCCCTGGAGAAAGGATAGGCTACCCACTCCCCCTTTCTTGGGCTTCCTTAGCATGGATGGTACAGAATCTGCCTGCAATATGGGAAATCTGAATTCAGTCCCTAGGTTCGAAAGGTCCCCTGAAGGAGGGAATGGCAACTCACTCCAGTCTTCTTGCCTGGAGAATCATCATGGATGGCGGAGCCTTGTGGGCTACAATCCATGGGGCAGCAGAGATTCTGGACATGACTGAGCAACTAAGCACATTCTCCACCATTACTTGGTAATCTCCCCATTTTATTCCTTATCTCTTGTATTGTTGAGCCAAACTACTGTCATATGACCTCATCTACTCAAATATAATTAAGACTAATTTAAACCTGAGTTCCTTTCCAGCAAGATATATTCATTCTTAGCTAATAAAAGATTTCCACTGCCAATTTACATAAATTGGTATAGTCAATAGTAAAAACAAATTAATTTGTGCAAAAAGCAACAAAAACTAATGCCTTTCAAAATTTTATTCTGGCTAAGCTTTATTTTTGTCTCCTTTAAGTCTTTTCTAATAACACAACCATTCAGTGGTTTATTTGTCCTTCTTCTAAAAAATCTTCACTAGAATCCCCTTTTAAATTAAATAGACGAACTTATGTTAATAATTGTTAGCATGTATTGAGTCATTGATATCTGCCAGGCATGGTGCTAAATTTTTGATGCATATAATCTTATTTGTCTTCCTGCCAAGAAGATTTTATGTAGATTATACTACTGTACAAATTTTGTAGACAAAGAAACTAAGGTTCAAAAGTTAAGTAAATCATCTGGCTTCCATAATTTACAAAGGATGAACTTGTGATACAAGTTTATATCTGCTCTCAGGCTCTGAGATCTAGAAATTTAGCCATGTGAAATGGATTAATTTTTAGCTGCTTTAGATATAAAACTATTACAAATTTCAACTAAGATCATTCAGCTATGCACAAAGAAGCTGCTAAACAAATGCTTGCTATATTTTTAATATGTAAAAAAGCTTAAATGATTCCCCTTCCACTGGTAGCTCAGCTGGTTAAGAATCTGCCTACAATGCAGGTGAACCTGAGTGATTCGTGTGTCGGGAAGATCCCCTGGAGAAAGGATAGGCTACCCACTCCCCCTTTCTTGGGCTTCCTTAGCATGGATGGTACAGAATCTGCCTGCAATATGGGAAATCTGAATTCAGTCCCTAGGTTCGAAAGGTCCCCTGAAGGAGGGAATGGCAACTCACTCCAGTCTTCTTGCCTGGAGAATCATCATGGATGGCGGAGCCTTGTGGGCTACAATCCATGGGGCAGCAGAGATTCTGGACATGACTGAGCAACTAAGCACATTCTCCACCATTACTTGGTAATCTCCCCATTTTATTCCTTATCTCTTGTATTGTTGAGCCAAACTACTGTCATATGACCTCATCTACTCAAATATAATTAAGACTAATTTAAACCTGAGTTCCTTTCCAGCAAGATATATTCATTCTTAGCTAATAAAAGATTTCCACTGCCAATTTACATAAATTGGTATAGTCAATAGTAAAAACAAATTAATTTGTGCAAAAAGCAACAAAAACTAATGCCTTTCAAAATTTTATTCTGGCTAAGCTTTATTTTTGTCTCCTTTAAGTCTTTTCTAATAACACAACCATTCAGTGGTTTATTTGTCCTCTAATTGCTGAGAAAGCACAACAAAGCATCATCTGGTCCTTCACTACCTTTCAATACAGAAGTCAGAGAGAGTAAGATGGCAAATATGTCAATTACATAGTCAAAAGAATTGTATGTACTTGAAAACCTTTGCTTTAGCCAATTATGAATAATCCATGTAAAGGCAATTGAGAAAGTCAGAAGCAAAAGGGTGGCAATCCATGTTATATCATTAACTAATACAGAAAATGGTGCAAGAAATATATTCTTTTTGAACCTGAGTTTGTTCATATGTAATATGGAAAACATTGCACCCTGGTCAAAAATAATTTGTGTAAGACTGGATTCTATCAGAGTCTATGTAATGCTACATACCACTACCCACCTACCCCCCCCCCAAAAAAAAATCTCAATTTATACTCATCTATTTTAGTTTTATCACTTATGCCAAACTTGTTGATCTACAGTAAGAGGCAGAAATTACCACCAGGTGGTTATGAGGACTGCTCTAAACTGGAACTGACAGGCCTTTGCATCCTTATAGTCCCCAAGTCTATCATGTAAGCCTTCCTTGGTGGTGTTGTAGTGGATCTACCAAAGATGTAAAGAATTTAATGAAATTTCACTTACAATTGATTTTTGAGCAAACTTTATCTCTCTGAAGAAGTTAGTTCATCTCTAGGCTAGTCAGCTTGAAAAGCTTTTAAGATTATATAAATGTAAAAGGATTTTGATAGCATAGATTAAATTTATCATTATTAATATTTCATGTGCTCTTTCAGCCTATACTATTTATTTTGTTCTAAGTGAAGGAAAACATCCCCTAAGTGGTGAGAAATAAATGATTTTCTAAATACCCAAAGGAATACTTTATAATAAATTATATTCTTATATTAGTTTTGAGGCTGTTGGAATATACTACAGATATGATGATCCCTCCTGTTCTATCCAAAGAAAGAAGAATTTTGAATCTCTTTTTCACATGATGGATGTAAAGTAAGAATTTTTTGGAACATGTAACAAAGCAAAAACCTAATGCCTTTCAAAATTTTATTCTGGCTAAGCTTTATTTTTGTCTCCTTTAAGTCTTTTCTAATAACACAACCATTCAGTGGTTTATTTGTCCTCTAATTGCTGAGAAAGCACAACAAAGCATCATCTGGTCCTTCACTACCTTTCAATACAGAAGTCAGAGAGAGTAAGATGGCAAATATGTCAATTACATAGTCAAAAGAATTGTATGTACTTGAAAACCTTTGCTTTAGCCAATTATGAATAATCCATGTAAAGGCAATTGAGAAAGTCAGAAGCAAAAGGGTGGCAATCCATGTTATATCATTAACTAATACAGAAAATGGTGCAAGAAATATATTCTTTTTGAACCTGAGTTTGTTCATATGTAATATGGAAAACATTGCACCCTGGTCAAAAATAATTTGTGTAAGACTGGATTCTATCAGAGTCTATGTAATGCTACATACCACTACCCACCTACCCCCCCCCCAAAAAAAAATCTCAATTTATACTCATCTATTTTAGTTTTATCACTTATGCCAAACTTGTTGATCTACAGTAAGAGGCAGAAATTACCACCAGGTGGTTATGAGGACTGCTCTAAACTGGAACTGACAGGCCTTTGCATCCTTATAGTCCCCAAGTCTATCATGTAAGCCTTCCTTGGTGGTGTTGTAGTGGATCTACCAAAGATGTAAAGAATTTAATGAAATTTCACTTACAATTGATTTTTGAGCAAACTTTATCTCTCTGAAGAAGTTAGTTCATCTCTAGGCTAGTCAGCTTGAAAAGCTTTTAAGATTATATAAATGTAAAAGGATTTTGATAGCATAGATTAAATTTATCATTATTAATATTTCATGTGCTCTTTCAGCCTATACTATTTATTTTGTTCTAAGTGAAGGAAAACATCCCCTAAGTGGTGAGAAATAAATGATTTTCTAAATACCCAAAGGAATACTTTATAATAAATTATATTCTTATATTAGTTTTGAGGCTGTTGGAATATACTACAGATATGATGATCCCTCCTGTTCTATCCAAAGAAAGAAGAATTTTGAATCTCTTTGTCACATGATGGATGTAAGTGATTTTCCTGAGTAAGCACCACTTTTCTTTCTAGAAGAAGAACATAGTTAAGCATATCAACTTTGATACACCTCCTTTAACAATTTCAAATTGGGTACTGCCGTTTTAATAACCCACACCTGGTTAAGATCTCTGTTCCATTGAATTCACACTTCAGTAATGAGCCCTGAACATCAGGCAGAGAAAGTAATGAGAACAATGCAATTAATCACCAAATCATGCTCAATTTCAATAACATGAACGTTTCTCTTATACTTTTTTCTCCCTAGAAATAATATTTTATGTAGTGGAAAAGCTAGGTAAGGTTTCTGTGATGAGCAAAAAAAGTGTCCTCAGATTTTAAAAAGGCTAATAGTCAGCAGGCCACATGAAGGTGAATGCATAAATCAAATACCTATACCATCTGTTATAGAAAATTAACAGAAATTAAGTGGCACACACTTTTAAAAATACATTCTTTCAAAGCAAGCTAAAGCATATTTTGACAATTAAATTTCTGAAAAAGAATATAAAATGTATTATCAATTAGGAAATACTATCTTATTAAGTGAAACATAGGAAATTCTGGTTTTCCAAAAAAAAAAATAAAGATCACCCAAACTTCCTGCCAGGTAAATCTACAGCTGTAACTATTATTTAAAAAACCAAAACACCTTGGCTGAATATCAGAAAGTCAAGCACACAGGTAACTATTTCTGTGCTGTAGGAATAACTATTCAATGTCTGTAGGTCTGCCTTCTCAATTGTTAAAAAAAACAAATGGGACACTAAGTAAAGCAAAATTTGGGTTAAATTCTAAGGCTCATGGATTTGGGTATATAGTAGAAATTGCAATGAATAGTAATTTATTCCATTCACCTGTTTCATGTAGAATTTTTAGTGAGAGGAAGGGGAGAAAGATGTATTTGCAAAGATTTATTTTTTAGTGGGCTATATTTCCTTGCTATCGTTAAGCCCTCACAGACTACTTGGGTATGCTAAATACATATGAAGGAGATATGAATCTCTACTTTAATATTTAAGTAGGACATGGCCAGTTGTCTTGAAATTGACACAAGGCCTATACATTTATGACTACACATATTTCTGAATAAGACAGTTCATTAAGGACTGTCATTTTAAAACAACAGGTGCAATGAGTCCACCTGCAAAATTGGTTTCTGTGCACATTTCTGGTAATAATAAAAACAAATTGGGCATTTAGGTACTAGCTATGCAGTTTCTGTAGATATGCTCCTCTCTTATAATTAAAAAAACATTTCCCATGCATAATTTAGCACCTATATGTGATATAAACCCCGTTCTTTCCACTTTGGAAACAGTGGGAAGGGTCACCATCCTTCATAGAGTGAACACTTTTCTGAGATCAAAATGACAATGTGTTTCACACAATTTTCAGACCAGTTGACATGACTGCATTTCTGATTTTAATTTAACAGTGTCGTGAACACTTACTTTTGCAATTTCAACTAAAGTAACTAGGCAAGAAATCCAAATGAATAAAAGTAGTGATTGATGCGGAGGATGACTTTTGAGGTATTTAAAATACACGTTCAAGTTTGAGTTTGATGCTGTAAACTAATTTCAGACTACTTGAAATAGAATTTTATTTAGCTTAAGCAAACAATGTGTGCAAGCACTTTTTAAATGTAAAGACTGGAAAAACAAAAACAAACAAACAAAAAACCCAGCATTTGGTTGATTTGGTTGAGCACTAGATGTGATGTATCATTAACAGTGATACTACAATTTCTATAAAATGTGGAAATTACAATTTTGTGAGCAGACATGCAGAGATGATTCCACACAAAAATCATAACATCGTGCATTTGAGACAGATTATATTGCTGTCGTTTCTCAAATGAGAAAAGTTAAGATCAGAGAGGTGAAGTCATTTGCCTAAGTTTGTACAGCTGATGAATCTTTAGCATTGGGATTGAAAACTAGGCAAGTGATTGATGTCACCACTTTTCAATAAAGGACTTGCAGATGTTTTGTAATCTCTATAGACAGATAAAGAATTGTTTTTAAGCATTTTCTAAACCTGTTTTACAAACTTTCCCTTTCTGAGCAAAATCAGGGTTGAATGAACAAGACTGTTAATGAACTCAGATTAAGTACTAGGTGGCCAGTTGTCTTGAAATTGACACAAGGCCTATACATTTATGACTACACATATTTCTGAATAAGACAGTTCATTAAGGACTGTCATTTTAAAACAACAGGTGCAATGAGTCCACCTGCAAAATTGGTTTCTGTGCACATTTCTGGTAATAATAAAAACAAATTGGGCATTTAGGTACTAGCTATGCAGTTTCTGTAGATATGCTCCTCTCTTATAATTAAAAAAACATTTCCCATGCATAATTTAGCACCTATATGTGATATAAACCCCGTTCTTTCCACTTTGGAAACAGTGGGAAGGGTCACCATCCTTCATAGAGTGAACACTTTTCTGAGATCAAAATGACAATGTGTTTCACACAATTTTCAGACCAGTTGACATGACTGCATTTCTGATTTTAATTTAACAGTGTCGTGAACACTTACTTTTGCAATTTCAACTAAAGTAACTAGGCAAGAAATCCAAATGAATAAAAGTAGTGATTGATGCGGAGGATGACTTTTGAGGTATTTAAAATACACGTTCAAGTTTGAGTTTGATGCTGTAAACTAATTTCAGACTACTTGAAATAGAATTTTATTTAGCTTAAGCAAACAATGTGTGCAAGCACTTTTTAAATGTAAAGACTGGAAAAACAAAAACAAACAAACAAAAAACCCAGCATTTGGTTGATTTGGTTGAGCACTAGATGTGATGTATCATTAACAGTGATACTACAATTTCTATAAAATGTGGAAATTACAATTTTGTGAGCAGACATGCAGAGATGATTCCACACAAAAATCATAACATCGTGCATTTGAGACAGATTATATTGCTGTCGTTTCTCAAATGAGAAAAGTTAAGATCAGAGAGGTGAAGTCATTTGCCTAAGTTTGTACAGCTGATGAATCTTTAGCATTGGGATTGAAAACTAGGCAAGTGATTGATGTCACCACTTTTCAATAAAGGACTTGCAGATGTTTTGTAATCTCTATAGACAGATAAAGAATTGTTTTTAAGCATTTTCTAAACCTGTTTTACAAACTTTCCCTTTCTGAGCAAAATCAGGGGTTGAATGAACAAGACTGTTAATGAACTCAGATTCAGCTGCTCATTGCTCAGGAATCCCAAACTAAGGGCTTCCCTGGTGGTCCAGTGGGTAAAGAGTCCGCCTTGCAGTGCAAGGGGCTCTGGTTGGATCCCTGGCCCGGGAGGATCACATGTGCCCTGGAGTGGCTGGACGGGCCTGTCAAATCACCAGCCAGAACTCTGGAGCACACGTGCCCAAAGCCGGTGCTCTGCAGTGAGAGAGGCCACTGCAATGGCAGGCCCACACATGCCAAAGAATAAAAAAGATGGATGAAAATATATATACAATTTTAAAAAAGAGGCATAACGGGGGTAAAAATATTAAAAAGAAATAAAGAAAGAAATCCCAAACTAAGAGACCAGTGTTTGGTAAAAAGAAAGATAATCTTATTGAGGAAGCCAGAAATTCTGGGGAGAAGGTGGACTCCTGTCTCAAGAACATACTCCTGCTTGCCAACCAGGAGACAAGAGGTTTTCAGAGGGAGTTTCAGGGATGCAAAGGTTGAATGGAGTGGGGAGCTACCTGCATAACATCATGGGCAGCTCCAACAATCCTCTTAAAATTGGCCCTGTTGGGGTCTGATCATCTTGATTGTTTTGAGTACAGTCAATCTTCTATCCCAGTTTTTGTTTGTTTGTTTGTTTTTTAATTTTTGGCCTTTTGTATTGATTTTTTATTCATTTATTTTTCATCCATGTTTATGTTTTGGTCTGTGTGGGCCTCCCACTGCAGTAACCTCATTGCAGAACACTGGCTCTGGGTGCATGTGCTCCAGAGCTCCAGCTCGATGGTTGGACACACCTGTCCAGCCACTCTGGGGCAAATGGGATCCTCCCAGACCAGGGAGCGAACAGGTGCCCCTTGCACTGCAAGGCAGACTCTTTACCCACTGGATCGCTAGGGAAGCCCTCCAAATGTTTTGTTCCCATTTGCATAAGAGTAGTCCTTAGATTTTGCAAGATGGAGAAAGAAATATAGCTACAGAATGGTGATCATGTAGTTAACTTCTTCCACTTGGTGAGGGTTTCAGTGTCTGCAAAACAGTTCAAAGGATATGCCTCAGAACATTATCCAGAGCCCTTAAGAAGGAACTAAAGGTCATTAAATTTGTTTAGTGGCTAAACTATTATTATTTTATCTTCCTTGAGTACTTCCCTCTCTTTCTGTTTTTTCTCACTTTCTGTTTAAATTTAGTCTTTGGAAGTTGGGGAAAGCCTAGAAGACTAAAGTTTTCCTACAAATAAGAGGCAGTCAGAGGACAGAAGAGGGAATATGCCCTGTCCCAGAAAGACGCCATAGGGTCCTGCTCAGTTCCAAGATGACCTACTATTTGTAGGTTTTTCTTTCTGTGCTTATTGTATGAAGTGGACAAGCAATAGCTTCAGTCCAGTAGCACCTCCTGCTAAAGATGTTGGAGAAATGTGTTGTGGAAAAACTGAACATTAGTTTGGGAAGCATGATAGGTTGAAATCTACCTAAATTGTTAAGTGACTGTAACTTCCTTTCAATAATTAATACATTTGAAAAAGAATAAATTGGAAAACATTGATGCCTTCTCATAGGCACGATGACCATATCATAGAAAAGACACTTCTGGTGGTCTGGGTCTAATTTTGAAATTAATTATGTCTTCTGGAATAACAATTCTAATTACATTCACTTCAGTTTTATTTCAAAAGAAAAAAACCAGTAATCTTTGTACTAACATAACATCAATGCTTTTCATTTTTCTCCAAAAATGATTCTAACATTATAGCGATCATCTAAGACTTTGAAAAAATCCAGAAAGTGCTCTTTAAAAAAAAAATAATTTTACCAACAGCAACCATGCTTTTGTTTAATATCCTTAATATTGTCCCATTTCTTTATTCTTATGCTTGGTGACATGGTCCCATTTATTTATTCACATACATAGTCTCATGAGTACAAACAGCTTATGATGTAATATAGTGCAGAAAAAGTTATTAAAAGTGGTAAAATAAAATGCTGACTGTGAACCACAGTCATGGGTGCTTTGTGTGTTTTCACAGGTGTTAAGTCTTTTTCAGGAATTTTCCTAAGCTTAGCTAATGTTTTTTATGGATTCTTAATAAATGTTTCAATATTCATTAATAAGTAATAAGGACTATTTTTAAAAGTCAGCTTTGTCACTTCCCTTCCCAAGGAGAGCAAGCACAGGGAATATCATGTAACTGGGTCTCTGAGCCTAAATGAATGGGTCAACCTTATAAACAGATCTTAAAGTACTAAACTATTTCTTATAATATCTAGTATTTGACCATCATTGCATTTTAAAGAAGCTTATAAACTTTATGGGAAAGACCTCAGTAACCAATTTACCATCTCTTAGAAGTACATATGGGGTAAAGAATTTCAACTACTGCTTGAGACCAATTTCTGGTATATTTTCCTTCTGAACTCTGATTCGAATGCTGGTTGATTTAAACAGCGTTGTGTTGAGTAGCTGTCAGACTTTAGGTGAGACATGCAGTGAGTGGCTTTACTTTTGAAAGTGTTTCATTAGAATTTGTGAAGCCTTTCCAATGGAAGGGTCAAAAAAGGACAGTAGGTATATTCCTCTATTACTTTGCACCATGGCTCCTGAGCTACCCCAGAAGCAGGATAACCTCTCCTAAAATAGAAATGTGTTACGATCAAGTTGACAATATATTATAGATTGCAAAATGCATGAAGGGAAATGGTATAGCTTTAACTATCACAGTAGGTGTTCCAGGAATGTTTACTGAATACATGAACCAACGAGTGCATAAATAACAGTTAAGACATACTATCCACATACTGTTTCAAGCATCAGTCTGTAAAGAGTGTGAAAAAATCCAGAAAGTGCTCTTTAAAAAAAAAATAATTTTACCAACAGCAACCATGCTTTTGTTTAATATCCTTAATATTGTCCCATTTCTTTATTCTTATGCTTGGTGACATGGTCCCATTTATTTATTCACATACATAGTCTCATGAGTACAAACAGCTTATGATGTAATATAGTGCAGAAAAAGTTATTAAAAGTGGTAAAATAAAATGCTGACTGTGAACCACAGTCATGGGTGCTTTGTGTGTTTTCACAGGTGTTAAGTCTTTTTCAGGAATTTTCCTAAGCTTAGCTAATGTTTTTTATGGATTCTTAATAAATGTTTCAATATTCATTAATAAGTAATAAGGACTATTTTTAAAAGTCAGCTTTGTCACTTCCCTTCCCAAGGAGAGCAAGCACAGGGAATATCATGTAACTGGGTCTCTGAGCCTAAATGAATGGGTCAACCTTATAAACAGATCTTAAAGTACTAAACTATTTCTTATAATATCTAGTATTTGACCATCATTGCATTTTAAAGAAGCTTATAAACTTTATGGGAAAGACCTCAGTAACCAATTTACCATCTCTTAGAAGTACATATGGGGTAAAGAATTTCAACTACTGCTTGAGACCAATTTCTGGTATATTTTCCTTCTGAACTCTGATTCGAATGCTGGTTGATTTAAACAGCGTTGTGTTGAGTAGCTGTCAGACTTTAGGTGAGACATGCAGTGAGTGGCTTTACTTTTGAAAGTGTTTCATTAGAATTTGTGAAGCCTTTCCAATGGAAGGGTCAAAAAAGGACAGTAGGTATATTCCTCTATTACTTTGCACCATGGCTCCTGAGCTACCCCAGAAGCAGGATAACCTCTCCTAAAATAGAAATGTGTTACGATCAAGTTGACAATATATTATAGATTGCAAAATGCATGAAGGGAAATGGTATAGCTTTAACTATCACAGTAGGTGTTCCAGGAATGTTTACTGAATACATGAACCAACGAGTGCATAAATAACAGTTAAGACATACTATCCACATACTGTTTCAAGCATCAGTCTGTAAAGAGTGTGCAAATATATTCATTTAATTATCAAGATCTAATAATTATAATAATAATAAACTCAAGAGAAGACCACATAATCAATTTCCTTATAGTAATTTCAATAGTTTTACACTTTAGTGAGGAAATATTTCCTTGTGCCTCAGCTAAACCTTTCATGGTCTTTTCATTTTCTTGTTCATTCAAGAGCAGAAATATTAGCTAAGAATATTTTAAATATTTCATGAATATAAGAAAAAAAGGAAGACGGGCACTTTGAGAACAGTAAGTTTTCAAAGACAAAATAGTGTGAAAATTATTTTTTTGACATATGTGTGTGTGTGCATATGTGCTCAGTCATGTTTGACATTTTGTGAACCCAGGGATTGTAGTCCACCAGGCTCCAGGGAATCTTTCTGACCCAGGGATTGAAACTGTGTCTGTTGAATCTTCTGCACTGGCAGGCAGAGTTTTTACCATCTGAGCTACCAGGGAGGCATACTTAAACCTACATTGTATATATTATTATCAGAGACAACAACATACATTTTAGATGCAATCTCTTTAGATAGTTCCATTTGCAAAAGACTGCTGGTTTTAAGGCAGACTGTTCCTGTTTAGTCACTCAGTTGTGTCTGATGTCTTGCAGCTCCATGGATGACAGCCTGCCAGGCTCCTCCTGCTATTTCCCAGGAAAGAAAACTGGAGTGAGCAGCCATTTCCTTCTCCAGGGGATCTTTCCAACCCAGGGATGAAGCACAGGTCTCCTGCACTGCTGGCAGATTCTTTACTGTCTGAGCCACCAGGGAACCTCTTTGGTTATGCATAAATAAAAAATTCCAATTCAGAATTTTCATTAAAGTACCTACCATATACATAACTGTGTAGAATAGTTGTGAATATTTTGATATCTTGCAGCTTATATGAGCATCAGTATCTTTTCTTTTTTCCATTTAAGTATATTAATTTCAAAATCACAAAAACATAAAGCGTTAGTCTAATCTCAAGGTAACAGTATGACAGACACACTTTTTTCTTGAATGTATAATATGTTTGAATGTATAATGGCTTACAAATTGTTAATTATGGAGATCTTTTTGTAGGTGTCAGTGTGTCCAAATGTATATCTCCTCAGTCTATATTTGCCTCTGAAGGGTAGCTGATAAAGAGGGAATGTAAAAGTGTGCGTGTAGTAGGAGGGTAACACACAATTTGGGAAAATAGTGAATGTCCTTTTAAAAACCTCTGGTTTCCTATAAATTGCTGTTTTACCCACTCACCCACTATTGACAACACTATAATATCCTGATTCTCTCCCATGATCCCACTCCCATCTGTCATTTCTACCTCTGAGAGCCGATTTAATGGTGACCTTGATTACAAGCAGAGATATACTTCTTGTATGTTTCTTGTCACTGTGGGTGGTTTAGCGAATGATTTGGGTAGCTATTCAAAGACTGTTACTATCTCTTAAAGTTTACTTGTTCGCATTTACCTTTTGGGGTAGAATTTGTCTGATGAGAATCCTGGTTTTCTTAGAGGAAGAACAGTCTTAGCTTTGGAAAGAATTCTCTGATTGCAATGGTAATAACTGTGGGAATCCTAAGATTTTACTTTAAACATAGAAATAATGTATACATATGGTTGGCTATAAACACATCAACACAGGCTTACGCAGTGTTTATTGTTAAGAAATGAAGAATTAATATATATTGTTGTCATAAGCTCTTGTTTTTCAAAGTCCTTCATCATTAGTTGAATTTTCCTTTGGCATCTTGCAGCACACAGGAATGATATTGCATAAAACACTGCCTGTGAAATCTTTAAAAAGACAAAAGCATCTGATATCAATGGTTGCAAGCAATTTGAGTGAAACAAAGCTCATGTCAGAAACAATGCATATGCTTTCCTTTCTTGATAAAACCAAAGATACTCAAGACACTGTCTTTGTCCCAAGAAAGGTGTCATCTGAAAGGTAAGAGGATAGAAGGAGCATTTGGCTTAAGCTTTCCTTGTTTATAAGTCATTCACTGTAAGACAGGGCTAGCATCACTAGAAAGTGCAAAATGGGTGCTGTGACTCTGAAGTTCATTCATTTAAAAAAACAGACTCTTGCAAAAGGCATATTAAAATCTCTCTTTTAATATGCTTTGAAAATTTGCTGTAACTCTGTTGTAAAAGAGGTCATATTCTTTCGAGACTGTACGACATCCAGCCATTCACAAGGCCTGTGTATATGCGCAGTATTGTCCGATCCCATTTCATTGAGTTTTATGTTGTTTTAGGCCCAAAGTACTGAGATCATACTGAGTAATTTACAAAATTTGTTCCCTGTTGCAAAAGTTCCATATCTGTCCAAAAATTACATTCCTATCAAATGTTTAAAACAGAGTTGCAGTAGACACATTTTATCTGAAGCTTTAAAATAATGTTAAAATGTTCTTTTCTTTCCATTACGCTAGTGAAAAAATCCATCTATAATTAAGCTGATGAAATCATTGAAACACTCATAAATATATAGGCTTAATTTCTAAGCATGGAGATTAGGTTTTTAAGGGGGCCAGTTTTGCAGTCACTATGCTATCTATGCTAGTGATTATTTTCTGAGTGTGATTCCCAGTTCTTTCCAAGAGAGAGCAGTAGTGAATCACATTCTTAGTACTGGTTATATAGTTTAACTAAAAGTACTGATTTTCATTTTCAACTTTATAACCTTTCAACCTATTGACCATGAAAAATGCTCTGACACAACGTGACACATATAAATGTTTAAAGTCCAAAGGGTAATTATCTATATTCATAGTTAAAACTGTGCCTTGATTTCACAATAGAAACCATATGTTCACTCAAAACACTTTCAATAGGTTAAATAACACCCAGATTA
This sequence comes from Tragulus kanchil, assembly GCA_022376925.1. NCBI lineage: Eukaryota > Metazoa > Chordata > Mammalia > Artiodactyla > Tragulidae > Tragulus > Tragulus kanchil. Next base: position 38,080,588 of record JAIOJX010000032.1, read on the forward strand.
ACCCTGAGTTAGTTTACTGGTTAAAATAATAGCAGCATCTTCTTCCAATTCAGTAGTTCATTTATCATCTCTGATCAAGGCACTGGACATGAACTTTCAAGATTTAAAAGCTTAAGTTTAAAAAGAAAAAAGAAGCAGGAGAAAAAGCGTACAGATGTTTAAATATCCTCTTTCTTGACCTTATCTTGGTCTTATCTGTTCAGGTACTTAATACCAGCTCTGAGAGTCATTATTGAAAAACAGACTCTTGCCAAAAGGCATATTAAAATCTCTCTTTAATATGCTTTGAAAATTGCTGTAACTCTGTTGTAAAGAGGTCATATTCTTTCGAGACTGTACGACATCCAGCCATTCACAAGGCCTGTGTATATGCGCAGTATTGTCCGATCCCATTTCATTGAGTTTTATGTTGTTTTAGGCCCAAAGTACTGAGATCATACTGAGTAATTTACAAAATTTGTTCCCTGTTGCAAAAGTTCCATATCTGTCCAAAAATTACATTCCTATCAAATGTTTAAAACAGAGTTGCAGTAGACACATTTTATCTGAAGCTTTAAAATAATGTTAAAATGTTCTTTTCTTTCCATTACGCTAGTGAAAAATCCATCTATAATTAAGCTGATGAAATCATTGAAACACTCATAAATATATAGGCTTAATTTCTAAGCATGGAGATTAGGTTTTTAAGGGGGCCAGTTTTGCAGTCACTATGCTATCTATGCTAGTGATTATTTTCTGAGTGTGATTCCCAGTTCTTTCCAAGAGAGAGCAGTAGTGAATCACATTCTTAGTACTGGTTATATAGTTTAACTAAAAGTACTGATTTTCATTTTCAACTTTATAACCTTTCAACCTATTGACCATAAAAAATGCTCTGACACAACGTGACACATATAAATGTTTAAAGTCCAAAGGGTAATTATCTATATTCATAGTTAAAACTGTGCCTTGATTTCACAATAGAAACCATATGTTCACTCAAAACACTTTCAATAGGTTAAATAACACCCAGATTAACCCTGAGTTAGTTTACTGGTTAAAATAATAGCAGCATCTTCTTCCAATTCAGTAGTTCATTTATCATCTCTGATCAAGGCACTGGACATGAACTTTCAAGATTTAAAAGCTTAAGTTTAAAAAGAAAAAAGAAGCAGGAGAAAAAGCGTACAGATGTTTAAATATCCTCTTTCTTGACCTTATCTTGGTCTTATCTGTTCAGGTACTTAATACCAGCTCTGAGAGTCATTATTGAAAACCACATTCAACTTTGTCTTACATTTAAGAAAATAAAAGTTTACTCCCTTAGGTCATGAAGACAATAGCTTGTTGATGTTTCCTTGACAGTGTAACCTTATGAAGAGAATTTAGAATGAGTAGGGTTTTTTAAAAAATGCGAATTGTCTTAAGCCTAGATCAAACCAGACTGGGGAAAGTAGAACTCTGCCATGGCCAGACCAGAGCATCTTGCTTCACTGGTCTGTGGAGGGATTTTGAGGAGACTGAATACAGTGGTGTGAAACTTAACTTTCAAACAAGCCAGCTCAAATGTATATATCTCTTTATTATCTTTGCAATAATTGATTATTCTGAAACTTTGAAATCACTGTTGCAGAAAATTACAAACTGAAAACAAAATTCTATATTGTGGAAATAATTACAAACCAAAGGAAAGAGACACTGAAAGAAAAAAAGGACAAACAGGCAAATGACTCTTCAACATGTGCCAGCTCTGCAGACATTAGGCTGGCTGCACATCGCTCCTCACCCTGCTTTGTAATGTCAAAAGTTCCTTGTCAAGCTGCCGAGGAGATCACTTCCGGTGAGCACATGATCTACAGGGGGCTTTATCAGAAAGGCCTTTCTGCTTCTGAAGAAGAAACATTATTTCCCTAAATTTTCTATTCAAACCCTTTTGGAAATAGCAGAAAAGCATAGTGCAGAACAAAGTGGGGGACCACTGGATGCTTGCTTGATACACTTGTTCTGGTCACAATATTATTTTTATAATTACTTGGAATCAGCTCTCCTCTATACAGAAACAGATGAAGATTGTGTGAACCGGTGGGAGGAATTGTTCCCTTTGGACATAAAGGAGTTCAGTCTTCATAGGTAAAAGTAAGACCTCCAGAGGGGCTGCTGTGAACTGAGCGTCCCTTGCCTTGAAATTGAAAAAGAATATCTTTCAACCTATAAAAACCAGAAGCTCTGTTTGTTAGAGAACCAATCTCTTTTCCTGGAAACGACATTCTAAAATGTTGCAGTTTTGCATTCATCACAGGAGGATATACGCTAAACAAGCCACCAGAACCATTCACCCTTAGAAAAGCTGCCTCTCCCTCAATGCACTCTCTCCCTGTGAGTTTTCATATGTTCCCCTTATACACCTTTATCATCGTTTATGCATCATTTACCATAAAGATAGGACTCACTAATAAATCTCTTTTATAGAATGCTGAAAAAAAATCCTAGAGGTCTTTCATATTTAATATTTCAATGACTCCACAGCCTTCATTTCATCATTGTGTAGGTTATTTTGGATAACATTTGCCTGAGCCCTAGTGTTATTTATCAACGCGACTCTGAGCATGTGAATATCAAAGGAATTTCTTAGCATTTGCATTGGAGGAATATGCCAGACTCTCCAAAGTTCTAGTTATTGAAAACTAACACCAAGGCAGCAGGGCTTAGAGCTACTTTCACTCAGGAAGTTCACAGCAGTGACTGTGAAAGCCTGGGAATCCGGAGGTGGCAACAAAACATTTATATTGCATTATCTATTGGCTCAAAGTGACAAAAAGCAAGTAGTGGTGCCAGGGTGAGTACTTCATTTAGTTTCCAGTCAGTTAGCACTTGGAAAGAAAAAAGTGATACATGTTTAATGTTACTACAGAAAAGGTTGTGCTCTGTAAATGTAATAGATGGCCAATATAAGTAGGGCCTAAACCGCAGAGAAGAGAGGGAAAGTTGGTGTCTATTCATTTGTAAGTGAAATGCAACTGAAATACCTATGGAAAATGGAGCAGAGTTGGTGTTTTTCTTGGTTTACTGTTCTAATTTCACTTTATGGAATAAAAGGGAGTTAATATTACTTTACCAATAAAAGGAGAAATTGAGTTGTATGGTACATTTTCACTATCCTTTACTAGGTTTGGTATTCATTATGGATACCCTCTGGACACCCCAGCCCCCCAAATAAGCTAATCAAAGGCAAAGAGAAGCATTCTTGGACCTAATCCAGGTTTTGTGGACAATGTTCTCTAAAGAAGCTACTCACTTAGTTAAATTTTCTCCTCGGCAATCAGAAGCTTAAATAAGATACTTTTGTAACATGCTCTCTGTCCTGTTGTTCTATTGCAGGTCCCACAGCTCTGGACTTAGTGTAGCAGCTAAAGAGGCTTTTAATGAGAATGGAAAATGTTATTTATTTAAGCATAATATCTGTAATAATTTCAAAATAAATGAAGTGAAGTTCTGATACTGACATTCATTTTCTTCTCCCTGAGCATCTAGTGAAGACTGTTAATCAGCGCAGCTTAAAGCCTTTTGACTTCTTTTGGATTGTTTTCTGCTTTTCTGACCTCATTCTTATGTGCCATTTGGTTTGGGGGCTTTGCAATGCAAATTCAGCCTTCATTTCATCATTGTGTAGGTTATTTTGGATAACATTTGCCTGAGCCCTAGTGTTATTTATCAACGCGACTCTGAGCATGTGAATATCAAAGGAATTTCTTAGCATTTGCATTGGAGGAATATGCCAGACTCTCCAAAGTTCTAGTTATTGAAAACTAACACCAAGGCAGCAGGGCTTAGAGCTACTTTCACTCAGGAAGTTCACAGCAGTGACTGTGAAAGCCTGGGAATCCGGAGGTGGCAACAAAACATTTATATTGCATTATCTATTGGCTCAAAGTGACAAAAAGCAAGTAGTGGTGCCAGGGTGAGTACTTCATTTAGTTTCCAGTCAGTTAGCACTTGGAAAGAAAAAAGTGATACATGTTTAATGTTACTACAGAAAAGGTTGTGCTCTGTAAATGTAATAGATGGCCAATATAAGTAGGGCCTAAACCGCAGAGAAGAGAGGGAAAGTTGGTGTCTATTCATTTGTAAGTGAAATGCAACTGAAATACCTATGGAAAATGGAGCAGAGTTGGTGTTTTTCTTGGTTTACTGTTCTAATTTCACTTTATGGAATAAAAGGGAGTTAATATTACTTTACCAATAAAAGGAGAAATTGAGTTGTATGGTACATTTTCACTATCCTTTACTAGGTTTGGTATTCATTATGGATACCCTCTGGACACCCCAGCCCCCCAAATAAGCTAATCAAAGGCAAAGAGAAGCATTCTTGGACCTAATCCAGGTTTTGTGGACAATGTTCTCTAAAGAAGCTACTCACTTAGTTAAATTTTCTCCTCGGCAATCAGAAGCTTAAATAAGATACTTTTGTAACATGCTCTCTGTCCTGTTGTTCTATTGCAGGTCCCACAGCTCTGGACTTAGTGTAGCAGCTAAAGAGGCTTTTAATGAGAATGGAAAATGTTATTTATTTAAGCATAATATCTGTAATAATTTCAAAATAAATGAAGTGAAGTTCTGATACTGACATTCATTTTCTTCTCCCTGAGCATCTAGTGAAGACTGTTAATCAGCGCAGCTTAAAGCCTCTGATCTGACTTCTTTTGGATTGTTTTTCTCTGCTTTTTCTGACCTCATTCTTATGTGCCATTTGGTTTGGGGGGCTTTGCAATGCAAATTCTCAATGTGAACTTTAAATTCAGTCAGTAAGGAAAGTCTTGCTCCTTTCCAAAATGCTCAGAAAAAATTGCCGCTGCCTGCTTGCTTGTTAACTGAGAAACCGGTTTTTCTCTTTATGTTGGCCCCGCAATCTTTCTTTCCAGTCTGCTCTGTGTTGGTGTTCTTTCTCCAGCACTGCAGTTAAAGGAAGAAGTCAGCTGATCTCTAGGGTGGAAGTAGCACTTCCTTGTTGGAGACAATAAAAAACAGATCTCCCATTAAGGGGTACCTTGTCATGTTCAATGTAACAACGTTAAACATGCTTCTGAAGAAAAGGGCTTGAGATGTGACTGTATAACCACTTCATATTCCAAATCACCTGGGGCAGAGAACCACTGCTGGGGGGCAAGTCAGGAGAGAGACGTATTGAAGTAAAAAGACTCTATGAAGGAGGATCAAAACCTGCTTGCTTTTAAAAGTTACATAATTTACTGAGCAACAAATTTACATACATGCCAGGACAAGCACATCAGGGGATTAAAGATGAATTAGACATAAAACTGTCTCTAATAACTGACAGTCTAAAACAGGAGAAACCATATCAGATGTACTAATAACCTTGGCACTAAGTGGTCAGTATCCTTGGTGAGGGAACCAGTTGGCGGCGAAAGGTATGTTGGTAGGTAGGGCATCGAGGGAGGGGTAATAAAGGAAGGCTTTCAGGAAGAGGTACCTATGTATCTTTTTATTTGGCCTCTGAAGGTAAGGACTTGAGTGCACAGAGCGAAGATTTGAGGTTCAAAGTGGTTTAGTGCTAAAATGGTCCTTCACAAACAATAAACAGGTAGTTCTGTTTGCTTAGAGTATTTTGTATGGAAAGAGATACTGGAACATAAGTTTTAAAAAGAAATTTGAGGGCTTCCCCTGGTGGTCCAGTGGATAAGGACACCGCCTTGCAGTGCAAGGGGCGCCGGTTCGATCCCTGGCCTGGGAAGATCCCACGTGCCGCGGAGCGGCTGGACTGATGTGTCCAATTACTGAGCCGGAGCTCTGGAGCGCATGCGCCCAGAGCTCGCTCTCTGCGACGACAGACGCCACCGCGATGGGAGGCCCGTAGGAGCCAAAGAACAAAGATGGATGAAAAAAACTAGAGGAATGGAAGACCAACAGAAGTGGCCCGCCCGCTCCCCTCCCTCCCCAACCCCCCGCTCAAAATAAATTAATTAATTAAAAAAAAAAAATTTGAGAGAGAGATTGTATAAAGGAAAGGAACTTAAACTTTACTTTCTAGAGGAGGCTTTATACAGCTTTGAGTCTCTTCTATCAGAATCTCCTGAAATTTTTTTTAAACAATCATATTTGTAGGTATCACAGTGCACATCCCAATCATTAAGCCAATGACTCAAAGTTGGTATTTTGGATTCTCAGGTTTTAAACAAAATGAAGTTATTACTATATCTGTGGAAGATTCAGAACAATGGATCTAAGGACTATAGAGCTGGTGAAGATTTTCTTTAGTTTGGTAGACACCTACTCTGTATCAACTCTATGTGCCAACTCTGTGCTGGTGATGTAATATAGAACAAGGCAAAGACCACCCTCATGAAGGAATAATGACCTGAAGGCTTCTACAAATGATGAAAATAAAGGAAAGATCACAGTTCACTGGAACTAGTTATAATAATCAGTGAACTTTGTTTTATTCACTTGCTTATATCAGAGGCTAATGTAGAAAAATTGATGACTTTAAGCACAGTATAACAAGTTGTAGGTAATAAATGATATAGATCTTTAAAGAAGGGAGCTATTAGTGTGATTAGTGTAGTAAACAAAGGTCTCTGGGGTGCCAGAATTTATGCCAAACCTTCAAATATAGGTAGGCATGGGCCAGTCATAGACACATTAAAGCTCAGTGCAGGTAGGGGCAATAACATGATTGGTGGAAGTGGTATTATGACATGAATCTGTATGAAGAGAAAATGCTTATTTTGGTGACTTCTGAACGTCAGACTGAGGTGAGATAAATTGTGTGGGAGGACACTGACAACAAAGCAAAATGATTACCAACATTATCAGAAAATTGAAAGCATGGAATATTTCTAATGAGCAGCATATGCCAAACAAAGCATTTATAAGATGTGCAATATGAGATGTGGCAAATAAGGGAAAAATAGAAACAGTGACATAATTTATTTTCTTTGACTTCAAAATCACTGTGGATGGGGTTTCCCTGGTGGTTCAGTGGGTAAGGACACTGCCTTGCAGTGCAAGGGGCACTGGTTCAATCTCTGGCCTGGGAAGATCCCACGTGCTGAGAATCAGCTAGACCTATGTGTCCAACTACTGAGCTGGAGCTCTGGGGCGTATGCACCTAGAGCTGGCACTCTGCAGTGAGAGAGGCCACTGCGATTGGAGGCCCACACGGGCCAAAGAACAAAGATGGATGAAAATAGAGGAATGAAAGACTGTGGGGCTCTGAATTGAAAGAGGACTGTTGCAAGCATAAAGAAGCTTAAGCACATTGTTGCAGTTTGGAGCTAAAATGGTACCTACAGGAAGGGGTGTGGGAGTGAAAAGAAGCTTAAGCACATTGTTACAGTTTGGAACTAAGATGGTGCCTACAGGAAGGGGTGTGGGAGTGAAAAGAAGCTTAAGCACATTGTTTCAGCTTGGAGCTAAGATGGCGCCTACAGGAAGGGATGTGGGAATGAAGGAAGCTTAAGCGCATTGTTTAAAGAAGCTTAAGCACATGTTTGCAGCTAAGATGGCGCCTACAGGAAGAGATAGGGCGTGATTTAAATTGTTAATTGATGGTCAAAATTTCTGATTGGTTCCCCTGGCTTCCGTGCTCGTGAATGATTGCTTGGCCTTTAGCTTGATTGGTGTAATCTATAGGAAGTCCCGTGCAAAACCCCCTTCACTTGCCTATAAAAGCTGTGGATCTTCTTCAATACAGCGGAACTACTTCGATGGAACCCCTGTCACGTCTGATTGTCCCCTGCCTGAGCCAAGGGGCTGCGGGACGGGCAGTTCAAGATTTGCCTTTCTCCGAGATCTCCCGGTTCAGCCGGGGGCAATCCCGCTGCCTTCCCTTTCTGTGGAAGGTCCCCGCAAAAGACCAATAGAAGTAGCCCAAAAAACAACAAAAAAAAATCACTGTGGATGGTGACTGCAGCCATGAAATTAAAAGATGCTTGCTCCTTGAAAGAAAAGCTATGATAAACCTAGACAGCATATCAAAAAGCAGAGACATCACTTTGCCAACAAAGGTCTGTATGGTCAAAGCTATGATTTTTTTTAACTACTCATGTACCAATGTGAGAGTTGGACTGTAAGGAAGGCTGAGCATCCAAGAATTGATGCTTTCAAACTGTGACGCTAGAGAAGACTCTTGAGAATCCCTTGGACAGCAAGGAGATCGAACCAGTTAATCATAAAGAAAATAAACCCTGAATATACATTGGAAGGACTGATGCTGAACCTGAAGCTCCAATACCTTGTCCACCTGATGCTAAGAACCAACTCATAGGAAAAGACGCTGATGCTGTGCAAGAATGAAGGCAGGAGGAAAAGGCAATGATACAACATGAGATGGCTAGATGGTATCAGCGACTCAATGGACATGAGTTTGAGCAGACTTCAGGAGACAGTGAAGGGCAGGGAAGTCTGGTATACTAAAACCAATGGGGTTACAAAGAGCTGGACATGACTAAGCAACTAAACAGCAACAAGATGTGTGATAAAGAGGGAAAGGTAAAAACATTGGGAAAAGGCTGGAGTAATGATGTTGGTGGAGGAGAAATGAGAGTGAATTCAAGCATATAAGAGGCTTTTGGAATACTATGGATCAATATGAGTATCAAGTCTGGAAGCAGCAAGAAAAGATTTCAAATCCATTCATACTGATAAGAATTATTATTAAAAAGATAAAATTATATTCAAGGGAGTCTTGCCTATTTTTAAATCTCCTTTGAATCACTAAACAATTCAGTGATATAAGCAAAGAAAGATATAAATAAAGAAAGAGGTCGTCATTGATATTAAACAACTGTGGTGGATCTTTTGCCAGGATCTGTGGCTCAGTGGTAAAAATTCTGCATTACAATACAGGAGTTATAGTTTTAATCCCTGGGTTGGAAAGATCCCCTGAAATGACAACCCAGTCCAGTGTTCTTGCCTGAAAAATCCAATGGTCAGAGGAGCCTGGTGGCTACAATCAATGGGGCCAGGCACCAAAAGAAAGTGTCATACTAATTGCTTATTTATACAAATAATAAGTCACAAATGACATTTTATTCCTACGCTCTTTGGAATCAATTTGTTTAAACATTCATATAAAACATTAAATGTCAAAGTTAGATTTAAAACTCAGAAATAATAATTCCTCCAGAGGAAGGGAAGAAGTCAATGTTATTAGGAAACTGAGACACAGTTACTGTATTCTAAAACTTTACCTCTCAGATTTCTAGTAAGAAGGTTAATACGGTCCCTATTCTCTCACTATGGTAGAAGTACATGTAATCATTTGTTGAAATTTTTTTCTCTTTTGGTATTTGAACTCATGAAGAGATTTATAATTAATATGGATTTTCATTACAGTGACAATATTATGTATATTATATAAACATAGCTATATAATCTAGTGAAAAGGCAAAATACTGAATCACAACATAATGAATGCATCATTAAAGGAAATCAAGCTAAGATATTTTAAGGACATTGGCTTCCAGTAATCTTATTTTGAGGACCTGAGACTGAATTTCATGATCAAATTATAAAAGTTCGTGCCAGTGTTTGCATATTCAAACATCTGACAGCAACCCTGCCCTTTCCTTGTACACATTAAGACTCATAAGGGAGGGTCAACCTATCACTGCATTGGAATCTATGATGCTTTACTTAAGAAAAGCTTTTAATACACAAGCTTAAATCAGCGTTCAAGCAGCACAGAGTTCTGTGTATAAAATAATTCATCCAGACGTAAAATATTTTGAAAGCATAGGTCTTCTCTGTAAGAGAAATTCAGTGCTAGATCAGAATTCCTTCTAATTTTAGGTAGAGCTGTAGCTGATTGGCCAACCAGGCAGTTGGCTCCAAAGCACTCTTCTAAATAATAAGATGAATTGACTTGCAGAAATAGAGTTAAAGTATAGTGTCCATTTTAACACCTGAGAACTCCTGCCAAAGACAACAACTTGTAGCTGCAGTGGAGTTGACCTTAAGCTGTTTTGTCTGACAGTAATTAGCCCAAAGATTTTATTGCTTCTTGAGGTTGCTCTTAGTTCATGATATAAAACCATGTCAACAATATAGAAGAGGATACGTTTCTTCCTTTTGGTATGGCTGGTGGGCTTTCATCCAACTCATCTAAAACCAGAATCAAGCTATTTAAATTTAAGTTAAAGAGAAAAAAGGAGCCAAAACATAAGTCCTTTTCCAAACTGTTTAGAATTAGAATTTGATTAGTTCAGAGACTCTTTTCACCCTTCTTCTGACATAATGTTGCATTACAGTAAAGGAATCAGACAAGTATACATATTCAAGGTTCTACATTGAGATCAATATTTTGGCCTGAAGGGAGTTCCTGCTTGCTTCTTGTCTGTTGTAGAAGAAGCTGATAGGAAGATGAAAACATGGGGCACATTGATATTACAAGCACATGAATTGATGCTTTCAAACTGTGACGCTAGAGAAGACTCTTGAGAATCCCTTGGACAGCAAGGAGATCGAACCAGTTAATCATAAAGAAAATAAACCCTGAATATACATTGGAAGGACTGATGCTGAACCTGAAGCTCCAATACCTTGTCCACCTGATGCTAAGAACCAACTCATAGGAAAAGACGCTGATGCTGTGCAAGAATGAAGGCAGGAGGAAAAGGCAATGATACAACATGAGATGGCTAGATGGTATCAGCGACTCAATGGACATGAGTTTGAGCAGACTTCAGGAGACAGTGAAGGGCAGGGAAGTCTGGTATACTAAAACCAATGGGGTTACAAAGAGCTGGACATGACTAAGCAACTAAACAGCAACAAGATGTGTGATAAAGAGGGAAAGGTAAAAACATTGGGAAAAGGCTGGAGTAATGATGTTGGTGGAGGAGAAATGAGAGTGAATTCAAGCATATAAGAGGCTTTTGGAATACTATGGATCAATATGAGTATCAAGTCTGGAAGCAGCAAGAAAAGATTTCAAATCCATTCATACTGATAAGAATTATTATTAAAAAGATAAAATTATATTCAAGGGAGTCTTGCCTATTTTTAAATCTCCTTTGAATCACTAAACAATTCAGTGATATAAGCAAAGAAAGATATAAATAAAGAAAGAGGTCGTCATTGATATTAAACAACTGTGGTGGATCTTTTGCCAGGATCTGTGGCTCAGTGGTAAAAATTCTGCATTACAATACAGGAGTTATAGTTTTAATCCCTGGGTTGGAAAGATCCCCTGAAATGACAACCCAGTCCAGTGTTCTTGCCTGAAAAATCCAATGGTCAGAGGAGCCTGGTGGCTACAATCAATGGGGCCAGGCACCAAAAGAAAGTGTCATACTAATTGCTTATTTATACAAATAATAAGTCACAAATGACATTTTATTCCTACGCTCTTTGGAATCAATTTGTTTAAACATTCATATAAAACATTAAATGTCAAAGTTAGATTTAAAACTCAGAAATAATAATTCCTCCAGAGGAAGGGAAGAAGTCAATGTTATTAGGAAACTGAGACACAGTTACTGTATTCTAAAACTTTACCTCTCAGATTTCTAGTAAGAAGGTTAATACGGTCCCTATTCTCTCACTATGGTAGAAGTACATGTAATCATTTGTTGAAATTTTTTTCTCTTTTGGTATTTGAACTCATGAAGAGATTTATAATTAATATGGATTTTCATTACAGTGACAATATTATGTATATTATATAAACATAGCTATATAATCTAGTGAAAAGGCAAAATACTGAATCACAACATAATGAATGCATCATTAAAGGAAATCAAGCTAAGATATTTTAAGGACATTGGCTTCCAGTAATCTTATTTTGAGGACCTGAGACTGAATTTCATGATCAAATTATAAAAGTTCGTGCCAGTGTTTGCATATTCAAACATCTGACAGCAACCCTGCCCTTTCCTTGTACACATTAAGACTCATAAGGGAGGGTCAACCTATCACTGCATTGGAATCTATGATGCTTTCCTTAAGAAAAAGCTTTTAATACACAAGCTTAAATCAGCGTTCAAGCAGCACAGAGTTCTGTGTATAAAATAATTCATCCAGACGTAAAATATTTTGAAAGCATATGTCTTCTCTGTAAGAGAAATTCAGTGCTAGATCAGAATTCCTTCTAATTTTAGGTAGAGCTGTAAGCTGATTGGCCAACCAGGCAGTTGGCTCCAAAGCACTCTTCTAAATAATAAGATGAATTGACTTGCAGAAATAGAGTTAAAGTATAGTGTCCATTTTAACACCTGAGAACTCCTGCCAAAGACAACAACTTGTAGCTGCAGTGGAGTTGACCTTAAGCTGTTTTGTCTGACAGTAATTAGCCCAAAGATTTTATTGCTTCTTGAGGTTGCTCTTAGTTCATGATATAAAACCATGTCAACAATATAGAAGAGGATACGTTTCTTCCTTTTGGTATGGCTGGTGGGCTTTCATCCAACTCATCTAAAACCAGAATCAAGCTATTTAAATTTAAGTTAAAGAGAAAAAGGCCAAAACATAAGTCCTTTTCCAAACTGTTTAGAATTAGAATTTTCATCTTTCACCTTTTCACAATTCATTCTAAAACCAGAAAAATTTTCAAGCTAAGTTTTTTTAAATCTTTTATCGTCAAATAAAACCGCTCTTTGGAATCAATTTGTTTAAACATTCATATAAAACATTAAATGTCAAAGTTAGATTTAAAACTCAGAAATAATAATTCCTCCAGAGGAAGGGAAGAAGTCAATGTTATTAGGAAACTGAGACACAGTTACTGTATTCTAAAACTTTACCTCTCAGATTTCTAGTAAGAAGGTTAATACGGTCCCTATTCTCTCACTATGGTAGAAGTACATGTAATCATTTGTTGAAATTTTTTTCTCTTTTGGTATTTGAACTCATGAAGAGATTTATAATTAATATGGATTTTCATTACAGTGACAATATTATGTATATTATATAAACATAGCTATATAATCTAGTGAAAAGGCAAAATACTGAATCACAACATAATGAATGCATCATTAAAGGAAATCAAGCTAAGATATTTTAAGGACATTGGCTTCCAGTAATCTTATTTTGAGGACCTGAGACTGAATTTCATGATCAAATTATAAAAGTTCGTGCCAGTGTTTGCATATTCAAACATCTGACAGCAACCCTGCCCTTTCCTTGTACACATTAAGACTCATAAGGGAGGGTCAACCTATCACTGCATTGGAATCTATGATGCTTTCCTTAAGAAAAAGCTTTTAATACACAAGCTTAAATCAGCGTTCAAGCAGCACAGAGTTCTGTGTATAAAATAATTCATCCAGACGTAAAATATTTTGAAAGCATATGTCTTCTCTGTAAGAGAAATTCAGTGCTAGATCAGAATTCCTTCTAATTTTAGGTAGAGCTGTAAGCTGATTGGCCAACCAGGCAGTTGGCTCCAAAGCACTCTTCTAAATAATAAGATGAATTGACTTGCAGAAATAGAGTTAAAGTATAGTGTCCATTTTAACACCTGAGAACTCCTGCCAAAGACAACAACTTGTAGCTGCAGTGGAGTTGACCTTAAGCTGTTTTGTCTGACAGTAATTAGCCCAAAGATTTTATTGCTTCTTGAGGTTGCTCTTAGTTCATGATATAAAACCATGTCAACAATATAGAAGAGGATACGTTTCTTCCTTTTGGTATGGCTGGTGGGCTTTCATCCAACTCATCTAAAACCAGAATCAAGCTATTTAAATTTAAGTTAAAGAGAAAAAAGGAGCCAAAACATAAGTCCTTTTCCAAACTGTTTAGAATTAGAATTTGATTAGTTCAGAGACTCTTTTCACCCTTCTTCTGACATAATGTTGCATTACAGTAAAGGAATCAGACAAGTATACATATTCAAGGTTCTACATTGAGATCAATATTTTGGCCTGAAGGGAGTTCCTGCTTGCTTCTTGTCTGTTGTAGAAGAAGCTGATAGGAAGATGAAAACATGGGGCACATTGATATTACAAGCACATGAATTATAATTAGAAATTGTCTAAGACTTTGACAAACATCTATGGCGTCAAATGCTAATCAGAGACCATTCAGTGGTCTGATGGGTCTTGTATTATTGCAAACTTAGTGAGATGAAGAGTGCAGGATGATTAATAATATGAACATTTTGCTAAAATGTCATGGGTCGAAGATATGAGGTTGAGAGACGTGGCCCAATTGAGGTAGCATTTTAAGAAAATCTGAAAAACTAGTGAGTATATATTTGAGGATACAGTAAGATTCCCATGTTGAAGGTGAGATAAACTACATTATGAGTTTATTGTCTACACTAATGGAAGTGGACAGAAGAAAAATTTCAGATAAATAGTTTAAGAAAGACTAGAATCTTCTGATGAAGGAATATTTTAATGCATTTGGCAGATACTATTCTCTTGACAGTTATTTAACCTAAGCTAACCATCTAAATTTTTATAGTAAGTACACCTTCTATATGCAAGAAGAAAATAGATCTGAATTCTATAGAATAAGGGAAAACTAAATAATAATTTTCATACTTATCTCAATTAATTAGGATTTTCTAATTTCTCTCATAAAATCATGTTAGGAATAACCACGCCAAAATATGTAATTATTCTTAGTTAGCCTTTGCTAGTCTCAAAATTTCCCATTGAAATTAAAATACTTTTAAAAAGTAATTTCATTAGGCAATTTTATCAACATCTATGTGACTTCCTTTGTATTGTAATTGAAATTTTGTTTCATTAGGCTTATAATGTCATCAATATAGAAGAGGATACGTTTCTTCCTTTTGGTATGGCTGGTGGGCTTTCATCCAACTCATCTAAAACCAGAATCAAGCTATTTAAATTTAAGTTAAAGAGAAAAAAGGAGCCAAAACATAAGTCCTTTTCCAAACTGTTTAGAATTAGAATTTGATTAGTTCAGAGACTCTTTTCACCCTTCTTCTGACATAATGTTGCATTACAGTAAAGGAATCAGACAAGTATACATATTCAAGGTTCTACATTGAGATCAATATTTTGGCCTGAAGGGAGTTCCTGCTTGCTTCTTGTCTGTTGTAGAAGAAGCTGATAGGAAGATGAAAACATGGGGCACATTGATATTACAAGCACATGAATTATAATTAGAAATTGTCTAAGACTTTGACAAACATCTATGGCGTCAAATGCTAATCAGAGACCATTCAGTGGTCTGATGGGTCTTGTATTATTGCAAACTTAGTGAGATGAAGAGTGCAGGATGATTAATAATATGAACATTTTGCTAAAATGTCATGGGTCGAAGATATGAGGTTGAGAGACGTGGCCCAATTGAGGTAGCATTTTAAGAAAATCTGAAAAACTAGTGAGTATATATTTGAGGATACAGTAAGATTCCCATGTTGAAGGTGAGATAAACTACATTATGAGTTTATTGTCTACACTAATGGAAGTGGACAGAAGAAAAATTTCAGATAAATAGTTTAAGAAAGACTAGAATCTTCTGATGAAGGAATATTTTAATGCATTTGGCAGATACTATTCTCTTGACAGTTATTTAACCTAAGCTAACCATCTAAATTTTTATAGTAAGTACACCTTCTATATGCAAGAAGAAAATAGATCTGAATTCTATAGAATAAGGGAAAACTAAATAATAATTTTCATACTTATCTCAATTAATTAGGATTTTCTAATTTCTCTCATAAAATCATGTTAGGAATAACCACGCCAAAATATGTAATTATTCTTAGTTAGCCTTTGCTAGTCTCAAAATTTCCCATTGAAATTAAAATACTTTTAAAAAGTAATTTCATTAGGCAATTTTATCAACATCTATGTGACTTCCTTTGTATTGTAATTGAAATTTTGTTTCATTAGGCTTATAATGTCATCTAATTTCTATGAAGAGTTTTTTAAGCCTAAAGATAGGCTGATCAATCTACTG
The DNA here is from genome assembly GCA_022376925.1 of Tragulus kanchil. Taxonomy (NCBI): domain Eukaryota; kingdom Metazoa; phylum Chordata; class Mammalia; order Artiodactyla; family Tragulidae; genus Tragulus; species Tragulus kanchil. Next base: position 38,096,464 of record JAIOJX010000032.1, read on the forward strand.
GCCATGCATTATCAGATTACTACCTTTTTCTACTTTGTTGCTATATGGAAACAAAGAAAAAGTTTCCAGTCAAAGTATAGTGGTATTTTGTTAAAGTTATATTGTTATTTATGGAACCCTGGAGACTCTCAGTTTATTTTTGTATTTGAATGAAGATATCACTATTAAGGAGTTTAAGTGATTTAATATGGAAATGGTCACTTTTTATTTTGCGTAAATTGGAGGTAAGAAGACAGGATTACTAATCATTAAATAAAGCTAGTTTCTTAATAAACAAGCTATAGAAAGGCTCACTGCTTATTTTCTAGCCCTCCACTTGCTAAAAGATGGCCATTTAATAAAATAAAATTGTAACTATAAATGGATTAGACTACTTTTTTCTTTGATTAACGCTATAGACCTATACAGGGTTTTCCTGATTGCTCAGCCTATAAAGAATCCACCTTCATTGCAGGAGATTTGGTTTTGACACTTGGGTCAGGAAGATACCCTAGAGAAAGAAATGGCAACCCACTCCAGTATTATTGCCTGGGAAATCCCATGGACAGAGGGAGGAGCCTGACAGGCTACAATCTACAGGACCGAAAGAGTTGGGCATGACTGAGTAACTAGACTACCACCATAAACCTATAGAATAATCCATTCTGAGATTATATTTTAACTGCAAGTTTTCTATCAGTAAGAATTTGGCAGAATTGTTGCCAACACTAGTATTTAGGTCACTCATAATTGGCAATAAAAATACATAAAATTTAGCAATCTATCAAGTTATCACTGAGCATTACAAGATTCTAATTAGATGTTACCAAGAAGAAAACAGTCATGATATTGGTCAGATCAACAGTTAGATCATTCATATAGCCAATGACCCTATGATAAGATGTTCCAAAATGCAAATCACATAGCACCATTTCTAAATACATCTAACAGTTAACAAATAAAACATCTTCTAATATCCAGTGGTTATGTTGTAAAGAAATGCAAATCAAAAGAAATCTATGTGACTTCCTTTGTATTGTAATTGAAATTTTGTTTCATAGATAATGTCATCTAATTCTAGAAGAGTTTTTAAGCCTAAAGATAGGCTGATCAATCTACTGGCCATGCATTATCAGATTACTACCTTTTTCTACTTTGTTGCTATATGGAAACAAAGAAAAAGTTTCCAGTCAAAGTATAGTGGTATTTTGTTAAAGTTATATTGTTATTTATGGAACCCTGGAGACTCTCAGTTTATTTTTGTATTTGAATGAAGATATCACTATTAAGGAGTTTAAGTGATTTAATATGGAAATGGTCACTTTTTATTTTGCGTAAATTGGAGGTAAGAAGACAGGATTACTAATCATTAAATAAAGCTAGTTTCTTAATAAACAAGCTATAGAAAGGCTCACTGCTTATTTTCTAGCCCTCCACTTGCTAAAAGATGGCCATTTAATAAAATAAAATTGTAACTATAAATGGATTAGACTACTTTTTTCTTTGATTAACGCTATAGACCTATACAGGGTTTTCCTGATTGCTCAGCCTATAAAGAATCCACCTTCATTGCAGGAGATTTGGTTTTGACACTTGGGTCAGGAAGATACCCTAGAGAAAGAAATGGCAACCCACTCCAGTATTATTGCCTGGGAAATCCCATGGACAGAGGGAGGAGCCTGACAGGCTACAATCTACAGGACCGAAAGAGTTGGGCATGACTGAGTAACTAGACTACCACCATAAACCTATAGAATAATCCATTCTGAGATTATATTTTAACTGCAAGTTTTCTATCAGTAAGAATTTGGCAGAATTGTTGCCAACACTAGTATTTAGGTCACTCATAATTGGCAATAAAAATACATAAAATTTAGCAATCTATCAAGTTATCACTGAGCATTACAAGATTCTAATTAGATGTTACCAAGAAGAAAACAGTCATGATATTGGTCAGATCAACAGTTAGATCATTCATATAGCCAATGACCCTATGATAAGATGTTCCAAAAATGCAAATCACATAGCACCATTTCTAAATACATCTAACAGTTAACAAATAAAACATCTTCTAATATCCAGTGGTTATGTTGTAAAGAAATGCAAACTCAAAAGAAGTCTAGTGGGTCAATTTATTTCCATTAACTTATCCATCATTTTCTGGCTGTTTGCAGAGAATTTAATTTTAGCCCTAGGGAGTTGTATCCTCAAATTGCCTAAGGAGGAAAAATGTGGGTTGGTGATATCTTTTGTTCTTCAAATCTTGGCATTATTTATTTCTCTGATTGTGTGCTATGTCCACCTAGTGCTCGAATTAGCTGTAGTATGACTAGGCTTCCTCTGGAAGTCACTTATAAGGTGTAGCTCTGAGAAAGTGTGCTGGTCTGTGGTTGGTCCAAGTAGGATTAAAGGAGTCAAGAGTCAGCTTGAAAACCTACATTTGTAGAAAGCATGCTTAGGAGATATGAGATTATGAACACTTTCCTTCAAGGTAAATTTTACAGTTTTTTATTTTTTATTTTATAGTCTTATTTCCTGCATTGTGCCAGATATTAAGCTATTACCTTTCAGCTTCACACCCACCTTTTTCTATTCTGCTTATGATGTTGAAATTCTGAAAATCATATTTCTTTTGCCAGTAGGCTCCCTTACACCCTATCAAGAAAGGGTGTTGAGGGCTTCCCTGGTGGTCAAGTGGGTAAAGAGTCCACCTTGCAGTGCAAGGGGCACTGGATCGGCCCAGGAAGATCCCAGGTGCCCTGGAGCAGTGGACCAGTGAGTCCAATTATGAGCCATACTCTGAAGTGCATGCATGCAGAGCTGGTGCTCTACAATGAGAAAGGCCACTGCAATGGTAGGCCCACACAGGCCAAAGAATGAAAGATGGATGAAAGTAAATAAATAAAAAATCAATAAAAAGAGGCTAAATTAAAAAAAAAAAAAAGGAAGGGTGCTGAAAGAGAGACAGCAAAGTCTAAGGAAGAACACTTTTTAACACTTTCCTTCTGCCCCCTGCCTTTGCCTGTTTCTGTTTCCTACTCTTGTTAGCATCACTCCACCGATACTTCTTCACTCTGGCAACACCAACAAGTGAGGTATCAGATCAGCAACAGCTGGTGTTACCCCCTCCTTGGAGATATGGGTCCTAGACCCTTGAGCCTGGCAAACAAACAACAAGTGAGGGGTATTTAGATCAGCCAAACTAGTTCCTGAAATGTTTGGTTACCATTAACTTATCCATCATTTTCTGGCTGTTTGCAGAGAATTTAATTTTAGCCCTAGGGAGTTGTATCCTCAAATTGCCTAAGGAGGAAAAATGTGGGTTGGTGATATCTTTTGTTCTTCAAATCTTGGCATTATTTATTTCTCTGATTGTGTGCTATGTCCACCTAGTGCTCGAATTAGCTGTAGTATGACTAGGCTTCCTCTGGAAGTCACTTATAAGGTGTAGCTCTGAGAAAGTGTGCTGGTCTGTGGTTGGTCCAAGTAGGATTAAAGGAGTCAAGAGTCAGCTTGAAAACCTACATTTGTAGAAAGCATGCTTAGGAGATATGAGATTATGAACACTTTCCTTCAAGGTAAATTTTACAGTTTTTTATTTTTTATTTTATAGTCTTATTTCCTGCATTGTGCCAGATATTAAGCTATTACCTTTCAGCTTCACACCCACCTTTTTCTATTCTGCTTATGATGTTGAAATTCTGAAAATCATATTTCTTTTGCCAGTAGGCTCCCTTACACCCTATCAAGAAAGGGTGTTGAGGGCTTCCCTGGTGGTCAAGTGGGTAAAGAGTCCACCTTGCAGTGCAAGGGGCACTGGATCGGCCCAGGAAGATCCCAGGTGCCCTGGAGCAGTGGACCAGTGAGTCCAATTATGAGCCATACTCTGAAGTGCATGCATGCAGAGCTGGTGCTCTACAATGAGAAAGGCCACTGCAATGGTAGGCCCACACAGGCCAAAGAATGAAAGATGGATGAAAGTAAATAAATAAAAAATCAATAAAAAGAGGCTAAATTAAAAAAAAAAAAAAGGAAGGGTGCTGAAAGAGAGACAGCAAAGTCTAAGGAAGAACACTTTTTAACACTTTCCTTCTGCCCCCTGCCTTTGCCTGTTTCTGTTTCCTACTCTTGTTAGCATCACTCCACCGATACTTCTTCACTCTGGCAACACCAACAAGTGAGGTATCAGATCAGCAACAGCTGGTGTTACCCCCTCCTTGGAGATATGGGTCCTAGACCCTTGAGCCTCCAGTTCTAGCTCAGAGATATCAATACGATCTGAACCCCCTTCCCAGAGGCCCATGTTTCAGTGCTGTGGGACCATTCAATTTCAATCCCTCTGTTTGTTATCATAGCTCCACAAATAATGTCTAGTTCCTGAAATTGTTACTTAAGGGATACCTTAGCTTTCCTTTTTTGCATTTTCATTTTTAATATTGAATTTACTTTTTTTTAAATTTTGAATTATTTTTATTAAAATAAGTGGTATTGTTTTCTTTCTGTATTTGGAACCTAGGCATGATACCTGTACCATCATTAGTACATCAAAAATGAATACTTGAAGAACATCATGTGAATATGAAGGCAGAGATGGAAGTAAATACATCTTTAAACCAAATAACACATTTATTGTTAGAAAACTCTCAGACACTAGGAGAAGGTCCTGGAAAAGATTCTCTTACAGTCAATAGAAGGAAGCAAATTGACTATACCTTGATATCAAATGACTAGCCTCCAGAACTGTGAGACAGTAAATTTCTACTCTTCAGGCTCTCAATTTGTGTTCCTTTGTTATGGCATTTCTAGCAAACTAAAACAGTTACACACGTGTGTGTGTGTGTGTGTGTGTGTGTGTACACATACACACCCCAATGGAAGAGTAACACTGCAGCACGTTTTGAAATAGGGAGAAAAAGCAGTAAGGCAGAACATCTGCAGTGATTTGAATTCTTAGCAATGTATACTGATTAAACAGAATTGAAAACTGATTCTAATAGCTTTATCTGAGTTTTCATGGTGCCATTTGACAGAGAATGCAAAAGCCAACTAGCTTCCTCACCAAATAAATCCCTGAAAAATAAGCAATTTCTTGTGAGTTGACTGTGCTCCTGAACTAGATCCAGTGCTTTTTCGTCTATGCAAATTTGATCTCAGAGTCACTGCAGTGGTGAGCTCATTAAGGACCTCATCACACTTATACTTTGCTGGTCATATCACAAAGATCCTTACCTCTACAAACCCCAAAGTGTTCCTATTTCAGCTCAGGCTTCTAAGTCTTACATTACACAAAGAGCCAGCCATTTTGACTAGGCTAAAATCCAAGTTCAGCCTCTTTGACCATAGTTTCACCTGCACTTTTCCACTACACTTGTTTGTGTCCTAGGTTTCCTTCTTGAGAAAGCAGTTTACTTCCTGAGTTCTCATCTCCTGGCAATTCTAGGTTCTCTTTCTGACCTTAATCCATTTCTTTGCTTCTCTCATAGTCACTATACCTCATATTCAGCGTCTCCTGTCTCCTACCAATAATATCCATCTCCTTTATCCTAGAGTGTCTTTCCTTTATTAAGTTCCTGTTTAAGGTGAAATGATAGGATGAGATCAGTTAAGGAGCTTGTCATAGATTTGTAGAAAGATATTTCACAGCATTAAGGGAACAGAAGATAATTTATTCTTGTGCCTCCATTTAATTGGTAAAGAGACCATATAAGTAAGAAATCTAGCAAAAGAGTATTTTATTAAAAAAAAAAAATCACCCCCTTGGCAAACCTATAAAGTAATCTATGTTAGTTTCTAAAAGTAGTAGAAATAATACAAGAAGAACCACTAAGTAAATGGATGTTTTAAAGCTTGAACAAGATATTATTTATTCTTCAAGGTACATTATTAAACAAATGTTTATTGTCTGAGACACACAAGGCATTATGTCCTATGCTAAACATGTATTAGCTCATTTAAATCTCACTGCAATTCCATGATGTATTATTATTATTTCCATTCTAATCATAAACTGATACACATCTTAAGTAATTTGTCTATGATCACACAGATTGTAAATTTATCAACAAGAACTTGATTCAGTAACATGGAGCCCTATACTAGCATACGTAAAAGAGATAACTATTGTCAATGAGCTGTGAGTTAAGGGATCTTACATGGGGGCTATGCAATGGCCTAAAGGGGTGGGATGGGGTGGGATGGGATATACTTATAACTAATCTGGGATTATACATATCTATAAACAACAAAACTCTGTAAAAGCAAAAAAGCAAAAGAAAAAAAAGAAAAAAGAACTTGACTCAGTTCTAAGCAGGTTCACACTTTATGCTCTTAAACATTCCTATCAATGTTGTGAGGTACTCCAAGTATTTTCTCCTGACAATAGGATTAGATAACAAGTAAATGTGTGGGGGCCTCTGTGAGTCATGTGCAGCCAGTGAGGGGAGGGGAGGGGAGGGCAGTGGGCAATTTTTGGTGAAACATGAAAATGGAGGGTGTATATTTTTCTGCAATAGGAAGAATGCATCCACTATGATTCATCCTTAAATATATTTCAGGATAAAATATACATATATAATATACTTTTCATATGATTTGAAAGTTTGGATTTCAGTCTTTGTCTGTGGAAAACCATACAATCCCACATAGCAATGATACTTAAAATCATGTTTTCACTAGCATTTTCTGATCTAGGTCACAACCTGAAGAGGCAGGGGAATGTTCCTAACAAGCAAAGATAGCTTGACTAAAGCTTTAACAAATGATGAAATATTCGGAGAATATAAAATCCTTTATTGATATTATTAAATCCTCAACCATCCAGAGGGAGATTTTCTGAAAACAGAGAACCAGACAAAAGGGAACATTGATTTCTTGCCAGTTTTCACGGGTTTACCACCACAAACATGACAAATAGAATCAATGCAACTATACAAACTTTCAAAATAGGAACAGGACAATTTCAAAATTTCCTGATATTTCCTCTCCATCTTGAATGCTGCTGGAATGTCCAAAAAAATTCAAGATCACTGTTACTTACTTCAGGAAAAAGTTGTTGATCATATTCTGTTGAGAGATCTGAAAAAGCCTAGTCCTTCCAGAATTGCCTTGTGCTGCTAAGGGTTTAATAAACTGGACAACTGGTTTACACAAGAACTACATTTTCCTTAGGTACTTGCCACTAAATGGTTATGTGGCTTTGACAAGTTTAACACTAATCTCCTTTTAAGCCATAGTTTCCTCATCTGCAACATGAACAGGGGATACTAACTAGTTTTATGACACTATTCAGGGTCTAAGGCTACAGAATATATACCACACAACAGCAATAGAAGCCTTAATTCATATAAGACTTGATGCCAGATCATCGGATTGTCTAGGTTTCATTTGTGGTGAGCCTAGATGAGAAAGTTAGCCTTGAGACACAGATCCCTTTTCTGATCCATTAAAAACAAAAAGTTTCAGCTCAGGCTTCTAAGTTTTGCCCCTTTAGGCTAAAATCCAAGTTCAGCCTCTTTGACCATAGTTTCACCTGCACTTTTCCACTACACTTGTTTGTGTCCTAGTTCATATTCCTTCCAAACTGTTTCAAATCTTCTATCATCACGTACTTTTTGTCAAATTCCATCCCCAACCACTTTGACCCTTACTCTCGCTCCACTTTCTCTACTGCTTTTTTCCATGGCAGATGGATTGATTGATCTGTTTATTACTTAATATTTAATCATATCATTCTAGGTTTCCTTCTTGAGAAAGCAGTTTACTTCCTGAGTTCTCATCTCCTGGCAATTCTAGGTTCTCTTTCTGACCTTAATCCATTTCTTTGCTTCTCTCATAGTCACTATACCTCATATTCAGCGTCTCCTGTCTCCTACCAATAATATCCATCTCCTTTATCCTAGAGTGTCTTTCCCTTTATTAAGTTCCTGTTTAAGGTGAAATGATAGGATGAGATCAGTTAAGGAGCTTGTCATAGATTTGTAGAAAGATATTTCACAGCATTAAGGGAACAGAAGATAATTTATTCTTGTGCCTCCATTTAATTGGTAAAGAGACCATATAAGTAAGAAATCTAGCAAAAGAGTATTTTATTAAAAAAAAAAAATCACCCCCTTGGCAAACCTATAAAGTAATCTATGTTAGTTTCTAAAAGTAGTAGAAATAATACAAGAAGAACCACTAAGTAAATGGATGTTTTAAAGCTTGAACAAGATATTATTTATTCTTCAAGGTACATTATTAAACAAATGTTTATTGTCTGAGACACACAAGGCATTATGTCCTATGCTAAACATGTATTAGCTCATTTAAATCTCACTGCAATTCCATGATGTATTATTATTATTTCCATTCTAATCATAAACTGATACACATCTTAAGTAATTTGTCTATGATCACACAGATTGTAAATTTATCAACAAGAACTTGATTCAGTAACATGGAGCCCTATACTAGCATACGTAAAAGAGATAACTATTGTCAATGAGCTGTGAGTTAAGGGATCTTACATGGGGGCTATGCAATGGCCTAAAGGGGTGGGATGGGGTGGGATGGGATATACTTATAACTAATCTGGGATTATACATATCTATAAACAACAAAACTCTGTAAAAGCAAAAAAGCAAAAGAAAAAAAAGAAAAAAGAACTTGACTCAGTTCTAAGCAGGTTCACACTTTATGCTCTTAAACATTCCTATCAATGTTGTGAGGTACTCCAAGTATTTTCTCCTGACAATAGGATTAGATAACAAGTAAATGTGTGGGGGCCTCTGTGAGTCATGTGCAGCCAGTGAGGGGAGGGGAGGGGAGGGCAGTGGGCAATTTTTGGTGAAACATGAAAATGGAGGGTGTATATTTTCTGCAATAGGAAGAATGCATCCACTATGATTCATCCTTAAATATATTTCAGGATAAAATATACATATATAATATACTTTTCATATGATTTGAAAGTTTGGATTTCAGTCTTTGTCTGTGGAAAACCATACAATCCCACATAGCAATGATACTTAAAATCATGTTTTCACTAGCATTTTCTGATCTAGGTCACAACCTGAAGAGGCAGGGGAATGTTCCTAACAAGCAAAGATAGCTTGACTAAAGCTTTAACAAATGATGAAATATTCGGAGAATATAAAATCCTTTATTGATATTATTAAATCCTCAACCATCCAGAGGGAGATTTTCTGAAAACAGAGAACCAGACAAAAGGGAACATTGATTTCTTGCCAGTTTTCACGGGTTTACCACCACAAACATGACAAATAGAATCAATGCAACTATACAAACTTTCAAAATAGGAACAGGACAATTTCAAAATTTCCTGATATTTCCTCTCCATCTTGAATGCTGCTGGAATGTCCAAAAAAATTCAAGATCACTGTTACTTACTTCAGGAAAAAGTTGTTGATCATATTCTGTTGAGAGATCTGAAAAAGCCTAGTCCTTCCAGAATTGCCTTGTGCTGCTAAGGGTTTAATAAACTGGACAACTGGTTTACACAAGAACTACATTTTCCTTAGGTACTTGCCACTAAATGGTTATGTGGCTTTGACAAGTTTAACACTAATCTCCTTTTAAGCCATAGTTTCCTCATCTGCAACATGAACAGGGGATACTAACTAGTTTTATGACACTATTCAGGGTCTAAGGCTACAGAATATATACCACACAACAGCAATAGAAGCCTTAATTCATATAAGACTTGATGCCAGATCATCGGATTGTCTAGGTTTCATTTGTGGTGAGCCTAGATGAGAAAGTTAGCCTTGAGACACAGATCCCTTTTCTGAATAAAAAACAGATTGAATTTCCGAAACTTCCATCTTGCCATGACCTGCTCTTTCCAGGGAAAATGCCTGAATCTGAGCATAAGGGGAACAACTGGAAACAGAAGATGTGGAAGGTAACCTCAGTGAAAATCCTGTAAAAATGTTGGAATATGTCTTAAATGATAATTTTCAACGTAAAATGGACACTTGAATGTAACACAACTTCTGGTTGAAGATAGACTGATTAACAATATGAACCTTCTAATTTAAATCCTCAACCATATCTGTAAGTGCTCCCTTTGTCATAAAAGTGGAAGAATGGTGCTTGTTGGATGCCACCTTGATAGGTGATAGATGACAGTAGGTTACCCTGAAACGTGTCAGATTCTTAATCTCCAATGGAGAAGAATTCACATTGGGATCAAAAGACTAGGTGATGGTCACTCAGAGCTTCCTGCAGTGAAAAGTTTATTAAAGTAAGAAAGGATAGGGAAAAATTTCCAGCATAAACACTGGAAGGGGGGGTAGAAGAGAATCCCCCTTTGGCAGTTGAAGCAGGACAATTTGTATCTTCCAGTCAGTTAGCAAAACAATAAGTCAAAAGAATATCTTAGTGTTGTAAAGGCCCTCTAGGCCCACACCTACAGCATTAACATGAGATTAACTGGGACAGTAGCTAGGCCTCAGGGCTATGTGAGACATTCTAAGGTAAACTCCCAGATTAACATAAGACTAGAAGTTTTCAGTTTCAACACTGAAGATCTTGGCCTTTATTTCTCCTTGTCCTTCCTCTTCTCCTCCTTGTCCTTGAGACCCAGGATCCTTCTTGCAAATTCTGCCTATGAACCCCTTTCAACCTGAACTTTGAAATTCACTCAAAATTTCCATGACTCTTCTCTATTGCTTCTTACTGACACAGACTGACTTTAACCTTTTTAGTCTGGAATACAAAGTATTTGCTATGTAAATAAAAATAATTATTCACAGGTTGTGAAAATAATGAATTATTTTGCTCTATTGCTATCTTTTTCTGGTGAGCCTAGTGGACAGTTAGCCTTGAGACACAGATCCCTTTTCTGAATAAAAAACAGATTGAATTTCCGAAACTTCCATCTTGCCATGACCTGCTCTTTCCAGGGAAAATGCCTGAATCTGAGCATAAGGGGAACAACTGGAAACAGAAGATGTGGAAGGTAACCTCAGTGAAAATCCTGTAAAAATGTTGGAATATGTCTTAAATGATAATTTTCAACGTAAAATGGACACTTGAATGTAACACAACTTCTGGTTGAAGATAGACTGATTAACAATATGAACCTTCTAATTTAAATCCTCAACCATATCTGTAAGTGCTCCCTTTGTCATAAAAGTGGAAGAATGGTGCTTGTTGGATGCCACCTTGATAGGTGATAGATGACAGTAGGTTACCCTGAAACGTGTCAGATTCTTAATCTCCAATGGAGAAGAATTCACATTGGGATCAAAAGACTAGGTGATGGTCACTCAGAGCTTCCTGCAGTGAAAAGTTTATTAAAGTAAGAAAGGATAGGGAAAAATTTCCAGCATAAACACTGGAAGGGGGGGTAGAAGAGAATCCCCCTTTGGCAGTTGAAGCAGGACAATTTGTATCTTCCAGTCAGTTAGCAAAACAATAAGTCAAAAGAATATCTTAGTGTTGTAAAGGCCCTCTAGGCCCACACCTACAGCATTAACATGAGATTAACTGGGACAGTAGCTAGGCCTCAGGGCTATGTGAGACATTCTAAGGTAAACTCCCAGATTAACATAAGACTAGAAGTTTTCAGTTTCAACACTGAAGATCTTGGCCTTTATTTCTCCTTGTCCTTCCTCTTCTCCTCCTTGTCCTTGAGACCCAGGATCCTTCTTGCAAATTCTGCCTATGAACCCCTTTCAACCTGAACTTTGAAATTCACTCAAAATTTCCATGACTCTTCTCTATTGCTTCTTACTGACACAGACTGACTTTAACCTTTTTAGTCTGGAATACAAAGTATTTGCTATGTAAATAAAAATAATTATTCACAGGTTGTGAAAATAATGAATTATTTGTCAGAACTGAACAAGAGAAAAAAATACTGATATACAGATGCCCATTATATATCTTAGTTATTTAATCTATATATGAACAAGGGGCTTCTCAGATGGTGCAGTGGTAAAGAATTTGCCTGCCAATGAAGGAGATGCAAGAGACAAAAGTTTGATCCCTGGATTGGGAAAATCTCCTGGAACAGGAAATGGCAACCAACTCCAGTAATCTTGCCTAGGAAACTCCAAGGACAGCAAAGCCTGGAGGGCTACAGTCCATGTCATTGCAAAGAGTTACTCATGACTGAACACACATGTACACATGCATATATCATTTGTATTTGTGTGTATATCTGTGCATGTGTACACATGCACCCAAAGGATTTTGTTGCAAGGATTTTACCTTGTATAATTGCATAAGCAGATTAAGCAGTCTCCATATACTTTTCTCTGTAGCTTTTTTTTCAAAGCTGAATGTCCACGGGGCAGGCAGTAGGAAAGGGAAGATGAATGTAAAGTGGGGGACAGTGAGAATAAGCTAGAGCCCACAAGCATAGGCTGGCTTTGAATGAATTAAAACATTGTCAGTCTTACTGTCTCTTGAGAGTATGGGTGTTCTGCAGAAGTGGGGACTGCTCCTTATGGATCTAAAAACATGTGGCTGGACCAGAAATCAAACAGCTACAGAAAAAGGTGGAGCAGATGGGGGCTTAATCTCTGGGTCATGCTGTGGTGGATAAACATGCATGTGCCATAATATGGCTGCTAAATAACTTCTGCCTCCCAGATTTCCCACAAGAATCTCTCTTATGGCCTGACTTAATCAGAAGCAGGAAAATGAAGTTCAGCCTTTCCAAGGTGATATATTACAAAATCACTACAATGAAGTACTGATATTTACTTACTGATGATAGCAATACAATCCTAAATAGAATTAGGCCTTATTATGTGTCAAGCTACTGATATCCATTATGAGCAAATCCTAAATGACTCTTCTCTATTGCTTCTTACTGACACAGACTGACTTTAACCTTTTTAGTCTGGAATACAAAGTATTTGCTATGTAAATAAAAATAATTATTCACAGGTTGTGAAAATAATGAATTATTTGTCAGAACTGAACAAGAGAAAAAAATACTGATATACAGATGCCCATTATATATCTTAGTTATTTAATCTATATATGAACAAGGGGCTTCTCAGATGGTGCAGTGGTAAAGAATTTGCCTGCCAATGAAGGAGATGCAAGAGACAAAAGTTTGATCCCTGGATTGGGAAAATCTCCTGGAACAGGAAATGGCAACCAACTCCAGTAATCTTGCCTAGGAAACTCCAAGGACAGCAAAGCCTGGAGGGCTACAGTCCATGTCATTGCAAAGAGTTACTCATGACTGAACACACATGTACACATGCATATATCATTTGTATTTGTGTGTATATCTGTGCATGTGTACACATGCACCCAAAGGATTTTGTTGCAAGGATTTTACCTTGTATAATTGCATAAGCAGATTAAGCAGTCTCCATATACTTTTCTCTGTAGCTTTTTTTTCAAAGCTGAATGTCCACGGGGCAGGCAGTAGGAAAGGGAAGATGAATGTAAAGTGGGGGACAGTGAGAATAAGCTAGAGCCCACAAGCATAGGCTGGCTTTGAATGAATTAAAACATTGTCAGTCTTACTGTCTCTTGAGAGTATGGGTGTTCTGCAGAAGTGGGGACTGCTCCTTATGGATCTAAAAACATGTGGCTGGACCAGAAATCAAACAGCTACAGAAAAAGGTGGAGCAGATGGGGGCTTAATCTCTGGGTCATGCTGTGGTGGATAAACATGCATGTGCCATAATATGGCTGCTAAATAACTTCTGCCTCCCAGATTTCCCACAAGAATCTCTCTTATGGCCTGACTTAATCAGAAGCAGGAAAATGAAGTTCAGCCTTTCCAAGGTGATATATTACAAAATCACTACAATGAAGTACTGATATTTACTTACTGATGATAGCAATACAATCCTAAATAGAATTATGCCTTATTGTGTGTCAAGCTCTGTGCTGGTCGTTTGCTGTACATGATTTTATTTAATCCGCATTTCACCAAGTGAGCAAAGTATCCCTAGCTCTCTATTTTACATATGAGGAAATTGAGAATCAGAAATAATAGGAACCATCTAGGTCATACATAAAATGCCTTCATATCTTTATGACATATAGTCTCCAATACTTGGTATTACTACTCTAGATGATATATCCATACACAAACATGTGCATATGTGCTAATTCACTTCAGTCATGTTCCACTCTTTGCAACCCTGTAGACTATAGCCTACCAGGCTCCTCTGTTCATGGAATTCTTCAGGCAACAATACTGGAGTGGGTTGCCATGCCCTCCTCTAGGGTATCTTCCTGACCCAGGGATCAGACTCTTCTCTTCTGTGGCTTTCCACTGAGCCACCCAGGGAGGCCATATAAACATAAATGAATACATATATATTTGAAATGACAGATTCCAATTACTGTAAATATATAGAAATCCAACTGACTTGTAATTTGACCATTGTATTTTGTGATCTTGCTTACTTTTATCATTGATGCTCATAATTTATCTGTAGATATTTTTGGCTTTCTACACAGACAGGGGAACATCATCTTCAACAAACCAAATTTTATTTACCTATTTCATCTTACATTTTTATTTACTTTTCTATTATCCTAAATTAATGTGTCTATCTCTAACTGGCTAACAGGTTTTTCATAAGTGAGTGTTAATGAGATACCATTTATATAACTTTTGTTTTAGGACAGTCTTACTGTCTCTTGAGAGTATGGGTGTTCTGCAGAAGTGGGGACTGCTCTATGGATCTAAAACATGTGGCTGGACCAGAAATCAAACAGCTACAGAAAAGGTGGAGCAGATGGGGGCTTAATCTCTGGGTCATGCTGTGGTGGATAAACATGCATGTGCCATAATATGGCTGCTAAATAACTTCTGCCTCCCAGATTTCCCACAAGAATCTCTCTTATGGCCTGACTTAATCAGAAGCAGGAAAATGAAGTTCAGCCTTTCCAAGGTGATATATTACAAAATCACTACAATGAAGTACTGATATTTACTTACTGATGATAGCAATACAATCCTAAATAGAATTATGCCTTATTGTGTGTCAAGCTCTGTGCTGGTCGTTTGCTGTACATGATTTTATTTAATCCGCATTTCACCAAGTGAGCAAAGTATCCCTAGCTCTCTATTTTACATATGAGGAAATTGAGAATCAGAAATAATAGGAACCATCTAGGTCATACATAAAATGCCTTCATATCTTTATGACATATAGTCTCCAATACTTGGTATTACTACTCTAGATGATATATCCATACACAAACATGTGCATATGTGCTAATTCACTTCAGTCATGTTCCACTCTTTGCAACCCTGTAGACTATAGCCTACCAGGCTCCTCTGTTCATGGAATTCTTCAGGCAACAATACTGGAGTGGGTTGCCATGCCCTCCTCTAGGGTATCTTCCTGACCCAGGGATCAGACTCTTCTCTTCTGTGGCTTTCCACTGAGCCACCCAGGGAGGCCATATAAACATAAATGAATACATATATATTTGAAATGACAGATTCCAATTACTGTAAATATATAGAAATCCAACTGACTTGTAATTTGACCATTGTATTTTGTGATCTTGCTTACTTTTATCATTGATGCTCATAATTTATCTGTAGATATTTTTGGCTTTCTACACAGACAGGGGAACATCATCTTCAACAAACCAAATTTTATTTACCTATTTCATCTTACATTTTTATTTACTTTTCTATTATCCTAAATTAATGTGTCTATCTCTAACTGGCTAACAGGTTTTTCATAAGTGAGTGTTAATGAGATACCATTTATATAACTAGTGAGGTAGTTTGACCATCATACTTTATGAGGCTTGTAAATTCACCATTTTTACTATGAAATCATCTTTGATTCTGAAATAAATCCAACTTGTTCAAACTGTATATATATATATGCTTTAATACTTTGTTAAGTTTGGTTTAAAAATTTTTTAACTTTAGATTTTTTTTTTTAATTTTGTTTTGTTTTTTAGCATAGAGCATTTAGTTATCCATTTTAGTTCTTGGGTTTATTCCAGCTATTCTAATGTTAAAAATTTAAGGGTGAAGTATAGAGTTACTTAAATTTCCTTTATTTAAATATTTACTAATATCTTCCTCACTAATTCTTGTAAGATCTTTCATCTGCCATCATTTCCAGTGTATCTAAAACATATGTTTTGTAACTGTTCTTGGTGTGGGGCTGTTGTTGGTAAGCTCTATTTTTCATTCGTAAATGTCATTATTTCTCCATCAGTCTTTAAATGCACTGTCTCTGGGCATAATATTCTAGGTGGTGTTTATTTTTCATTAGCCATTATCCCAACACTGTCATTTTAAGTCTAATTGTTGCTCTATCTTTTCTTTGTTTCTTTCAAAAATCTTCTCATTGTATTTGTGTCATAGAGTGCCACTGTATTAAATAGGAGGACAATTCTTCTCATTCACCAGGCTTGAAATTTTGGAGGCTTTCTGAATCTGAGAATTGATTTATTTCAATAATTCTGGCAAACATTTCAGTCTCTTTCTTGTATCACTTCTCTTTCATATTGTTGCTGATTTTCTTCTCAGGGCTGTGTTCCTGATAATTTATTCAGTTGTATATTCTAGTTCACTATCTCTTCAGCTCTGTTCATTTTGCCACTTCATCCATCCATAGAATTTTCCATTTCAACCTTTTGAATTTTTTTTTGTTTTCTTGCTTACTTATTGACAATTTATCTGTAGATATTTTTGGCTTTCTACACAGACAGGAACATCATCTTCAACAAACCAAATTTTATTTACCTATTTCATCTTACATTTTATTTACTTTTCTATTATCCTAAATTAATGTGTCTATCTCTAACTGGCTAACAGGTTTTTCATAAGTGAGTGTTAATGAGATACCATTTATATAACTAGTGAGGTAGTTTGACCATCATACTTTATGAGGCTTGTAAATTCACCATTTTTACTATGAAATCATCTTTGATTCTGAAATAAATCCAACTTGTTCAAACTGTATATATATATATGCTTTAATACTTTGTTAAGTTTGGTTTAAAAATTTTTAACTTTAGATTTTTTTTTTTAATTTTGTTTTGTTTTTTAGCATAGAGCATTTAGTTATCCATTTTAGTTCTTGGGTTTATTCCAGCTATTCTAATGTTAAAAATTTAAGGGTGAAGTATAGAGTTACTTAAATTTCCTTTATTTAAATATTTACTAATATCTTCCTCACTAATTCTTGTAAGATCTTTCATCTGCCATCATTTCCAGTGTATCTAAAACATATGTTTTGTAACTGTTCTTGGTGTGGGGCTGTTGTTGGTAAGCTCTATTTTTCATTCGTAAATGTCATTATTTCTCCATCAGTCTTTAAATGCACTGTCTCTGGGCATAATATTCTAGGTGGTGTTTATTTTTCATTAGCCATTATCCCAACACTGTCATTTTAAGTCTAATTGTTGCTCTATCTTTTCTTTGTTTCTTTCAAAAATCTTCTCATTGTATTTGTGTCATAGAGTGCCACTGTATTAAATAGGAGGACAATTCTTCTCATTCACCAGGCTTGAAATTTTGGAGGCTTTCTGAATCTGAGAATTGATTTATTTCAATAATTCTGGCAAACATTTCAGTCTCTTTCTTGTATCACTTCTCTTTCATATTGTTGCTGATTTTCTTCTCAGGGCTGTGTTCCTGATAATTTATTCAGTTGTATATTCTAGTTCACTATCTCTTCAGCTCTGTTCATTTTGCCACTTCATCCATCCATAGAATTTTCCATTTCAACTCTGATACTGCTCATTTCTAGAAACTCTGTTTGGTTCTTTTGAGTGGTCTGTTTTCATTGTTGACGTTTTAACTTATTTTTACCTCCTAAAACCTATTAAGCGCTTCCCTGGTAGCCCAGTGGGTAAAGAGTCTGTCTTGCAGTGCAAGGGGCACCAGTTCAATCCCTGGACAGGGAAGATACCACGTGCCGTGGAGAGGCTGGACCGGTGTGTCCAATTATGAGCCAGCGCACTGGGGTGCATGTGTCCAGAGCCAGTGCTCTGCAGTGAGAGAGGCCACTGCAATGGGGGGCCAACACATGCCAAAGAATAAAAAGATCAATGAAAATAAATATAAATTAGAAAAGAGACATGATGGGAAAAAAGAAAAAAAAAACAACCTATTAAGCCTATGTATTGTGTAGTCTGTATTTGATGTCTTCAATATCCTGTCTTTGACGGTTTGATTCTTCTATTACATGTTGGATTCTCTGAAAACAGATGCTGAGGTTGAATTTATGGTGTCAAATATTTATGAAGGGTTACTTCCTGTGAAAAGCAGGAAGAAACAATCAGACTGTAGTGCAGGCTTCACACAAATATCAGTACACAATGAGAGACTGGGGAGCAACTGTTGTCCATGGGATCATCCTGGGAAGAAGTGGATGAGCTTTCACACCCTCACCAGATGCCAGCTGCCCTGAGAAGGATGGAACTTTGAAGGAGGCTACTCTCTGAGGCTGAGATGGATCCTGGAAGATGCTGTCTGCTCAGAGCTTGCAGCTGGGCAGCACAATCTTCCTTCAAAGGAGTTCTAGTCATTTCTATGTCTGTCACAGTTACATTTGGTAGTTCTCATTCACATTGCCTAGTTAATTTGTATCTTGTGTTTTTTTGACACTGAGTGTTCAATTTCCTTGGACCTCTACCTGAAGATGTTATTTCAGGTTTGAGTTTAAGATGTTGTTCTCCATGGAAGATCTATACTTGCTCCTATTAGTTGCCTGGGTACACTATTAACTTGAAGCCATTTAGACCATTTGAAGTTCCCCGGGTCACAAAGTTTTCATGAATTTTAAATACAAAATTATGTGAACCCTAAATTTTAAATTATCAGAACACTTTTTTTTCTTTCAACTAAGGGCATTGTTCTGATATTCCCTTCTGAATGGTGGGCTTATTTCTCATTTATATTGGAAGTGTTTTATGTTTCCAGCTTTCTAAGGTAATCTCCTCTAAGACTTCCCAGCTTCAATGGCCCCTGTATTATAGCCTTATGTTCTATCTCATTGTACACAAAAGGTATCAAACTGAGCTCAAGTTGTTATTTCTGTTCAGTCATTAAGTTGTGTCTGACTCTTTGAGACCCTGTGGACTGCAGCATGCCAAGCTCCTCTGTCCTTCACTATCTCTCAGAGTTTGCTCAAATTCATGTCTGTAGAGTTGGTGAGGCTATCTAACCATCTCATACTCTGCTGCACCCTACTAATGTTGCCTTCAGACTTTCCCAGAGTTGAGATAGTTTCCAATGAGTAGGCTCTTTGCATCAGCTGGGCAAAGTATTGGAGCTTCAGTTTCAGAATCAAGTTATCTAGCCTTTATCTGATATCCTCAACTTTTCTGTTTTCATATCATTTCTGCCTTTGTCTGTGCATTCGTATCTTTCATGCTCCTCTCATTCTCCATCAGGAGGGTTGTTTAGGGTACATACTCTATCATAATAGTAGAAGCAGTACGGTTTACATTCTCAGTTCAAATAAGTATTGTATCTCCCAGATGCTGGAGCTCAAAAGATCCAAAATAATTTAATCCCAAAGAGTTGAGTATGTATTCCCATAATTTTAATTAAATAAGTAAAAACTAATAGATTTCAATTATAATAACAATTTTTTAGTTACATAAAACTTGTTGATTTACAAATAATAGCATATTTTCTACCAGACCAACACCAGGCAACTAATATAATTCCTAGCTTTGCTATCTTTTCTATCTTTTCTATCATATACCCTTCTTGAATGTCATCATTTTCATTTCTCACCATTTTCTTTTCATTCACTGAAGAATAGTATCTCATTTTCTTTTTGTTCTATATATTTTTCCTGTTAAGATCTTTTTTTTTTTTTAAGATTTATTTATTTATTTATTTCGGTGGGGGTGGGGTGGAGAGGGAGGGGAGCAGGCGGGCCACTTCTATTGGTCTTTCATTTGTCCATTTTCATCCATCTTTGTTCTTTGGCCTGTGTGGGCCTCCCATCGCGGCGGCCTCTGTTGTTGCAGAGCACCGGCTGTGGCGCATATGCTCCAGAGCTCCGGCTCGGCAGTTGGACACATCAGTCCAACCGCTCCGCGGCATGTGGGATCTTCCCAGGCCAGGGATCGAACCGGCGCCCCTTGCACTGCAAGGCAGTGTCCTTATCCACTGGACCACAAGGGAAGCCCCTCCTGTTAAGATCTTAACAGAGACCTTCCTGGTGGCTTTTGGAAGAGCTTCTTAAAATGCAAAAAGCTTGTGGTTTGTTTTATATGTTGCACATATGTTGTTGTTATTCAGTCACCCAGTTGTGTCTGACTCTTTAAGATCCCAAGGACTGAGCACGCCAGGCCTCCCTGTCCCTCGCCATTTCCCAAAGTTTGCTCAAGTTCATGCTCATGACCAACTTTCATTGATGATGCCATCTAGTAAACTCATCCTCTTACACCCTCTTTTCCTTCTGCCCTCAATCTTTACCAGCATCAGAGACTTTTCCAATGAGTCAGCTGTTTGCATTAGGTGACCAAAATACTGGTGTTTCAGTTTCAGCATCAGTCCTTCCAATGAGTAGTCAGGGTTCATTTTCCTTAAGATTTACTGGTTTATCTCCCTGCTGTCCAGGGAACTCTCAGGAGTCTTCTCCAGCACCACAGTTTGAAAACATCTTTTCATTGGTGCTCTGCCTTCTTTATAGTCCAGTTCTCACAACTGTATGTGACCACTGAGAAGACCATAGCCTTGATGATACAGACCTTTGTTGGCAGAGTAATGTCTCTGTTTTTCAACAGACTGTCTAGGTTTGTCATAACTTTCCTGCCAAGAAGAAATTGTCTTCTCATTTCATTGCTGCAGTAACTATCTGTAGGAATTATAGAGCCCAAGAAGAGCTAGGGCTTCCCAGGTGGCACTAATTGCAATAATACAATAGGCAAAACCACACTATCAACTATCAGGCTTGTGCTACTTTTTAAAAAGTGGTTATTTATTTACTTGGCCATGCCAGGTCTTAGTTGTGGCATGTGGGATCTAGGTCCATGACTAGTTACTGAATCCAAGTCTCCTGCATTGGGAGTGTGGAGTCCTAACCATTTGACCACCAGGGAAGTCCTGATTTATGTTACTTTTATTAATATCAAATAGAGCTAGTTGCACATTCATTCCCAAATTCTGGAGTGTATCTATGTCAACTATATATGTATAGTTAATTTATTATTATGTAGTTTAGTGTATCCAGGGATCGAACCGGCGCCCCTTGCACTGCAAGGCAGTGTCCTTATCCACTGGACCACAAGGGAAGCCCCTCCTGTTAAGATCTTAACAGAGACCTTCCTGGTGGCTTTTGGAAGAGCTTCTTAAAATGCAAAAAGCTTGTGGTTTGTTTTATATGTTGCACATATGTTGTTGTTATTCAGTCACCCAGTTGTGTCTGACTCTTTAAGATCCCAAGGACTGAGCACGCCAGGCCTCCCTGTCCCTCGCCATTTCCCAAAGTTTGCTCAAGTTCATGCTCATGACCAACTTTCATTGATGATGCCATCTAGTAAACTCATCCTCTTACACCCTCTTTTCCTTCTGCCCTCAATCTTTACCAGCATCAGAGACTTTTCCAATGAGTCAGCTGTTTGCATTAGGTGACCAAAATACTGGTGTTTCAGTTTCAGCATCAGTCCTTCCAATGAGTAGTCAGGGTTCATTTTCCTTAAGATTTACTGGTTTATCTCCCTGCTGTCCAGGGAACTCTCAGGAGTCTTCTCCAGCACCACAGTTTGAAAACATCTTTTCATTGGTGCTCTGCCTTCTTTATAGTCCAGTTCTCACAACTGTATGTGACCACTGAGAAGACCATAGCCTTGATGATACAGACCTTTGTTGGCAGAGTAATGTCTCTGTTTTTCAACAGACTGTCTAGGTTTGTCATAACTTTCCTGCCAAGAAGAAATTGTCTTCTCATTTCATTGCTGCAGTAACTATCTGTAGGAATTATAGAGCCCAAGAAGAGCTAGGGCTTCCCAGGTGGCACTAATTGCAATAATACAATAGGCAAAACCACACTATCAACTATCAGGCTTGTGCTACTTTTTAAAAAGTGGTTATTTATTTACTTGGCCATGCCAGGTCTTAGTTGTGGCATGTGGGATCTAGGTCCATGACTAGTTACTGAATCCAAGTCTCCTGCATTGGGAGTGTGGAGTCCTAACCATTTGACCACCAGGGAAGTCCTGATTTATGTTACTTTTATTAATATCAAATAGAGCTAGTTGCACATTCATTCCCAAATTCTGGAGTGTATCTATGTCAACTATATATGTATAGTTAATTTATAATATTATGTAAGTTTTAAGTGTATACTGTAATGATTCACAATTTTAAATGGTTATACTCCATTTATATTTATTAAGAAATATTGGTTACATTTCCTGTGGGCTACAGTATATCCTTGTAGCTTATTTATTTTAGACATAATAGTCATACCTTTAGTCATACCTTTTATTTGCCTACCACTATCTTCCCTCCCTCTTCCCTATTCCCATTGGACAGGAAGTATAGTTTTTTCTCTATATTTGTGAGTCTATTTCTTTTTTGTTTTAAGCACTGATTTAGTTTTTTTATTTCACACATAAGTGATATTATACAGTATTTGTATTTCCCTATCTGACTTATTTCACTAAGCATAATGCCTTCCAAGTTCATCCATATTGCTGATGATGGCAAAGTTTCATTTTTTACTGATGAATGGTATTCCTATGTATATGTATATACAAATATATACATATATATATATATATACACCACATCTTGTTAAGTAATGCTGCTATGAGCATTGGAATGGATGAATTGTCCTGAATTAGTATTTTCAGTTTCGTCAGATATAGATCCAGGAGTAGAATTGCTAGATCATATAGTAGTTCTATTTTTAGCTTCTTTCTTTAGTTTCTGTATACTCTTTTTCACAGTGGCTATCTGAATTTATATTCCCATCAACAAAGCACAATCTTCTTTCTTCTCTGCATTCTCACCAACATTTATTATTTGTGATCTAGAGCTTATATTTTGCATTACAAGCTAGGTATTAGCCCAAATTTGAGTATTGATAACTCTATTGAACAGAATAACTGTTTCCAAATAATATCCAAAGAAAGAGATACTAGTTAAATTAATTGCAAATACTGGTTACTCAGTGCCCGTCTGCTGAATGACATCACCTGGGATTTTGCATCACTTCTGTTTCTCAACCATTCTGGAATCATACCTAAGAGGTCTGCAGATTCTGGGTTGTCCTTGTCCATCTCCTTCCCTTTCTATTGTAACTTTATTGATTATTATTCTCCTTTTCACTTAGTTGAAAAGACAGTAGCATCTTCCGCCAACAAAAATACTCAGGATTTCTTTTATACTTATAGATGGGAGATAGAATGGAGACTCAGATTTTAATTTATTATCTTGCAGCCTGATTTCTCATTAGGCTTTCCTTATTTTCAGAAAGTGACTAAACATAACCCAGTAGGTGGACTCTTGACTATTATCATGGCTGGTAGTAGAGTATTATATTAATGCCATGAACAGCTTCCCGATCTTGGATATGAAGGAAACAAGGGATCACTTGTTGGTCTAAGAACATGGCAGGGCCATCAGGAGCATGCTGCAGAATTTTATGCAGGATATTTTTACTTTTGAGTGATCACTTAACCTCTGCTTTGATTTTTCTAGTTGTAAAGTGGGGTGTTGAAGAGGTTACACAAGTAATATTTCTAAAGTATTCTTAAAGTGAAAAATGCTACACAGGTGTTAATTATCTTGTCATGTTATTATTAATAGTAATTTAGGTAATAGGTTTTACAAAACAACATCATGCCACTTTTACAGCCTAGTGAGCTGTTTTCCAAAAACAGCATTCATGTTAGCATGTTATAGATTTCAACATTTATAAAATATCTCCTTTATAATCTCTAGAAGTAGTCATATGTAAACAGATTGTAAGTTTACACTATGTTAGTAGAAAAATGCAAAACCAATAAGACGTGCAGACCTATAAACCAAAGCACATCAACTGTGTGTGCATGTATATGTACATGCTGTGCCAACCGAGAGAGAAGGGCTGAACAGAGATTATATTAAAGAAGGAAACAGGTTAGCAATCCTCAGTTTATTTTGACAAGCTCTGTGCTCTGTCAAGTCTCTCCCTCAGGGGCCTAACAGGAAGATAACCTCAAACGGCTTTACTGGTTTGTACAGGCAATAAAGATACTGTGTGTGTGTTAGTCTCTCAGTTGTGTCCAACTCTTTATGACCTCCTGGACTGTAACCCACCAGGTCCCTCTGTCCATGGAATCCTTCAGGAAAAAATACTAGAGAGGATAGCTATTCATTTCTCCAGGGAATCTTCCTGACCCAGGAATCAAACCTGGGTCTCCTGCATTGCAAGCAGATTCTTTAGCATCTGAGTCATCAGGAAGCCCAGAAGACATAATACAGGAAGGCAATACCACAGTACTGACAGCTCACGGGTCATATGTAAGGTGGAGGACTAGGAAAGCCACTGTGCAATTTGGTCCAAATTCAACAGCCTGAGAACCAGGATATCAGAGGGCAAAAGTGATGTACTCCCAGCTCAAGCAAAAAGAGCAAATTCCTTCATCCCCTTCCTCTTCATGCCCTCAGTGGATTGAACGATCCTTACCCACAATGCTGAGGGTAATCTTTAGTTAGTCTATGTATTCCCGATCTGGGATATGAAGGAAACAAGGGATCACTTGTTGGTCTAAGAACATGGCAGGGCCATCAGGAGCATGCTGCAGAATTTTATGCAGGATATTTTTACTTTTGAGTGATCACTTAACCTCTGCTTTGATTTTTCTAGTTGTAAAGTGGGGTGTTGAAGAGGTTACACAAGTAATATTTCTAAAGTATTCTTAAAGTGAAAAATGCTACACAGGTGTTAATTATCTTGTCATGTTATTATTAATAGTAATTTAGGTAATAGGTTTTACAAAACAACATCATGCCACTTTTACAGCCTAGTGAGCTGTTTTCCAAAAACAGCATTCATGTTAGCATGTTATAGATTTCAACATTTATAAAATATCTCCTTTATAATCTCTAGAAGTAGTCATATGTAAACAGATTGTAAGTTTACACTATGTTAGTAGAAAAATGCAAAACCAATAAGACGTGCAGACCTATAAACCAAAGCACATCAACTGTGTGTGCATGTATATGTACATGCTGTGCCAACCGAGAGAGAGAAGGGCTGAACAGAGATTATCTTAAAGAAGGAAACAGGTTAGCAATCCTCAGTTTATTTTGACAAGCTCTGTGCTCTGTCAAGTCTCTCCCTCAGGGGCCTAACAGGAAGATAACCTCAAACGGCTTTACTGGTTTGTACAGGCAATAAAGATACTGTGTGTGTGTTAGTCTCTCAGTTGTGTCCAACTCTTTATGACCTCCTGGACTGTAACCCACCAGGTCCCTCTGTCCATGGAATCCTTCAGGAAAAAATACTAGAGAGGATAGCTATTCATTTCTCCAGGGAATCTTCCTGACCCAGGAATCAAACCTGGGTCTCCTGCATTGCAAGCAGATTCTTTAGCATCTGAGTCATCAGGGAAGCCCAGAAGACATAATACAGGAAGGCAATACCACAGTACTGACAGCTCACGGGTCATATGTAAGGTGGAGGACTAGGAAAGCCACTGTGCAATTTGGTCCAAATTCAACAGCCTGAGAACCAGGATATCAGAGGGCAAAAGTGATGTACTCCCAGCTCAAGCAAAAAGAGCAAATTCCTTCATCCCCTTCCTCTTCATGCCCTCAGTGGATTGAACGATCCTTACCCACAATGCTGAGGGTAATCTTTAGTTAGTCTATGTATTCAAATACTAATCTCTTCCAGAAACACCTCACAGACACACTGATAAATAATGTTTCACTGCTCCCTATTTGGGCATCCCTTAGTCCAGTCAAGCCAAAACATAAAATTAACCCTTTGTTCAGCCATTCCCAAAAGATGTGCAGATCTAAAAACACTAGCCAGCACTAGGGAGAGTCATGTATTTTCTATGTCAGCTGAGAAGAAGAAACCTTTACATTTAAGAATAAATGCCTCCTATTCCCATTATTTAAAGAGGTTTTTTTTTTTTTTTTAAATCATAAATGGGTCCGGGACTTTGTCAAAGGCTTTTTCTGCATCTATTGAGTTTATCACATGGAAAGAGTAACATGGAAATTTACATTACCATATGCAAAATAGGCCACCAATAGGAATCTGCTGTAAGACTAAGGGAACTCAAATAGGTACTCTGTAACAACCTAGAGGGGTGGGATGGTGAGGGAGATGGGAGGAAAGTTCAAGAGGGAGGCGACATATGTATACCTACGGCTGATTCAGATTGATGTGTGTCAGTAAACAACAAAACTCTGTAAAAAATCAATAAATAAAAATATAAAAAAGAAGAAATGCCTCTACCTAGAATTCTCAAGGTATGGTAGGTAGGCTATGAAACTAACATTAAAAAATTTACTAGATATTTTTTATCAGAAGGGTATAGATTTATGTAGATGATTTATACAGATTAAGATTGATGTATAAATACTGCTGGAATGTCATCAGAGCCAAATATGGAATCTAATACAATCATTTAAGCTTCTGCTTAGCAGAATGCTTGTCTTTTCTGTCCCAGATAACATTTATTGGAACTACATGTTTTGATTCATGAGATTCTACCCTAAGCTTCAAGTCACAGCTCTTATCCTTTTGGAAAAGTAAAAGACTGCATGATATGCACCCTGATCACAAGAACCTTACTGTCTAGAAGTGGATATGAAGTACAAAAAGGAAGGGTTTATAAAATATTCGGGTGTTCTGAATAAGAAAAGCTAACAGGAGATTGCAAGCAGATTCTTTAGCATCTGAGTCATCAGGAAGCCCAGAAGACATAATACAGGAAGGCAATACCACAGTACTGACAGCTCACGGGTCATATGTAAGGTGGAGGACTAGGAAAGCCACTGTGCAATTTGGTCCAAATTCAACGCTGAGAACCAGGATCAGAGGGCAAAAGTATGTACTCCCAGCTCAAGCAAAAAGAGCAAATTCCTTCATCCCCTTCCTCTTCATGCCCTCAGTGGATTGAACGATCCTTACCCACAATGCTGAGGGTAATCTTTAGTTAGTCTATGTATTCAAATACTAATCTCTTCCAGAAACACCTCACAGACACACTGATAAATAATGTTTCACTGCTCCCTATTTGGGCATCCCTTAGTCCAGTCAAGCCAAAACATAAAATTAACCCTTTGTTCAGCCATTCCCAAAAGATGTGCAGATCTAAAAACACTAGCCAGCACTAGGGAGAGTCATGTATTTTCTATGTCAGCTGAGAAGAAGAAACCTTTACATTTAAGAATAAATGCCTCCTATTCCCATTATTTAAAGAGGTTTTTTTTTTTTTTTTAAATCATAAATGGGTCCGGGACTTTGTCAAAGGCTTTTTCTGCATCTATTGAGTTTATCACATGGAAAGAGTAACATGGAAATTTACATTACCATATGCAAAATAGGCCACCAATAGGAATCTGCTGTAAGACTAAGGGAACTCAAATAGGTACTCTGTAACAACCTAGAGGGGTGGGATGGTGAGGGAGATGGGAGGAAAGTTCAAGAGGGAGGCGACATATGTATACCTACGGCTGATTCAGATTGATGTGTGTCAGTAAACAACAAAACTCTGTAAAAAATCAATAAATAAAAATATAAAAAAGAAGAAATGCCTCTACCTAGAATTCTCAAGGTATGGTAGGTAGGCTATGAAACTAACATTAAAAAATTTACTAGATATTTTTTATCAGAAGGGTATAGATTTATGTAGATGATTTATACAGATTAAGATTGATGTATAAATACTGCTGGAATGTCATCAGAGCCAAATATGGAATCTAATACAATCATTTAAGCTTCTGCTTAGCAGAATGCTTGTCTTTTCTGTCCCAGATAACATTTATTGGAACTACATGTTTTGATTCATGAGATTCTACCCTAAGCTTCAAGTCACAGCTCTTATCCTTTTGGAAAAGTAAAAGACTGCATGATATGCACCCTGATCACAAGAACCTTACTGTCTAGAAGTGGATATGAAGTACAGATATAAAAAATTGTGTAATGAAAGTGTTTGCTTTCATAAACCATCATTAGCAGGTAGCTTTTGTTCTGTAATAAATCAAAGCAAAACAGTTGCTTAAAACAGGAGCCATTTCTCACAATCTTAGAAATTAACAATTGTAGGCTGGGTTCATCGCTTCTAGATCAAGGATCATTCATATATCTATGGTTTGTTCTACCCAAAAACTCAGTTATTCTCTGCAAGATGTCTTATCTTTTGTATAGCTAGCTCATGTTTTTTTCACACAGGCAATCTAAAGTGTTCCAAGAGCATAGAGAAAATGCCAATGGTAAGCACATTTTAATCTTCTCCTGGTATCACATTTGTTAATGTGCTAGTCTTGGTCTACATATATGAAATGACCAGCCAGACTCGTTTATTAATGGAAGGAACTGCAATGTAACATTACAAGGGCATATAAGTAGGTAAGGAAAAATTATGGACTATTTTTACAATCTACCAACACTGAGGGACAAAAATAGACATTCCCTGGAATGTGGATGCCATTCCCAAGAATTTTTCCCATCAAGAACATATCTGCATAAATTAACATAAAGGCCCAGTTTCTGTTCCTTAGAGATTCTGAGAAATTTCCAAAAAGTTTAGTCATGGCACAAGGGTTATTTCTCGCTGTTAATTCCAACAGGTTTGCCAGATTTAGAACTAAGTTGTACCTTGCTGAGGTTAGTCTCTATAATCCCTTCCAAAAGAACTGTCTTCCAGTAACATTGAACACCTGTAGTTATAACTGTCTTCATGGCTTGAGTTTCTTTGCTTTCCATGGCTTGATTATTGAATTAATTCATTGCAAGGTAGGTGGGATTGAACTACTCATTCTGTTTGGTCATTGCCTGTACAGCAAAACCTCTTCAAGTTGCAAGGTAAAGATAAACCACTCTCTATGTTATGTCAGAAAAGAGTGTCCAGACCTAAATGCCTTTAAAACATACTTCCAACATAGTATCTCTTTATATTTATGTACTGTCAACTACATGAAATTTTGTTTGCTTTATCCTTTTGGAAAAGTAAAAGACTGCATGATATGCACCCTGATCACAAGAACCTTACTGTCTAGAAGTGGATATGAAGTACAGATATAAAAAATTGTGTAATGAAAGTGTTTGCTTTCATAAACCATCATTAGCAGGTAGCTTTTGTTCTGTAATAAATCAAAGCAAAACAGTTGCTTAAAACAGGAGCCATTTCTCACAATCTTAGAAATTAACAATTGTAGGCTGGGTTCATCGCTTCTAGATCAAGGATCATTCATATATCTATGGTTTGTTCTACCCAAAAACTCAGTTATTCTCTGCAAGATGTCTTATCTTTTGTATAGCTAGCTCATGTTTTTTTCACACAGGCAATCTAAAGTGTTCCAAGAGCATAGAGAAAATGCCAATGGTAAGCACATTTTAATCTTCTCCTGGTATCACATTTGTTAATGTGCTAGTCTTGGTCTACATATATGAAATGACCAGCCAGACTCGTTTATTAATGGAAGGAACTGCAATGTAACATTACAAGGGCATATAAGTAGGTAAGGAAAAATTATGGACTATTTTTACAATCTACCAACACTGAGGGACAAAAATAGACATTCCCTGGAATGTGGATGCCATTCCCAAGAATTTTTCCCATCAAGAACATATCTGCATAAATTAACATAAAGGCCCAGTTTCTGTTCCTTAGAGATTCTGAGAAATTTCCAAAAAGTTTAGTCATGGCACAAGGGTTATTTCTCGCTGTTAATTCCAACAGGTTTGCCAGATTTAGAACTAAGTTGTACCTTGCTGAGGTTAGTCTCTATAATCCCTTCCAAAAGAACTGTCTTCCAGTAACATTGAACACCTGTAGTTATAACTGTCTTCATGGCTTGAGTTTCTTTGCTTTCCATGGCTTGATTATTGAATTAATTCATTGCAAGGTAGGTGGGATTGAACTACTCATTCTGTTTGGTCATTGCCTGTACAGCAAAACCTCTTCAAGTTGCAAGGTAAAGATAAACCACTCTCTATGTTATGTCAGAAAAGAGTGTCCAGACCTAAATGCCTTTAAAACATACTTCCAACATAGTATCTCTTTATATTTATGTACTGTCAACTACAAATTGGCATTTACCAATTACATTGCCAATGACTGAACAACAAGCACATTTGCCATCTGCTTCTGCAGAGATTGACTGTTGTGCTGTTGGGAGCTGCTGACTTCCAACTCCCCTGGAGGTAGTTCAGGGTGGAGTGAGGTACTCTGTGCTCCAGAAAATATGGTGGGCAGGTCTTTAGGTAGGTGGATGTTTTTGGAAACAGATTTTTGTTATCTCAATCCTTGTATCTCCTCATATTTAGAAAAGCACTAAATCCCTTCATGGTGACATCAGATCCTTGTGATTAACCAAAAACTCTTTGTAAAATGACTGTTTATTGATACTGAACTCCCCTTTCCTCTACTGCTGCCTCTTTGGAGCAGTCTTTCAGAGTTATCTGAGGTGCTGTTTCCTGGGCTGCAGTCTTAATTAGATCCCAAATAAAACTTAACTCACAACTTTCAAGCTATTTAATTTTTTTTTCAGTCGACAGTACATATTTGCATTTACCAGAAGGCAAACCTCCCCTCTCACACACTCAGAACTACCACAACATTTTTAACAGTGCAACTTGTAGGTATAGTTCAGGTACTCCATGATGATTTTATCTTAAATGCCCTGTTGCTCTGACCCTTCTCTAGATCTAGGTCAGGGCTATCCTGGGTCATTCTAGCAGGTCTTTATAACTTTGAATACAGAGAAGATTAAGCGATATTGATCACTCTTGCCAGAATTTCCCTGGGATTCCAAATGCCTGCTTTATGGTGCCCTTCCATTTTCCAATCTGTCTCTCTCTCTATTAATACCTCTTACAGTCACAAAATCAATACTACAAAAGTAGAAGGGGTCAGATTTAGAAGAGTTCATGGTAGAGATCATTGTTCAAGGTAGAGATAGATTACTAGAGACTAAAGGAATTAGAAAAGACTTTACAATAAATTGTCATTTTATTTGTTTTTGACTTGAGAATTTATAATCTTTGTTACTATGAAAAGAGAAAAATTCATTCCTTAGATGAATAAAAGTTGAAACAGAGGTTCAGTTACTGAAGTTCAACCTGTTTGGGCAGAAGAAAGTTCTGCAATACATGGGAATACAGAATTCTTATAGGGAAAAAAAACATGATCAAAATTGAAATATTGTATGGAAATAGATCTTTCAGTAATTTGAATGGTAGAATAAGTTTAATTTTTTGAAATATGAACTTGAAAATAGCTTTAAGAATGAACTGGACAAAGGCTGTGGGTAATATAAAATTGAATTTTACAAAAGCTATCAAGATAATCCAAGCAAAAAATTTTTATTTCCCTTATTTGTTTTATGGGAATAATGTCTTTTTTACTTACCTTGAGGGTTGAATAAGATATTTCACTTCTAGCACCAAACACTGTGCATGGCAGTTAAAAGAAGGGCTATGATAATCGCAAATTGTTACTTCAGGGTTCTTTATCCTAAACAGACTATATGTCTTGTTTTTTGAAAAAGTGATTATAAATTTCTTAAAGGGAAGCTTTTCCTATGCCCTTTAAGAAAAAAGAAAAAGAACCACCTCTTTCTTTTAATCCTTTATAGCTGATACCATCTTAAATTCTTGGAAAACGCTAGCTGAATGAAAATACACAAAAACATATTATGCAATTGTTTCCAAGCAGAAGTGTCAATAATTTGATGCCCTTAGATTATGCAGATTATAAACCTCATATACTTTAAATGTTTGATACTTTGCTTTTCTCTATTACACAGATTTTCTAAATTCTTCTGTGTTGTTTAAATCGTCTCACAAATGGAGACAGAAGGTCAGATGGAGCATTTTAGCTGCCTCATTCCAATGGCAAACCACATTACAGTTCCCCATTCAGTTAGTTTCATCCCTGGGCTTCTGCATAGAGTCAGCCTATCTGTAAGAGTTCTTTATGAGGGCTTCCCTGGTGGTCCAGTGGGTAAGGACACCGCCTTGCAGTGCAAGAGGCGCCAGTTCGATCCCTGGCCTGGGAAGATCCCATGTGCCACGGAGCAGCTGGACTGATGTGTCCAATTACCAAACCGGAGCTCTGGAGCGCATGCGCCCAGAGCCGGTGCTCTGCGACGACAGAGGCCACCACGATGGGAGGCCCACAAGAGCCAAAGAACAAAGACAGATGAAAATAGACAAACGAAAGCCCAATAGAAGTGGCCCGCTCGCCCCCTCCTTCCCCCCACCTCCCCCCCACCTCCCCCTAAAATAAATAAATAAATAAATAAATGTTAAAAAAAAATGCTATGGGTTAATTAAAAAAAAAAAAAAAGAGTTCCTTTATGCTCTCTCTTTTTTCCT
Source organism: Tragulus kanchil (assembly GCA_022376925.1). NCBI lineage: Eukaryota > Metazoa > Chordata > Mammalia > Artiodactyla > Tragulidae > Tragulus > Tragulus kanchil. The sequence goes on from JAIOJX010000032.1 coordinate 38,128,920, forward strand.
GACTTCTGATACCTTCTTGGCTCTTTTAAGTATCTTGTTTTCTAGAACCTTGTTTAGGCATGCTTTTGAGACTTTGTCCTCGTCTCACGTGGATGCTACTTGCTTTTAGTTCTCTGCCGATTCTTCCCACTTGCATCTGACGCCAGAGATTCATAGGACACTTACTGCCTTGGAAGAGCCCTATTGACCTTCTGACTGGGGTAGAGAAATCACACTGTTAACAACTTGGTTCCAGGTTAGGGCAACCAATGGGAGAAGTGCTAGAAATCAGAATTGAGGCAATGGGCCACTGTCAGTGCCAGTACAACTTGTATGTGACAACACACATGGATAGAAATAAGCCTGGCAAACGGCATCCAGCAAAAGGTGTTGTTTATTGGTTTTGTATACTCTGGGCTCTAGATTGTGGATTGCGAACATAATTCTGAGCCTACATAATCCAAATATGACCTCATTAGGTTTGAAAATATAGTTCAAATATGGTTAGTGGACTCACTGGCCTGCAGAGGCCATGCAGTTATCATTAATAAATAAAATGATTACTGTGTCAGACAGAACAGAGCAAGTGGAGAGGACTAAGATGAACCAAGGAGACAATGCCAGGGAAAGTGGCCAGCCACTATTCAGCTCCAACAGATTGTTCTACAAGGAAACACAGGCCGAATATACCTAGTTTTTGAATTTTTCAAAAGACAGTAAAAAATGTGAAGTTCTATATGGCTTAAGTATATTTAGGACAATACAGGGCAAACATTTTGTAACCTCAATTTATAGTAATAGTGAAAGGGAGTAGAATTTTATAAAAATGATACTCTATTAAATTCAGGATATGAAAACTATTAATAAATGTACTCAATAGAGTAGCCATGCATGCATTTACTAAAGCTACAAATATATTTGTGACTTTATATCTGGTTTTTATTGTCTTCACCTCGTATAATAGAATAATATTTGAAAAATACTAACTTCATAGATTTCATTATTTCTTTTAAATAATTTTTCACTATAATGTTTCTCTTAGGGGCAAGCCAAGAGGTTTAACTCTGGGGGCAGGGGTGGGGGGCAGTGGATGTACCAATTAAAGCAATAAAATAATTACTAAGCTTTGACTGTCAAATTAGTCACTAAGAGTCTTTTGTGAGACAATATTCTGGAAAGCTAGGGATTACTGAGAGAAAAAAGGATTTTCTAAATTCTTTAAGCTTCCATTAACATATCAAGAACCAGTTCTGATAGAGACAAGCTTGAGCAGTCAGTTTTTTTCTGAGAACTCAGGATATAATAGAAATCCTACCAATAAACTAAGATGGGGAAAGTTATGTGAGCTCAAAGTGAAAGAAATTCCTGTAGAGAGAGTTTTAATGACAGAAAGGAGGTTCCACCTTACCATTTTTCTTTCTAAGGGAACTCTCACGGTGGTACAGGAAAGAAATACCTGGACTAATGCGGGGGCCTTCCGCAGAAAGGAAGGCAGCGGGATTGCCCTTGGCTGAACCGGGAGATCTCCAAGAGAGGGGAGTCTGCTGCCTGCCCCCCAGCCCCTTGGCGAATGCAGGAGACAATCAGACACGGCAGGGTTTCTGTCGAAGCAGTTCAGTTTTAGTGCAGACTCACTGCTTTTATAAGCAAGTGAAGGGGTTTTGCACGGACTTCCTATAGATTACACCAATCAAGCTAAAGGTCAAGCAATTATCCACTTGCAGAAACCAGGGGAACCAATCAGAAATTTTGATCATTACTTAACAATTTAGATCACGCCTCGTCTTTTCCTGTAGGCACCATCTTAGCTCCAAACCGCAAACATGGGCTTAAACTTCCTTAAACAATGTGCTTAAACTTCTTTTCACGCCTACATCCCTTCCTGTAGGTGCCATCTTAGCTCCAAACTGAAACAATATGCTTAAGCTTCCTTATGCTTGCAGTGGTCCTCTTTCAATTCAGAGCCCTACAGACTAAGACAGGGAACCTGAGAAAGGATTTAATGACCTTACCATTTGTGTGCTCAGTCACATCTGACTTTCTTTGGTGACCCCATGGGCTTTCTGTTTAAATATCTGGTTTTATTGTCTTCACCTCGTATAATAGAATAATATTTGAAAATACTAACTTCATAGATTTCATTATTTCTTTTAAATAATTTTCACTATAATGTTTCTCTTAGGGGCAAGCCAAGAGGTTTAACTCTGGGGGCAGGGGTGGGGGGCAGTGGATGTACCAATTAAAGCAATAAAATAATTACTAAGCTTTGACTGTCAAATTAGTCACTAAGAGTCTTTTGTGAGACAATATTCTGGAAAGCTAGGGATTACTGAGAGAAAAAAGGATTTTCTAAATTCTTTAAGCTTCCATTAACATATCAAGAACCAGTTCTGATAGAGACAAGCTTGAGCAGTCAGTTTTTTTCTGAGAACTCAGGATATAATAGAAATCCTACCAATAAACTAAGATGGGGAAAGTTATGTGAGCTCAAAGTGAAAGAAATTCCTGTAGAGAGAGTTTTAATGACAGAAAGGAGGTTCCACCTTACCATTTTTCTTTCTAAGGGAACTCTCACGGTGGTACAGGAAAGAAATACCTGGACTAATGCGGGGGCCTTCCGCAGAAAGGAAGGCAGCGGGATTGCCCTTGGCTGAACCGGGAGATCTCCAAGAGAGGGGAGTCTGCTGCCTGCCCCCCAGCCCCTTGGCGAATGCAGGAGACAATCAGACACGGCAGGGGTTCTGTCGAAGCAGTTCAGTTTTAGTGCAGACTCACTGCTTTTATAAGCAAGTGAAGGGGGTTTTGCACGGGACTTCCTATAGATTACACCAATCAAGCTAAAGGTCAAGCAATTATCCACTTGCAGAAACCAGGGGAACCAATCAGAAATTTTGATCATTACTTAACAATTTAGATCACGCCCTCGTCTTTTCCTGTAGGCACCATCTTAGCTCCAAACCGCAAACATGGGCTTAAACTTCCTTAAACAATGTGCTTAAACTTCTTTTCACGCCTACATCCCTTCCTGTAGGTGCCATCTTAGCTCCAAACTGAAACAATATGCTTAAGCTTCCTTATGCTTGCAGTGGTCCTCTTTCAATTCAGAGCCCTACAGACTAAGACAGGGAACCTGAGAAAGGATTTAATGACCTTACCATTTGTGTGCTCAGTCACATCTGACTCTTTGTGACCCCATGGGCTGTAGCCCAACAGGCTTTTCTCTCCATGGAATTTCCCAGGCAAAAATCCTGGAGTCGGTTGCCATGTCCTAGTCTAGGTAATCTTCCCAACCCAAAGATCAAACTCACTTGTCTTAGCATCTCCCGCACTGATAGGCAGATTCTTTATTGCTGTGCTACCTGATCTTACCACATCTTTCAGGAATTAGGATACTTAAATAGGGTTAACTTAATTGTCTCTTGTGGGGAATTCAGTCTATTTCTTCTTTGTTTTGACCCCTGGTTGTCTTATGTTTTGCTGTTGGGCCCAATCATGGGTTTAGTATGTCCACCCTAAGATGACCTTAAAATTAAGGCAGTTAACACCAACTGGCAGAAAAAAAAAGAAAAGAAAAGAAAAAACAAGAGTCTTTAGTAACTAATCTTTCAGTTGTAATCACTAAATCCTTCTCAACATATTTTATGGTTCCAATTATTTGTGTTCTTTGATGCAATTAACTTACGAATGTTTTACTTCTTCAAATATATACTCCTTGACCAGTTGTTATTTAAATATACTGTGTTTTATGTCTTCTTTTTCTCTTATTTGTCTGCACATAATTATATGATAGGAAGGTCGGGTGAATATAAATTTTTTATTTGGAGTATGGAGAGTAATTTTACATATAAGAGTGACTTACAAGTCCGTCTTTAGCATTTCTCTTTACTTTGAACTCAACAAAAATTCTTCGGTCCAGAAATATCAACTTTATGCTACTTATATAGCAACAGTATGAAAAGCCTCTTTTAATAGTAACCGGCCTATTAAAGAAGTTTCTATGCTGTCATTTCCTGACTTTGTTATGCAGTTGATGTTAATATGATGTGATTGTGTAAGAGTCTGGGTTTGGTTGGGGCAGAATATGGATTGGATTAAATATTCAGTATCTTTCCATTCTTTCTAAGGAAAATTAATCTTATTTTTCAAGATAGGCCATAAGTTCTACTCCTTTGCTCTCTTCCCCTGAGAAACCTATCCCTAATTCTTTACCTGTCCCTAATTCTTGATGAAGAAGATGAATGGAGTGGCTTTATGTCTCAGTGCAGGCTGGGGTGGCTGCTGGCACTCCTATGGGTCAGTAATTAGATAAGGCAGCTCCTGCAGAGATGATGTGAACATATCCAAGTGACTGTGGCCCTCAGGGGACATGTCCTGGCCAATGGCCCTGAATAGTTTGCAGAAAACACTTCTCTATATTGCATTAAAAAAATGTATTTACTTCCACTTCCATGATCTCTGTAAACTCATGAAGATTCAGAACACAGAAGATCATACATGTAAATGACTTTTGGATAATATAGATTTTGAGAATTGTGATCGCATGTCTATACACTTCATGAATCTCTTTAAAATTCTTTGGAAATGAATAGAAGCAGGTGGATTACTAAGCTCAACAGAGCTGAGATGAATACCATCTGGTAAACGTTAATAAATTTCTGTGGACAGAAGAGAGGATTTAAAGGTAGGAAATGTTTTGTGAATAAATTTGGGGGTCAAAGTTAGATGTAGTTCAATGTTTAATATGTGAAAAGTTGAATTGTCCTATAGCTTTAAACAGTAGCACCTAGTTCAGATAAACATTTTGAAAATTTGTGTTACATTGCTTCCAAGGTATGGGAGAAATTTGTGTGGAAGGAGAGTGTTTGAGAGTGGCAAGTTTTGATGCAATTAACTTACGAATGTTTTACTTCTTCAAATATATCCCGACCATTTTTTTCGGGCCCACATAATTATATGATAGGAAGGTCGGGTGAATATAAATTTTTTATTTGGAGTATGGAGAGTAATTTTACATATAAGAGTGACTTACAAGTCCGTCTTTAGCATTTCTCTTTACTTTGAACTCAACAAAAATTCTTCGGTCCAGAAATATCAACTTTATGCTACTTATATAGCAACAGTATGAAAAGCCTCTTTTAATAGTAACCGGCCTATTAAAGAAGTTTCTATGCTGTCATTTCCTGACTTTGTTATGCAGTTGATGTTAATATGATGTGATTGTGTAAGAGTCTGGGTTTGGTTGGGGCAGAATATGGATTGGATTAAATATTCAGTATCTTTCCATTCTTTCTAAGGAAAATTAATCTTATTTTTCAAGATAGGCCATAAGTTCTACTCCTTTGCTCTCTTCCCCTGAGAAACCTATCCCTAATTCTTTACCTGTCCCTAATTCTTGATGAAGAAGATGAATGGAGTGGCTTTATGTCTCAGTGCAGGCTGGGGTGGCTGCTGGCACTCCTATGGGTCAGTAATTAGATAAGGCAGCTCCTGCAGAGATGATGTGAACATATCCAAGTGACTGTGGCCCTCAGGGGACATGTCCTGGCCAATGGCCCTGAATAGTTTGCAGAAAACACTTCTCTATATTGCATTAAAAAAATGTATTTACTTCCACTTCCATGATCTCTGTAAACTCATGAAGATTCAGAACACAGAAGATCATACATGTAAATGACTTTTGGATAATATAGATTTTGAGAATTGTGATCGCATGTCTATACACTTCATGAATCTCTTTAAAATTCTTTGGAAATGAATAGAAGCAGGTGGATTACTAAGCTCAACAGAGCTGAGATGAATACCATCTGGTAAACGTTAATAAATTTCTGTGGACAGAAGAGAGGATTTAAAGGTAGGAAATGTTTTGTGAATAAATTTGGGGGTCAAAGTTAGATGTAGTTCAATGTTTAATATGTGAAAAGTTGAATTGTCCTATAGCTTTAAACAGTAGCACCTAGTTCAGATAAACATTTTGAAAATTTGTGTTACATTGCTTCCAAGGTATGGGAGAAATTTGTGTGGAAGGAGAGTGTTTGAGAGGGAAGTTGCTGGAAGAGGTAAGAGGAGAGAAAAAATTATCTGGAGGTTCCTCTAAGTTAACTTCAGTTCTTGTTATATTGTTTACTTATGGTAAGTGGTCATCATTCTTTCTTTAATAGAAAAAGAGATTTTGACTGTACCCCCTAATGTGCATGCCCACACGCACACACACACACACACACACACACACACACACACAAAGTTCTGGATACATGAAGGATAGAAGACTGTATATTCAAATGACATACCTCTCTAGTGACTAAATCTTCATTCTCCTCATTCTATGACTCATTGTCTTTGAGGAGACACCTAGCAAAGCCAAATGTGAAGCATAATTTGAGGACTCAGGGAACACATGATTTTTGATGCTGTATGGATATGTAACAGCCTAAGCAAAAGGAGTTTGTTTGACTTATGCAATATTGGACTCAATTCAAAAGTACCAGGGCTTCCACATAGAGATTTTTGGCTAAAAATGTAAATGAACCTCATTTGTCGTTCCTCTTCAAGTATTCATGTGATGATAAAACCTGTAAATGCATTTCTTTAAAAGTAAGGTCCCATTGCATTGCTACATGAGCCTGGTATCAATTGCCTCAAGAGAATGAAACATTTACAAAGTCAAATTTCACAGCTCTGTTAATTTCATCATTTTCACATTTTAATCAATATTACATTTAGGAAAGAAAAGTTAAGGTTACCACTATCCATATGAATATCATTTCATTTTCTCTTTCATTATAACTTCTTCCTTAGACCTTAACCTGTCATAATTGAAATCATAGATATATATAAAAATTTTGAGAATTGTGATCGCATGTCTATACACTTCATGAATCTCTTTAAAATTCTTTGAAATGAATAGAAGCAGGTGGATTACTAAGCTCAACAGAGCTGAGATGAATACCATCTGGTAAACGTTAATAAATTTCTGTGGACAGAAGAGAGGATTTAAAGGTAGGAAATGTTTTGTGAATAAATTTGGGGGTCAAAGTTAGATGTAGTTCAATGTTTAATATGTGAAAAGTTGAATTGTCCTATAGCTTTAAACAGTAGCACCTAGTTCAGATAAACATTTTGAAAATTTGTGTTACATTGCTTCCAAGGTATGGGAGAAATTTGTGTGGAAGGAGAGTGTTTGAGAGGGAAGTTGCTGGAAGAGGTAAGAGGAGAGAAAAAATTATCTGGAGGTTCCTCTAAGTTAACTTCAGTTCTTGTTATATTGTTTACTTATGGTAAGTGGTCATCATTCTTTCTTTAATAGAAAAAGAGATTTTGACTGTACCCCCTAATGTGCATGCCCACACGCACACACACACACACACACACACACACACACACACACAAAGTTCTGGATACATGAAGGATAGAAGACTGTATATTCAAATGACATACCTCTCTAGTGACTAAATCTTCATTCTCCTCATTCTATGACTCATTGTCTTTGAGGAGACACCTAGCAAAGCCAAATGTGAAGCATAATTTGAGGACTCAGGGAACACATGATTTTTGATGCTGTATGGATATGTAACAGCCTAAGCAAAAGGAGTTTGTTTGACTTATGCAATATTGGACTCAATTCAAAAGTACCAGGGCTTCCACATAGAGATTTTTGGCTAAAAATGTAAATGAACCTCATTTGTCGTTCCTCTTCAAGTATTCATGTGATGATAAAACCTGTAAATGCATTTCTTTAAAAGTAAGGTCCCATTGCATTGCTACATGAGCCTGGTATCAATTGCCTCAAGAGAATGAAACATTTACAAAGTCAAATTTCACAGCTCTGTTAATTTCATCATTTTCACATTTTAATCAATATTACATTTAGGAAAGAAAAGTTAAGGTTACCACTATCCATATGAATATCATTTCATTTTCTCTTTCATTATAACTTCTTCCTTAGACCTTAACCTGTCATTAAAGTGAACTGAAATCATAGATATATATAAAAAATTGGAAATCCAGTTGTGAAAACTGAATAAAATAACCGTTTTTTTTTTTCTTCTACACTTTATTTTATATTGGTGTTTTCTTGTGGCTTTTTCTCTCTCTGCTTGTTTTTCCCTTAGTAGGCAGGCTATTGAACAATGGGATTTTTCCTCCTGAAATGCAGAAATACCCCAAGATCCCCAGTAACTGAGGTTTGCCCGCTACACTATGAGCTTTAAAGAGTAACCTACCTTGACGGTGCTTGTTCCATATTAAATTTTATGTATAACAATTAAATTCGCGTCTGAGCCATCTGGTTTATTGGTTGTTTGAATTTAGATTTTTCAACCTGTCCTTCCAATTTACCCAGAGTGGGACCAGCTTTTCTCACTTAGTTCTTCATAAATGCTCTGCATGCCACCAGTCCAGTAACCTCCTACTGATGGGGCTGTAATGGAGCTCATATGTGAAGGTTATATATCAGCATACAAGACCTCATAAGGAATTGTGCATATCTATAGTTCTCTTCACACAAATAGATTGGGATATAATATGATTTTCAGAAAAGTAACTTCATTCTGGAAATTGGCTTGGCTTTGCAGTTAATCCCTCTCCTTTCTTGGTTATAATTATAGTCTGGTAAGAATTCTTTACTATATATGTTACAGAGGCCCTTCATTAAATCTTTAAATTGAAGATAGCACTATTTCCTTTCTATTTATTCATCCTAAAATCATTTTAAATGGATAAGAAGAGAAAAAAATACACCTTTCTTTCAAGCTTTTATTTTAGAAGTTTCTTTAAGTTACAAAGTTAAGGGGCCATATCTAAGTTCAAAAATCAACTTATGTTCTATTTGTATACTTTATAAATTTACATACTTTCCTATTCTTTAAATCCTTAGATTGCATAATAGCATATGTAACATAAATAATATATAAATTCAATAAAAAGAAAGCTAGCTGAACCTTCATGTTAGCAAAACAACTGTTTAGAACTTTAATAGTCTGTTAAAAATAACCTTAGGCCTTTGTTTTTGTAATTTAAGCACCAACAATAGAAAATCAATCTATGGACACAATTGAGTCTTCAAATGTGTTACATTTTAGATAGTTCTTTTAGAAACATTAAAAAAAAAAAAAGAAAATACAAAAAAAAAAGAAAATACAAAAGAAAAAAAAGAAAATTCACATACAGACTATCTACAATTAACAACTATTAATTCATGTCATATTTTCTTTATGCTTTTAGTAAAACATAATATATAGAGATGATATAAGTGTCATGTACATATCTATATATAGCTATATACCTATCTATAGATAGATATATCACTTCAAGAGGTAATTGCTAAGCACTAGGGCTTCCCAAGTGGCCGAGCGGTAACAAATCTCCCTGCCAATGCAGGATATGTGGGTGATCCCTGGGTGGGGAAGACCTCTGGAGAAGGAAATGACAACCTATTCCAGTATGCTTTACTCTAGTATGCTTGCCTGGGAAATGTCTTCAATGGAGGAGTCTAGCTGGTTACATTCCATGGGGCTGCAAAAAAGTCAGATGTGACTGAGTGACTGAGCATGCATACATGCAAGTGTTGGACTCTGTTGGGTGTTGAGGCTACATATATGAATGATATAGACAAAGATCTTTTCCATCTTGGAAACTATTTCCAGTGAGTAGAAACAGAAAATAAGCAATATGGCAGTAAACACACACCTAGTGTACTAGAAATGTGTAAGTTCTATCAGATAGAAACAGAAGAAGGATTGAGAATGCAAGGTGGGAGTGGGTTTGCTGTTTTAAATGAGGGGAGTAAGTGATGATGGGGCCATGAGGTTAGAGGGCCAGCCATGTAAAAACCTGAAAGAATGCTCCAGGAAGAACAAAGAGCCAGTGAGAGGTCAGAGGAGGGTATATTCTGAGAGCAGGGAGGAGGATAGGGTGTAGAGTCGGTTACTAGAGAGACATAGTGGCCACAGTGGACAGAGAGATTACTAAGGACTCAGGTCATGTAAGATTTACAATCTTTCTCAAGAAATGTAACTCTACTCTTGATGAAATGGAGTGATACGCTCTTACTTCGATTTTAACAGAAACCCTCATGCCCCAGCTCTATCTAGTCCCTTCCTCTTTTCTTGAGACAATCACAGTGATGATTTGTCGAGTGTGGTTCTCACCTCCATTTTTATTATTTCTATATCATGAAACAGTATATAGACGTTTGTGTGTATTCTTACACAATGCTTGTTGTTTATTTGCTCAGCTGTGCCTGACCTTTTGAGGCCCCATGGACTGCAGCATGCCAGGCTGCCCTGTCCTTCACTGCCTCCTGGAGTTTGCTCAAACTCATGTCCATTGAGCTTATGCAGTATAATGCATTATGCAATACATGTGATACAATATTTACATATGCAAAAATAATTCATACTATTAAGGTAAATCCTTTACCTAAGGCCTTTCTGCCTCAGAGGTGATAATAATATTTTTTAAAACAACGAAATACTGTAGTATACAGAAATTTCTTTCACTAAGAATCTAAAAATTGTAATACATGCACAGTAATTATTTCCATACATTTTAAACGCTTAAAGAGCAACAAGTAAAAAATTATTAAAGAATATCACTTTTATGTTTAATGTCATTTTATTGCCACTACTGTTATACTAAAGAATGAATTCACCAGGTCTTAGTTGATTTTCTGGGTAAGGTTATGAATTTGCCTCTATTGTGCATTCCCTGCTTATGTCCTTCGATCATTTTCCATTCAAATGTTTGTTTCTTATTTATTTTTGTCTTACCCCTGCATAATTTCTAGACACAAATCTCTCTTTTCTAAGTTTTTTAAAATTTTAGTTTTAAAAAATTTCTCAAAATTTCATAAGAAAGTGACAATTTAATATTATTTATTTATTTAGACTTCACCGGATCTCAGATATGACACATAGGCTTAGTTGCTCTGCAGCATGTTGTGTCTTCATTCCCTGACCAGGGATGAAACTTCAGTCCTCTACATTTCAAGGCAGATTCTTAACCACTGGAGACCACCAGAGAAGTTTTTTTTACAATCTTCTTTAGTTTTTTTTTTCAAATTTTGTCAAAATTTTTCCTTCAGAGAGACATAGTGGCCACAGTGGACAGAGAGATTACTAAGGACTCAGGTCATGTAAGATTTACAATCTTTCTCAAGAAATGTAACTCTACTCTTGATGAAATGGAGTGATACGCTCTTACTTCGATTTTAACAGAAACCCTCATGCCCCAGCTCTATCTAGTCCCTTCCTCTTTTCTTGAGACAATCACAGTGATGATTTGTCGAGTGTGGTTCTCACCTCCATTTTTATTATTTCTATATCATGAAACAGTATATAGACGTTTGTGTGTATTCTTACACAATGCTTGTTGTTTATTTGCTCAGCTGTGCCTGACCTTTTGAGGCCCCATGGACTGCAGCATGCCAGGCTGCCCTGTCCTTCACTGCCTCCTGGAGTTTGCTCAAACTCATGTCCATTGAGCTTATGCAGTATAATGCATTATGCAATACATGTGATACAATATTTACATATGCAAAAATAATTCATACTATTAAGGTAAATCCTTTACCTAAGGCCTTTCTGCCTCAGAGGTGATAATAATATTTTTTAAAACAACGAAATACTGTAGTATACAGAAATTTCTTTCACTAAGAATCTAAAAATTGTAATACATGCACAGTAATTATTTCCATACATTTTAAACGCTTAAAGAGCAACAAGTAAAAAATTATTAAAGAATATCACTTTTATGTTTAATGTCATTTTATTGCCACTACTGTTATACTAAAGAATGAATTCACCAGGTCTTAGTTGATTTTCTGGGTAAGGTTATGAATTTGCCTCTATTGTGCATTCCCTGCTTATGTCCTTCGATCATTTTCCATTCAAATGTTTGTTTCTTATTTATTTTTGTCTTACCCCTGCATAATTTCTAGACACAAATCTCTCTTTTCTAAGTTTTTTAAAATTTTAGTTTTAAAAAATTTCTCAAAATTTCATAAGAAAGTGACAATTTAATATTATTTATTTATTTAGACTTCACCGGATCTCAGATATGACACATAGGCTTAGTTGCTCTGCAGCATGTTGTGTCTTCATTCCCTGACCAGGGATGAAACTTCAGTCCTCTACATTTCAAGGCAGATTCTTAACCACTGGAGACCACCAGAGAAGTTTCACAAATCTTTCTTTAGTTACAAATTTTGTCAAAATCTTTTTCTAGTCTCATGCCATTTAAATTAGCTTACTATCCACTTATTTTAATATCTTTGTCTCTTTGTTATGTTAATATTTTATTATGATGCTACAGTGGTGACGTTTAACAATTTTTCCCTTCAGTAGATAATCTTTAAATCTTATTTAAAATGTCTTGAATTTGAGGTAAAGAAGAAAACAGAAACAAAGTTCATCAACGTGATCATAAAAGTTTTGAAATTTCTTTCTCATTTAGGCCATTAATTCAGAAGGAAATGTATTTTCTTCCCCATGTAGGAATCTTGTTTTTGTAACCAGTTGTTGAAGGGTCCTTCCCTACATGATTTGCAATGCTACCACTTATTTACCCAGGTAGCTGTTCTATGTATGATGGACTCTTCTGTTTATGAAGTTTTTATGAGCAGACAATATTTATTTACCTTTGTTTCCATAGTAATTGCATGGACCAACTTGCAATGAAATATTTAAAAAGAACGATGTCATTTGAACCAGAGATTGGCAGAAAATATATGATTTACAAGAACATAAGTTTTCACTAAAGTTGGTTTAACAAATGTGTATGAAAATAAATATAAAAAGTATAAACTATTTTCTTTTCCACAATGGTGCTCTAAATTTCCTAACAGCTGCATTCTGCAGTTTTATGTTTGAATAACTATGAGGCATGTGATCTGTAGTATTGTACATGCATGCATGCTGTCGCTTCAGTTGTGTCCTACTCTTTCAGACTTTTTCAACTGTAGCCCACCAGGCTCCTCTGTCCATGGAATTCTCCAGACAAGAATACTGTGGTGGGTTATACCTCATGTTAAAAATGATTTTTGTTTGTTCACTCATTTAATGGGAAATAATTACTCAATTCTAATCTGTAAGGGGTTATAACTCAAGATATGGGACATAAAAACAGCCAGGTCATATTGTCTAACCACACAAAGATTATGGTCTATTAAAGAGGCTCAAAGCATGAAGAAATAGCCTTGATGTGACAGAGTTATAGAAGAGACACACATGAAGGACAATGAAATGTAGTGAAGGAAGGTTTGTTTTGTGATGGAAAGTCAGGGAAGTCTTTACAGAACTGACTGTGTTTGAGTTGAATCTCAAAAAGGAAATTTAAAGTTCACTAGGCAGAAAAAAAGAAATGCAGTTACTTACCAGTGGGAATGACAAGCATACAGGCACAGAGGCATGATGGAGCATGGCATGTTCGAGAAATAGCAACTGACCTTTTATAACTAAAGCAAAAGCTTCAGGAGCCGGGAAAGGAGTTGAAGATTAATCTGGAAAAATAGATTGAGGTCAGATTTTGAAGGCATTTGTATGAAGAGGCTGGACATAATTTTGAAGGCAAGGAGCATCCATTGAAATTTTGAAATAGGCCAGTCACATGGCCAAACCTTTAGTTCAGAAAGGAACTGAGGTCAGACTGATGGATGAACTGAAAGACATACAGACTAAGACTTACTAAAGTGTATTTTTATAGATAAAACAAAAAACAGAATTTCAGAGTTTTGTAGTAGATTCGTAAGTGGCTCTCTTCTTAATCATTGAGTCTCATAATATAATCACAGCACAGTCGCCAAAGCTCTTCTTTAAAAAAAAAAAACAAATCAGTTCATGTCAAACAAATATTTAAAAGAACGATGTCATTTGAACCAGAGATTGGCAGAAAATATATGATTTACAAGAACATAAGTTTTCACTAAAGTTGGTTTAACAAATGTGTATGAAAATAAATATAAAAAGTATAAACTATTTTCTTTTCCACAATGGTGCTCTAAATTTCCTAACAGCTGCATTCTGCAGTTTTATGTTTGAATAACTATGAGGCATGTGATCTGTAGTATTGTACATGCATGCATGCTGTCGCTTCAGTTGTGTCCTACTCTTTCAGACTTTTTCAACTGTAGCCCACCAGGCTCCTCTGTCCATGGAATTCTCCAGACAAGAATACTGTGGTGGGTTATACCTCATGTTAAAAATGATTTTTGTTTGTTCACTCATTTAATGGGAAATAATTACTCAATTCTAATCTGTAAGGGGTTATAACTCAAGATATGGGACATAAAAACAGCCAGGTCATATTGTCTAACCACACAAAGATTATGGTCTATTAAAGAGGCTCAAAGCATGAAGAAATAGCCTTGATGTGACAGAGTTATAGAAGAGACACACATGAAGGACAATGAAATGTAGTGAAGGAAGGTTTGTTTTGTGATGGAAAGTCAGGGAAGTCTTTACAGAACTGACTGTGTTTGAGTTGAATCTCAAAAAGGAAATTTAAAGTTCACTAGGCAGAAAAAAAGAAATGCAGTTACTTACCAGTGGGAATGACAAGCATACAGGCACAGAGGCATGATGGAGCATGGCATGTTCGAGAAATAGCAACTGACCTTTTATAACTAAAGCAAAAGCTTCAGGAGCCGGGAAAGGAGTTGAAGATTAATCTGGAAAAATAGATTGAGGTCAGATTTTGAAGGCATTTGTATGAAGAGGCTGGACATAATTTTGAAGGCAAGGAGCATCCATTGAAATTTTGAAATAGGCCAGTCACATGGCCAAACCTTTAGTTCAGAAAGGAACTGAGGTCAGACTGATGGATGAACTGAAAGACATACAGACTAAGACTTACTAAAGTGTATTTTTATAGATAAAACAAAAAACAGAATTCTAGATTTTTGTAGTAGATTCGTAAGTGGCTTTCTTCTTAATCATTGAGTCTCATAATATAATCACAGCACAGCAGCCAAAGCTCTTCTTTAAAAAAAAAAACAAACAAATCAGTTCATGTCACCTCTCTGCTTAACTCTTCTAATTGATTCTCCAAATCATTCAGAGTAAAATTCTTGTATTCAGTAGCATTTTCTGTCACCTGCCTGAACTCTCTTGTGACTCTTTCTCTGGCTTCCTCCACTGAAGTCCCATTGGCCTTGCTGATCTTCATACAAGCCAGATAGGTTCTCATCCTAGGATGAGGATAGGTCCTCATCCTAGGACCTTTGCTACATAAATGTAGGGTTGGTTCTCTCATTGCTTTTAAGTGTTGACTTCACTGTCATTTTCTTATTGAGGACTTTCTTGGTCACCCTGTTTAAAATTGGAAACCTCTGTTTCTACCTAGCACTCAGAATCTCTTCTATCCTGTTCTCCTTCTATTCCCCGAAGCATTTGTTACTCTCTAATGTAGGATA
The DNA here is from genome assembly GCA_022376925.1 of Tragulus kanchil. NCBI lineage: Eukaryota > Metazoa > Chordata > Mammalia > Artiodactyla > Tragulidae > Tragulus > Tragulus kanchil. The sequence goes on from JAIOJX010000032.1 coordinate 38,144,305, forward strand.
TACTTTACTTTCTAAATTAGGCTTATTTGCCTGCTCCTTTGCTAGAATTTAAGGCAGGGACTGTCTATTTTGTACCCCAGTAGTGTACCCCAAGGTGCCTAGAACATTGGTGCATAGAAAGCTCTCACAATTAGTTTTTTAAAATGAATTAAATGATGAGCTCCTTAAAATTAAGATATGGACAGAGGAATTGTTGGAGTAACAACATCTAAGATGAACTTCAGTGGAGTTGTGGATGGGACCGGTTTAATATGGCCAATAAAGAGATGAAGAAATAGGACCTGGTTCTTATTTCTCTAGTTTGGTTGAATCACTGAATTAGAGTGATATTAACAGACTTTCTTCCCTTATTTATAATATTAATTTTAAAAATCACATAGAGACTGTATAAAATAAATTATGCACAAGTTAAAAAATTTTTAAATTCTCTTATAACCACTGGCTATACAAATATGCATTGTCATTTCTTTAATGTCTGATAAATATTTTATAGCTCTACCTTGGGAAAAAAAGATTTAAATTTCATCTGCCTTTGAACTATTCTAAACATAATAATAAAACACAGAATCAGTTCAATGTTCCACATTGAGTCTCATAATATAATCACAGCAGCCAAAGCTCTTCTTTAAAAAAAAAAACAAACAAATCAGTTCATGTCACCTCTCTGCTTAACTCTTCTAATTGATTCTCCAAATCATTCAGAGTAAAATTCTTGTATTCAGTAGCATTTTCTGTCACCTGCCTGAACTCTCTTGTGACTCTTTCTCTGGCTTCCTCCACTGAAGTCCCATTGGCCTTGCTGATCTTCATACAAGCCAGATAGGTTCTCATCCTAGGATGAGGATAGGTCCTCATCCTAGGACCTTTGCTACATAAATGTAGGGTTGGTTCTCTCATTGCTTTTAAGTGTTGACTTCACTGTCATTTTCTTATTGAGGACTTTCTTGGTCACCCTGTTTAAAATTGGAAACCTCTGTTTCTACCTAGCACTCAGAATCTCTTCTATCCTGTTCTCCTTCTATTCCCCGAAGCATTTGTTACTCTCTAATGTAGGATATACTTTACTTTCTAAATTAGGCTTATTTGCCTGCTCCTTTGCTAGAATTTAAGGCAGGGACTGTCTATTTTGTACCCCAGTAGTGTACCCCAAGGTGCCTAGAACATTGGTGCATAGAAAGCTCTCACAATTAGTTTTTTAAAATGAATTAAATGATGAGCTCCTTAAAATTAAGATATGGACAGAGGAATTGTTGGAGTAACAACATCTAAGATGAACTTCAGTGGAGTTGTGGATGGGACCGGTTTAATATGGCCAATAAGAGAGATGAAGAAATAGGACCTGGTTCTTATTTCTCTAGTTTGGTTGAATCACTGAATTAGAGTGATATTAACAGACTTTCTTCCCTTATTTATAATATTAATTTTAAAAATCACATAGAGACTGTATAAAATAAATTATGCACAAGTTAAAAAATTTTTAAATTCTCTTATAACCACTGGCTATACAAATATGCATTGTCATTTCTTTAATGTCTGATAAATATTTTATAGCTCTACCTTGGAAGACAGGAAGAGCGAGGATTTCAAATTTCATCTGCCTTCTTGAACTATTCTAAGTAAAGGGAAAAATAGATCATTTTCTAATTTATGTCAGTTCAAATCATTGCTGTTGTCTTTTTTATTTTTATGATACTATTGTCCACTTGATTCTGGTTACCTTGAATTTCAGCTCTTACTATGAGCACAATTACTTGCTCTGGCAGTAGCCTAGTGTTCTATAGGATGTGGGATCATGACTGTTGTGTTATGTTCTGAACAGTGTGTCCCTGTGGGGAGAATAAGAAAAAAAAAAAATTTAACTGAGGCTTGGAATCTCTTTGTATTACTTATTTATTTACTGGTCACCCTGCACAGCTTGTGGGATCTTACTAGATTCGCCAAAAAGTTTGTTCATGCTTTTCTTTAACATCATGTGCAAATCCTGAAGGAGATTTTTGTTCTCTGAGCAGAGACTCAACCCAGGCTCTTGGCAATGAAAGTGTGAGGTCCTAACCTCTGGATAACCTAGGAATTCCCTTGGGCTTGGATTTAACAGAATTGTTTTTAAATTCCAGCTTCTGTTAATTTAGGAGCAATATTTCCTAAAACAAATTATTCAGCCTTATCAAGAATCAGCTCTTTTACTTGTCAGAGAATATGGCCAATAAAATTGTTGTGAAGATGAAATGCAGTGTCTTTGAAAATTGTGAACTGCAATGAAAGTGTTAAATATATTCAACATCGCAAAGAGCATAGTAGGGTCTACAAGGAAGCAGGAAGAGAAATTCATGATACTTGATCTTCAGAAAACAATTTGGTAAAGGAAAAACTAGTTCTATGATTTTGTTCCTGTTGTTTTAACCAAATGTTGCTAGTTTCCAGAGCCTTTTTTTTTAAATCTAATGAACAGGCACAGACTGTGTGTCATATTTCTTCCCTTATTTATAATATTAATTTTAAAAATCACATAGAGACTGTATAAAATAAATTATGCACAAGTTAAAAATTTTTAAATTCTCTTATAACCACTGGCTATACAAATATGCATTGTCTTTCTTTAATGTCTGATAAATATTTTATAGCTCTACCTTGGAAGACAGGAAGAGCGAGGATTTCAAATTTCATCTGCCTTCTTGAACTATTCTAAGTAAAGGGAAAAATAGATCATTTTCTAATTTATGTCAGTTCAAATCATTGCTGTTGTCTTTTTTATTTTTATGATACTATTGTCCACTTGATTCTGGTTACCTTGAATTTCAGCTCTTACTATGAGCACAATTACTTGCTCTGGCAGTAGCCTAGTGTTCTATAGGATGTGGGATCATGACTGTTGTGTTATGTTCTGAACAGTGTGTCCCTGTGGGGAGAATAAGAAAAAAAAAAAATTTAACTGAGGCTTGGAATCTCTTTGTATTACTTATTTATTTACTGGTCACCCTGCACAGCTTGTGGGATCTTACTAGATTCGCCAAAAAGTTTGTTCATGCTTTTCTTTAACATCATGTGCAAATCCTGAAGGAGATTTTTGTTCTCTGAGCAGAGACTCAACCCAGGCTCTTGGCAATGAAAGTGTGAGGTCCTAACCTCTGGATAACCTAGGAATTCCCTTGGGCTTGGATTTAACAGAATTGTTTTTAAATTCCAGCTTCTGTTAATTTAGGAGCAATATTTCCTAAAACAAATTATTCAGCCTTATCAAGAATCAGCTCTTTTACTTGTCAGAGAATATGGCCAATAAAATTGTTGTGAAGATGAAATGCAGTGTCTTTGAAAATTGTGAACTGCAATGAAAGTGTTAAATATATTCAACATCGCAAAGAGCATAGTAGGGTCTACAAGGAAGCAGGAAGAGAAATTCATGATACTTGATCTTCAGAAAACAATTTGGTAAAGGAAAAACTAGTTCTATGATTTTGTTCCTGTTGTTTTAACCAAATGTTGCTAGTTTCCAGAGCCTTTTTTTTTTTTTTTAAATCTAATGAACAGGCACAGACTGTGTGTCATATTTTATATTTTTGTTCCACAACTTGCCTTGGAGTATGATTACTCAGGGACCCCTCTAAACTTCATGTTAACTCATACCAGGATATTTTCTGACTAGAAATGCTGCCAAATTAGCATCTCTGAGGGAGATATGTGTTTTAAAAATTAATCAGTGACTCTCATTTCACCTTCAGAGTACTTGCCAGAATCTGATCGTGTGTACTCACTAATATTGCTTCATGCTATTTCTTATTAAAACTAAGATTTGAGTTTTCCACCTTGATTGCATGCTTGGAAATTTCCATAATTGGTAATCCCGTTATTTTTTTCTTTCAATCATTGTTGCTAAATTTCCTCTCACATTACATAAGTCAAAGTCAATGGCAACATTTTCTTCTTTTTTGATACTTGGAAATTTTAATAATTGAAACAGTAAAACATTGTAGACAAGGGAGGTTTATTTTAACCCTCAAAGAACAAAGTTATTAATGCACAAGCTAGGGCACTGAACTAGTATACCAAAAACTTGAGTTTGGTTCTGAATCTTCCACTAGCTAGATCCTAGGCTAATCATTTTGCTTTTCTATGCCTCAACTCCCATATCTAAAAAATAAGAAAATAAACCCCATCATTTCCTAGTATCTTTTCTGTTACAAAATTCTATGGGTATCATCTGATGGCTTCTTGGAATTAGATCCCAATTGGTGGGAAAGAGACATTTTAAAAGCAGTTCATTAAAGGTTAACCAAAGATAGAGACATCATCCTGAAAATTTACAGTCTGTGGATCCCGACTGTAGCAGAGGTTCAGAGGAAATTCAAAAAATCGCAATTAGAGCATACCTAAAACAAATTATTCAGCCTAAGGCTCTTTTACTTGTCAGAGAATATGGCCAATAAAATTGTTGTGAAGATGAAATGCAGTGTCTTTGAAAATTGTGAACTGCAATGAAAGTGTTAAATATATTCAACATCGCAAAGAGCATAGTAGGGTCTACAAGGAAGCAGGAAGAGAAATTCATGATACTTGATCTTCAGAAAACAATTTGGTAAAGGAAAAACTAGTTCTATGATTTTGTTCCTGTTGTTTTAACCAAATGTTGCTAGTTTCCAGAGCCTTTTTTTTTTTTTTTAAATCTAATGAACAGGCACAGACTGTGTGTCATATTTTATATTTTTGTTCCACAACTTGCCTTGGAGTATGATTACTCAGGGACCCCTCTAAACTTCATGTTAACTCATACCAGGATATTTTCTGACTAGAAATGCTGCCAAATTAGCATCTCTGAGGGAGATATGTGTTTTAAAAATTAATCAGTGACTCTCATTTCACCTTCAGAGTACTTGCCAGAATCTGATCGTGTGTACTCACTAATATTGCTTCATGCTATTTCTTATTAAAACTAAGATTTGAGTTTTCCACCTTGATTGCATGCTTGGAAATTTCCATAATTGGTAATCCCGTTATTTTTTTCTTTCAATCATTGTTGCTAAATTTCCTCTCACATTACATAAGTCAAAGTCAATGGCAACATTTTCTTCTTTTTTGATACTTGGAAATTTTAATAATTGAAACAGTAAAACATTGTAGACAAGGGAGGTTTATTTTAACCCTCAAAGAACAAAGTTATTAATGCACAAGCTAGGGCACTGAACTAGTATACCAAAAACTTGAGTTTGGTTCTGAATCTTCCACTAGCTAGATCCTAGGCTAATCATTTTGCTTTTCTATGCCTCAACTCCCATATCTAAAAAATAAGAAAATAAACCCCATCATTTCCTAGTATCTTTTCTGTTACAAAATTCTATGGGTATCATCTGATGGCTTCTTGGAATTAGATCCCAATTGGTGGGAAAGAGACATTTTTAAAAGCAGTTCATTAAAGGTTAACCAAAGATAGAGACATCATCCTGAAAATTTACAGTCTGTGGATAAGACACCTGACTGTAGCAGAGTTCAAAATGTCAATTCAGAGGAAATTCAATTATGTTTACAGAATTTTCTTTCGAGATCATATAAAATGCAGTTATCACTGGTATCTAACAGCAGACATTTTCAGTGGATTCCCTGTGAAATCACTTTGATGGGAGGGTCTGTCATTTGGCTGTATTTTATATATTTTGCTTCAAATTACTTTGTCTATTTCAGTACTGCTAAACAACTCTAGACAAAACTATAGTAAACGTTTTGGAAAAATTTCAATATATATTCCTCAAGGCACTTTCTATTAATTCTGAACCAAAGAAAAAATCTGATAGAAATAAAGATAACAATGAATGCTGTATTAATTATTTATCTGAACGTTAGCATTTTGAATAAACAGGCAAAAAAGCAATATGCTAAGGATTAGCATATTGCTAAGGATTGACAGCAATTCCATTTTCAAACATTTCTTCCAATGTTGTTCTTTTAGGAAACTTTTCCTCACCCAAGAATGCATCCTAAGGCATCCTGGTAGAGTCCAGATTGAGTTCAGAGTAGGTATGATAAAATGTTCTTATGCTTTATTTTCCTCTGGGAAATCAAAACCATTCCCACACCAGTAGTTCTCAGTATAGCTTATAAATAAAAACAGAAAAATAACTCAGAGTGATGGTGTGTGATTTTGTATTTTCTTTTCTGGGTCACTAATTTATTCAGAAAATGTCAATTGAAAACCTGGAAAACATTTTCTTCTTTTTGATACTTGGAGGGAAAAAACCCTAAGAACGTTATTAATGCACAAGCTAGGGCACTGAACTAGTATACCAAAAACTTGAGTTTGGTTCTGAATCTTCCACTAGCTAGATCCTAGGCTAATCATTTTGCTTTTCTATGCCTCAACTCCCATATCTAAAAAATAAGAAAATAAACCCCATCATTTCCTAGTATCTTTTCTGTTACAAAATTCTATGGGTATCATCTGATGGCTTCTTGGAATTAGATCCCAATTGGTGGGAAAGAGACATTTTTAAAAGCAGTTCATTAAAGGTTAACCAAAGATAGAGACATCATCCTGAAAATTTACAGTCTGTGGATAAGACACCTGACTGTAGCAGAGTTCAAAATGTCAATTCAGAGGAAATTCAATTATGTTTACAGAATTTTCTTTCGAGATCATATAAAATGCAGTTATCACTGGTATCTAACAGCAGACATTTTCAGTGGATTCCCTGTGAAATCACTTTGATGGGAGGGTCTGTCATTTGGCTGTATTTTATATATTTTGCTTCAAATTACTTTGTCTATTTCAGTACTGCTAAACAACTCTAGACAAAACTATAGTAAACGTTTTGGAAAAATTTCAATATATATTCCTCAAGGCACTTTCTATTAATTCTGAACCAAAGAAAAAATCTGATAGAAATAAAGATAACAATGAATGCTGTATTAATTATTTATCTGAACGTTAGCATTTTGAATAAACAGGCAAAAAAGCAATATGCTAAGGATTAGCATATTGCTAAGGATTGACAGCAATTCCATTTTCAAACATTTCTTCCAATGTTGTTCTTTTAGGAAACTTTTCCTCACCCAAGAATGCATCCTAAGGCATCCTGGTAGAGTCCAGATTGAGTTCAGAGTAGGTATGATAAAATGTTCTTATGCTTTATTTTCCTCTGGGAAATCAAAACCATTCCCACACCAGTAGTTCTCAGTATAGCTTATAAATAAAAACAGAAAAAATAACTCAGAGTGATGGTGTGTGATTTTTGTATTTTCTTTTCTGGGTCACTAATTTATTCAGAAAATGTCAATTGAAAACCTGGAAAACTCAGTAGTAGCCTAAGAACCAGAAAAGATCAGTTTTCACTTTAGTCCCTAATAAAGGCAATGACAAACAACATTCAAACTACCACATCATTCCTCTCATTTCACACACAAGCAAAGTAATGTTTAAAATCCTCCAAGGGCTTCCCCTGGTGGTCCAGTGGATAAGGACACCGCCTTGCAGTGCAAGGGGCGCCGGTTCGATCCCTGGCCTGGGAAGATCCCACGTGCCGCGGAGCGGCTGGACCGATGTGTCCAATCACCGAGCCAGAGCTCTGGAGCGCATGCAGAGGCCACCGCGATGGGAGGCCCACAGGAGCCAAAGAACAAAGACGGATGAAAACAGAGAAATGAAAGACCAATGGAAGTGGCCCGCCCGCTCCCCCCCCTCCCCAACCCGACCCCCGCCCAAAATAAATAAATAAATAAATCTTTAAAAAAAAAAAAAATCCTCCAAGCTAGGCTTCAACACTACATGAACTGGAAAATTCCAAATGTACAAGCTGGATTTAGAAAAGGCAAGAGAACCAGAGATCAAATTGCCAACATCCTTTGGGTCATAGAAAACTCAAGGGAATTCCAGAAAACTGTTTACTTCTGTTTCATTGGCTATGCTAAAGACTTTGACTGTGTGGATCACAACCAACTGTGGAAAATTCTGAAAGAGATGGGAATACTAGACCATCTTACCTACCTCCTGAAGACAAGAAGCAACAGTTAGAACTAGAATAAGAGTCTGGTTCCAAGGAGTACATCAAGGCAGTATATTATCACTATGTTTATTTAATTTATCTGCAGAGTAAATCATGCAGAATGCTGGAATGGATGAAGCACAGCTGGAATGAAGATTTGTGGGAGAAATATCAATTTTCAAACATTTCTTCCAATGTTGTTCTTTTAGGAAACTTTTCCTCACCCAAGAATGCATCCTAAGGCATCCTGGTAGAGTCCAGATTGAGTTCAGAGTAGGTATGATAAAATGTTCTTATGCTTTATTTTCCTCTGGGAAATCAAAACCATTCCCACACCAGTAGTTCTCAGTATAGCTTATAAATAAAAACAGAAAAAATAACTCAGAGTGATGGTGTGTGATTTTTGTATTTTCTTTTCTGGGTCACTAATTTATTCAGAAAATGTCAATTGAAAACCTGGAAAACTCAGTAGTAGCCTAAGAACCAGAAAAGATCAGTTTTCACTTTAGTCCCTAATAAAGGCAATGACAAACAACATTCAAACTACCACATCATTCCTCTCATTTCACACACAAGCAAAGTAATGTTTAAAATCCTCCAAGGGCTTCCCCTGGTGGTCCAGTGGATAAGGACACCGCCTTGCAGTGCAAGGGGCGCCGGTTCGATCCCTGGCCTGGGAAGATCCCACGTGCCGCGGAGCGGCTGGACCGATGTGTCCAATCACCGAGCCAGAGCTCTGGAGCGCATGCAGACGCCACCGCGATGGGAGGCCCACAGGAGCCAAAGAACAAAGACGGATGAAAACAGAGAAATGAAAGACCAATGGAAGTGGCCCGCCCGCTCCCCTCCCTCCCCAACCCGACCCCCGCCCAAAATAAATAAATAAATAAATCTTTAAAAAAAAAAAAAATCCTCCAAGCTAGGCTTCAACACTACATGAACTGGAAAATTCCAAATGTACAAGCTGGATTTAGAAAAGGCAAGAGAACCAGAGATCAAATTGCCAACATCCTTTGGGTCATAGAAAACTCAAGGGAATTCCAGAAAACTGTTTACTTCTGTTTCATTGGCTATGCTAAAGACTTTGACTGTGTGGATCACAACCAACTGTGGAAAATTCTGAAAGAGATGGGAATACTAGACCATCTTACCTACCTCCTGAAGACAAGAAGCAACAGTTAGAACTAGAATAAGAGTCTGGTTCCAAGGAGTACATCAAGGCAGTATATTATCACTATGTTTATTTAATTTATCTGCAGAGTAAATCATGCAGAATGCTGGAATGGATGAAGCACAGCTGGAATCAAGATTTCTGGGAGAAATATCAATAAACTCAAGTATGCAGACAGTACCACCCTTATGGCAGAAAGAGGAACTAAAGAGCCTCTTGATGAAGGTGAAGAGTATAGTGAAAAAGCTGGCCTAAAACTCAACGTTCAAAAAACAAAGATCATGGCATCTGGTCCCATCACTTCAATGCAAATAGATGTGCAAACAATGGAAACAGTGACAGATTTTCTTTTCTTTTTTTTTTTTTTAAAGATTTATTTATTTATTTACTTTGGGCGGGGGTCGGGTTGGGGAGGGAGGGGAGCGGGCGGGCCACCTCCATTGGTCCTTCATTTCTCTATTTTCTTTCCCCTTCGTTCTTTGGCTCCTGTGGGCCTCCCATCGCTGTGGCGTCTGTCGTTGCAGAGCACCGGCTCTGGGCGCATGCGCTCCAGAGCTCTGGCTCGGTGATTGGACACATCGGTCCAGCCGCTCCGCGGCACGTGGGATCTTCCCAGGCCAGGGCTCAAACCGGCGCCCCTTGTACTGCAAGGCCGTGTCCCCACCCACTGGACCACTAGGGGAAGCCCCAGACTTTATTTTCTTAGACTCCAGAATCACTGTGACTGCAGCCATGAAATTAAAAGATTCTTGCTCCTTGGAAGAAAGGCTATAACCAACCTAGACAGTCTATTCAAAGCAGAGACATCACTTCGCGGACAAAATTCCTCACAGTTTATAATTTCATAGAAAACTCTCTTTTTCCCCAAATTTCCATTTTGGGAAATTTTAAACCAACATCAAATTTGAAAAAGATGGTCTACATAAACACTCATATTTTTCGAGCTAGATCTACCAGTCATTCTTATTTTACCATTTGAACTCTCTTTACATACCCCCACACACCCACATATTTTTGCTGAGCCATTCTTTTTTTTTTTTTCCTTTAATTTTGACCTCTTTTTATTGATTATTTATTTATTTATTTGTTATCAATCTTTATTCTTTGGCATGTGTGGGCCTACCATCTCAGTGGCCTCTCCTTGCAGAGCACTGGCTCTGGGCACATGCTCTCCAGAGTGCTGGCTCCTAATTGAACACATTGGTCCAGTTGCTCCATGGCACATGGGACCTTCCCAGGCCAGGGATCAAACCAGTGCCCCTTGCACTACAAGACGGATCATTTACCCATTGGACCACCAGGGAAGCCCTGAGCCATTCTTAATTAAGTTGCATAAACCATGACTGACTATTTCAGTATGTAGCTCTCAAAATTAGAATAATAAAAAAAAAGAGGGTATTTTTCTCACATAATCACAAGAATTACATAACTCTCAAAGATTTTTAACAGATAAAACAATTCTATTTTATATACAGTACATTACAGCATGGCCTTAGCTGTCCCAATGATGTTCTCTCTAGCCATTTTGTTATGATGAACCAGGATTCAATCAAGGATCACATGTTATAGTTTACCGCCATAACTCTTAAGTCTCATTTGAACTAAAATAGTGCCCTGTCATTAAAAATAGAGAAAAATTCTTACAATAATGACATTTTTGAAGAATCCAAGTTAGTTGCTTTTATGATATAATATTTATATTTGTCTAATTGTTGTCTTGTGATTTAATTCAAAGTAAGCATTTATGGTAAGAAGGCTACATAGTTGGTATTGGATCCTGCTTGGTATATCTTATGAAGAGTCATGTAACATCAGTTTAATATATTATTGGTGATGTTTATTATCTCCATTGTAAAAGCTCCTTTTGTCCTTTGTGATTATTTTTTAATCTCGATTTTAAACAAAGTTTAAACAAATTTACATAGAATTTAGTTTTGTTGATTTTTGAGAATTTACTAATGGTTTGGAGAAGAGAGGTGACATCTTTACCATCTTCAGAGTATAAATGCTGGAGATATCCATTACTCCTCTTTCACTAGGTAGGAGAGTTACTACATTATTGTTATTCTTCCATGATTCTATCTAGCCTCCATGAATTCTTGAGCATGCAACAGTGGAATCACTTCTGACTTTTGATCAAAGTAATATCTATTGAATTTTCATACAATGATTATTACAAGTTGCTAAAATAAAATCCAAGATTAATTATTCTTGGGGTTTCTCAGGTAGCATTAGTGTTAAAAAAAAAAAAAAATCTGCCAATGCAGAGGTTGTAAGAGACCAGAGTTCTATCCCTGGGTAGGGAAGATCCTCTGGAGGAGGGCATGGCAATCTGTTACAATATTCTTGCCTGAGGAATCCCATGGACAGAGGAACCTGACAGGCTACAGTCCATAGAGTTGTACAGGGTCAGAAACCACTGAAGCAACTTACCAAACTTGCATGCAATTATTCATAATTTAGCAAAATTGTATAGGAAAGAAAGTGAAAGTTGTTAAGTTGCTACTGGTTTCTCCAGTAGTCATGTATGGATGTGAGAAGTGGACCATAAAGAAGTATGAGTGCCGAAGAATTGATGTTTTTGAAATGTGGTGTTGGAGAAAATTCTTTAGAGTCCTTTGGATAGCAAGAAGATTAAACCAGCAAATCCTAAAGGAAATCAACCCTGAATATTTATTGAAAGGACTGACGCTGAAGCTCCAACAATTCGACCACCTAGTATGAAAAGACAACTCATTGGAAAAGACCCTGATGCTCGGAAAGACTGAAGGCAGGAAGACAAGGGGACAACAAGACAGGAAGAGGTGGGTAAATAGGAAATATGATTATATGTTGTTTTCTAGAGTGGTATTCTGATCTGCTATTGCTGTAATTCCTAAGTTGTTGATACTTTAGAAATATCAGTTTAATATATTATTGGTGATGTTTATTATCTCCATTGTAAAAGCTCCTTTTGTCCTTTGTGATTATTTTTTAATCTCGATTTTAAACAAAGTTTAAACAAATTTACATAGAATTTAGTTTTGTTGATTTTTGAGAATTTACTAATGGTTTGGAGAAGAGAGGTGACATCTTTACCATCTTCAGAGTATAAATGCTGGAGATATCCATTACTCCTCTTTCACTAGGTAGGAGAGTTACTACATTATTGTTATTCTTCCATGATTCTATCTAGCCTCCATGAATTCTTGAGCATGCAACAGTGGAATCACTTCTGACTTTTGATCAAAGTAATATCTATTGAATTTTCATACAATGATTATTACAAGTTGCTAAAATAAAATCCAAGATTAATTATTCTTGGGGTTTCTCAGGTAGCATTAGTGTTAAAAAAAAAAAAAAATCTGCCAATGCAGAGGTTGTAAGAGACCAGAGTTCTATCCCTGGGTAGGGAAGATCCTCTGGAGGAGGGCATGGCAATCTGTTACAATATTCTTGCCTGAGGAATCCCATGGACAGAGGAACCTGACAGGCTACAGTCCATAGAGTTGTACAGGGTCAGAAACCACTGAAGCAACTTACCAAACTTGCATGCAATTATTCATAATTTAGCAAAATTGTATAGGAAAGAAAGTGAAAGTTGTTAAGTTGCTACTGGTTTCTCCAGTAGTCATGTATGGATGTGAGAAGTGGACCATAAAGAAGTATGAGTGCCGAAGAATTGATGTTTTTGAAATGTGGTGTTGGAGAAAATTCTTTAGAGTCCTTTGGATAGCAAGAAGATTAAACCAGCAAATCCTAAAGGAAATCAACCCTGAATATTTATTGAAAGGACTGACGCTGAAGCTCCAACAATTCGACCACCTAGTATGAAAAGACAACTCATTGGAAAAGACCCTGATGCTCGGAAAGACTGAAGGCAGGAAGACAAGGGGACAACAAGACAGGAAGAGGTGGGTAAATAGGAAATATGATTATATGTTGTTTTCTAGAGTGGTATTCTGATCTGCTATTGCTGTAATTCCTAAGTTGTTGAACTAAAATATCTTTTAAAGAAGAGATCATATAGCTACTTAGTAAAGTCTGCACATTTTTTTTCTTGTTTCTTTTCCTAGGTCACTTAAAACCAAATGAATATATCAAAATGCCCAGGAGCTTTACCATAATTTACACTCTGACCAAAAGAACAACACTTAGAAATAACACACAGTATTACAAATAAAATAATACCAAACACAATAATTTTTTTTCTGTGAATGTTATATACTTTGCTAAGAACTTTATCAGTGCTAGGACAAAGTGCAATGAAAAGATTGCTGAAAATCTGTGTCCTTTGGGAGGATTTCCTCTCGTCCATGAGATGATGAACTAGTTTCATTTTCTAATTTGGGAAGGCAGCCAAATGCCCTCCTGTGTTTGATCTTCTCCATTCCAGAGAATTATTTGAACTCTACAGGCCAAATTCACCATGTACATATCTTCATTTGATTAGCAGATTATAATGGTGGATTATATAAATTTACTTCTTCAGCTTTAAGATTGGAAATCTACTTTGTTTAAATAAGAATAGAAATACTCTCCATACTACTTAGATTTAAGCATGTTGGACAGTGAAACAATTTTCCTAGAGGAGAGGAAATATTAATGAAAAATACTACAATGACTATAAATCAATGTGAGGTCTTTTTAATATCTCACCATTTGACATTTGTTGTTTGTAAACTATCACTTAAGAAAATTGTTAATTTGACCAAGATTCTGATACTTTCTGAGTAATCAAGGCACCACCAAAGTTTAATTTCTACATTAATTCACTCGACTTGATTCTACCTTGAAATAGAGTGAAAAGTAAGATTTATTTCAGATGTACTTGAGTGATATCTAGAGTTGACAGACCAGGAGTCATTTCTATTTGGTGCTTCTTCCGTATGAGTAATTTGTAAGCTTGACCAGGTGACCTGTAAGTCTTGGGTAAGACCCTCAGTATATTAAACATAAAATTTTTCATATATTTTGTCATTTCTATTTGGTGCTTGCTTCCGTATGAGTAATTTGTAAGCTTCAGGGACCAGTAAATAGGAAATATGATTATATGTTGTTTTCTAGAGTGGTATTCTGATCTGCTATTGCTGTAATTCCTAAGTTGTTGAACTAAAATATCTTTTAAAGAAGAGATCATATAGCTACTTAGTAAAGTCTGCACATTTTTTTTCTTGTTTCTTTTCCTAGGTCACTTAAAACCAAATGAATATATCAAAATGCCCAGGAGCTTTACCATAATTTACACTCTGACCAAAAGAACAACACTTAGAAATAACACACAGTATTACAAATAAAATAATACCAAACACAATAATTTTTTTTCTGTGAATGTTATATACTTTGCTAAGAACTTTATCAGTGCTAGGACAAAGTGCAATGAAAAGATTGCTGAAAATCTGTGTCCTTTGGGAGGATTTCCTCTCGTCCATGAGATGATGAACTAGTTTCATTTTCTAATTTGGGAAGGCAGCCAAATGCCCTCCTGTGTTTGATCTTCTCCATTCCAGAGAATTATTTGAACTCTACAGGCCAAATTCACCATGTACATATCTTCATTTGATTAGCAGATTATAATGGTGGATTATATAAATTTACTTCTTCAGCTTTAAGATTGGAAATCTACTTTGTTTAAATAAGAATAGAAATACTCTCCATACTACTTAGATTTAAGCATGTTGGACAGTGAAACAATTTTCCTAGAGGAGAGGAAATATTAATGAAAAATACTACAATGACTATAAATCAATGTGAGGTCTTTTTAATATCTCACCATTTGACATTTGTTGTTTGTAAACTATCACTTAAGAAAATTGTTAATTTGACCAAGATTCTGATACTTTCTGAGTAATCAAGGCACCACCAAAGTTTAATTTCTACATTAATTCACTCGACTTGATTCTACCTTGAAATAGAGTGAAAAGTAAGATTTATTTCAGATGTACTTGAGTGATATCTAGAGTTGACAGACCAGGAGTCATTTCTATTTGGTGCTTCTTCCGTATGAGTAATTTGTAAGCTTGACCAGGTGACCTGTAAGTCTTGGGTAAGACCCTCAGTATATTAAACATAAAATTTTTTCATATATTTTGTTTTCTGGGGTTTAATTAATCATTAGGCCAATTTATTTGAGGTTCAACATCTGTTTCCAATATTAATATGGATAATAAAAAAAAACAGCCATTCCTCCAGCAGGGTATGAAGGGCTGTATAGAAAACCAGTATGGAGATGGAGCAGACTGTTTCAGATTCTGTGTAACCTGTGCTCCAGGAGAAATAAACCTCATCTGTGCCAGCAGAGGGGTTGACTTCTACCTGTGATGGTATCATTCAGGTATACATTGTAAAATCAGCTCACGACCAAGCACAGAGAATGTTACTATCATATGCTCTTCTGGTAGGTAGCAGAGACATGATGCGAAAGTTCTCTCTTTCATCCAAGTATTTTTGTTTGAGAACCCTTTGGTTTCCTTTTCTGTGTTAGATTCATCACTTCTTTATGGAAGTATTTGGAGCTGATCATTCAGTAAAAGTAATTTGTAGGAAGGAGCATTATGCAAATGAGGAATCCCTCTGTAAAATTTTAAAGGTTAAAAGTTTAAGACCCTCTACTCTATATTTATCACTCTCAACTAAACAGTTAATACTATTACTATTTCCTTATGGTGCTATTAATGTACTTTCTGCCAGATATGTCCTTTTCTTCTCTCTTTACTTATAAATTTATTACAGTGTCTCTAGCTGAAGGAAGAATGAATAAATCTCAAATCTGAAATATATTTCTCAGCCATGAACATTACAGGCAACCAATGTTCACTACAGAGGCTGAAGCTTTTGTATTTTAACAGAACTTTAAGTCAGTGATATTTGAGTGGTTCTGAATTATCTGAGCTAGTTTTTTCCATTGTTGTTTCCATTGTTGTGAACTATTGCTAAAAATAATGTACTTTTCACTTCTAGTTTTCAAATAATTTTTGTGCAGATTTATATACTTTTAATTTAAATAAAATTTTATAAGTAACAACCTGTGCCCTAAAACACCTTTGACCTTTTTTATAACATCTCTGTAACAAATATAAAGATAAAGCTACTTTTGTTAGGTTAGTCTTACATAGCAATAACAGAACATCATTTTATTTCTCTTTAAGAAAGCATACTGATTGATTGACAACATTGTTTGCAACCATGACCTCAATACTAAGGTTATTTATCCTTTTCAGTGGAAATGATAGTGACCCTGTTCTGTTCCATAAGACTTGGTAAGTTATTCAACATAGGGCTAAGGACATTTTTTTAAGAAAATAAAAAGAATTTTCTCAGTTTATCAATTGTTCTGTCATTAGGAGTCCAAAATGTTGTACACTTTTCTTGGATCATTAGACAACCTTGTAATAGGGAGACAGAAATTTAAATGTCTGAAACAATCTGTTCATAGTTGTATGTCTACAACTATGGTATTAAAAGCTCCCTAGTGGCTAGAAAATTTTCAGAATTCCCATGTGATATATAACACTGAAGATAAGGTACTATGAAAATTTCTACAGATGGCTGCTTAATGTGTAAATTAATCTGACTCAGTCAGGATCATGCCAGTCACTGGCAGCTATAATTACAGATCAGAATAAAATCTTGCTCTACAAATTTGTTCAACTAGAGAATTGTAACATATACAGAAGTTTATTTAAATACTTTAATTATTGACTGTCAGAATTTGTGACACATGTGTGCTTCAACTTGCAAACACTAATAGGAATGATATAGCACCATGTTACTAGCATAAAACAAGCAAGGTAATTTCAAAAAAACACACACAGTAAAGAACACTGCAAAACAACAAAATCAAACATCCATCTCCATTTGAAAATACAATGGATTTTCAAAGAAAACAGATCAAATAACAAACCAGTCAGCATGAGCATTTTGAAAGGCCCAATTAAATATGAAGCTATACTTCTTTACATTTTTATAACCTTAAAATTAAAAGGTACCTCAATCAAGCCCTTATTAACTGGTTGAACCAAAAGGTCTATTCTGACTTCAAGGTAACAGCTGTAAGTTTGTTTAAGACAAACATATTTATACTTAATGAGATTCATATGAATTTTCAGCTTTTATTTGAAGAGTTTAGGAAAGCACTAACCTTGAAAAGCACATCTGTTCCTGTTGCTGGTACTGGAAAACAATTCTCTTACTCCTATTAATTGCAAGAAACAGAACTTTCTGAGAAAAATACATGGCTATTGACAAAGAATCTATGTTTTTCTTTGCAGGGTAAGCTTTAATCCTGTCCTTACTCAGTTAGAGTAAATCTTCATTAAAATAAACTAATCTGAAGCTCTCATTCATTTATAATAATGGAAGAAGAGGTAGAGTTAGACGAGATCTCTTATTATAATTTCAAAGCCACCAATATCTCCTTTGAGAACAACACTTTTGAAACGATTTCATGAACTAAACTCTCTTCCCAACAGTAAGGAATGCAGGCTTCTCTTTTACATGATGCCAATCTGTCAATGGAAAGATGATTAAACTGAAACATTTTCATTTTAAAAGGATAAACCATGCGTTCCCATGTGATATATAACACTGAAGATAAGGTACTATGAAAATTTCTACAGATGGCTGCTTAATGTGTAAATTAATCTGACTCAGTCAGGATCATGCCAGTCACTGGCAGCTATAATTACAGATCAGAATAAAATCTTGCTCTACAAATTTGTTCAACTAGAGAATTGTAACATATACAGAAGTTTATTTAAATACTTTAATTATTGACTGTCAGAATTTGTGACACATGTGTGCTTCAACTTGCAAACACTAATAGGAATGATATAGCACCATGTTACTAGCATAAAACAAGCAAGGTAATTTAAAAAAAACACACACAGTAAAGAACACTGCAAAACAACAAAATCAAACATCCATCTCCATTTGAAAATACAATGGATTTTCAAAGAAAACAGATCAAATAACAAACCAGTCAGCATGAGCATTTTGAAAGGCCCAATTAAATATGAAGCTATACTTCTTTACATTTTTATAACCTTAAAATTAAAAGGTACCTCAATCAAGCCCTTATTAACTGGTTGAACCAAAAGGTCTATTCTGACTTCAAGGTAACAGCTGTAAGTTTGTTTAAGACAAACATATTTATACTTAATGAGATTCATATGAATTTTCAGCTTTTATTTGAAGAGTTTAGGAAAGCACTAACCTTGAAAAGCACATCTGTTCCTGTTGCTGGTACTGGAAAACAATTCTCTTACTCCTATTAATTGCAAGAAACAGAACTTTCTGAGAAAAATACATGGCTATTGACAAAGAATCTATGTTTTTCTTTGCAGGGTAAGCTTTAATCCTGTCCTTACTCAGTTAGAGTAAATCTTCATTAAAATAAACTAATCTGAAGCTCTCATTCATTTATAATAATGGAAGAAGAGGTAGAGTTAGACGAGATCTCTTATTATAATTTCAAAGCCACCAATATCTCCTTTGAGAACAACACTTTTGAAACGATTTCATGAACTAAACTCTCTTCCCAACAGTAAGGAATGCAGGCTTCTCTTTTTACATGATGCCAATCTGTCAATGGAAAGATGATTAAACTACATACATCTTTCTTCACATTCATTAAGAAGTTGTATAGCACAATATAAGGGACACAAGACTGGAAGTCAGGACCTTGGTTTCTGCAAGAATAAGTGATTGTCAGCAAAGCACTTAACCTCTGTGAACCCCAGTTGCGTTCTCTATAAAACGAGAGGCTTGGTCAGAAGTCATCTAAGGTATCTCTTTCAGTTCTGACAGTTCTATCATTCTATAAAGCAGTGTATATACAAAGGAAAGAACTGACTCCTTTCTCTATATAATTCTGGCTGTTTAACACTGCTTATCTCAATGATATGAATGTTTCAAGCAAAATATTTAGCCTTACTTTTCCATTTCACTTGAAAGACACAAAAAGCCATACATCTAGACAGAAGAGGTATATGCCTACATACTGTGCTTTGAGATACCTGGAAACCTATAACTCACTAAAGGCTCAAAACTTTTCCATTTTACTCTCTCATGTATTGACAGCAGCATTTTTCTGTAGGCTTTGAACTTGAAGCTGGTCTGCTGTTGGTTTTTGTCAAACTGGAAATATGAATGTTTATTGTGAAGGTCAATTTGAAAAGTGCAAATACATTTTTTGAAGCATCTAACTGGGAACCTCTGTTTTGGAGTCCACTACATAGGATTGGGATGGAGGATTTGGATGAAGAGGCACATCATGGTGGGGATAAACAGATATTAGTAAAAGTAGGAAAAGAAGGTTTAGGAGCTCCATGTCTCAAGATGTTGGAGGTATATAAAAAGTGAGGATACTACTCAGAGACATTTGTTATTAATGAATGCACTCTGAACATTTTTTAACTTTAATTTTTCAAAATTTAAAAATGCTATTGACAAAGAATCTATGTTTTCTTTGCAGGGTAAGCTTTAATCCTGTCCTTACTCAGTTAGAGTAAATCTTCATTAAAATAAACTAATCTGAAGCTCTCATTCATTTATAATAATGGAAGAAGAGGTAGAGTTAGACGAGATCTCTTATTATAATTTCAAAGCCACCAATATCTCCTTTGAGAACAACACTTTTGAAACGATTTCATGAACTAAACTCTCTTCCCAACAGTAAGGAATGCAGGCTTCTCTTTTACATGATGCCAATCTGTCAATGGAAAGATGATTAAACTACATACATCTTTCTTCACATTCATTAAGAAGTTGTATAGCACAATATAAGGGACACAAGACTGGAAGTCAGGACCTTGGTTTCTGCAAGAATAAGTGATTGTCAGCAAAGCACTTAACCTCTGTGAACCCCAGTTGCGTTCTCTATAAAACGAGAGGCTTGGTCAGAAGTCATCTAAGGTATCTCTTTCAGTTCTGACAGTTCTATCATTCTATAAAGCAGTGTATATACAAAGGAAAGAACTGACTCCTTTCTCTATATAATTCTGGCTGTTTAACACTGCTTATCTCAATGATATGAATGTTTCAAGCAAAATATTTAGCCTTACTTTTCCATTTCACTTGAAAGACACAAAAAGCCATACATCTAGACAGAAGAGGTATATGCCTACATACTGTGCTTTGAGATACCTGGAAACCTATAACTCACTAAAGGCTCAAAACTTTTCCATTTTACTCTCTCATGTATTGACAGCAGCATTTTTCTGTAGGCTTTGAACTTGAAGCTGGTCTGCTGTTGGTTTTTGTCAAACTGGAAATATGAATGTTTATTGTGAAGGTCAATTTGAAAAGTGCAAATACATTTTTTGAAGCATCTAACTGGGAACCTCTGTTTTGGAGTCCACTACATAGGATTGGGATGGAGGATTTGGATGAAGAGGCACATCATGGTGGGGATAAACAGATATTAGTAAAAGTAGGAAAAGAAGGTTTAGGAGCTCCATGTCTCAAGATGTTGGAGGTATATAAAAAGTGAGGATACTACTCAGAGACATTTGTTATTAATGAATGCACTCTGAAGAAAATTTAGTTTTCATCTGCCAATGGAATCAAGCTTCCAGCAGAGTTTGATTGTACTATGTTCTTTAGTCATTTTAACACAGGGGTAGAAAACTGAAAGGTAACCAGTGTTAAGTGGTTTAGTAATCAGGGGATTTTTTTGTTAAGAAAGCAATAAAAACAAAGGAAAAAGTGTTTTGATGATTGCTACCTGACACTGAGATTTGGTATCAAGAGGAAAACTGAGATTAGTGGAGACACTGGCCAATGACCCATCTAAAAAGTGGCTATTTGGGTCCTCAATTTCAGCTGTTACCCAATGTTTTCACAAGAAGTCTTAAATCCAGACCTTTATAATAAATTCTCCCTCCACCCTGACACTTCATTCTTTGGTAGCTACTTGAAAAAAAAAAAAAAAAGGTTGACATACTGTGTAAGTCAAACAAAACATTTTCAGAGGCTGAATTTGGCCCAAAGGCCATAGGTTTTCAACTTTTGAACTGGAGCTGCATCATACTTATAGTATCTGCTGCTAAGAAACCAACACTCCTCATTTAATAGAAAGGAAATCTGATGCCCAAGTCAAAAACTCGCCTGAAGGCATGCAGTACGCATAGGCTATCAGAGTCTTATTTTCTGGATGTTCGGTTAGTACTTAATTCACTATGATGGGTTTCACTAAGTTTTTTTTTTTCCAAATGATGTGAACATGAGAGTATATAGAACCTACAGAATCAAAGTTCATTCATTAATATGAGTAGAATAACAGACATATCATTAAGGGCAATGCCATACACTTAAAATTTAAATGTGGATATTTGAATATTTTTTAAAGTATCATACCACGTGCCTTGCCCATGTATTCACATGTGTTAAATTCTGAGAAAGCTTTGGAACTCATTGAGCAGTTTCCTAAGCCAGATGACAGTGAGTTTTTAATTTTTGCTCATATTTTCTCCTTACAGTCACTGCATGCTTGCTAAGTTGTTTCAGAGATATTAGTAAAAGTAGGAAAAGAAGGTTTAGGAGCTCCATGTCTCAAGATGTTGGAGGTATATAAAAAGTGAGGATACTACTCAGAGACATTTGTTATTAATGAATGCACTCTGAAGAAAATTTAGTTTTCATCTGCCAATGGAATCAAGCTTCCAGCAGAGTTTGATTGTACTATGTTCTTTAGTCATTTTAACACAGGGGTAGAAAACTGAAAGGTAACCAGTGTTAAGTGGTTTAGTAATCAGGGGATTTTTTGTTAAGAAAGCAAAAAAAACAAAGGAAAAAGTGTTTTGATGATTGCTACCTGACACTGAGATTTGGTATCAAGAGGAAAACTGAGATTAGTGGAGACACTGGCCAATGACCCATCAAAAAAGTGGCTATTTGGGTCCTCAATTTCAGCTGTTACCCAATGTTTTCACAAGAAGTCTTAAATCCAGACCTTTATAATAAATTCTCCCTCCACCCTGACACTTCATTCTTTGGTAGCTACTTGAAAAAAAAAAAAAAAAGGTTGACATACTGTGTAAGTCAAACAAAACATTTTCAGAGGCTGAATTTGGCCCAAAGGCCATAGGTTTTCAACTTTTGAACTGGAGCTGCATCATACTTATAGTATCTGCTGCTAAGAAACCAACACTCCTCATTTAATAGAAAGGAAATCTGATGCCCAAGTCAAAAACTCGCCTGAAGGCATGCAGTACGCATAGGCTATCAGAGTCTTATTTTCTGGATGTTCGGTTAGTACTTAATTCACTATGATGGGTTTCACTAAGTTTTTTTTTTTCCAAATGATGTGAACATGAGAGTATATAGAACCTACAGAATCAAAGTTCATTCATTAATATGAGTAGAATAACAGACATATCATTAAGGGCAATGCCATACACTTAAAATTTAAATGTGGATATTTGAATATTTTTTAAAGTATCATACCACGTGCCTTGCCCATGTATTCACATGTGTTAAATTCTGAGAAAGCTTTGGAACTCATTGAGCAGTTTCCTAAGCCAGATGACAGTGAGTTTTTAATTTTTGCTCATATTTTTTCCTTACCAGTCACTGCATGCTTGCTAAGTTGTTTCAGTCATGTACAAATCTCTGTGATCCTATGGACTGTAGCCTATCAGGCTCCTTTGTCCATGGGATTATCCAGGCAAAAATACTGGAGTGGGTTGCCATGCCCTCCTCCAGAGAATATTTCTGATCCAGGGATTGAACCCAAGTCTCTAAGATCTCCTTCACAGGCAGGCAGGTTCTTTGCCACTTAGTACCACCTGAGCAACACCTACCAGCCATTGGGAAGTAGCCAATTTTCTCTTCTTTTTTTTTTTGTAGATTGCAGTGAGACATATAACACTGAATCTGGTTATAGCATTGCTCTTTAGCTGCTCTAAAATCAAATCATGAGAAGAAAGGAAACACGAAATATTTAGCTCACAACTCTCATTAATGGTATTCATGAAAAAAAAAAAAAAACTTTCAGCATACTTTTTTATAATTTCAGCCTCTTCTTTTGATTTTTTATTTATTTATTTTTCATCAGTCTTTATTCTTTGGCCTGTGTGGGCCTACCATTGCCGTGGCCTCTCCCGTTACATAGCACTGGCTCTGGGTGCATGCTCCCCAGAGCTCTGGCTGGTAATTGGACACACCGGTACAGCCATTCCATAGGCTAGGGATCGAACCTGGCCAGGGATCAAACCATAAAGAAAGTCTTACTCTATCCAGTGGACCACCAGGAAAGCCCCATTTTCAGCATTCTTAAAGCATACCTAAAACAAGTCTGTTGATCAGTTTAGGGATATTAGTCTTTGGTTTTCATTTTCTTTCATGTGTTTCATCTATATATAGCTATGTGAATACTATAGGACATTGGTGCCTAATAGTTTCCCACAATTAAAAACAATGCACAATTTTAAAAGTCTATGTAATTTTATATCTATATATGTATATTTATTTCATATATATATATATATATATATATATCACATAGCACAAGTCAGAGGGCAGGGACATAGTGCTAAGGAAGGTGGACATACTCTTTTCTATCATGGATTTTATAATCTGGTGGTTGACACAAACATTACACAGACAATTATTAAATTGGTTGTTTAACTATAGAAAGTGCTAATTGGGAAAGATAAATCTAAGGTATAACACAGAATTTAAATATGGTCTTTTGAAGGTGGGCATTGATGGGAGGTTAATGGGAGGCTTCACAGAGAAATGAGCATTTAAGTTAAAACTGGAAGAGAGGAATGTAAGGCAGACATGGTTCATGGCAGAGCATCCTTTAAGAGCAATAAACCAGAAGAAGGGTTCTGAACACTTGTCCCCTCATGTGGCCCTATTCAGTTTCCATTCAAGTCTACTGATGCTATCACATTCCATTATTATTCTGGGAAATGATAGCAAATAGCAAGACCTCTGGTCACATAGACAGCATTCAGTTTTATTCATTGTGGAAACATACAAATGTGTGAACTCTCTGAATCCTAGGTTTCTTATTTGTCAAAAGTCATAAAAATTTATTTCTCCTCCAAGTTGTTGTAGGATTAATTTAAGAAAAATATATTCAGTGTCTCAAATTGTACATACAGCAGTGGTTAGTGTCTCATTTTTATTTTCCCTAAAATGCAAAATTGCATGGTACTGCTGGTAGTCAGAGTTAGTGAAGCAGAGTTAGAAATTTTTTTTTTTTTCATCAGTCTTTATTCTTTGGCCTGTGTGGGCCTACCATTGCCGTGGCCTCTCCCGTTACATAGCACTGGCTCTGGGTGCATGCTCCCCAGAGCTCTGGCTGGTAATTGGACACACCGGTACAGCCATTCCATAGGCTAGGGATCGAACCTGGCCAGGGATCAAACCATAAAGAAAGTCTTACTCTATCCAGTGGACCACCAGGAAAGCCCCATTTTCAGCATTCTTAAAGCATACCTAAAACAAGTCTGTTGATCAGTTTAGGGATATTAGTCTTTGGTTTTCATTTTCTTTCATGTGTTTCATCTATATATAGCTATGTGAATACTATAGGACATTGGTGCCTAATAGTTTCCCACAATTAAAAACAATGCACAATTTTAAAAGTCTATGTAATTTTATATCTATATATGTATATTTATTTCATATATATATATATATATATATATATCACATAGCACAAGTCAGAGGGCAGGGACATAGTGCTAAGGAAGGTGGACATACTCTTTTCTATCATGGATTTTATAATCTGGTGGTTGACACAAACATTACACAGACAATTATTAAATTGGTTGTTTAACTATAGAAAGTGCTAATTGGGAAAGATAAATCTAAGGTATAACACAGAATTTAAATATGGTCTTTTGAAGGTGGGCATTGATGGGAGGTTAATGGGAGGCTTCACAGAGAAATGAGCATTTAAGTTAAAACTGGAAGAGAGGAATGTAAGGCAGACATGGTTCATGGCAGAGCATCCTTTAAGAGCAATAAACCAGAAGAAGGGTTCTGAACACTTGTCCCCTCATGTGGCCCTATTCAGTTTCCATTCAAGTCTACTGATGCTATCACATTCCATTATTATTCTGGGAAATGATAGCAAATAGCAAGACCTCTGGTCACATAGACAGCATTCAGTTTTATTCATTGTGGAAACATACAAATGTGTGAACTCTCTGAATCCTAGGTTTCTTATTTGTCAAAAGTCATAAAAATTTATTTCTCCTCCAAGTTGTTGTAGGATTAATTTAAGAAAAATATATTCAGTGTCTCAAATTGTACATACAGCAGTGGTTAGTGTCTCATTTTTATTTTCCCCTAAAAATGCAAAATCCTGAAAAAGAAGCTGCATGGTACTGCTGGTAGTCAGAGTTAGTGAAGCAGAGTTAGAAATTTTCAATAGAAGAGGATTTTATACTTTAAGGCAGTTTACCAAAACTTTTTCTTTTCTTATGTTTATCTTTAAGAAGGTAATGATTCTTCTTCAAAAAAGACAAAAACTCATTTGTTTAGTGTAAGACATGGTGGGCAACTTAAGGTATTTTATTTAATTTTTATAAACATAGATATTAGGTATTCTCACTTCCATTTTACAGATGCAAGAACTGAGATTACAGATGTTAAGTATTTGCTCAAGATCAAATGCTTATCAAGTAGCATACTGAGACTTAAATTCAGGTTGCCCATATCAAAAGTCATGTTAAAACTCTGAGCTTTGCTTCAGGAGTAAATATATGTGCAATATAGCTTGATAAAGCTAATTAAGTATTAAACTTGAATTTTATATTTTAAATACTAAAATGTTTATGTTTATGATATAAACATCAGAAAGTACAATTCGAAAAATATTTTCTCAACTCAGTGGCAGTATTCCCTCAAGGAAAGGATGGTAGGGCTGAGAATCAACTTTTTTGTTGTTTTAAAGAGGAAATGGATTTAAAAAGGGAATGGCTATGACAAACACTAGTATGGAGGCTTTCCTCCAAAGCATGCCGGAAATTAAATTAACAGGATTTTTTATGATTTATTTTTGTACTGTTTCTGCCTATCAAACTAGTGAATTCCTTGAAATATAATGGTATCTGCAACTAAATAAATGGAAATGAAACTAATTATTGAAGTTTCCAATAACCCGGGGTCAACTTGTCCCTCATGTGGCCCTATTCAGTTTCCATTCAAGTCTACTGATGCTATCACATTCCATTATTATTCTGGGAAATGATAGCAAATAGCAAGACCTCTGGTCACATAGACAGCATTCAGTTTTATTCATTGTGGAAACATACAAATGTGTGAACTCTCTGAATCCTAGGTTTCTTATTTGTCAAAAGTCATAAAAATTTATTTCTCCTCCAAGTTGTTGTAGGATTAATTTAAGAAAAATATATTCAGTGTCTCAAATTGTACATACAGCAGTGGTTAGTGTCTCATTTTTATTTTCCCCTAAAAATGCAAAATCCTGAAAAAGAAGCTGCATGGTACTGCTGGTAGTCAGAGTTAGTGAAGCAGAGTTAGAAATTTTCAATAGAAGAGGATTTTATACTTTAAGGCAGTTTACCAAAACTTTTTCTTTTCTTATGTTTATCTTTAAGAAGGTAATGATTCTTCTTCAAAAAAGACAAAAACTCATTTGTTTAGTGTAAGACATGGTGGGCAACTTAAGGTATTTTATTTAATTTTTATAAACATAGATATTAGGTATTCTCACTTCCATTTTACAGATGCAAGAACTGAGATTACAGATGTTAAGTATTTGCTCAAGATCAAATGCTTATCAAGTAGCATACTGAGACTTAAATTCAGGTTGCCCATATCAAAAGTCATGTTAAAACTCTGAGCTTTGCTTCAGGAGTAAATATATGTGCAATATAGCTTGATAAAGCTAATTAAGTATTAAACTTGAATTTTATATTTTAAATACTAAAATGTTTATGTTTATGATATAAACATCAGAAAGTACAATTCGAAAAATATTTTCTCAACTCAGTGGCAGTATTCCCTCAAGGAAAGGATGGTAGGGCTGAGAATCAACTTTTTTGTTGTTTTAAAGAGGAAATGGATTTAAAAAGGGAATGGCTATGACAAACACTAGTATGGAGGCTTTCCTCCAAAGCATGCCGGAAATTAAATTAACAGGATTTTTTATGATTTATTTTTGTACTGTTTCTGCCTATCAAACTAGTGAATTCCTTGAAATATAATGGTATCTGCAACTAAATAAATGGAAATGAAACTGATATTGAAGGAAGAAATGAAAATTACTTTTCTATTGAAAAGTTCTACCTGTTCTACCTGAACATATATATCAAGAAACATAATAAAATTCAAAGTATTTGCTTTAAGAGATTTTTGCTGGTCATTGCTCAAAAGGAAACTATAAAAATATAAAAGCTATATATGGGTATGCTAATTTCAAAAACATTTATAAAATTGAGTGGAGTTAATGCATATATTCAATAATAAATGATTAAAATATAATTAATACATTGAAATGAATATCAATCATTTAGTTATTTACATCAAAATTGCTAAATATACTCTCAGAGTAGGTAATAATATCTTTTTCTGGGGAAAATGGATATAAAATTATATCTACTTCTGCTTCATTGACTACTCTAAAGCCTCTGACTGTATAGATCACAACAAATTGTGGAAAATTCATTAAGAGATGAAAATACCAGACCACCTTACCTGTCTCCTAGGAAACCTATACGCAGGTCAAGAAACAACAGTTAGGAACCATACATGGAAAAATGGATTTGTTCTAAATTGGGAAATGAGTATGTCAAAGCTGCATGTTGTCACCCTGCTTATTTAACTTATATACAGAGTACATCACACAAAATGCTGGGCTGGAGAAAACAGAAGCTGGGATCAACATTGCCAGGAGAAATTTCAATAACCTCAAATATAGAGATGACACTACCCTTATAGTAGAAAGAGAAGAATTAAAGAGCCTCTTGATCAAGATGAAAGAGGAAAGTGAAACCTGGCTCAACATTCAAAAGCCAAGACCATAGCATCTTGTCCCATCACTTCATGGCAAATAGATGGGGAAACAGTGACAGACTTTACTTTCTTGGGCCCCCAGGGCTCAAAAAAGCACGTGCTCCTTTATGATATAAACATCAGAAAGTACAATTCGAAAATATTTTCTCAACTCAGTGGCAGTATTCCCTCAAGGAAAGGATGGTAGGGCTGAGAATCAACTTTTTTGTTGTTTTAAAGAGGAAATGGATTTAAAAAGGGAATGGCTATGACAAACACTAGTATGGAGGCTTTCCTCCAAAGCATGCCGGAAATTAAATTAACAGGATTTTTTATGATTTATTTTTGTACTGTTTCTGCCTATCAAACTAGTGAATTCCTTGAAATATAATGGTATCTGCAACTAAATAAATGGAAATGAAACTGATATTGAAGGAAGAAATGAAAATTACTTTTCTATTGAAAAGTTCTACCTGTTCTACCTGAACATATATATCAAGAAACATAATAAAATTCAAAGTATTTGCTTTAAGAGATTTTTGCTGGTCATTGCTCAAAAGGAAACTATAAAAATATAAAAGCTATATATGGGTATGCTAATTTCAAAAACATTTATAAAATTGAGTGGAGTTAATGCATATATTCAATAATAAATGATTAAAATATAATTAATACATTGAAATGAATATCAATCATTTAGTTATTTACATCAAAATTGCTAAATATACTCTCAGAGTAGGTAATAATATCTTTTTCTGGGGAAAATGGATATAAAATTATATCTACTTCTGCTTCATTGACTACTCTAAAGCCTCTGACTGTATAGATCACAACAAATTGTGGAAAATTCATTAAGAGATGAAAATACCAGACCACCTTACCTGTCTCCTAGGAAACCTATACGCAGGTCAAGAAACAACAGTTAGGAACCATACATGGAAAAATGGATTTGTTCTAAATTGGGAAATGAGTATGTCAAAGCTGCATGTTGTCACCCTGCTTATTTAACTTATATACAGAGTACATCACACAAAATGCTGGGCTGGAGAAAACAGAAGCTGGGATCAACATTGCCAGGAGAAATTTC
This sequence comes from Tragulus kanchil, assembly GCA_022376925.1. Lineage (NCBI taxonomy): Eukaryota > Metazoa > Chordata > Mammalia > Artiodactyla > Tragulidae > Tragulus > Tragulus kanchil. Next base: position 38,173,484 of record JAIOJX010000032.1, read on the forward strand.
AATAACCTCAAATATAGAGATGACACTACCCTTATAGTAGAAAGAGAAGAATTAAAGAGCCTCTTGATCAAGATGAAAGAGGAAAGTGAAAAACCTGGCTCAACATTCAAAAAGCCAAGACCATAGCATCTTGTCCCATCACTTCATGGCAAATAGATGGGGAAACAGTGACAGACTTTACTTTCTTGGGCTCCAAAATCACCAAGGATGGTGACTGTAGGCATGAAATTAAAAGACACGTGCTCCTTGGAAGGAAAGCTATGACAAACCTAGACAACATATTAAAAGCAGAGATATCATTTTGCTGACAAAGTTCTGTATAATCAAAGCTATGGTTTTCCCAGTAGTCATGTATGGATGTGAGAGTTGGACCATAAAGAAGGCTGAGTACTGAAGAACTGATGCCTTTAAACTGTGGTGTTAGAGAAGACTCTTGAGAGTCCCTTGTTTGGACTGCAAGGAGATCAAATCATTCAATCCAAAAAGAAATCAACTCTGAATATTCATTGGAAGGACTGATGCTGAAGTTTAAGTTTAGGAGATGGTGAAATACAGGGAAGCCTGGCATGCTATAGTCCATGGGGTCACAAAGATTTGAATACAACTCAGCAACTGGATAACAGCAGTAAGCTTTGCAGGGCTTCCCTGGTGACTCAGTAAAGAATCTGCCTGTAATGCAGGAGACCTTGTTTGATTCCTGGGTTGGGAAGAGCCACTGGAGAAGTAAATGGCTACCCATTCCAGTATTCTTGCCTGGAGATTTCCATGGACAGAGGAGCTTGGTGGACTACAGTCCATGGGGTTGCAAAGAGTCAGAGAGGACTGAGTGACTAACACTTTTGGCTGGGCCACAGTATCCAAATATGTACTCCAGTGTTACTCTGGATGTTTCTGTGAGAATGTTTTTACATTTACATTAAATTGATGAATGTTAAGTAGAGTTAATTGGATTTCATAAAGTGAGTGGGCTTCATTCAAACAGTTGAAGGCCTGAATAGACCAAAAGTATAACCTCTTCCAAGGACACAGACAAAGTATGAACAAAACTACTTTCCCCTTTTAAGAAGCTGGGATCAACATTGCCAGGAGAAATTTCAATAACCTCAAATATAGAGATGACACTACCCTTATAGTAGAAAGAGAAGAATTAAAGAGCCTCTGGATCAAGATGAAAGAGGAAAGTGAAAACCTGGCTCAACATTCAAAAAGCCAAGACCATAGCATCTTGTCCCATCACTTCATGGCAAATAGATGGGGAAACAGTGACAGACTTTACTTTCTTGGGCTCCAAAATCACCAAGGATGGTGACTGTAGGCATGAAATTAAAAGACACGTGCTCCTTGGAAGGAAAGCTATGACAAACCTAGACAACATATTAAAAGCAGAGATATCATTTTGCTGACAAAGTTCTGTATAATCAAAGCTATGGTTTTCCCAGTAGTCATGTATGGATGTGAGAGTTGGACCATAAAGAAGGCTGAGTACTGAAGAACTGATGCCTTTAAACTGTGGTGTTAGAGAAGACTCTTGAGAGTCCCTTGTTTGGACTGCAAGGAGATCAAATCATTCAATCCAAAAAGAAATCAACTCTGAATATTCATTGGAAGGACTGATGCTGAAGTTTAAGTTTAGGAGATGGTGAAATACAGGGAAGCCTGGCATGCTATAGTCCATGGGGTCACAAAGATTTGAATACAACTCAGCAACTGGATAACAGCAGTAAGCTTTGCAGGGCTTCCCTGGTGACTCAGTAAAGAATCTGCCTGTAATGCAGGAGACCTTGTTTGATTCCTGGGTTGGGAAGAGCCACTGGAGAAGTAAATGGCTACCCATTCCAGTATTCTTGCCTGGAGATTTCCATGGACAGAGGAGCTTGGTGGACTACAGTCCATGGGGTTGCAAAGAGTCAGAGAGGACTGAGTGACTAACACTTTTGGCTGGGCCACAGTATCCAAATATGTACTCCAGTGTTACTCTGGATGTTTCTGTGAGAATGTTTTTACATTTACATTAAATTGATGAATGTTAAGTAGAGTTAATTGGATTTCATAAAGTGAGTGGGCTTCATTCAAACAGTTGAAGGCCTGAATAGACCAAAAGTATAACCTCTTCCAAGGACACAGGACTTCTGAAGTAGAAGTTTTTCGACCTGAACAAAACATTAGCTCTTTCCTGGGATTTCAACCAGCTGTCTCATTCTGCAGATTTTGGACTTGCCGGTCTACACACTCACATTTGTTGTTGTTTACTTGCTTTGTTGTGTATGACTCTCTGTGATCCCATGGATTGCAGCACACCAGGCTTCCCTGTCCTTCACCATCACCCAGAGTTTGGTCAAACTCATGACCATTCAGTCAGTGATGGCATCCAACCATATCATCCTGTGCTGTCCCCTTCTCCTGCCTTCAGTCTTTCTCAGCATCAAAGTCTTTTCCAGTGAGTCAGGTCTTCACATCAGATGACCAAAATATCAGAGCTTCAGTTTCAGCATCAGTCCTTTCAAAGTATATTCAGGGTTAATTTTTTTTTGGATTGAATGGATCTCCTTGCAGTCCAAACAAGGGACTCTCAAGAGTCTTCTCTTACACCATAGTTTAAAGGCATCAGTTCTTCAGTGCTCAGCTTTTTTTGTGGTCCCATGACCACCAGAAAAGCCACAGCTTTGACTATACAGAACTTTGTAAGCAAAGTGGTATCTCTTCTTTCTAATAGACTGTCTAGGCTTGTCATAGTTTTCCTTCCAAGGTGCCAGGGTGTCATAATTTAATGCTTGTAGTCACCACCATCTGCAGTGATTTGGAGCTCAAGAAAATAAAGTCTGTCACTGTTTCCCCATCTATTTGCCATGAAGTGATGAGACCAGATGCCACAAATGATTAAAGGTGGTACATCCTGATCTCAGACTTCTGGCCTCCAAAAACTGCAAGAGATAAGTTTCTGACACTTACAGGCCCCTCAGTCTGTGTATAATACCCCAAATAGACTTAATATTAATGTTTCTTTCTCTTAGGAGAAAAAGTTCTACCTTACCTAACATTTTGTTGCCCAAGCTCCTGACACTTCCAATTCCCATAAGGTCTCTTAGCTTAAGTTATTTTTCCCCAAAAGTGAGCTGGCTTTGTAAGTGGAATTCTGTTGTTAGCAGTTAACATAGTAATTAGATTTCACCTCATTACTCAGATGGTGATAACATTAAGTATCTCATAGGATTTTTTGTGAGCATTTTTTGATGAGGTGATACTTATAAGGAAATTAGTTCTGTGATTGTGATATAGTGAATTCTCAGTACATGTTAATTATTTTTCCTGTTAATGTTATTACTATAAAACTAAATATGACTACATTGAATGGAAGCCTTTCTGGTGAAAGAGGGGAAAGAGAAAGCATGAGAGCTAAGAGGATGCAAAACTTTGTTTTATACAATATCTGGTTTTAACTGCTTAAGTCAAGGGAGGTTGTGTGTGACTCAGCCCTCTATCTTTGGAACAGAAATATCATTCATTATTATTTCTTAGTACAATTGAGAAAATAATTTTTTGAATATGACTAAAATTACTAAAGAGGGATGGATACTGCATATGACAGAATTAAATATATTATTCACATGATATTCATTACAGGATTTTGGGAAATTTGGAGATATACTGATAAAAGCCTTAACTGAAATCCATCAATAAAATAATTGCATTAGGAGCAGTATATTCAAATCATCTTATTCAAATAATGAGTAAACAGAAGTTACTTCTCTCATTCCCACAATCTTTCACATTTTTCTGTTCTACCTTAACCAAACTTTTGCTAGGAAATGTGTGAGTCCTACATCAACAATAGACAACAGTGATCCATAAATGACTGCTTTTTCTCTATCTTCAAACAGCTCGCAATTTACAGTGAATATATGCAAGGAAAAATAATCAATCCAAGGATAAGAATTACCATAGAACTATGGATGCAATGCTGAAAAGCACAGGTAAAGCACCTGAATTAGCAGAATCAAAACACATTTCTTCAAGTTGATGATGTTGAGTTGTCATTATGTGAAAACTAGCAAAGTTGAACAGAATAAGGAGCAAGAAGGGTTTACCAAGCAGAAGTGACTATCTGATAAATTGCCCATTCTGATAAATTGACTGAAAATTTGTACAATGTGAGGGTAATGTTAAGTTTTATTGGGGGCAAAATGAGGACTATAGCTTGGGAAAAAGCCTCTCAGATACTTCCCAAAGGGAAATGCTTTGAAGAGGTGAAGCAGAGGTCTGTATACATGTGGTTTTGGTGAAGGGAGATATATACACAGGGACACATTTTGGCAGAAGGTGATTGCTAGTAATGAGAATGTTACTGCCAGTTATGAGGAGCAGATGTCTCTGTTAATTATTTTAGTGCTTTTCTAGATATGAGAAGATGTAAGAAATTAGACTTATAGAATCTTCTCCTGAAGATATCTAACTATCTGAGGTCTAATCATCTAGGTTTTTTTTTTTTTTCCCCAGAGCACAGAATGACTCATTCCTGATCTCCGTCAGGAACTGATGGAGGGTGTGTTGAAGGTTGGCAACTACAACAGCAAGTGACTTAATCCTTGTAGAGGCAGAGGGCAAGCAACAATTTTTCTGGCACCCTAAGTTAGGTGTTCTTAGTACAAAAATAATTTTTAAAACTAAAATTACTAAAGAGGGATGGATACTGCATATGACAGAATTAAATATATTATTCACATGATATTCATTACAGGATTTTGGGAAATTTGGAGATATACTGATAAAAGCCTTAACTGAAATCCATCAATAAAATAATTGCATTAGGAGCAGTATATTCAAATCATCTTATTCAAATAATGAGTAAACAGAAGTTACTTCTCTCATTCCCACAATCTTTCACATTTTTCTGTTCTACCTTAACCAAACTTTTGCTAGGAAATGTGTGAGTCCTACATCAACAATAGACAACAGTGATCCATAAATGACTGCTTTTTCTCTATCTTCAAACAGCTCGCAATTTACAGTGAATATATGCAAGGAAAAATAATCAATCCAAGGATAAGAATTACCATAGAACTATGGATGCAATGCTGAAAAGCACAGGTAAAGCACCTGAATTAGCAGAATCAAAACACATTTCTTCAAGTTGATGATGTTGAGTTGTCATTATGTGAAAACTAGCAAAGTTGAACAGAATAAGGAGCAAGAAGGGTTTACCAAGCAGAAGTGACTATCTGATAAATTGCCCATTCTGATAAATTGACTGAAAATTTGTACAATGTGAGGGTAATGTTAAGTTTTATTGGGGGCAAAATGAGGACTATAGCTTGGGAAAAAGCCTCTCAGATACTTCCAAGGAACTGCTTTGAAGAGGTGAAGCAGAGGTCTGTATACATGTGGTTTTGGTGAAGGGAGATATATACACAGGGACACATTTTGGCAGAAGGTGATTGCTAGTAATGAGAATGTTACTGCCAGTTATGAGGAGCAGATGTCTCTGTTAATTATTTTAGTGCTTTTCTAGATATGAGAAGATGTAAGAAATTAGACTTATAGAATCTTCTCCTGAAGATATCTAACTATCTGAGGTCTAATCATCTAGGTTTTTTTTTTTTTTCCCCAGAGCACAGAATGACTCATTCCTGATCTCCGTCAGGAACTGATGGAGGGTGTGTTGAAGGTTGGCAACTACAACAGCAAGTGACTTAATCCTTGTAGAGGCAGAGGGCAAGCAACAATTTTATCTGGCACCCTAAGTTAGGTGAGTGCTTCTTGCAACATGAAAGGTGTTTGATTTTATCCTGATATCACTTTTCCAGAACTTGGCACTTCAGTCTTTCTGAGTGCTGTACACATGTGTCTTTTGTAAAGATCACATTATAAGATTTAGAAAAATTATTCTAACTAGTGTCATATGAGCATGTTTAGTGTACTTATATTTATTGTGATTACTAATATATTTGGATATATTTCTACCATCTAATCTGATTTATTAAATTTGTTTCATATTTTCTATGCTTTTTTTTTCTATTTTCATAGTTGTGTTAATTTTGTGTTTCCCCTGATGCTTTGGAATTTGCTCACTTTTTTTTTTCAATTATTTAGTTGGCTTCTGTTTGTATTTTGATGAACATACTTAACTTCATACATATAAATTAGTAAATATGTCTTCTCTGATCACTTTGTCTTTAGTATGGTACCATTATTTCTAGGGGCTTCTCAGATGGTGCTAGTGCTAAAGAACCTGCCTGGCAATGCAGGAGATATAAGAGATACGGGTTAGATCCCTAGGTTGGCAAGATCCCCTGGAGGAGGACACACAACTCACTCCAGTATTCTTGCCGGGAGAATCTCATAGACAGAGGAGATGGTGGGATTTGGTCCTTAGAGTTGCAAAGAGTTGGACACAACTGAAGGGACTTAGTACTAGTGCCACCTGGGAACCCTCATGGATAAAATTTTTCATTTGGTGTTTTCTATTCTTTTTTATTTTGTAAGTGATTTAATAAAACTTGTCATATACCATTTACCTGACATTTCAATGTCCATAAAGATTTTTTTCTAATTGTTGTAACGTTGCTTTGTGTTTTCTTCTGCTGATTCCTAGCCTTTTTCCTTGATTTGTTTTTATACATTTGGATGATAAACTCTAACTATGAGATAGATTTTAATTCTGTCAGATTCTGATATAACTTTATGTCCTTTTTCTTGAGTTTTACATACCTTCTGATTTTCTAATGGGGAGTATTCCTTAATTTATAGCTATTAGTTATTTTTTTTAAAAAGTTATTTTTTGTATCAAAGCCAGCATTTGAAAATATTTAGTTGAAAGTAGCTTTTTTATGGTATCTAGTATGTTGTTTTATTTATTCCTGTGTTTTTCTTCCCATGAAACCATATTAAGCATTAATTATGTACTAGGCATTCAAGTTTAGGGAGACAAGGTAAACAAAGAAAAAGCTTAATTAATGAAATATATGACATGTACTATAAGACTCTGAATAAGAATTTGAGGACACAATGAATAAGCACAGCTTTTGTCACTTCTAGAAACATGAAATGAGAGTGATTCAGTATCTACTTTTAAGCCTTTTGGCTTATCACATTTCTTTTTTTAATTTAATTTAATTTTTTGGATCATCTCTTAATGTTGATGAATTTTATGGAGAGAAAATTGGATGTAAATTAGTTGAGGGCAAGGAAAAAAAAAAAACCAACAGGAAGAAGCCTGAGTACCAGGGACCACATCTCTATAACATCTCTTGATTTCTCTTTCTCTCTTCTATTTTCAATAATTCTTACAATCTCAAGTAATTTCAAAATTATATTATCCATTTCATTATCTGTTTGACTGCCTGACCTCAATTTATAACATCCAAATTTGCCTCCATACAACTTTTTTTTAAGAAATGCAAGTTGAACATTTCTCTTCATAGGTTACTGCAAGTAGTTTATAAAAAGGGCGATTTAAAAGTCCTCAAAGAAATCCATTAAAGAGGTTCAGCAATATTACACTGCAGCATCCTTCAATGACTGACTTCCCATTGACATCATTGCACTGACATTAGTTTTTAAAATGTCTTATGAAGTCCCAGAGACCTTCTAAGATACTTAATAAATGAGTTAAAAATGGTTAGCAATGTTTTAACTAAATACATACCTGAGAGAGTGTTTTTACCTATGTCAGGAGCCTATAACTCTAATGCCTCAGTGCAAAATAAAGCCAAATCTCCCATCAGCCTCAATACTACCTTTTTTTTTTTTTCAGTTTTCATTAAAATAAATGCTCTTAAAATATAAACCTTGAAGCTCTCAGCTCTAAGATTTGCAGAAATGATTCTTTATTAATAGGAGATCAAGGGAGGTTATACAATACGAATCATGCTGTCACAACGGCTTTTGAAGTTTAGTTATATTTTTATTCTCCTGTTTCTGTTCTAAAAAACACTAGGTTCCCAACAGCATGTAGAGAATATTGCAGAATATATTTCTTAGAGCTACATAAATTATTTTTCTTTCACAAAAGATAATGCCCTTATTATATTTGCTTTCTTCCATGAGGGGATACTGACGTTACATATTTTCAGAGCACACTTACATTGAGAAATGAGAGAAAATAGAGATTCTCATATATACTTACACAGCTTTCAACATTTCAGTATTTCATCTTTCAAAGTTGGTACAGCGATACTCAGGAAAAGGCATTCCATATATTATCCTGTGTGCTGAAAAGTAAGAACAAACAATACATATAATTAAATATATTATTATAAATTACATATAAATAGATACATGTATAGAATAAATATTACCTTCAGAAAGAATTTATCTAGTATTTATCAATACATCTTAGGGAACATAAAAGAAATAAATAATTTTTTTTCATTTAACTTTTGGGTAGGAATTCATGCCCCTGGTATTTGGTTAAAACTCTTCCTTCACATGTAGAACCTGTGAAAGGCAGTCAGAGGTCAGAATTGACTGTAGTTATGAGTTAAATATCTTAGGTAATGTCCTGGGAGATTCTAGTTTTCTTTATAGAAGTATGATAGCCTGTTGTTTTTGGTGTTTATTTATTATTTTTTATTTTTTTTTTGACTTGCTCTTGTATAAATGAGAGATGTCTTGCCAAGTTTTTATCAGTACCTGCAAGATCCTCTAGAGGCATAGGCAAAAGTTAATATTTGTTGAAAATCAATCCAGTTAACTTTTCTGAATATACAGAAGAAACAGGCTCATTGCCTGCCCAGGTTCAAAAGGCTATAAACAGTGGTTAGAAGCCAGAGGCAAAAGTTCCAAGCCTTTCTCCTCAGAATATTTTCAAAGACTTCACATTTCATTTTCTTGAAGGTAGAGAGCAGCTCCTCCAAATCAGTTATTCTTTTTAAATACCAATTTTAATTGGTGTCTCCTTTCATCCAAAGATTCCAAGGAAAGAGAAAGCAATATCAAAAACTCTTATTTCACATACCTCACCAGTGCCAGGGAACATTTGATAAGACTTGTGATTAGATGGTATAACAGCAAGTTGAAATAAAGATGAAATGAATATTTTAATTAAGGTATTGAAAACAACTTTTAAAACAAAAATTCAGGTTTTAAAACCTATTGGAAAAGCGTCCAGGTATATTAGAAGAGGAAATGCAAATTTTATTGCTTTTTCTTTCAAACATGAGGGATACTATTCTTAGAGCTACATAAATTATTTTTCTTTCACAAAAGATAATGCCCTTATTATATTTGCTTTCTTCCATGAGGGGATACTGACGTTACATATTTTCAGAGCACACTTACATTGAGAAATGAGAGAAAATAGAGATTCTCATATATACTTACACAGCTTTCAACATTTCAGTATTTCATCTTTCAAAGTTGGTACAGCGATACTCAGGAAAAGGCATTCCATATATTATCCTGTGTGCTGAAAAGTAAGAACAAACAATACATATAATTAAATATATTATTATAAATTACATATAAATAGATACATGTATAGAATAAATATTACCTTCAGAAAGAATTTATCTAGTATTTATCAATACATCTTAGGGAACATAAAAGAAATAAATAATTTTTTTTCATTTAACTTTTGGGTAGGAATTCATGCCCCTGGTATTTGGTTAAAACTCTTCCTTCACATGTAGAACCTGTGAAAGGCAGTCAGAGGTCAGAATTGACTGTAGTTATGAGTTAAATATCTTAGGTAATGTCCTGGGAGATTCTAGTTTTCTTTATAGAAGTATGATAGCCTGTTGTTTTTGGTGTTTATTTATTATTTTTATTTTTTTTTTGACTTGCTCTTGTATAAATGAGAGATGTCTTGCCAAGTTTTTATCAGTACCTGCAAGATCCTCTAGAGGCATAGGCAAAAGTTAATATTTGTTGAAAATCAATCCAGTTAACTTTTCTGAATATACAGAAGAAACAGGCTCATTGCCTGCCCAGGTTCAAAAGGCTATAAACAGTGGTTAGAAGCCAGAGGCAAAAGTTCCAAGCCTTTCTCCTCAGAATATTTTCAAAGACTTCACATTTCATTTTCTTGAAGGTAGAGAGCAGCTCCTCCAAATCAGTTATTCTTTTTAAATACCAATTTTAATTGGTGTCTCCTTTCATCCAAAGATTCCAAGGAAAGAGAAAGCAATATCAAAAACTCTTATTTCACATACCTCACCAGTGCCAGGGAACATTTGATAAGACTTGTGATTAGATGGTATAACAGCAAGTTGAAATAAAGATGAAATGAATATTTTTAATTAAGGTATTGAAAACAACTTTTAAAACAAAAATTCAGGTTTTAAAAACCTATTGGAAAAGCGTCCAGGTATATTAGAAAGAGGTGATGAATTCTTTATAGCTGACATACAACTATGGCCAGATTATAAAGACATATTTCATTTTAATATAACTATTTCACACTGGTATCTCCATATGTAGCAGTAAGGTAACACATTTTAGATCAATATATAGCAGTTTCATGTTTTCCATATTATTTTTTGCCTTATCTTACGTGCAGTTGTATATGTCAGCAAATTCCATATGCTTACTAACTCAATCTCAGAGTCTCCAATTTCTAAAAGTCTTTCTCTGTAACATGAAACTCGTACTATGTGAGCTGCTAAGATTCTGGATTATTGGCCGTCAACTCCATCAATGCCTGTAGGAATTAGAGGAGACATGATCAATTAGAGTGTAAGTTCTGGGCCAGTTACCAATGCATTACCTCTCAGCTCTACATCCATCCTTCTTTGCCCTAGAAACACTGAGGCTGGTTCTCATTATCCTCTTCTTTGCCAACTGGCATGATGTTAAGCTTTGTCGGAGGCAGAACTGAAGGAACACTGTGAGAGGATGAGGTATCTCTTTCAGGTACTAGTGTGGAATATTTTTTCTTGCTTCTGCAATGTGTGACAGCCAGCAGTACGCAAGAACTCAATGAAATTTATTCTCCAACAAGATTTTTCAGGCACACCACTGGGCAGCTTCCTAGTGAGTCTTGCTGGCAGTCTGGCAGGTGGTTTATTTTGTTTCCAGTCCATTTCTTGGCACCTTAGCAAACTTCTTCCCCACACAGTATGCCACGGTCACACCCACCCCAGGGAAACATCAAGGAGTGAAAGTAAGGGTGCTCTTGTCCACATTAGTTTCTCCTCTGGGTAAAATCTACCTCAGCCCCAGGTTAATGACTGCTTCATATGCATGTTATTTTTTAAACTTTATTGAAGTATAGTGGATTCACAGTATTGTGTTAGTTTCATGTGTATGGCACAGTGATACAGTTATACATACATACATGTTTACTCTTTTTCAGAATCTTTTATTACAGAATATTGAGTAGAGCTCCATGCAATATACAGTTACTGGTTATCAATTTTACATAAAGTAGTATATGTATGTTAATCCCAGACTCTAAATTTCTTCCCCCAGTGCTTACCCTTTGGTAACCATAAATTTGTTTTCCAGGTCTGTGAGTCTCTTTCTGGTTGTAAATAAGTTCATTTGTATCATTTTTCAGACCTAATTAAGTTTAAACATTTTTGGGTGCTATTCTTGTATCCTTTAGGTATTTCTTTGCACCCTTAGTAATTTATCCCTTGAGTAGCTAATACTTTTTCTATTAAATTTTTCCTGTGTGAAGAACTAGTATGGCTCCTGTCTTGTGACTCACCCTTGAATGATACACTTCCATCAGCTCCAGCTGACTATTGCCTGTTGACTATTGACTATTGTAGATTACATGTTATTAGATATTTATACAAAAAGATTATTTTAAATGAAACTCGTACTATGTGAGCTGCTAAGATTCTGGATTATTGGCCGTCAACTCCATCAATGCCTGTAGGAATTAGAGGAGACATGATCAATTAGAGTGTAAGTTCTGGGCCAGTTACCAATGCATTACCTCTCAGCTCTACATCCATCCTTCTTTGCCCTAGAAACACTGAGGCTGGTTCTCATTATCCTCTTCTTTGCCAACTGGCATGATGTTAAGCTTTGTCGGAGGCAGAACTGAAGGAACACTGTGAGAGGATGAGGTATCTCTTTCAGGTACTAGTGTGGAATATTTTTTCTTGCTTCTGCAATGTGTGACAGCCAGCAGTACGCAAGAACTCAATGAAATTTATTCTCCAACAAGATTTTTCAGGCACACCACTGGGCAGCTTCCTAGTGAGTCTTGCTGGCAGTCTGGCAGGTGGTTTATTTTGTTTCCAGTCCATTTCTTGGCACCTTAGCAAACTTCTTCCCCACACAGTATGCCACGGTCACACCCACCCCAGGGAAACATCAAGGAGTGAAAGTAAGGGTGCTCTTGTCCACATTAGTTTCTCCTCTGGGTAAAATCTACCTCAGCCCCAGGTTAATGACTGCTTCATATGCATGTTATTTTTTAAACTTTATTGAAGTATAGTGGATTCACAGTATTGTGTTAGTTTCATGTGTATGGCACAGTGATACAGTTATACATACATACATGTTTACTCTTTTTCAGAATCTTTTATTACAGAATATTGAGTAGAGCTCCATGCAATATACAGTTACTGGTTATCAATTTTACATAAAGTAGTATATGTATGTTAATCCCAGACTCTAAATTTCTTCCCCCAGTGCTTACCCTTTGGTAACCATAAATTTGTTTTCCAGGTCTGTGAGTCTCTTTCTGGTTGTAAATAAGTTCATTTGTATCATTTTTCAGACCTAATTAAGTTTAAACATTTTTGGGTGCTATTCTTGTATCCTTTAGGTATTTCTTTGCACCCTTAGTAATTTATCCCTTGAGTAGCTAATACTTTTTCTATTAAATTTTTCCTGTGTGAAGAACTAGTATGGCTCCTGTCTTGTGACTCACCCTTGAATGATACACTTCCATCAGCTCCAGCTGACTATTGCCTGTTGACTATTGACTATTGTAGATTACATGTTATTAGATATTTATACATAATATTAGATACTCAATTTTCATAGGAGTTGGAATGTTTTCTGTGGAATTTTTAATGGCATATTTTGGAAACATTTAAAAATCACAGTGTACACAAAGAATTTTGCAGATTTGACAAATCTGTAATCTCACTATAGACAGAATGCAGAAATAGGTAAATGTAGAGTGAGTGAGCAGGTAGAAGAGAAGAGAAAGTTCAGAGAATGTAAATGACATCATACAAGGATGACTCCTTAAAGGAGAGAGACTGGGAGAGTCTTGCTTTTTAAGATGATTTTGGGAGCATGTTAGATAAATTTCTCTCATACACATAAAAAAATTATTGCCATTAGAAATACTGTTAAAAAGGATTCCACAAGATGAGTATATACACACACAATATTAAAACATACAGCAAGTTGAAGTTGTCATTTGAGGCTTGAATTACCTGTGAAAATGGAAATGAGTTCTCACTTCACTTTAACATGAGAAAAATCTTGAGGCTGCCTAGATTTAAAGGGCAAATTGGCACTTTTTCTTTTACAGCTAAGAGTTTTAAAGATTGAGAAGGTCTAGAAGGGAGAAAAGTACAAGTAATTTTTAAAAATATGTCTATTATCTTTGAACCACTTGAAATAAATATGATATGATTTTGTCACTTTACAGTGATGTAATTGTATATTCAGGAATGCAAGTCAGTTGCAAGGGTTTGTTCTATTTTTAGATTTTGCTTTCTTTGCATTAAAAACAGAGAACAAAAGGAACAGCCAGGTGATGGTGTCTGCTAATCTAGATATTGGCCACTCAACCTTGGCATAATGGTTAACTAACAGAGACTGAAAATTTGAACAGTTTAGCATACAGAAGCATAGGGTCAGTGCATCTTTATTTTTCATCTAGGCAGCTGGGCAGAAAATTAGCTAATTTAACTCCATCTGTCTCTATCTTTTCTCATTAGGTTTTTGAGGAAACATAACAATTTGCAACATATATATGCTCCTTTGGCTTTTTAAAAGTGTAGGGATTATCTTAATGCAAAGGTATGATGAAAAATATTTCATGTCATGTCAGGTTTGGGTATTTTTTCCTAAGGCTTGATTTGTATTGATCTCCTCAAAGGTAACATAGATAGGCTACAAAGAAAATGCTGTTTTCATGATACAATATGAACAGCATCAATAGTAATTTGCAAAACAATTTAAAAAGGTTTAATAATAAATATGTAACTGGGACTTATTACAGAAAAGGCAATATGAAGTATATAACCATTAAAGAGACAAGGCCCCTGGATTCAAAGAATTCTCTGCTTACTGGGATTAACTAATACACGCCTGACAAATTTTAACTCTTATTTAGATTGTGCTAAGTATTATAAGAGAGGAATATGCAAACTGCTGGGCAAAATAATTAATTTTAAGATGATTTTGGGAGCATGTTAGATAAATTTCTCTCATACACATAAAAAAATTATTGCCATTAGAAATACTGTTAAAAAGGATTCCACAAGATGAGTATATACACACACAATATTAAAACATACAGCAAGTTGAAGTTGTCATTTGAGGCTTGAATTACCTGTGAAAATGGAAATGAGTTCTCACTTCACTTTAACATGAGAAAAATCTTGAGGCTGCCTAGATTTAAAGGGCAAATTGGCACTTTTTCTTTTACAGCTAAGAGTTTTAAAGATTGAGAAGGTCTAGAAGGGAGAAAAGTACAAGTAATTTTTAAAAATATGTCTATTATCTTTGAACCACTTGAAATAAATATGATATGATTTTGTCACTTTACAGTGATGTAATTGTATATTCAGGAATGCAAGTCAGTTGCAAGGGTTTGTTCTATTTTTAGATTTTGCTTTCTTTGCATTAAAAACAGAGAACAAAAGGAACAGCCAGGTGATGGTGTCTGCTAATCTAGATATTGGCCACTCAACCTTGGCATAATGGTTAACTAACAGAGACTGAAAATTTGAACAGTTTAGCATACAGAAGCATAGGGTCAGTGCATCTTTATTTTTCATCTAGGCAGCTGGGCAGAAAATTAGCTAATTTAACTCCATCTGTCTCTATCTTTTCTCATTAGGTTTTTGAGGAAACATAACAATTTGCAACATATATATGCTCCTTTGGCTTTTTAAAAGTGTAGGGATTATCTTAATGCAAAGGTATGATGAAAAATATTTCATGTCATGTCAGGTTTGGGTATTTTTTCCTAAGGCTTGATTTGTATTGATCTCCTCAAAGGTAACATAGATAGGCTACAAAGAAAATGCTGTTTTCATGATACAATATGAACAGCATCAATAGTAATTTGCAAAACAATTTAAAAAGGTTTAATAATAAATATGTAACTGGGACTTATTACAGAAAAGGCAATATGAAGTATATAACCATTAAAGAGACAAGGCCCCTGGATTCAAAGAATTCTCTGCTTACTGGGATTAACTAATACACGCCTGACAAATTTTAACTCTTATTTAGATTGTGCTAAGTATTATAAGAGAGGAATATGCAAACTGCTGGGCAAAAATAATTAATTCTTCCAAAGGACACAAAGGAGATGAATTGCAATGTAAAAAAGATTATGTGTTCCTAGTGAGGATACAATAACAGTGGTTATGCATTCAAAGGAAATTGTCTATGAAAGATATAGAATATTGGAGATGATAAGTAGCTTAGAACATAAAGCAGTGGGGAAAAATAACCAATGGAGCAAAAAAAATTGAAGGGCTTGGTGATTTGCTAAGGAGTTTAGATTCCATTGTCTATAAAATGCTATTGTCAAACATGTTTTCCAGCATCCAAATGGTTATATCTTCCTACCTGTGTTTTAAAAGAATCATGCTAGCAATGTATGGAGGGCATTTTGGAGCTGGAATGTACTTGTTCCTGTGCGCTTCATAGATAGACCATCGGAATAACATAGGGCATTTAATAATTAGGACCTGAATCACAGAAAAAATGGTGAAGATGAAGCACAGAGGACAAATTCCAAAGACATTTCAAAGATAAATTTGAGAGGGCTTGGTTGATTAGATTTAAAGGGTCAGGAGAGGTCGGAGCCAAAGATGATGGAAGTTTGCTCGCTGTGTGACTGGGAGGAGAGTGGCCCCATTACTGGAGCAAGAGAACACGGAGGAGCAGCAGCTTTAGGGCGGGGGTGGAGAGATAATGAGTCCATTTTGGAACATCTTGGGGTTTGAGTGTCTGTGGGCCAAGCGTGCTTTATATTTTCTAAAAATAAAAGGGCTTTGGGGGCAATCATCTAAAATAATTGTAATATTAAAATATAATTTATAAATGTCACTCCGATGTAAAAATATTTAGCAATGCACATCATTAGCTCACAAACCATGCTATTTCCCAGAGGCCTATGTATACACATTAGGTCTAAGGTGTAAAAGTCTATCCATTAGAGAATGAGGCCCAGACAATTACATTTGATTTGACCTACCTCCTCATACATTTTAAAGACATGGATTAAAGAAAGAAAATATTTTTCCTCTTATTTCACTAAAAAATATTTTTGATATGTCATATATATAGATTATTGGAGAGTTTAAAGTAAGAGTTACACAAAAAAACTATTGAATAGATAATCCAGGGGTAAACCTAATGGCAAGAGAATGAACTATATATTATTTTTATTAAAAATAGTTTCTTTTAATGTTTAAATTCAAGCAGTATTATAAGAGAGGAATACAAATGGGGAAAATTTTGAAAGGGCTAAAAGGTGATATTGGCTAAAGGAAATTGTCTATGAAAGATATAGAATATTGGAGATGATAAGTAGCTTAGAACATAAAGCAGTGGGGAAAAATAACCAATGGAGCAAAAAAAATTGAAGGGCTTGGTGATTTGCTAAGGAGTTTAGATTCCATTGTCTATAAAATGCTATTGTCAAACATGTTTTCCAGCATCCAAATGGTTATATCTTCCTACCTGTGTTTTAAAAGAATCATGCTAGCAATGTATGGAGGGCATTTTGGAGCTGGAATGTACTTGTTCCTGTGCGCTTCATAGATAGACCATCGGAATAACATAGGGCATTTAATAATTAGGACCTGAATCACAGAAAAAATGGTGAAGATGAAGCACAGAGGACAAATTCCAAAGACATTTCAAAGATAAATTTGAGAGGGCTTGGTTGATTAGATTTAAAGGGTCAGGAGAGGTCGGAGCCAAAGATGATGGAAGTTTGCTCGCTGTGTGACTGGGAGGAGAGTGGCCCCATTACTGGAGCAAGAGAACACGGAGGAGCAGCAGCTTTAGGGCGGGGGTGGAGAGATAATGAGTCCATTTTGGAACATCTTGGGGTTTGAGTGTCTGTGGGCCAAGCGTGCTTTATATTTTCTAAAAATAAAAGGGCTTTGGGGGCAATCATCTAAAATAATTGTAATATTAAAATATAATTTATAAATGTCACTCCGATGTAAAAATATTTAGCAATGCACATCATTAGCTCACAAACCATGCTATTTCCCAGAGGCCTATGTATACACATTAGGTCTAAGGTGTAAAAGTCTATCCATTAGAGAATGAGGCCCAGACAATTACATTTGATTTGACCTACCTCCTCATACATTTTAAAGACATGGATTAAAGAAAGAAAATATTTTTCCTCTTATTTCACTAAAAAATATTTTTGATATGTCATATATATAGATTATTGGAGAGTTTAAAGTAAGAGTTACACAAAAAAACTATTGAATAGATAATCCAGGGGTAAACCTAATGGCAAGAGAATGAACTATATATTATTTTTATTAAAAATAGTTTCTTTTAATGTTTAAATTCAAGCAGTAATTCTTTTCTTTAAAGGTGTATATTAATTTTTTAAATTATTACTGTTAAATATTTGGATAGGTTTATAGGACAAAACAAACTGCAGAATTAAAACTAAATTCCAAATCCATTCTATATAGTACTGTTAAGTGAGATGAAAACAAGGGTACTTTAGCAATCAGTGGAAGTTGATATTAGCTGTTCCCATTCTAAAGTCTGTTTTCTCACATGTTCTCAACTGCAATCAGGTATGCAACTCTCCATTACTCTTCAGCCAGTTTTATAGAAATAATAATCAGCTCATCAACCCAATTGATGAGTATGTCCAACTCCTTTTATTAAAACTTCTAGGGCTTCCCTGGTGGTCCAGTGGGTAAAGTCCACCTTGCAGTTCAAGGGGCCCCAGTTCCTTCCCTGGCCTGGGAAGATCCCATGTGCCGTGGAGCAACTGAACTGGTGTGTCCAATTAGGAGTCAGTGCTCTGGAGCTCATGCCTCCAGAGCCAGTGCTCTGCAAGGAGACAGGCCACTGTAATGGGAAGACCACACAGGCTGAAGAATAAAGATGGATGAAAATAAATAAACACAAAATCAATAAAAAAGAGACTAAAATTTAAAAAAAGAAAAGAAAAGAAAAAACAAACTTCTCTGAATTAAAAATAAAAAAAAAACTCTATAACTCACATAGAATGCTTGGGATTACCATCCACTAGCATTGCAGTTACATGGACTTTAGAACTGAACTCTTAGCTTTTAGAATAATCCCTGATGAATACTTTGCTCACCTCAGTGAATAAAATTTATAAGAACCAAAAACTTGAGCCTAAATTGGTCTGTATTACAATTCCCTCCTCCTTTACAAATCTAGAATTTCCTTCCTAATCCCCCATCACAATTTTTGTACATATTTTGCATGACAAACAAAAGGGCATATTTTTATATATTATTATAGTTCAGAAAGATTTTCACATATTTTTTTCATTTTTTACCTTCAATGGCCCCAAAGGGTTATCTGACAAGGTATTATTTGACCACGACCCAGGTGGTGCAGTGGTAAAGAATCTGCCTGCCAATGCAGGAGACATAAGAGACACGAGTTCAACCCCTGGGGCGAGAAGACCCTCTGGAGTAGGAAATGGCAAACCATTCCAGTATTCTTGCCTGGAAAATTCCATGAACAGAGGAGCCTGGCTGCCTATAGTCCCCGAGGTCACAAAGAGTCGGACACAACTGACTGTACATGCATGCAGACACACACACGCACACACACGCACTATTATTTTGACCACATTTACAGAAAAGAAAATATTATCAATAATTTGCTAAGTTCACATTGTTAACACATGATACAAATAAAACTGGAATTCAGAACCTCAGATTATTATTTTTTAATCTAAAATATACTTCATGGACCTAGAGACTTCTCAGAGTCCCCACGTGAGGAAACAGATCAGGACTAGAGAAAGCTTTGTCACTCCAGGTCTGTTGTTTGTCCTTTCTCCAGTAGACTTAAGGCAGGAAGATTCCTAGCCCAACAGTTAAATGATGCTTAGTTCCTGGAGCATACAAACAAAATGGTATTTAAAACATTCTTCTTGAATAAGTAAGCACAGTTTATCTGTATAGAGTAAAGTCTTGTTTGCATTCAATGTTTAAACTCATTTCCAGGAATCCTGAACTCTTTCATAAAGCCATTTCCATCAGCAGAGGAAGTCATTGCGGGTGTCAGCACATTGGAGCAGAGAGAAGTAACTCTATCAGATGTGTGCTCTATTTTCTACAGTAGAATAGAGCCAAAGGGCAAAGAGCAGACCCTTGAAAGATGCAAAGAAAGAGACTCAAATGGACAACCCAGGCCACCTTTATTTTACATAAACTAGAATCCTGGGAATATAATTGGCAGAAAACAACTATCTCTTCATTTACTTGCGTTCTGTTTTCTTGTGTGCTTTCACTTTCACTGAGAAGCTAGCAGGAAAAGAAAACGAGAAAAGTTCATCAACAGTGTTCAGTGTAAATAAACCATACTAGATATAATGTCATAGCTTAATTAAAAGTCTTCATTGGACTCTAAAATTCTCCATTGGACTAAATTCACATATTTTTTAATTTTTTACCTTCAATGGCCCCAAAGGGTTATCTGACAAGGTATTATTTGACCACGACCCAGGTGGTGCAGTGGTAAAGAATCTGCCTGCCAATGCAGGAGACATAAGAGACACGAGTTCAACCCCTGGGGCGAGAAGACCCTCTGGAGTAGGAAATGGCAAACCATTCCAGTATTCTTGCCTGGAAAATTCCATGAACAGAGGAGCCTGGCTGCCTATAGTCCCCGAGGTCACAAAGAGTCGGACACAACTGACTGTACATGCATGCAGACACACACACGCACACACACGCACTATTATTTTGACCACATTTACAGAAAAGAAAATATTATCAATAATTTGCTAAGTTCACATTGTTAACACATGATACAAATAAAACTGGAATTCAGAACCTCAGATTATTATTTTTTAATCTAAAATATACTTCATGGACCTAGAGACTTCTCAGAGTCCCCACGTGAGGAAACAGATCAGGACTAGAGAAAGCTTTGTCACTCCAGGTCTGTTGTTTGTCCTTTCTCCAGTAGACTTAAGGCAGGAAGATTCCTAGCCCAACAGTTAAATGATGCTTAGTTCCTGGAGCATACAAACAAAATGGTATTTAAAACATTCTTCTTGAATAAGTAAGCACAGTTTATCTGTATAGAGTAAAGTCTTGTTTGCATTCAATGTTTAAACTCATTTCCAGGAATCCTGAACTCTTTCATAAAGCCATTTCCATCAGCAGAGGAAGTCATTGCGGGTGTCAGCACATTGGAGCAGAGAGAAGTAACTCTATCAGATGTGTGCTCTATTTTCTACAGTAGAATAGAGCCAAAGGGCAAAGAGCAGACCCTTGAAAGATGCAAAGAAAGAGACTCAAATGGACAACCCAGGCCACCTTTATTTTACATAAACTAGAATCCTGGGAATATAATTGGCAGAAAACAACTATCTCTTCATTTACTTGCGTTCTGTTTTCTTGTGTGCTTTCACTTTCACTGAGAAGCTAGCAGGAAAAAGAAAACGAGAAAAGTTCATCAACAGTGTTCAGTGTAAATAAACCATACTAGATATAATGTCATAGCTTAATTAAAAGTCTTCATTGGACTCTAAAATTCTCCATGGAAAGGATTGGCACTGACTCTTTAAAGCTTTTAAGAGTAAGGAGATATGTTTCTCTAAAGTGAATAGATATACTTCTCTTCCTTTGTTAATAATTTGGGGTATCCGCTAGATAAAAATGTACAAGACCCTGGGTGTGCCACTGGTAATAATTTGGTACTTATTACCAAATTTCAGAGGCATTTCCTTATCTGATTTTTTGTTGTTGCTGTTTTCTTTGTTACCAGAATGTTCGTAAAGACATTTGTGAAATCATGCATTCTGTGTTTCTGAAACAAAAAGTTAGTCATCCTGTCATATCCAACTCTTTTCAGTCCCATGGATTGTAGCCTGCTAGGCTTTTCTGTCTGTGGAAATTCTTTCCAGGCAAGAATACTGGAGAGGATAGCCACACAGGTGTGTGCCTGAGAATCAAGAGCGCCAAAGGGCAAAGAGCAGATTCTTGAAAGATGCAAAGAGGTTTTGATGCAAAGAGGATCAAATCTCAACTCTTTTATTACATCTCAACTCCTTTGTATTATATTTACATCTCTTTGTAGTTGTTAAATCTGAGTACTTATTTATCCCACCTTCGGTTTATTCCTCTCTAAAATGGCACAATAAATCTGCCTACTTCATATAACTGTATTGAGTATTTCATGAGACAGCAAATATTGTTGCTACTGCTAATATTATGATTTATTTTATTACTATGAATTTCATTGTTGGTCTGGGATTTGAGGGAATTCAGCACAAAGGTCAATGATATTCTTCACTTGGAGCGCCCCTAAGAACTATTGTCATAACACTGTAGGCACATGTCCCTGTGGTTGTACCCCAGGACCAAGATGATGCAAACTATGATACAAATTCCTCATAAACTACCAAAACTTCTGTTTTGAAAGGTTCTACTTACTTTTAAATATATTTTTAGTTAATTTAAATTGATGTATTACAATATTGTATTAATTTTGGGTGTACATCCCAGTGATCCAGTGATCATATACATGCATGTATTCTTTTCATATACTATTCTTTTCATATATATATACTATTCTTTTTCATCCTGAATAACCTTGATATCAGAAGGAGATTAGTGAAGCCACCCTGATTCTTGCCCCTGTTTTAAAGCAAGAATGTTTCAAGGAGACAAAAACTGTAAAAACAGGTACAACTTTTTTTTTTTTTTTATTAGGGACACAGCACAATGTACGGGGGAGCACACAGGAAAACAATTTGTTTATCCAACTCAGAAGCAGGGCAAAGATACACATCCAGAAAAAGGGGTATGGGAAACCTCAATAATGAGGAGGAAGGCAGTACATCAGAAGCTAGGAAGAGACACATCCCCCGAGAGGAGTGAAGGTATCCTGAGTGAGGAACAGTGTGATAAGGAGGTGATGTAAATCACTTATACAGGACAGTCCTTCTGGATCTTTGTTTACTTTTGGTCAATTATCTTGTTTCTTTCTTCACACCTGACTCACCCATGGATGCTCCCCAAGATGCATGTGCAACTTTTTTCTAAGATGGATCCCACCATGAAAACCTATGGGAACATGCACATACTTATTATGGGGTGGAGTTCCCTCCCTTTTTGACCTCTAAGAAGCCTTTCTGCACATGTGCAGACAGGGAAGTCTTCCTTAACCTCAGGAGTGGGCACCTTTGTTTTAGTAGAGCTCGGCTTTTACCACCAGTTTTGTCTTTGGAGTGTCTGGGTGAGAAAAAAGCTAGAATTTTACTCCACTTGACAAACACCAAGTGTATGGATCAGAGGCCCACTGTCTCCTACTTCAGCCCAACTGTACAACTGGGCATGTTTTTTCCCCAAATGGCACAATAAATCTGCCTTTTTTGAGTATTTCATGACACAGCAAATATTTTTGCTACTGCTAATCTTATGATTTATTTTATTACTATGAATTTCATTGTTGGTCTGGGATTTGAGGGAATTCAGCACAAAGGTCAATGATATTCTTCACTTGGAGCGCCCCTAAGAACTATTGTCATAACACTGTAGGCACATGTCCCTGTGGTTGTACCCCAGGACCAAGATGATGCAAACTATGATACAAATTCCTCATAAACTACCAAAACTTCTGTTTTGAAAGGTTCTACTTACTTTTAAATATATTTTTAGTTAATTTAAATTGATGTATTACAATATTGTATTAATTTTGGGTGTACATCCCAGTGATCCAGTGATCATATACATGCATGTATTCTTTTCATATACTATTCTTTTCATATATATATACTATTCTTTTTCATCCTGAATAACCTTGATATCAGAAGGAGATTAGTGAAGCCACCCTGATTCTTGCCCCTGTTTTAAAGCAAGAATGTTTCAAGGAGACAAAAACTGTAAAAACAGGTACAACTTTTTTTTTTTTTTTATTAGGGACACAGCACAATGTACGGGGGAGCACACAGGAAAACAATTTGTTTATCCAACTCAGAAGCAGGGCAAAGATACACATCCAGAAAAAGGGGTATGGGAAACCTCAATAATGAGGAGGAAGGCAGTACATCAGAAGCTAGGAAGAGACACATCCCCCGAGAGGAGTGAAGGTATCCTGAGTGAGGAACAGTGTGATAAGGAGGTGATGTAAATCACTTATACAGGACAGTCCTTCTGGATCTTTGTTTACTTTTGGTCAATTATCTTGTTTCTTTCTTCACACCTGACTCACCCATGGATGCTCCCCAAGATGCATGTGCAACTTTTTTCTAAGATGGATCCCACCATGAAAACCTATGGGAACATGCACATACTTATTATGGGGTGGAGTTCCCTCCCTTTTTGACCTCTAAGAAGCCTTTCTGCACATGTGCAGACAGGGAAGTCTTCCTTAACCTCAGGAGTGGGCACCTTTGTTTTAGTAGAGCTCGGCTTTTACCACCAGTTTTGTCTTTGGAGTGTCTGGGTGAGAAAAAAGCTAGAATTTTACTCCACTTGACAAACACCAAGTGTATGGATCAGAGGCCCACTGTCTCCTACTTCAGCCCAACTGTACAACTGGGCATGTACTTCTCTGAAGAAAGGGTTGATGATCTAGAACTGGGGTTGTTAGAGAGGAGCAGTATTAAATGACTAATAAAATTAGATAAATGCTAAAGACAAACTAATCTTCCCTGTGTGATTTTACTAGATATTTTTTTTGTCACTTTAGCTAAAAGGAAAAGAAAGAATGGGAAATTATAAAGTCTTTGGTAGGGCTCTGAAATGGGAGGGATAAATTGGGAAAGGGCCTATGCACTCCCAGGAAGCTATGCAATGGAGACTGGGAAGTTCAGTTATGCTAGTCAAGAATTCAGTAATACAAGATCATGTTTTCACCCAGTTCTTTGCATTATGGACACTGAGAGAAGTGCACCAATGTTTTCTAAAAATGCATGCTGCTGACAGTGAAGGCAGATGAGAATACAGCTGATTCATCAAGAATATTTCACAACTATTATATAATT
Source organism: Tragulus kanchil (assembly GCA_022376925.1). NCBI lineage: Eukaryota > Metazoa > Chordata > Mammalia > Artiodactyla > Tragulidae > Tragulus > Tragulus kanchil. The sequence continues at coordinate 38,197,827 of JAIOJX010000032.1, forward strand.
CAATTAAACAAGTATAGGTTGAATGAACAATTTTTAAAAAATGTAAATTCTAATCCTTGATCTCTCCTTGGTCACATACTAAAAGAACTCAGAATGTATGTTCTCTTGTGATATTTCAATTCTTTATAACAGACATTTGTAATGCAGTGTAATAAGCTCATGGTTAAATGGTTGATTTTACTTTTATAACTCATATACCAAATTAGAATTAATCATGGGTTAATAAATGACTTCATTTACATTATTAATATGTTTGTACACTTCTGTTTGCCTAGAGCCAAGGACAGTTCCTGACACATATGGCAGACATTATAAGTATTATAAATATTCCTTAATGAATGAATGAATGAAATTCTATTAAACAGTTCTATGTACATTATCCCTTTTGAGCCTATAAAATGTGTATCATAATACCTGTTTTACAGGTAAAGAAACACAGACTTAGAGAGTTTCATTTATTGTTCCAAGAAATTCCATCAAGTAAAAGTTGGAAATATGGAGACAAAACTTCTAGATTGTAAATCTGTGCCCTTTCCAGTATAAACTTATTTGTTGGTAGTACAATCTGACCATTTGTTACTTTTATAAAGTTCAAATTGCCTTCCTAAGTGAGAGAATTTCATGCATTAAGCAGCATTGCTTCAAAACTCATATATTGCCATTTGAATGACAAAGAATTTAAATGTTTGAGTACAGCAAACCAGGTTGTTAGCTACAAAGTTTGAGTCTTTTTTCACCCAATCATATTACTTTGTGAGTAATATGAGGCTTGTTGTTTGCTGATTATCAATCAAAAGTAAAAGCAACATTTTTGGAATATGTTCAGACACGGCCTCATCAAGAATGGTGGATAAATTGATTATTTTAATATCTCATGCTTTCAGAAACTCATTCTCTTTCCACCACTCTAACCTGCCACCCCTGATGAGTAGCTTTCCCTCACGCACAGTCAGAGGATGCCTGCAGCCTAACTATTATCGCATGAATGTCGTAAGAATGTCCACTGAGAAAGAGACTATGTCTTATTCCATGCCTCTTTTAAAGGATAAGGAACTTTTCCTTAAAGATCGCCAGCAGACTTTTAATAAATTATTACTAGATTATGTCATATAAATCAATTAGCAGAAAGGAGAATGGCCTTATCATGGAGAATAACATCATCAGTATTTACTCCCAGGGAGCACTAACTGACATAATACAGACAGCTGGCTTAGCATTGTTCCTGAGCACAGATCATCAGCATGCAAAGGATTATCCCTATTAGTCAAGAAGCAAGCATAGCAACATATTCCTTAGAATTTCAAAGGTGACCACCAGAAGAGAGAAAACTGAACCTGATAAAACCTGGTTTCCTCTATGAAATACAGCTAGGGTAAAACAGAAAGAGGGAGATGACTACTTCACTGTTGAATTTGGAGAACAGTTTGAAAGAGATGAATCTCACTTTGTCACTCACTTTATACATTCCCTTTTCATGATGGCTCACAAAGCAAGCTTTTCAGGTCTGCAGCTAAAGAAACACAGACTTAGAGAGTTTCATTTATTGTTCCAAGAAATTCCATCAAGTAAAAGTTGGAAATATGGAGACAAAACTTCTAGATTGTAAATCTGTGCCCTTTCCAGTATAAACTTATTTGTTGGTAGTACAATCTGACCATTTGTTACTTTTATAAAGTTCAAATTGCCTTCCTAAGTGAGAGAATTTCATGCATTAAGCAGCATTGCTTCAAAACTCATATATTGCCATTTGAATGACAAAGAATTTAAATGTTTGAGTACAGCAAACCAGGTTGTTAGCTACAAAGTTTGAGTCTTTTTTCACCCAATCATATTACTTTGTGAGTAATATGAGGCTTGTTGTTTGCTGATTATCAATCAAAAGTAAAAGCAACATTTTTGGAATATGTTCAGACACGGCCTCATCAAGAATGGTGGATAAATTGATTATTTTAATATCTCATGCTTTCAGAAACTCATTCTCTTTCCACCACTCTAACCTGCCACCCCTGATGAGTAGCTTTCCCTCACGCACAGTCAGAGGATGCCTGCAGCCTAACTATTATCGCATGAATGTCGTAAGAATGTCCACTGAGAAAGAGACTATGTCTTATTCCATGCCTCTTTTAAAGGATAAGGAACTTTTTCCTTAAAGATCGCCAGCAGACTTTTAATAAATTATTACTAGATTATGTCATATAAATCAATTAGCAGAAAGGAGAATGGCCTTATCATGGAGAATAACATCATCAGTATTTACTCCCAGGGAGCACTAACTGACATAATACAGACAGCTGGCTTAGCATTGTTCCTGAGCACAGATCATCAGCATGCAAAGGATTATCCCTATTAGTCAAGAAGCAAGCATAGCAACATATTCCTTAGAATTTCAAAGGTGACCACCAGAAGAGAGAAAACTGAACCTGATAAAACCTGGTTTCCTCTATGAAATACAGCTAGGGTAAAACAGAAAGAGGGAGATGACTACTTCACTGTTGAATTTGGAGAACAGTTTGAAAGAGATGAATCTCACTTTGTCACTCACTTTATACATTCCCTTTTCATGATGGCTCACAAAGCAAGCTTTTCAGGTCTGCAGCATGTATAGTCTCTAAAAGAATTAACATATTCCACAGCAATTCCATAACATTAGTAGGTACACCAGGGAGTGATAAAACAGGGAAATAAAAAAGTCTGTTTGTTTATTCTTTGCTTGTATTTCTCTCTAACCTGAGTGTTGCTTTCATGTGTAATGTTTTACATTGGAGATTTTCTGTACCTAAATTTATAAAGTTGTTTTGCACGGGGTGTATTTGTGTGTGTTCTTATATTTCAAAAGAATTTCAAGGCCCTTGTATGAAAGGTAACTTGAAGTCATTTCTATCAACATAAGTTATAATAAAACTACCTTGAATATGCTTAAATAGAGACATTTGCTTACATAGATATTCAATTATTTTTATAAGAATTTCATGTGGAGATTTTCCTCTATTAATCTACTGGCACAGAAAGTAAGAAAGCACGTTACTCACTAATGGAAAGCAGAAATGAATCAATGTAAATAACAATAGAAATTGCTGACCTGCATAGTAGCTTTCCACATAGGAAAAAATTGCTGTCCTGAAATGTTATCCAGAAAGTGAATTTCTCCACATTGGACCTTTTGGTTTTCATTCTACTTATGGGACTGAGTGTGCAATTTGCAGGGATGGAAAAGGAGCCACAAAGAAAATAGTTTCTTGCCAAATTCATAATGCCAATTACTTGCTTGTTATCCAATCTACTTCCTGATGTCCTTCTTCTTCCTCAGATGGAGACCCTGGGGTAATGTCCTTATTAGCAGAAAGGAGAATGGCCTTATCATGGAGAATAACATCATAGCTAGGGACCTAAAAAAACAGACATGGCTTAGCATTGTTCCTGAGCACAGATCATCAGCATGCAAAGGATTATCCCTATTAGTCAAGAAGCAAGCATAGCAACATATTCCTTAGAATTTCAAAGGTGACCACCAGAAGAGAGAAAACTGAACCTGATAAAACCTGGTTTCCTCTATGAAATACAGCTAGGGTAAAACAGAAAGAGGGAGATGACTACTTCACTGTTGAATTTGGAGAACAGTTTGAAAGAGATGAATCTCACTTTGTCACTCACTTTATACATTCCCTTTTCATGATGGCTCACAAAGCAAGCTTTTCAGGTCTGCAGCATGTATAGTCTCTAAAAGAATTAACATATTCCACAGCAATTCCATAACATTAGTAGGTACACCAGGGAGTGATAAAACAGGGAAATAAAAAAGTCTGTTTGTTTATTCTTTGCTTGTATTTCTCTCTAACCTGAGTGTTGCTTTCATGTGTAATGTTTTACATTGGAGATTTTCTGTACCTAAATTTATAAAGTTGTTTTGCACGGGGTGTATTTGTGTGTGTTCTTATATTTCAAAAGAATTTCAAGGCCCTTGTATGAAAGGTAACTTGAAGTCATTTCTATCAACATAAGTTATAATAAAACTACCTTGAATATGCTTAAATAGAGACATTTGCTTACATAGATATTCAATTATTTTTATAAGAATTTCATGTGGAGATTTTCCTCTATTAATCTACTGGCACAGAAAGTAAGAAAGCACGTTACTCACTAATGGAAAGCAGAAATGAATCAATGTAAATAACAATAGAAATTGCTGACCTGCATAGTAGCTTTCCACATAGGAAAAAATTGCTGTCCTGAAATGTTATCCAGAAAGTGAATTTCTCCACATTGGACCTTTTGGTTTTCATTCTACTTATGGGACTGAGTGTGCAATTTGCAGGGATGGAAAAGGAGCCACAAAGAAAATAGTTTCTTGCCAAATTCATAATGCCAATTACTTGCTTGTTATCCAATCTACTTCCTGATGTCCTTCTTCTTCCTCAGATGGAGACCCTGGGGGTAATGTCCTTCAAGGAGACTGCAAACTATTCCCAGGAAAGCTTTGATAAAACCTTTCAGTTTAATTAGGATGGAGATTATTTCTTGTTCTGGCTCTGTCTTCCTCTTCCTGATATTTACTTTCTGACCCTCAACTCTGTTTCTCTTCTTTCCAGAGATCAAGAGAGACTTTCGTTTTTTCCCTAGAGGGTAGCCATCTTTAGTCCATATACTCCTGGGGGAGAGGCTGGATATAATGCTGATCTAGCTGAAAGGAACTGCTCATTTAGAAACAGAAAGACAAACAAGGCATGGTTTGCAAGTGGACATTGATGCTTAGAGTCTTTGTGTTCCTTCTGAATACCATTCGTTTGACCCTAGGAAATGTTCCACAAATGCAGGCTTGGGATAATGCCTGCCTGAAACTACACTCTTGATTTATAAATCCCATAACACAAAATGCTGTACACAAGGTCATGCAGCAAAAATTCTACATGGACACATAAAATACTCTGGTTTTATTTATTTAAAGAATTAACCTTTTTCTCATAGACAGCTGGAATTTCTATCATTTCTACTTAACTAAGGTATTTGGTTTGTAATTGCCACATTGCCCCACTCAAATAAGAGACACTATCAATTCACTCCATAGCCTCCAGTTGTTTCTGTCACAAAAATAGGACCCTTGGCTGCTTTTGCTTCCTTTTAACAAGTATTTGTTAATTTTTATAATTTGCAGAGTTTAAAGAACAGCAGTTCTGTTTGTGTAAATCACAAGATTTAATTAGAGAAGAGGAATCCAAATGGTGCAAATAAAAGTCTGTGCATAATAAAATATTAATTGCCTTTAAAAATACAATAGCTCTCCAGGATTCTATTACACTCCAGCGGAAAGTGTTGTAAGCAACAGAGCCTAGTGCCACAGCTCAGCTGCACTTATGAACGCCTTGGAAATCTGTTTGTGACCCTGAAAGGCCAGAGGAATGACTGCCTTTGTTGCACCACTGATGAGGATGCCTGAAGTCCTGTTGCTGTTGGGAGGTGGGGCACTTACCATGTTCTCATGGTACAGCCTTCTCATTTTCCTATTCTTTCATCTTTGCCTACAAACTTCTGAAATCTGGAGTACTATGAAGAATTTGGTCTCTTATTTTATTTTATTTATTTATTTTTTTGCTAGGTAAGAAGTTATTGGGGGTAAGCAAATGAAAGGGGTAGGAACACAGACTAGACGTTGTTGCTTTGGTCCTGCCATTAAGGGGCTGTATCAGTCTGAGTGCGGTATACAGCCTCACCTTCAGGGGCCTGTGATTCTTCCCCTGCAGGCTGAAGAAAGGGATGAGTGCAAGTCTCTTTGATTTCCAGTCATTCTAGTATTCTAGTTAGTATCTTTTAAAAATCTACCTTTTCTAGGAGAAGTTCAATGCAGAACAAAAATACATGATGTATTATTTGGTAATAAATGTACAAGGAATTTAGAAACAGAAAGACAAACAAGGCATGGTTTGCAAGTGGACATTGATGCTTAGAGTCTTTGTGTTCCTTCTGAATACCATTCGTTTGACCCTAGGAAATGTTCCACAAATGCAGGCTTGGGATAATGCCTGCCTGAAACTACACTCTTGATTTATAAATCCCATAACACAAAATGCTGTACACAAGGTCATGCAGCAAAAATTCTACATGGACACATAAAATACTCTGGTTTTATTTATTTAAAGAATTAACCTTTTTCTCATAGACAGCTGGAATTTCTATCATTTCTACTTAACTAAGGTATTTGGTTTGTAATTGCCACATTGCCCCACTCAAATAAGAGACACTATCAATTCACTCCATAGCCTCCAGTTGTTTCTGTCACAAAAATAGGACCCTTGGCTGCTTTTGCTTCCTTTTAACAAGTATTTGTTAATTTTTATAATTTGCAGAGTTTAAAGAACAGCAGTTCTGTTTGTGTAAATCACAAGATTTAATTAGAGAAGAGGAATCCAAATGGTGCAAATAAAAGTCTGTGCATAATAAAATATTAATTGCCTTTAAAAATACAATAGCTCTCCAGGATTCTATTACACTCCAGCGGAAAGTGTTGTAAGCAACAGAGCCTAGTGCCACAGCTCAGCTGCACTTATGAACGCCTTGGAAATCTGTTTGTGACCCTGAAAGGCCAGAGGAATGACTGCCTTTGTTGCACCACTGATGAGGATGCCTGAAGTCCTGTTGCTGTTGGGAGGTGGGGCACTTACCATGTTCTCATGGTACAGCCTTCTCATTTTCCTATTCTTTCATCTTTGCCTACAAACTTCTGAAATCTGGAGTACTATGAAGAATTTGGTCTCTTATTTTATTTTATTTATTTATTTTTTTGCTAGGTAAGAAGTTATTGGGGGTAAGCAAATGAAAGGGGTAGGAACACAGACTAGACGTTGTTGCTTTGGTCCTGCCATTAAGGGGCTGTATCAGTCTGAGTGCGGTATACAGCCTCACCTTCAGGGGCCTGTGATTCTTCCCCTGCAGGCTGAAGAAAGGGATGAGTGCAAGTCTCTTTGATTTCCAGTCATTCTAGTATTCTAGTTAGTATCTTTTAAAAATCTACCTTTTCTAGGAGAAGTTCAATGCAGAACAAAAATACATGATGTATTATTTGGTAATAAAATGTACTTTCTTACAGTATACAATAAATATGTGCAAGCATAGTACTTTATAATTTTGCATAGTATTGTATATTGTCAAAGATCTGTTTTATGTATATTATTTATTTGATTGTAATGATGGTTCCAAGAATCTTACAGGATCAGATAATGTTCTGTATAAAAGGAATTTGTAAAGCTTAATGCTGACAAAGTGTTTTCAGTATTGTTATTGGGATAAACAGATGCCATTTCTGTAAGGTATACAAGTTTATTTTTTAATATTTATTTATTTATTTTGGGGGGGGTGGGTAGGGGAGGGAGGTGGGTGGGTGGGCCACTTCCATTGGTCTTTCATTTATCCATTTTCATCCATCTTTGTTCCTTGGCCCGTGTGGACCTCCCATCGCAGTGGCCTCTGTTGTCACAGAGCACTGGCTCTGGGCGTATGTGCGCCAGAGCTCCGGCTCGGTAATTGGACACATCGGTCCAGCTGCTCCGCAGCACGTGGGATCCTTCCAGGCCAGGGATTGAACCGGCGCCCCTTGCACTGCAAGGTGGTGTCCTTACCCACTGGACCACCAGGGAAGCCCCACAAGTATTGAGGCTCTTAAGTTAAAACTTGAAATCCATGTTTTAAATAGTGCTACACTGTTGACCTGAAGTCCTGTTGCTGTTGGGAGGTGGGGCACTTACCATGTTCTCATGGTACAGCCTTCTCATTTTCCTATTCTTTCATCTTTGCCTACAAACTTCTGAAATCTGGAGTACTATGAAGAATTTGGTCTCTTATTTTATTTTATTTATTTATTTTTTTGCTAGGTAAGAAGTTATTGGGGGTAAGCAAATGAAAGGGGTAGGAACACAGACTAGACGTTGTTGCTTTGGTCCTGCCATTAAGGGGCTGTATCAGTCTGAGTGCGGTATACAGCCTCACCTTCAGGGGCCTGTGATTCTTCCCCTGCAGGCTGAAGAAAGGGATGAGTGCAAGTCTCTTTGATTTCCAGTCATTCTAGTATTCTAGTTAGTATCTTTTAAAAATCTACCTTTTCTAGGAGAAGTTCAATGCAGAACAAAAATACATGATGTATTATTTGGTAATAAAATGTACTTTCTTACAGTATACAATAAATATGTGCAAGCATAGTACTTTATAATTTTGCATAGTATTGTATATTGTCAAAGATCTGTTTTATGTATATTATTTATTTGATTGTAATGATGGTTCCAAGAATCTTACAGGATCAGATAATGTTCTGTATAAAAGGAATTTGTAAAGCTTAATGCTGACAAAGTGTTTTCAGTATTGTTATTGGGATAAACAGATGCCATTTCTGTAAGGTATACAAGTTTATTTTTTAATATTTATTTATTTATCTTTTTGGAGGGAGGGAGATTGGTGGGCCACTTCTATTGGTCTTTCATTTATCCATTTTCATCCATCTTTGTTCCTTGGCCCGTGTGGACCTCCCATCGCAGTGGCCTCTGTTGTCACAGAGCACTGGCTCTGGGCGTATGTGCGCCAGAGCTCCGGCTCGGTAATTGGACACATCGGTCCAGCTGCTCCGCAGCACGTGGGATCCTTCCAGGCCAGGGATTGAACCGGCGCCCCTTGCACTGCAAGGTGGTGTCCTTACCCACTGGACCACCAGGGAAGCCCCACAAGTATTGAGGCTCTTAAGTTAAAACTTGAAATCCATGTTTCCTACACATTTAACTCAAACCATCTGAGAAAATGCTACACTTAGTGGATGAACAATAGTACCTTGAAGTAAATGTCTTCTCATTTAGCATGGGGTGTGTATGTGGTGGGAGGTGTGAGTGGTGAGGCACAGGGATTCATTTGACCCCACTCTCTACTTTGCTTGCCCTCCTCAAAGTGAAGCAAACCAATTCATCCACAGTCCCCACTATATCTTCTCACTCAAAGGATCCATACAGAATGACCTACTCAGGGAAGAGACCTGTCAGAAGTCAAAGCAAAGGAAACTCACATCAGCAACATGTCCTGCTGTTTTCAAGATAAACTGAAAACCAAAATGTATGAGGAGAACAAGCAACATGAAAGAAAAATACTAAATAAATAAATACTTTTTCCATAGGAAACACATTATTCTGAGCCCTAAATAGTTTTGCAATGTCTTATATTCTCAAAGACTTTTAAGTTATCAAGTTATTTTAAAAGGATCAAAGAACATGAATGAGCTCTTAAAAGATTAAAAATATGAAAGTTGAAATTAAAATAAACCAGTAGAACTAGAAAATATTAATAGGAAGTATGACACATATATATGTATATAGTACTTGCTATGTGCAGATCATGTGTTAGGCTCTTTACGTGTATTAGCTTATATAATTCCCATAGCAATATGGAGATGGATGTACTGTTTTCCCCCTTTACAGATGAAAATCCTGAGGCGGACAAGGGTGAGACAACTGACACCTGTGTCGTAGAAAGTAAGTGGACGGGTTTTAGACAACTTGACCACCTATTCCAGACGGTAAGACAGAAAGTCATCTTTGTTCTTTGGCCCGTGTGGGCCTCCCATCGCGGTGGCCTCTGTTGTCGCAGAGCACCAGAGCTCCGGCTCGTAATTGGACACATCGGTCCAGCCGCTCCGCGGCACGTGGGATCTTCCCAGGCCAGGGATTGAACCGGCGCCCCTTGCACTGCAAGGTGGTGTCCTTACCCACTGGACCACCAGGGAAGCCCCACAAGTATTGAGGCTCTTAAGTTAAAACTTGAAATCCATGTTTCCTACACATTTAACTCAAACCATCTGAGAAAATGCTACACTTAGTGGATGAACAATAGTACCTTGAAGTAAATGTCTTCTCATTTAGCATGGGGTGTGTATGTGGTGGGAGGTGTGAGTGGTGAGGCACAGGGATTCATTTGACCCCACTCTCTACTTTGCTTGCCCTCCTCAAAGTGAAGCAAACCAATTCATCCACAGTCCCCACTATATCTTCTCACTCAAAGGATCCATACAGAATGACCTACTCAGGGAAGAGACCTGTCAGAAGTCAAAGCAAAGGAAACTCACATCAGCAACATGTCCTGCTGTTTTCAAGATAAACTGAAAACCAAAATGTATGAGGAGAACAAGCAACATGAAAGAAAAATACTAAATAAATAAATACTTTTTCCATAGGAAACACATTATTCTGAGCCCTAAATAGTTTTGCAATGTCTTATATTCTCAAAGACTTTTAAGTTATCAAGTTATTTTAAAAGGATCAAAGAACATGAATGAGCTCTTAAAAGATTAAAAATATGAAAGTTGAAATTAAAATAAACCAGTAGAACTAGAAAATATTAATAGGAAGTATGACACATATATATGTATATAGTACTTGCTATGTGCAGATCATGTGTTAGGCTCTTTACGTGTATTAGCTTATATAATTCCCATAGCAATATGGAGATGGATGTACTGTTTTCCCCCTTTACAGATGAAAATCCTGAGGCGGACAAGGGTGAGACAACTGACACCTATTTCCTAGAAAGTAAGTGGACGAACTAAGATACAACCCAAGTAATCTGTCTCCAACGATCTGGAAGTGATGCATTTAGTTCTATTTCTTGCCAACAGACAGAAAAAAAAAAAAAAAGATGATGATTTTAATAAGATTCCAGACGGTAAGACAGAAAGTCATCTACAGCTTAGTAAAACAGAGAGGCAGCGACCCTCTCTCAGCTACACTACAGCAATCAGTAAAACACATATTCTGAGACCAAATGATTTCCAATGCAGATTTTACATCAAACCAAGCACTCAGTCACATATGAGGACAGAATAAAGTCCTTTTTAAGATATTCAAGGACTGGAAAAATTGTTCTCTCCAAACCTCTCTCAGGAAGTATCTGGAGGTGTGCACAATCAAAGTGAAGAAGTAAAATCAAGGGGAAAAAAATGTGAGGCATAGGATCAAGGAAAAGGCTAACAACACTGGAGAAAAAAAAAGAAAGGAATTCCCAGGATGCTACCATGTAGCAGTCTATGAAATAAATTAGTTCCAATGGGAGCAGGAAGTAAGAGACTTTGGACAGTGATGTGCAGGAAAAATTAAAAATTGGAGAGAACAAAAAGTTGGTGTTGTTCTGGAAAGGGTGAAAATATGATGAAGGTATAAAAAGCCATAAAGTCAAAATCATTTTAGCAGCCATCAGAAGAGCAGAAATAGTTTCAATGTGTTTGAAATATCAACTAAACTGTAAAGGGCATAATTCTCAGAAGTGAAGGAGAAAAGATAATTCATTTGCTCTTGATGTTCAGAATAGTCTCTATAGTATTTTTTAATTTAATTTATTTTTAGAGTATTATTTCTTTACAATGTTGTATTAGTTTCTGTTATACAACAAAGTGAATCAGCTGTAAGTATACGCATACCACCCCTCCCCTCAACTCCCTCTTGAGCCTCCTCTCTAGATTAGCTCAGGAATGATGGAATCAGACCCATAATCCCAGCATCACTGCTTGGGCCAGCATTGGATGATACATACAGAGTCACAGCAGTGTTTACACTGATTCTTAGAGTCAATTCACAGAGGACTTCATCGTGTTTACAGTTTATAAATCTGACCTGAATTGATAGCATAAGTGCTCACATGTAGTTCAGAAAAGGTAGAATGAAAAAGAAGAGGAAAAGTTGAGGAAAATGTGGAAGTTCTAACAGACTTATCTGACAAAATTTAGTTCTTATTTCTTGCCAACAGACAGAAAAAAAAAAAAAAAGATGATGATTTTAATAAGATTCCAGACGGTAAGACAGAAAGTCATCTACAGCTTAGTAAAACAGAGAGGCAGCGACCCTCTCTCAGCTACACTACAGCAATCAGTAAAACACATATTCTGAGACCAAATGATTTCCAATGCAGATTTTACATCAAACCAAGCACTCAGTCACATATGAGGACAGAATAAAGTCCTTTTTAAGATATTCAAGGACTGGAAAAATTGTTCTCTCCAAACCTCTCTCAGGAAGTATCTGGAGGTGTGCACAATCAAAGTGAAGAAGTAAAATCAAGGGGAAAAAAATGTGAGGCATAGGATCAAGGAAAAGGCTAACAACACTGGAGAAAAAAAAAGAAAGGAATTCCCAGGATGCTACCATGTAGCAGTCTATGAAATAAATTAGTTCCAATGGGAGCAGGAAGTAAGAGACTTTGGACAGTGATGTGCAGGAAAAATTAAAAATTGGAGAGAACAAAAAGTTGGTGTTGTTCTGGAAAGGGTGAAAATATGATGAAGGTATAAAAAGCCATAAAGTCAAAATCATTTTAGCAGCCATCAGAAGAGCAGAAATAGTTTCAATGTGTTTGAAATATCAACTAAACTGTAAAGGGCATAATTCTCAGAAGTGAAGGAGAAAAGATAATTCATTTGCTCTTGATGTTCAGAATAGTCTCTATAGTATTTTTTAATTTAATTTATTTTTAGAGTATTATTTCTTTACAATGTTGTATTAGTTTCTGTTATACAACAAAGTGAATCAGCTGTAAGTATACGCATACCACCCCTCCCCTCAACTCCCTCTTGAGCCTCCTCTCTAGATTAGCTCAGGAATGATGGAATCAGACCCATAATCCCAGCATCACTGCTTGGGCCAGCATTGGATGATACATACAGAGTCACAGCAGTGTTTACACTGATTCTTAGAGTCAATTCACAGAGGACTTCATCGTGTTTACAGTTTATAAATCTGACCTGAATTGATAGCATAAGTGCTCACATGTAGTTCAGAAAAGGTAGAATGAAAAAGAAGAGGAAAAGTTGAGGAAAATGTGGAAGTTCTAACAGACTTATCTGACAAGGTAGAGAATCAAGAGATACCTTTCAGAGCTATTGAAACTAGACAATGAGATTTACATGATAACAGGAGAATTTAAAATAAAACTGATAATTATCAATTAAGAGAAAAGAGGAAGGGGAGAGTACAAATAAATTCTTATGTATCATAAGACCAAATAAATAGATCCTTTGCAGTATGGCACTTACAGAGTAAGCATTATAAGAACCAAAAAGTCCTTTCAAAAGAGCAGAGGGAGTCAGACTAGAGCTGGTAAGAAAAATAATTGGAATCATGAGTTTTTACCATAAGTTTCTGTATTCTGTGTTACCCTGTCCATTTTGATAAAAGTTAAACTTTAAAATATTTTAATATTTCTGAAATGATAAAATACGCTTCTGGGCTTCCCCTGGTGGTCCAGTGGATAAGGACACCGCCTTGCAGTGCAAGGGGCGCCGGTTCGATCCCTGGCCTAGGAAGATCCCACGTGCCACGGAGCAGCTGGACTGATGTGTCCAAACACTGAGGCGGAGCTCGGAGCCAAAGAACAAAGACGGATGAAAAATAGAGAAATGGAAGACCACTAGAAGTGGCCCGCCCACTCCCCTCCCTCCCCACCCCGACCCCTGCCCAAAATAAATAAATAAATAAATCTTTAAAAATAAATAAATAAATAAATAAATAAATAAAATACGCTTCTTATAATTTTCTAGTTTTCTAAATCTAAAGACATTTAACTGTGTCAATTTGTTATCAAGGTTATAAGTAGAAGTGGAAGTGTTTTTGCATCAATACAACCCAGAAGATCCTATCCCTTTGAAAGATGGCTCCTGGATCCCATGGATCAATTCTTAAGAAGATAATGAGGCAAATGCTTCTTTATGATTTCGGTTAGGATGTAATCAGTAGTATAATTTCTGATTACTCATGATATATATGACCCATGCATAGTAAAATAAAGTTAAAAAAGAAAGTTTCTTTTGATCTTCTAAACAATCCCCAGATACAAAAAAGTCTAAAAGTTACAGTAGAAGGCATTCATTTCTTTTAGTTTTGAATGTGTGTTAACATGAGATGCAAATAGGGTGAAGTAAAAGGACTCTAGACTTGTAAGATACAAGCCTTGATTAATAACATTATGATGTTATTAGGCTTCCCTGGTGGTCCAGTGGGTAAGGACACCCCCTTGCAGTGCAAGGGGTGTTGGTTCGATCCCTTGCCTGGGAGGATCCCATGTGCTGCAGAGCAGCTGGACCGATGTGTCCAATTACTGAGCCGGAGCTCTGGGGCTCATGCTCCCAGAGCCGGTGCTCTGCCACAAAAGAGACTACTGCAATGGGAGGCCCACAGTGGCCAGAGAACAAAAATGGATGAAAATAGATAAATGAAGGACCAATAGAAGTGGCCTGCCTACCCACTCCCTCCCCAACACCCCCCCCAAAAAAAACCTAAAAAAAAAAATAATAATAACATTATGATGTTATTCAAAGCATGCTACCATTTTGTGATTGTTTTCTCATTGACATTATACAAGGAAGTGAGGAAGAAAATACAGAAGGTAGGAAAAGAAGGAGGGAGGAAAGGAGGAAAAGTAAAAAGATGGAATAAAAGAAGAGAGAAGAAGGAATTTAATTAGATTGACTTTGAAGTTCTATTTTTCTGAGCAAGAAAGATGATTTATTTTAAGCTGAGATGACAGCACAGTTGTAGAGATAGGTGGGAGCTTGAACTGAGAGCAGAGATATATATTTTAGTCATGGAGCTTCAGAGAAAGCCGGTCCCTGAAGGTTCAAGAAGTAGGTGGCAGGATTAAGTGTTACTAATTTCAGGCAAGAGAAACAAAGCAGAAAATGCTTGAATGCACTTGGAGTTTATTAATGCATCAAAATTATATTAAGCTGTATTCAAAGTATTTTGCTGGAAGCTGTCGAGGTTCTAAAAGGCATGTATAAGATACAGGTCCAGATTTGAAGACATTTACACCTAGACAAGGAGATAAAGCACGCTGCCTGCAAGTTTAAACTAGAAATCAAATACCTCTGCCAAATATGTTGCAGACAATATGTGGTTCTGGAGCTCAGAAGAAAGACCACTTTCGTTTGCTGTAATGAGAGACGATTTTACAGGGCATAAGGAGCTAGACGTGGGATTTAAAAGAAGCTGAGAAAAATAAGCTCTGTAATGTGGTTAAAAAAATAATGAGTGGAGTAGAGATGATGAAGATTCATCCCAACTTAGATTTCCCATGAGGCTGACTGCTGACTGAGACTCTATTGAGACTTCATTATACCTCAACCTCTGTCTCAGAGAGCCTCTGAAACACTAGAGCGGAAGGGTAACAACCTTAAAATGATCTTTCAGGGACAGATGAGTCACTCTATCTAACTGAGAAATAGTGTTAAATTTTTTCACTGAAGATTTTTTACCGTCTTATGACTTATTCCATGCGGTCCAGAGTAGTCCTGTTTTCTAAATCTATAAGGCCCTTCTCTCTGACCCTCCGTTGCCATTCTTAACTCATTCTCAAACAGCTTGTTACAGCTTGGCAACAGTGGCCAGCGTACTGGCTCTTTCCCACACATCTCCTAAAGTTACTGGCTCAACAACATCTGAGACCTCACAGAAGGGTACAGAAGGTAGGAAAAGAAGGAGGGAGGAAAGGAGGAAAAGTAAAAAGATGGAATAAAAGAAGAGAGAAGAAGGAATTTAATTAGATTGACTTTGAAGTTCTATTTTTCTGAGCAAGAAAGATGATTTATTTTAAGCTGAGATGACAGCACAGTTGTAGAGATAGGTGGGAGCTTGAACTGAGAGCAGAGATATATATTTTAGTCATGGAGCTTCAGAGAAAGCCGGTCCCTGAAGGTTCAAGAAGTAGGTGGCAGGATTAAGTGTTACTAATTTCAGGCAAGAGAAACAAAGCAGAAAATGCTTGAATGCACTTGGAGTTTATTAATGCATCAAAATTATATTAAGCTGTATTCAAAGTATTTTGCTGGAAGCTGTCGAGGTTCTAAAAGGCATGTATAAGATACAGGTCCAGATTTGAAGACATTTACACCTAGACAAGGAGATAAAGCACGCTGCCTGCAAGTTTAAACTAGAAATCAAATACCTCTGCCAAATATGTTGCAGACAATATGTGGTTCTGGAGCTCAGAAGAAAGACCACTTTCGTTTGCTGTAATGAGAGACGATTTTACAGGGCATAAGGAGCTAGACGTGGGATTTAAAAGAAGCTGAGAAAAATAAGCTCTGTAATGTGGTTAAAAAAATAATGAGTGGAGTAGAGATGATGAAGATTCATCCCAACTTAGATTTCCCATGAGGCTGACTGCTGACTGAGACTCTATTGAGACTTCATTATACCTCAACCTCTGTCTCAGAGAGCCTCTGAAACACTAGAGCGGAAGGGTAACAACCTTAAAATGATCTTTCAGGGACAGATGAGTCACTCTATCTAACTGAGAAATAGTGTTAAATTTTTTCACTGAAGATTTTTTACCGTCTTATGACTTATTCCATGCGGTCCAGAGTAGTCCTGTTTTCTAAATCTATAAGGCCCTTCTCTCTGACCCTCCGTTGCCATTCTTAACTCATTCTCAAACAGCTTGTTACAGCTTGGCAACAGTGGCCAGCGTACTGGCTCTTTCCCACACATCTCCTAAAGTTACTGGCTCAACAACATCTGAGACCTCAGCAATTTTACCAGGTATTTTTACTGTATAACCAGATCAGTCGTCTTCCCATCTCAGAGATTAGTTTTAGCGCCACCTGCTGCCTGACCGCTTTTTTGTCCTGGAAGCTCTACCAGTAAGACTTCCTGTAAATTCTGCCACACTGGGAATAACTCCATTCCAACCAGCAGGAAGAAACACCTGTAAGAGACTCATTCAAAACATACTTTACACCCTTTCTACTCCATTCTGACGGTTAGAACTGTCACATGGTCATTTCTAACTATGAGGATTTGGGGAAGTGAACTACAAGCTCAGAAAGTAGGGAAAATCCATTGAATAGTCCAGTGAGCACTATCTGGCACAAGTGGAGACACGAAAGTGCTCTGATAAGACTGGCAGTGCATGCCTTGGATAAAGGGTCGGCAAGGAAGTATTTGTGTGGTGTATTTTTCACCCTTCTCATTACTGGTGCAATTATAGACAATTGTTAGCCAATATTCATAAATACTTATAAATGGTCCTTAAATACATACATATACATGTGTATGTGTGTGTATAAGTTCCTCTCAATAGGTTAGCCCCTACCTTTTCTCAATAATCCTCCTAAATAACACTTTCCAAATTTTGACCCAATATGACAGTTTGAAAATTAAAACAGGCACTAGAGCGACTTTTAGAAAAAGCCCAGTTTTAGAATATCCCTCGCTTTAAGATTCTGCTGTCTGTTCTTTAATTCCACAGTGCCCAAATATTTCAGAAGCAATATAATCTTCAGTTTATTGCAAATTCCTTGACTTTCCCTAGGGCGCTTGTCTCTCTACAGGGCATGAGTGACTAGGAACTCCGGTCTGATGCTATCCACTCGGTTAAAGCTCACGGAGAGCAGAAATTGCCCATGTTGTAACTGCACTTCCAATCCTTGTCACTGAACATAAAATAACTTGGGCCTCCAGGGTTAATGGTAACATTAGAATCACTTGAGGCTCAGGTAAGAAAATTGTAATTAAAAAGGAAATAGAGTTTGAGATATTGCTGAACTTTATTATATAAAAGTACAGTGTAGCATTTCCTTCTTAACCTTGGAGCCAAGTCTCTGAAGGTGCCGGGGATTTTGATACCTAGAAAATACCTTGATGAAGGAAGAGGAGGTGCGGGGGTTAAGTAGACTGCTGCCAGAGTTGTGCCCGGAATTTTATCAAATAATTAAAGCCTGCTTGCCACCTATTTCAAGTTTCTCTCCCTTTGTTTCATCTGCGCTCAATTTTCCTCTCATCACCTCCTAAGAGAAGAGCTTTTTGGCCTCAGTTCCTTCACCACTTAGCCGTCATGCTTCTCCCAACCCTCATGAATTCTCCTCCAACCCCCTCATTTAGGAGTTGAGCCAAGACTGTCTTTAGTTTTTGTTTTGGTCCTGTTTTATTTTTATAACCCAAATTGCATGGCCTGGCTTTGTTTTCTTATTCCTTTTCTGTGACAGACTGAAATAAACACACCACCATCTGATAAAGGTCAGCTTTGAAACACAGCTGCCTGTCATGCCTGTGGATCAGACCACAATGCACCCAAACCTTTCCTAACTACTAAAAGAATTTAAAATCCAATTAAAACTCTTAGCCTCCTCTTTAAATCCTGAAGGGCTTAGGGACCCAACCTCCTCAGAAACAGCCTCACGAAGTCATCCTCCCCTTCCTCCTTTCAATCACCACTTGCTCTCTGCAGTTGTTTATTTCCAGGATTAAATTGAAAAGACCTCAACAAAGTCATTTCGGATATCAAAACCCAAGAGCATAGACCTCTCACTTCTCGTGTATCCATCTGAGTCTTGCTATAATCATTCACAACGTGGCACACAAAACTTCCTCCCTCAACAGGCTTGCTAGCTTGGAATCCTAAGTCTGCCAATGCCTGGTTTTTTCCCACTTGCATTCACACGGTTTAAATGGAGTGAGCCCAGGAGAAATTGATTTCCCCTGGATGCATTATACTTACATGTTGCTCTGATCACATAGCAACGCCAAGTGCCTAGCAATAGGACAGTTTTAATCAAACCACAAACTGCCTAGGATGTATGCAATTGGGGAAGGTAGGGACTTTTACTGCATCTGCTTATTAGTCCCTTTGACTAGAAAGACCCAGGGCTCGGTATCGCATACCTGCCACAGGCGCGCAGGTCTTCTGGAGCCATGTGCCCTCACTGGAGAGCTCAACTGTGACAGTGGTTTGCATCTCTCTTTGTCAGCTTCTGTTCCTCTTGATATCTCAGCTATGACACTGACTCACTGGGCCAGAACCACTCTTCTTTGTTTGTGCACATGGGGTTAAGAGACTAAAACACAGGAAGGAGTATTTACCCTTTAGGAAGTGAAGCCTTGGAGGACTGAACAGTGTATGACTGCTAATGGGGTGTTTCCTTTCACTCAGGTTGTCTGGGAGCTAGAACATCACACATGCGGCTCAGTTCCTCAGTCAGAATCCATGATGGAATCTCTCCTTTCTGTGCTATTGTTTGATGGCTAAGCTACAGAGCAACACCTTTGCAGACGATTTACATATAGGGAACTTTTGCAAAGCACTGAAAGGAGTTTCAAGTCCTCTAAGTCCACAGGGTTCAGTGAAAAATAGAATCTAATCAACCTGTAAAAATTGAAATCCCACATCTATTGCATGACTTGATTTGATTTGAGGTAGCTTCTATTTGATCCCCAAGCAATAAAATGAATTGACTCTTTTCAGGAATGTCATCTGCATCTGTGTCTGCTTTTCTCAGCCTCCTCATCTTCATTCTGTGGCCTTCTTCTTTCAGGCTTCTTGTTCTGGAAACTTCCTAACCACTTCTTCCTTGGCTTTTCCACTAACTAAAAACAAAAGGAAAGCAGCCCCTATTGGAAAGCAGCCCCTATTGCTTCTCTCCTGTTTATGTTTGGTACTTCTCTACCCATTCTTTTTTTGTATTCTCCCTTCCCTGATTTTCAATATTTCCCCTGTGGCTCCGAGGGTTTTACGAGAATTTGCTGAAGGACCATTTCTTAATCAAAGGTGAATCAGAGCAATTTCAGAATTTTGTATGTTGTTTGGGAAAGAGTATGCTGTCCTCAGAACAGAAAGAAGTCAGGGACACTCATGTTTAAGTAAACCTTTTTCTATTAATATAGGGACACCTAACATTTGTCCTCCAAATAGACTGTGCCTTCTTTTTTTCCCCTGTACTATACAGTAGGTTCTTATTAGCACTCTATTTTAATATATAGTATGTGTGTGTGTATATATATATATATATATCCAAATCTCCCAATTCATCCCCTATCTTTTCCCCTTGGAATCCATACATTCATTTTCTACACCTATATTTCTGCTTTACAAATAGATTTATCTGTATAATTTTTTCCTAGATTCTACATAAATGAATTAATATGTGATATTTGGGACAGAGTTTCAGTTTAGAAACATGAAAATCTCAGGAGATAAATGAGGGCGAGAGTAGCACAGCAATGTGAATGCGCTTAGTGCCACTGAACTGTGCAGTTCAAAGTGGTTAAAACAGTATGGTTTATGTGACTTTTACTACATGGGCCAAGGGAAATATTGCTCAGTTCCTCAGTCAGAATCCATGATGGAATCTCTCCTTTCTGTGCTATTGTTTGATGGCTAACACGCCCTTTGCAGACGATTTACATATAGGGAACTTTTGCAAAGCACTGAAAGGAGTTTCAAGTCCTCTAAGTCCACAGGGTTCAGTGAAAAATAGAATCTAATCAACCTGTAAAAATTGAAATCCCACATCTATTGCATGACTTGATTTGATTTGAGGTAGCTTCTATTTGATCCCCAAGCAATAAAATGAATTGACTCTTTTCAGGAATGTCATCTGCATCTGTGTCTGCTTTTCTCAGCCTCCTCATCTTCATTCTGTGGCCTTCTTCTTTCAGGCTTCTTGTTCTGGAAACTTCCTAACCACTTCTTCCTTGGCTTTTCCACTAACTAAAAACAAAAGGAAAGCAGCCCCTATTGGAAAGCAGCCCCTATTGCTTCTCTCCTGTTTATGTTTGGTACTTCTCTACCCATTCTTTTTTTGTATTCTCCCTTCCCTGATTTTCAATATTTCCCCTGTGGCTCCGAGGGTTTTACGAGAATTTGCTGAAGGACCATTTCTTAATCAAAGGTGAATCAGAGCAATTTCAGAATTTTGTATGTTGTTTGGGAAAGAGTATGCTGTCCTCAGAACAGAAAGAAGTCAGGGACACTCATGTTTAAGTAAACCTTTTTCTATTAATATAGGGACACCTAACATTTGTCCTCCAAATAGACTGTGCCTTCTTTTTTTCCCCTGTACTATACAGTAGGTTCTTATTAGCACTCTATTTTAATATATAGTATGTGTGTGTGTATATATATATATATATATCCAAATCTCCCAATTCATCCCCTATCTTTTCCCCTTGGAATCCATACATTCATTTTCTACACCTATATTTCTGCTTTACAAATAGATTTATCTGTATAATTTTTTCCTAGATTCTACATAAATGAATTAATATGTGATATTTGGGACAGAGTTTCAGTTTAGAAACATGAAAATCTCAGGAGATAAATGAGGGCGAGAGTAGCACAGCAATGTGAATGCGCTTAGTGCCACTGAACTGTGCAGTTCAAAGTGGTTAAAACAGTATGGTTTATGTGACTTTTACTACATGAGAAAATATTTTTAAAAAAGATAGGACACCTATAAATGTGGAAAATCAAAGGTGGTTGTTTGATTAAGGGAAAGAAAGCCACATTGACATAATCCTGAGAAAAGTGTTTTGAAAAAGAGAGTTTTATAGTAAGAGTAAAAAAGTCACCAGAGGTGGGAGGGAAGGCATATATCATGATGTGGACATGGACGTAACTATTAGAAATGCTTTGGGAGAAATATATGGTTTCTTTGCTTTATGAGAGTCACTTCATTTTTTGATTAAATAGACTAATTTTAGTGCCTATATATGTTATACTGACTCAACCTGGTAATAATATGTAAAACTTGTGGATTTTTAATAATTACATCAACTTCTGCATTGTTAAAATGCTCTCCCCCAAACCTAGTCCTACTCCAGCACCCAAAACACATATTTAGTGTAATGCATTATAACATACTCCTTTATGTATTTATACAAATATCACCTTATTCAGAGAAATTCTAAGGCAGTACGTAATGCACTAATTCATTACAGAGATAAAAAGAGTATTATATATATATATATATATAATATTTTTTGAAATCTATAGATGGTTTATTTTATTGTATGTTTTGGCTGCATCATGTGGCATGCAGGATTTTGGTTCCCTGACTAGTGATCAACCCTGCTTTGGGAGTCCAGAGTCTCAACCACTGGACTGCCAGAGAAGTCTCCCCTCAAAACACTTTTTTAATCAGTCAAGAATAAAGAAATATGACATAGAACTCATTAGAATTTTACTAGAGTCCAGACTCCTTTGGGGATTCCCACATGGCTCTAATTGTAAAGAACCCTCCTGATGGAGATGTAAGAGATAGGGGTTCCATCCCAGGGTCCGGCAGATCCCCTTGAGAAGGGCATGACAACCTACTCCAGTACTCTTGCCTGGAGAATCCCATGGATAGAGGAGCCTGGTGGCCTACAGTCCGTGGGGTTGCAAAGAGTCAGACATGACTGAAGTGACTTAGCATGCACATAGGCACTCTACACTCCTTTACCCTAAAAATCCACATGGGAATATTAGGGAGCATAGTTTAATGTCATTTTCCAGAGACAATACCAACAGTAAGGGTGTCTTCTAGCACCAGGCCTGCACACAGTTTCAATTATGAATGAGGACATCAGTCAGCTAGCTCAGTTTCTCCTCTGTCTGCCTTCTACAATCTTCTCCGATCTGTACCCTGACAGAACATGTTTTCTGTGGTTCATCATCTGAGCACTAGTGAGATCGCAGCCTAAGGTAGAAGAGCTGTGTTTCTGTTTGAGTCACTCCCTCAATAACAGAAGAGGGGTAGGTGTGGGGTGCTTTGCTCAGTTCTGAAGTGTTTCTGGAGGAGAATGTTGTTGAAGCCAGCAGACCTGACTTGTTTGACCAACATCTTCCATCTGCCTTGAAACAGAGCTTTGCTTTTATTTTCTACTTGGTCTCTACCTTTTCCTTTTCTTTGTTTTCATAAACACTGGTGGTGGCTATAATGGTCTTAGTTAACATGGTAATGGTCTGACCCAGAGATAAACCCACACACCTATAGGTACCTTATTTTTGACAAAGGAAGCAAACATATAAAATGGGACAAAGACAGCCTCTTCAACAAATGGTGCTGGGAAAATCGGACAGCTACATGCAAAAAAATGAAAGTGGAACATTCCCTGACATCATACACAAAGATAAACTGAAAATGGATTAAAGACCTAAATGTGAGACTAGAAACCATCAAACTCTTAGAGGAGAATATAGGCAAAACCCTCAAGGACATAAATCGAAGCAAGATCTTCTCTGACCCACCTACTAGAATAGTGGAACTAAAAACAAAAATTAACATGTAGGACCTAATGAAACTTAAAAGCTTTTGTACACCAAAAGAAACTACAAAAAAGCTGAACAGACAACCCACAGAATGGGAGAAAATCACAACAAATGAAACAACAGACAAAGAATTAATCTCCAAAATCTACAAGCAACTCAGACAACTCAGCACCGGAAAAACGAACAGCCCAATCAAAAAATGGGAAAAGGACCTAAACAGACACCTCTCCAAAGAGGACATATAGATGGCCAAAAAAACACATGAAATGATGCTCAACCTCGCTGATTATTAGAGAAATGCAAATCAAAATTACAATGAGATATCACTTCACACCCACCAGAATGGCCATCATCAAGAAATCAACAAACAATAAATGCTGGAGAGGATGCAGAGAAAAGGCAACCCTCTTGCATTGCTGGTGGTAATGTGAACTGACACAGCCTCTATGGAAGACAGTCTGGAGATTTCTTAAAAAACTAAAAATAGAAGCACCATACGACCCAGCATTCCCACTCTTAGGCTTATACCCTGATGAAATCAAATCTGAAAGAAGCACCTGTACCCCAATGTTCACTGCAGCTCTCTATACAATAACTAGAACATGGAAGTAACCTAGCTGCCCAGTGACGAGTGAATGCATACAAAAGCTCTGATATATACAATGAAATACTACTCAGGTGTAAAAAGAAATGTAGAAGAATCAGCCCTAATGAGGTGGCTGGATCTAGAACATATCATAAAAAGTGAAGTCAGTCAAAAAGAGAAGGACAAGTACAATATACTAATACATATACATGGAATCTAGTAGGATGGTAATGATAACACATGCAGTGAAGTGATGGAAAAACAGACATGGACAGTAGACATATGGACATTGTGGGAATGAACAGTGGGTGGGAGGTGTAAAGGAAGTAGCATGAAAACCTGTACTATCATATGTGAAGAAAATTGCTATAGTCATTGCTCTGTGAGAAAAGGTGATCCTGCAGAGGTGCTGTGTGACGGTCTGGAGGGTGGGATGGGGTGATCCACATATGACTAATCTGGGAACATACATATCTGTAAACAACAAAACTCTGTAAAAGTTAAAAGTAAAATAAAAGTTAAAAAAAATGGTAATGGTCTGTGTATGTGTGTGGCTGGTGTGTGTCCTTGAGTGTTGGGTGTGTATGTGCCTGGCTTTATGTTAATGTGAGTTCCCATTTTAGGGACTGAAAATCTAAGATTACTCATTTGAACATTTTTCAGTTTCTTTCTTATTTTGTGCTCACATATCTTAACAGATTTCATCTCTTCTGTAATAAAAGGAGAGATAATAAGCAATTTCTGTATTGCTTATCTCAGCTTTAATTACAACATATTGCATGGGAGTCCATTATTTTCGAACGATTTCCTTTTTTCTTGGTCTTGACTGCTTCCCATCCCACAGCAAATATTCACTTAAATGGTGCAAACCATCTGTAGTTTATAAAATACCTTTAAGCTATTGTTTTAAAGTTTCATATCTTTTAATGTTTTCCTATTTATTTCCTGCTGATATCAACATATACCCTGCCAAAACCAATCTTTGGTGGATACTAACATACCCAATGTTCACTGCAGCTCTCTATACAATACCCTAGGCTTATACCCTGATGAAATCAAATCTGAAAGAAGCACCTGTACCCCAATGTTCACTGCAGCTCTCTATACAATAACTAGAACATGGAAGTAACCTAGCTGCCCAGTGACGAGTGAATGCATACAAAAGCTCTGATATATACAATGAAATACTACTCAGGTGTAAAAAGAAATGTAGAAGAATCAGCCCTAATGAGGTGGCTGGATCTAGAACATATCATAAAAAGTGAAGTCAGTCAAAAAGAGAAGGACAAGTACAATATACTAATACATATACATGGAATCTAGTAGGATGGTAATGATAACACATGCAGTGAAGTGATGGAAAAACAGACATGGACAGTAGACATATGGACATTGTGGGAATGAACAGTGGGTGGGAGGTGTAAAGGAAGTAGCATGAAAACCTGTACTATCATATGTGAAGAAAATTGCTATAGTCATTGCTCTGTGAGAAAAGGTGATCCTGCAGAGGTGCTGTGTGACGGTCTGGAGGGGTGGGATGGGGTGATCCACATATGACTAATCTGGGAACATACATATCTGTAAACAACAAAACTCTGTAAAAGTTAAAAGTAAAATAAAAGTTAAAAAAAATGGTAATGGTCTGTGTATGTGTGTGGCTGGTGTGTGTCCTTGAGTGTTGGGTGTGTATGTGCCTGGCTTTATGTTAATGTGAGTTCCCATTTTAGGGACTGAAAATCTAAGATTACTCATTTGAACATTTTTCAGTTTCTTTCTTATTTTGTGCTCACATATCTTAACAGATTTCATCTCTTCTGTAATAAAAGGAGAGATAATAAGCAATTTCTGTATTGCTTATCTCAGCTTTAATTACAACATATTGCATGGGAGTCCATTATTTTCGAACGATTTCCTTTTTTCTTGGTCTTGACTGCTTCCCATCCCACAGCAAATATTCACTTAAATGGTGCAAACCATCTGTAGTTTATAAAATACCTTTAAGCTATTGTTTTAAAGTTTCATATCTTTTAATGTTTTCCTATTTATTTCCTGCTGATATCAACATATACCCTGCCAAAACCAATCTTTGGTGGATACTAACATATTCATATTAAACATTTCATTCAGGAAGTTTGCAGATAATAAACAGAGCAAACCTTTGTGAGGGCCTGATAATTTTTAATATTTATACACAGCCCATTTCTGTGTTGTAATCCTTGTGATGAACTCGGTTGTTTAAGACACTGTGCAGTAGGAGACCTTGCAGAGGATTCCCTTGTGGGAGAATTTTGAGGATTGAGTACTAAACTGTTTACTGAGTTTTCAACCAATAAGGAAGAGAATATTACTTTGAAGAGTTTGAGTTGGCTATGGAAAGGAATTCATCTCATACATTTTGAAATTGTCACAGGCTAAATAAAGGATTCTACTTTAGAAATAAATGTCCAAAAATAAATTTATTTCTAGTAGTAAGGCAATTAATGTTTTTAATACCAACAAGATGTCAATGCTTGTCTTACTCTGTGAAATGAAATAAAACATAACTGTGGAATTAAAAAAATATCTCATTAGTGTATTTCATTTTTGTTAAGTGTTAGTACCTGGAGACAATTAATTACAGGTTTAAGATTTATGTCAATTTTATGGCCAGAAAACTGGTCTGAGTTTTTTTTTAAAGAAAATATTTTAATATACTCACTACCCCTCTCCCAGATAGCTTCCCTTAAAGTCAGATGAGGCTAGCACTAGAGTATGATAAAAGAATACATTCTGTTATTGTGAACTGGCAAATAAATTAGCAATACAATTTAGATTCAGAGACATGTAAAGTATTTTAGAGATCATTTAGTTTCCTTCTTTGTTAAACTAAGCCCCAAATAAATTTGAAAAAAATAAAAACAGACTAACAAAACTTATCTGTTAATATAACCTATTTTGTGGCAGACAGGATGAAAGCTCAGTTCTCATATTGTTCCTGGAGAAGGGTGGATCTAGAAAGTAATCTTGAAAAATGGCCCAACTGGGTGAAAATATTAATTTGCAATGACTCTCCCTGCTTATGAACTACCACTAAGGAGGCTCCATTTTTCTCTCCAATCCTCTAAAGCACATTATTACTTCAGAAACAAATCCCTGAGTTGTTTAAATTGGTAGGCAAAATCACTCTTAGCCAAGGAAAGTCATTTAGGAAAAGGAGCTTTGGGTTTCTTATTCTGTTATTCTCCTCTTTTCTTTTTCTGCCTCACAAATTCCATTTAGATCCTGAAATCAATACTAAGAATAATTTATCTTACAACAGAAAGAGCAGTCTTATCTTTTACCTAGTAGCAGTTGGAAAATAATTGAAGAAGGAATTAGAAGTTGGTCATAGCACCATTATTTTGTTCTGCGTTGTTGTAATCTTAACTATATAAATTTGATTGATTATTAATTGATGATAATTATGCTATAGATTTCCATGAATATTTCAATTTGTGCCACATAGAAAAAAAACATGGTTTTATTTAATTTTGAATTTGGAGATAAGAATTCTGTAGGAAGTATTAATGAACCATAGATAATAGAAGTGCTGCGTTGCCCAGACAATCCTCTATAACAGTGAATCTGATAAACAAATAAATGTTTTACATCATGGGACTATATGGTTTTTCCAACACCAGAATGAAAAATTAGAACTTATCATGCACAGACTTGACATAAATAAGATAAAAATAATAGATTTTTATAATAAAAAAATCATTTGGACTAATAAAAGCCTTAAAGTTACAAGCTTAAACTGACCAGCTAGCCTAAGGCTGTCTGTAGATCCAAGAAGTAGAGACCAATGTTCTTGCATTGCCAACAATCACATAATGCCTGCCCTGGACTCTCTATTTAGTACAATCATGTTGAAGTATTTCATTGATTAGCTAGTGAGTTATTCAATAAAAAAATATTCAAAATTTTTTGAATAAATCATATGTTGTTCTATGTGTTTATTGTTCTTTAGTCACGAAGCTATGTCCAACTCTTCTGTGACCCCATGCCAGACTCTGCTTTCCATGGGATTTCCCAGGCAAGCATGTTGGATCTTCCTAACCCAGGGATTGCACCCAGGGATATATATCTAAGTGAAAACTGTGTAATTAAATGATTTGGTGATAATACACCTGGTAATTCAAACAAATCAGCGGATCTAGATAATATAATGATGGGTTCTCAACAAGCTAAGAAAAATTTAGCATGGAGGTGATCTTTTGGGTATATGATCCTTCTCCCAAACCTACACATAAACAAGTGCAAGTCTCTTAACTGACTTATATAGATAAGAACCTTGTTTCCTATTTTGCTTGACACTGAAAAATCAATGCAATTGAAACCTATACTGTCATGTGTAGAAAAGATAGCTATTGTCATTGTGCTAGGGGAATAGGAGTACCTACAACCACTTGGAGCAATGGTCTGGAGGGATGGGGGGGGGAGCCTGGGTGGGGGGCGGGCCAAGGGATATGCATCTGATTGATCTGGGAACATACATGTACAAAAATAAATAAATAAATAAATAAATAAATAAATAAAAAATAAAATGCAAAAAAAAAAAAATTGTGCACTGCATTCTCTCCATTCAGAATGACACAGGGCAGGTGACTAGTTACACACATAATGAAAAATTTCAAGGGTAAAATGCTAAATGTAATGGGGTTAGAGACTTGGACTTAATGCTTCTCTCAAACAAAAGGACCACATCCCTCAAGGCTTGCTCTGAAGTATTATCTATAGGTACTCTGTTGTGAACCTTGTTGTGGATCATTAGGACATGAAAGAGTTTACATAAACATTTTCAGGAGTAATGGAAGTATTTCTACTCCACTTTGAGCCTTTACAATTTCTAACTTGAAATCTTTGAAAAATGCATTCTACACTGCTTTGGTTACTTCATTTTAATCCAGGGAACATAATTTAGACTTTCTTGGTGGTGCATTATGGGAGTACATATTATTGACTTCCCTGGTGGTCCAGTGGTTGGGACTTCGCAGGGGGTGTGGATTCAACTCCTGGTTTGACTCGGTCCCATATCCATTGGGGTCAAAAACCCAAAAACATAAAATCGAAGCAATATTGTAACAAATTCAGCAAAGAGTTTAAAATACTTTTTTAAAAAAGGCCTTAAAAATTTAGCAAACAAATTTTGTATGGCTCGGGGGAAATTCCATAAACACGTCATCATCTGTCATCCAACTCTGTCCTTCCAGGTCTCATTCTTAGCCTGAGAAATGTGTCTTCATGGCCACAAGGTGGCAGGACATGAGGCTTTCTATGGTGTAGATAAAAATTAGCACACACATTTAAATACACACACAGACACACACACTCAAGAACACATGCCCAGTGAATGGAGATGGGTTTCAAATGCTACAATATAGAGAGGAACATGACTATACTTTCCTTTCATTTAGTAGGTACTCAGTCATGTCCAGCTCCCTGTGACTATGGCCCACCAGTCTCCTCTGTCCATAGGATTTCCCAAGTAAGAATACTGGAGTGGGTTGCCATTTCCTTCTCCAATTACACTTTCCTCTCTTACCTCTCATATTTTGTGGAGCCACTGTAGTCCTTTCTGTCCCTTGGTCTTCCTGGTATCTGTAAATAATTAATCTAATTCAATACAGTGTTGATGAATGTCTTCTATGGAGCAAGCACAGGAAGAAGTTTTGAGGATGGATAATAAATGTTTCTGGCCTTGATGAAATTTCAATCGACTATACTTTTAAGAACATTGCATTAACACCTATCCTTCCGTAACCCCTTATCAGCATCCTTGCACTATTATTGTACTATTCCTCAAACATAGCTTTAAGGAAACTGAATTCTTCTGTGTGTCCATATGTCTATCAAAAGTGGGGAAATAACAGTCAGAACACACAAAAAATAAACAAGAAAGCAGGCTTACTTGCAGAATAAAAAAAAATCTATGGATTTAAATCATAAACAAACGTTTCAGGGTCACAGCTTAAATCACATTGTTTTCCACCTTCACTTATATTATTTTTGTACCCCATAGGCATGCAAGTTTGTGATTATATCAATATTTCTATTGTTTACTTGTTACTTCTACCAACAATTCTGGTACATATTGCTTATAATTTTTGATATCTTCACTTCTTACCCTATTTTCATCACTCTCATATCTTCTGATTCTTTTAACTTTTTTGCTTTTTTTTTTTTGAAAAGGCTAACTTTTCAAAGGTTCTATTAAATAATACAAATACTTCTTTTTTTGGTAGACAAACTAGTGATAGCATCTTAACTATAATCTCTTTGAATTTTATAATTTCATCTGTTCACACACTTTGGTCAATAGTAAATAGCTGAATCATTAGGCAAAAGATTATTTTAAGATTTCCTTTTGTCTTATTTGTTTGAGTGCTTTAAGAAATGACCATAAGTTGTTAAAGTCACGTTTTCTCTTCCATTCAATGATATAGTCATAGACATAACTATTCAATATATGAAAATGAATGTCTTTTATGAAATATCTTACATTTTGCTTTTCATTTGTCTCTTTTATTTTTGTCCCAGTGTGTTTCAATTCTGTGAGTCCTCAACAGTTCCTTTCTAAATTTCCATATTATAAAGATCTCAAGACAGCTGTTGAATGGAATTTTTATAAATACAATCTGACCCTTACAAACAGGAGAAAACAGAAAGGACTGCTTATAGACACACTCAGAACAACTATTTAATCAGTGACAAGGAAACACACAATTAACTCTAAAGGGAAGCAGGGATAACATCAACTTTGGAGGACAAAGCCCTCATGGCATTTTCTGTCCTAGGCAGAATGCAAAAAAACCAAAAGCTGGCCTTGATGAAATTTCAATCGACTATACTTTTAAGAACATTGCATTAACACCTATCCTTCCGTAACCCCTTATCAGCATCCTTGCACTATTATTGTACTATTCCTCAAACATAGCTTTAAGGAAACTGAATTCTTCTGTGTGTCCATATGTCTATCAAAAGTGGGGAAATAACAGTCAGAACACACAAAAAATAAACAAGAAAGCAGGCTTACTTGCAGAATAATAAAAAAAAATCTATGGATTTAAATCATAAACAAACGTTTCAGGGTCACAGCTTAAATCACATTGTTTTCCACCTTCACTTATATTATTTTTGTACCCCATAGGCATGCAAGTTTGTGATTATATCAATATTTCTATTGTTTACTTGTTACTTCTACCAACAATTCTGGTACATATTGCTTATAATTTTTGATATCTTCACTTCTTACCCTATTTTCATCACTCTCATATCTTCTGATTCTTTTAACTTTTTTGCTTTTTTTTTTTTGAAAAGGCTAACTTTTCAAAGGTTCTATTAAATAATACAAATACTTCTTTTTTTGGTAGACAAACTAGTGATAGCATCTTAACTATAATCTCTTTGAATTTTATAATTTCATCTGTTCACACACTTTGGTCAATAGTAAATAGCTGAATCATTAGGCAAAAGATTATTTTAAGATTTCCTTTTGTCTTATTTGTTTGAGTGCTTTAAGAAATGACCATAAGTTGTTAAAGTCACGTTTTCTCTTCCATTCAATGATATAGTCATAGACATAACTATTCAATATATGAAAATGAATGTCTTTTATGAAATATCTTACATTTTGCTTTTCATTTGTCTCTTTTATTTTTGTCCCAGTGTGTTTCAATTCTGTGAGTCCTCAACAGTTCCTTTCTAAATTTCCATATTATAAAGATCTCAAGACAGCTGTTGAATGGAATTTTTATAAATACAATCTGACCCTTACAAACAGGAGAAAACAGAAAGGACTGCTTATAGACACACTCAGAACAACTATTTAATCAGTGACAAGGAAACACACAATTAACTCTAAAGGGAAGCAGGGATAACATCAACTTTGGAGGACAAAGCCCTCATGGCATTTTCTGTCCTAGGCAGAATGCAAAGCTAAATACCCACACTTACACAAAAATAGCTGTCTATAAAGTGCCATCTGTGATGCTGAATGTTTTGGGGGCGGGGGAGATGGAGAGAAATAATGTAAGGTAAACCAACATGTGGTAGACATCAGAAAAGCTGAGGCAGTCAGAAACGCCAGCCTTATCCGCAAGTCCTATGGTATAAACAGCAATAACATTAACAATTACCCAAACAAAGAGAACATAAAGGAATCTTTCCATAGACACAGAAACAAAAAATGTGTTCACCCAAATGTATTTCTGTCGTCTCTGGAAAAGCAAGGCTGTTTAGCAGTGCTGCAATCATCACAAGTACCATTTTCCTGGGAGGAAGAAGGTTGTCTTTGTTTTCTTAGATTTTCCTAAAATGCACATTAGTGAGTAAAGCCAGTCTCTTTAGGTAAACACCAATCTCATCTTGTGTGTGTAAACACAGAGTTAGGCATTTAAAAGTTCATTTGTTATCCAGTTAAATAGGGAGTTTGCTGTTCCTGCTGGTACACAGTGAAGTATGCATTCAGGAACAGGGAGGTTCTGGATAGATAGAATGGGCAGTGTGGAAATGCTTATTTTTGTAGGATCCATTTAGTATGAGCTTCCAAAAAATAGCCCCAGTTTGAATCAGACTAGAAACATCATGGTTCTCTCTTTAGTCATATACAGACACTGAATTTGATCTCTGGTTTCAAGTCTTTGATTTTATACATGTGTAAAAAAGCACTGGTATTGCATTAGCAGTGGGGCTCACACTTGAAGAGATTTAATACTTTTTGAGATTTCATACTTAAGAGCAATTTATCTAACTTAACTTATACTTAAAAATAATGAGCTACAGAGGTTCATTACAATGCTCTGGAATCAAAAGGTTGTGACCTAAATGGCTAGAGGTAGTTCCTATGGGAATAGGATCAGAAGAAGGCTGCTGGTGCCAGAAAATCATATATGAGCCCCAAGAAAAAGAAAAGGAAATTGAGAGTTTTTCCCTGTTTAAAACTGTTCTCAAAGACACACTCAGAACAACTATTTAATCAGTGACAAGGAAACACACAATTAACTCTAAAGGGAAGCAGGGATAACATCAACTTTGGAGGACAAAGCCCTCATGGCATTTTCTGTCCTAGGCAGAATGCAAAGCTAAATACCCACACTTACACAAAAATAGCTGTCTATAAAGTGCCATCTGTGATGCTGAATGTTTTGGGGGCGGGGGAGATGGAGAGAAATAATGTAAGGTAAACCAACATGTGGTAGACATCAGAAAAGCTGAGGCAGTCAGAAACGCCAGCCTTATCCGCAAGTCCTATGGTATAAACAGCAATAACATTAACAATTACCCAAACAAAGAGAACATAAAGGAATCTTTCCATAGACACAGAAACAAAAAATGTGTTCACCCAAATGTATTTCTGTCGTCTCTGGAAAAGCAAGGCTGTTTAGCAGTGCTGCAATCATCACAAGTACCATTTTCCTGGGAGGAAGAAGGTTGTCTTTGTTTTCTTAGATTTTCCTAAAATGCACATTAGTGAGTAAAGCCAGTCTCTTTAGGTAAACACCAATCTCATCTTGTGTGTGTAAACACAGATTTAGGCATTTAAAAAGTTCATTTGTTATCCAGTTAAATAGGGAGTTTGCTGTTCCTGCTGGTACACAGTGAAGTATGCATTCAGGAACAGGGAGGTTCTGGATAGATAGAATGGGCAGTGTGGAAATGCTTATTTTTGTAGGATCCATTTAGTATGAGCTTCCAAAAAATAGCCCCAGTTTGAATCAGACTAGAAACATCATGGTTCTCTCTTTAGTCATATACAGACACTGAATTTGATCTCTGGTTTCAAGTCTTTGATTTTATACATGTGTAAAAAAGCACTGGTATTGCATTAGCAGTGGGGCTCACACTTGAAGAGATTTAATACTTTTTTTTGAGATTTCATACTTAAGAGCAATTTATCTAACTTAACTTATACTTAAAAATAATGAGCTACAGAGGTTCATTACAATGCTCTGGAATCAAAAGGTTGTGACCTAAATGGCTAGAGGTAGTTCCTATGGGAATAGGATCAGAAGAAGGCTGCTGGTGCCAGAAAATCATATATGAGCCCCAAGAAAAAGAAAAGAGGGAAATTGAGAGTTTTTCCCTGTTTAAAACTGTTCTCAAAGATTTTTAGCAATGAGACTAGGGGCATACAAGAATTAAAATGTGATGCTAAAGTCATGAAAGACAAAGTTTTAAATAAAAGAAATGTAGAGTTGAAAATAAAAATAAAATTCTCACTTTCTTTCCTTTGTATGCCTTTGAAATTCACAACACTGCTCTGGTGGACAAGAATATTAACAACTGGAATGCAAAACTGAGTTGGTATAATAAGAAATATCAAAACTCTCATTTTAGTAATCAGAGTCTGAGTCACAGAGGACAGCCCTGCTTGAAGCCCATTAACACATCATAATAACAACCACCTGATGTAATGAAAACAAATGAATTCCAAAGAAATAGAAAATGCAAGATTGGGTCATTATCGCACAAGCTAATGAGGAACAGACTTTACCTGTTGTCTTGGGTTCCAAAGAAATGTTTCAGTCCACTGAGGGCATTTTACACCAGGAAATATTTCATTCTGTTCTGGAATTTCTCCTTGGAACATGTTACAGAACTATTTTTTGCCTTCAGTCTTTTTGTTTTAGTTTAGCTCTCCTGAAATCTCTGTCTGTTGTTCACTAGTTTATTTGTAATTTTACAGAAAACAAGGATGTGAGGGAGCTGGGAAGAAGACTGGAAAAGATTAACATTTCAGAGTTCTAACACAAAATGCTTAAATGATTTGGAGAAAGGACTTCTATTTTTATTTGTTACATTCTAGCCTTTATTTTAGAGTTTAGTCCTTACTTCTGATAAACATTTCTTGCACAGCATATTAGAACAAGATGAGCACAAGCTTTGGAATATATGTGGCTTTTGTTAACTCAGGATTCTACTCAGGATTGATCTCTGGTTTCAAGTCTTTGATTTTATACATGTGTAAAAAGCACTGGTATTGCATTAGCAGTGGGGCTCACACTTGAAGAGATTTAATACTTTTTGAGATTTCATACTTAAGAGCAATTTATCTAACTTAACTTATACTTAAAAATAATGAGCTACAGAGGTTCATTACAATGCTCTGGAATCAAAAGGTTGTGACCTAAATGGCTAGAGGTAGTTCCTATGGGAATAGGATCAGAAGAAGGCTGCTGGTGCCAGAAAATCATATATGAGCCCCAAGAAAAAGAAAAGAGGGAAATTGAGAGTTTTTCCCTGTTTAAAACTGTTCTCAAAGATTTTTAGCAATGAGACTAGGGGCATACAAGAATTAAAATGTGATGCTAAAGTCATGAAAGACAAAGTTTTAAATAAAAGAAATGTAGAGTTGAAAATAAAAATAAAATTCTCACTTTCTTTCCTTTGTATGCCTTTGAAATTCACAACACTGCTCTGGTGGACAAGAATATTAACAACTGGAATGCAAAACTGAGTTGGTATAATAAGAAATATCAAAACTCTCATTTTAGTAATCAGAGTCTGAGTCACAGAGGACAGCCCTGCTTGAAGCCCATTAACACATCATAATAACAACCACCTGATGTAATGAAAACAAATGAATTCCAAAGAAATAGAAAATGCAAGATTGGGTCATTATCGCACAAGCTAATGAGGAACAGACTTTACCTGTTGTCTTGGGTTCCAAAGAAATGTTTCAGTCCACTGAGGGCATTTTACACCAGGAAATATTTCATTCTGTTCTGGAATTTCTCCTTGGAACATGTTACAGAACTATTTTTTGCCTTCAGTCTTTTTGTTTTAGTTTAGCTCTCCTGAAATCTCTGTCTGTTGTTCACTAGTTTATTTGTAATTTTACAGAAAACAAGGATGTGAGGGAGCTGGGAAGAAGACTGGAAAAGATTAACATTTCAGAGTTCTAACACAAAATGCTTAAATGATTTGGAGAAAGGACTTCTATTTTTATTTGTTACATTCTAGCCTTTATTTTAGAGTTTAGTCCTTACTTCTGATAAACATTTCTTGCACAGCATATTAGAACAAGATGAGCACAAGCTTTGGAATATATGTGGCTTTTGTTAACTCAGGATTCTACTCAGGATTAGAATCCTGAGTTATGTGATAAAGAGTGGTAACTCATGTTTTAATTCTATGTGTGTTATGAAAATACATTTGTGTATCTTCCTGTACATTTCTGCCCAGCTCTCAACACCATTGGTGGCTTAGGTCAGCTCATATATGGGTGACTTCAAAAACTCCTTCCAGTCTCTCCTTGTTCTTTTCTTTTTCAATCCAGCCCACCCTCCGCACTATATCATCTTCACATTGCAATTTACAGCTTGTCTTTCTTTCCTCTTCTGATTACCCAACCACTTCTCAGCTGAGGGCCAGTTCTCACATATACGCATTTTCCCATTGATTTTTGAACTGAAATGAGGACAAATAAGGCTACAAATAACGTACATTTCTTCTCATCTAGCCACCAGTTTCATTTTGTATGTGTGTACAAGGAGTACTGTTTCAGTATTAACAGTGCTGAGATTGATGCCTTAAAACCAGTGGTGGTCAAAAGTCATGGTAATAATAGAGGGATAAAGATAATAAGGGATAAAAGTCATACAGAAACTCTAAACTATATATGAATGCTAGCTGTTTCCTTCAAATACTGAATCTGGAATATAGCAAGCATATACTCCAGACACATAGAGATTCAAATTGTAATTCTCCAACTCATGTTTACATCCTTGGACAAGTTATAGAATGTATCTCAAACTTAGTTTTCTTACCTACAAAGTGGAGACAATAAACTACCTGACAAGGTAAAAATGCCTACCTTTTAGGCATACTGGTAGGTGCTGAATGGTGTGTGGAACCTGGTGTAGCACCTGGATCATAGTAAGGACTCAGTCCACCTTCCATGCCTGACAAGATTAGCCTGTGGGTAAATCTGGGAGACCATGAAATCTTTTCACAAGGCTAGCTAAATCTATGGCTATGCATTTTGTTGTAAGGTTGTATGCTGGACTTACCTTATCTATAACTAAGTTCTACATGAAGGCAACTGCATTACAAGATTTAAAACTGCAAAACAAAGATGCCAACTCACTCACAACTTATCCAATTGGCTTGACACAATGTCAAAAAAATGCCCACAATTGACTATTCAATAATTCTTTGCTTTGCAAATATACCTAGGAATGGAGATTATTAAACTGCTTTTGATATTTTAACATTAATGTAAAAGAATCTCAGAGTTGGAAGATACCCTAAATACAGGAAGGTAACATATCTTACTTTGCTTAAGATAGCAAAGTAAGTTTATGCTGTTTATCCAGTTTATGCTGATTTTTTTCTGTGATAAAAATAGTTTAACTGTTATTCATAGCATCTCTCTTTACACTAGTCTGGGTTTGGATGATAAATTACATTGTCATTCTACCTAAAGATATTTGTCCAATATCTATCTCATGCTTGAGTTCTCTCTGCAATAACACTATCACATGGTTATCAGTTGACTTGAATTATTTTTCTGACAGGGAGCTTACTACCTCCTGAGGCAGCCAAATACGTTGTGGCTTGGTTCTGATAGATCTTCCTTAAAATATGCCAAATTAGGTTTGATTTTTGCTTCTACTTACTGGTTCTCACTATACCCTAGGGTTATATGGAGCAAGTCTAACACTTCTCCCACATGACAGCCCTTCAGATATTTGAAGACAGCAATCATGTCCTGCCTGAGGGTGCTTATTTCCTTGCTATGCATCCCTAATTCATATAACTGTTTTTTTTCACAACGTTATAGAATGAAAATCTTTCCAACTCATGTTTACATCATAGGACAAATTATAGAATGTATCTAAAACTTAGTTTTCTTACCTACAAAGTGGAGACAATAAACTACCAGACAAGGTAAAAATGCCTACCTTTTAGGCATACTGGTAGGTGCTGAATGGTGTGTGGAACCTGGTGTAGCACCTGGATCATAGTAAGGACTCAGTCCACCTTCCATGCCTGACAAGATTAGCCTGTGGGTAAATCTGGGAGACCATGAAATCTTTTCACAAGGCTAGCTAAATCTATGGCTATGCATTTTGTTGTAAGGTTGTATGCTGGACTTACCTTATCTATAACTAAGTTCTACATGAAGGCAACTGCATTACAAGATTTAAAACTGCAAAACAAAGATGCCAACTCACTCACAACTTATCCAATTGGCTTGACACAATGTCAAAAAAATGCCCACAATTGACTATTCAATAATTCTTTGCTTTGCAAATATACCTAGGAATGGAGATTATTAAACTGCTTTTGATATTTTAACATTAATGTAAAAGAATCTCAGAGTTGGAAGATACCCTAAATACAGGAAGGTAACATATCTTACTTTGCTTAAGATAGCAAAGTAAGTTTATGCTGTTTATCCAGTTTATGCTGATTTTTTTCTGTGATAAAAATAGTTTAACTGTTATTCATAGCATCTCTCTTTACACTAGTCTGGGTTTGGATGATAAATTACATTGTCATTCTACCTAAAGATATTTGTCCAATATCTATCTCATGCTTGAGTTCTCTCTGCAATAACACTATCACATGGTTATCAGTTGACTTGAATTATTTTTCTGACAGGGAGCTTACTACCTCCTGAGGCAGCCAAATACGTTGTGGCTTGGTTCTGATAGATCTTCCTTAAAATATGCCAAATTAGGTTTGATTTTTGCTTCTACTTACTGGTTCTCACTATACCCTAGGGTTATATGGAGCAAGTCTAACACTTCTCCCACATGACAGCCCTTCAGATATTTGAAGACAGCAATCATGTCCTGCCTGAGGGTGCTTATTTCCTTGCTATGCATCCCTATTTCTTAGTTCAACTGTTGCTCATATAACTTGGCATTAGAATTTTCTCACCATTCATATCACACTTCTCTGAATGCATTACTATTTGTCTTTAGCTCTCTAAGTGAATAGCCCAGAATAGCAACATAATATGACTGTGATTTGACTAATACCAACATTATCAAAACTGGAATTGCTGCTCATGGGTACTATACTTCTAGTAACAAAACCAAATATTCAGTAGGCATTCTACTTACCACATCAAATTCTGTTTTTTTGTTTTCTTAAGTTATTTTCTAAAAGTGAAGCCAATGTTCTCCTATTCTAAGATTTGCACTATTATATTTTAATAACTGAGTGTAATGTAAAGAGTGATCATCAAGAGAATAGTGTATTGATCAGAAAAGATTACTTAGGAGAGACATGTTTCCAGCTTAGGTTCTTGTCCAAGAAGGGAAATTCTGGATGCTTTCTTCAAGGGTGGGATTAGAGTAGAAAAACCAAAGTTAATATAAGAGAGAAAAGGTTGGTATGGAGGACATTATTAATGCAAACCAATACAACATATCCTCTTCCTTTTCCAGGGATAATAGAGAATTCAATTTAACAGCTTCCTAAGTCATCAAGCATGGTCATTTTACTTGTAATGGCCAATGGACTTTGACCAGTGGTGGTGCATACCAAATATAAGCTGATGCACCAAAGAGGAGATAGATAATTTTCTGTGTTTCCTTCCACCGCCAAGGAAAATTCTGAATCTTTATGTTGAAGTGGAAATTTCATGATATTAATGCAGTCTGAAACACCAAGCTATCACATGGGGATAACCACCAGGGAGTGTCATCAAGTTTTATACTTGCTAAGACCTGCCTTGACTGTGTACTTGTTATCAAAGCCTGAGACTATGAACATGGAAGAACTAGTTAATAAATGATTTATGACTTCTATTTAATAAACACTATGTGTTAACCATTGTGGTGAGCACCAGATTTTTCTCTTTCTATCTTTCCAATGACCCCATGGGTTAGTATTGACTCTACAGTGGAGAATGAAGTTTCTTCTCAAGGGGTTAACTGGTTCACTTCTAAAGATAGGTCTTTATGGTTCAAACATCAAGCTTCTTGCTACTTTATAATGCTTCTCTTACTATGTGTTTAGGTGTATAATTTTGGTGTCCTTGTTATCAAGTGAAATATTATATTAAGTTTAAAAGGATATACATTAATAATTCATTCAACCTTTATTTCAATAAGCTTTTAATAAACAATGTTTTAAACAAACCACAGATATTAGATACTGAGAAGATTAAGACAGGGCTCCTTCCCATCTAAATCTTTGTTTACTCATTGCCTCTTTCTTTTTACTGGGGTACAATTCTTATCCATTTTTAATATTTTCTTCAAGTGAAATGAAGTCAATTGTGTAACTATGGGTCTCTAACTTTTGCTTTGTTTCCAGGGAGGTTGGGATTGTTGCTGGGAGAAAACCAATTCTGACCCCTTGTTGATAGCTGATTCTTTAACTTGCCTCCTGTTGCTTTTATTATTATAATCATACTTAATGGCTTATCCTGAGGACCTGCCCGGCTGCCTGATTGTTAAAATAAAATGCCTTTGTTTGGAAACATGTCCACCTGTAGATGGCAGGAAGGGAGAAGGTAACATATCCTCTGCCTGAGGCTTGCCATTCTAGCAGATGCTTTCAAGATTAATGGCCTTTTTGCTTTGCTTCCTCACCTCCCTCCATCTCTGATATAAAATATAACCTGGCATCCCAAAACCAATAAGATGGTTTATTTCCAGGCGCTAGCCTGCCGTCTTCTCAGTCAGCTCTTTTCCGAATAAAGTTGTCTCCCTTGCCTCAACACCTCATCTCTAAGATTCACTGGCCTGTCATGCAGTGGGCAGAATGAGAGCTTGAACTCAATAATAGGATGATGCAAATAACTGGTTAATCTGGTAAAAGAAATTAAAATTTTTAGACTTATTTCACCTTTGTTCATTTAAGAGGAACCTGACTTCTGTGAGCTCACTGTGTAAATTCCCTACACCTGGAAAGGCATGTGGGCGCTCAGTGTTGCCTGTGCCACGCTTAGAAAATCTCTCTGATTACTGTGTAAATTCCCAATGACCCCATGGGTTAGTATTGACTCTACAGTGGAGAATGAAGTTTCTTCTCAAGGGGTTAACTGGTTCACTTCTAAAGATAGGTCTTTATGGTTCAAACATCAAGCTTCTTGCTACTTTATAATGCTTCTCTTACTATGTGTTTAGGTGTATAATTTTGGTGTCCTTGTTATCAAGTGAAATATTATATTAAGTTTAAAAGGATATACATTAATAATTCATTCAACCTTTATTTCAATAAGCTTTTAATAAACAATGTTTTAAACAAACCACAGATATTAGATACTGAGAAGATTAAGACAGGGCTCCTTCCCATCTAAATCTTTGTTTACTCATTGCCTCTTTCTTTTTACTGGGGTACAATTCTTATCCATTTTTAATATTTTCTTCAAGTGAAATGAAGTCAATTGTGTAACTATGGGTCTCTAACTTTTGCTTTGTTTCCAGGGAGGTTGGGATTGTTGCTGGGAGAAAACCAATTCTGACCCCTTGTTGATAGCTGATTCTTTAACTTGCCTCCTGTTGCTTTTATTATTATAATCATACTTAATGGCTTATCCTGAGGACCTGCCCGGCTGCCTGATTGTTAAAATAAAATGCCTTTGTTTGGAAACATGTCCACCTGTAGATGGCAGGAAGGGAGAAGGTAACATATCCTCTGCCTGAGGCTTGCCATTCTAGCAGATGCTTTCAAGATTAATGGCCTTTTTGCTTTGCTTCCTCACCTCCCTCCATCTCTGATATAAAATATAACCTGGCATCCCAAAACCAATAAGATGGTTTATTTCCAGGCGCTAGCCTGCCGTCTTCTCAGTCAGCTCTTTTCCGAATAAAGTTGTCTCCCTTGCCTCAACACCTCATCTCTAAGATTCACTGGCCTGTCATGCAGTGGGCAGAATGAGAGCTTGAACTCAATAATAGGATGATGCAAATAACTGGTTAATCTGGTAAAAGAAATTAAAATTTTTAGACTTATTTCACCTTTGTTCATTTAAGAGGGAACCTGACTTCTGTGAGCTCAGTTTCTCCTCAGTTTCAGTCTTCTTTACTGTGTAAATTCCCTACACCTGGAAAGGCATGTGGGCGCTCAGTGTTGCCTGTGCCACGCTTAGAAAATCTCTCTGATTTTGGAGATGAGTGACCAAGCTTATATGGCTTTCACGAAGTCAAACTTCTCAAGCATAACTTCTATCAATAATTAACACTCTGTTTTTGTCTCTATGTTGTTGTTGCTTTCCAGTGGCTAGTCATGTCTGGATCTTTGCAACCCTATGGACTGTAGCACGCCAGGCTTCCCCGTCTCTGGGAATTTGCTCAAACTCATGTTCACTGAGTCAAGTGATGCCATTCAACCATGTCATTTACTGATGCCACCTTCTCCTCTTGCCCTCAATCTTTTCCAGCATCAGAGTCATTTGCAATGATTTGCTCTTCATCTCAGGTGGCCAAAGTATTGGAGCTTAAGTTTCAACATCAGTCCTTCCCATGAATAATCAGGGTTGATACCCTTCAGAATTGACTGGTTTGGGCTTCCCCTGGTGGTCCAGTGGGTAAGGACATCGCCTTGCAG
The DNA here is from genome assembly GCA_022376925.1 of Tragulus kanchil. Classification (NCBI taxonomy): domain Eukaryota; kingdom Metazoa; phylum Chordata; class Mammalia; order Artiodactyla; family Tragulidae; genus Tragulus; species Tragulus kanchil. The sequence continues at coordinate 38,239,975 of JAIOJX010000032.1, forward strand.
TGCCAAGGGGCGCCAGTTCGATCCCTGGCCTGGGAAGATCCGACATGCCGCAGAGAGGCTGGACCGATGTGTCCAATTACCGAGCCGGAGCTCTGGCACGCGTGCGCCCAGAGCCGGCGCTCTGCAGCGACAGACGCCACCGCGATGGGAGGCCCACAGGAGCCAAGGAACAAAGACGGATGAAAATAGAGAAATGAAAGACCAATAGAAGTGGCCCGTCCGCTCCCCTCCCTCCCCAACCCGACCCCCACCCAAAATAAATAAATAAATAAATCTTTCTAAAAAATAATAAAAAATAAAAAGAATTACGCAAAAAAAAAAAAAAAAAAAATTGACTGGTTTGATCTATGTGCTGTCCAAGGGACTCTCAAGAATCTTCTCCAGCACCACTGATTCTTCAGCACTCAGCTATTTTCTTTTCTTTTGAGATTCAATGGACTGTAGCTCGTCAGGTTTATCTATCCATGGAATTTTCCAGACTAGAATACTGGAGTGGGTTGCCATTTCCTTCTCCAACCAGCACTCAGCTATTTGTATGGTCCACTCACACAACTGTGTATGATTGATTTTATAGGTCTTTGTTGGCAAAGTGATGCTCTGCTTTTAGTATGCCATCTAGGTTTGTCATAGATTTTCTCCAAGGAGCAAGAAATTTTTGTTTATTGGAAATCCTTCAACATCTCCAATATTTTTTCCTTCTCTTTTCTTAATTGTGTGTTGTGTGTGCTTGCTAGGTTCCTTAACACAAAGGTGACTGTGACTCTCTTTACTCAGACTCTGGCTTCCTGCTTTCTAGAAGAAGTTACTCAAAGGGTTTTCTGAAAATTAGATTTTGGAATTTAAGGAACTTGGAAATGAATTTCTTTGTATTATCTCTATATTATATTCAAGACAAACAAAACAAAATACACTAGGATATATAGAAGCTTCTAATTTTAGGCCTGGCAGGTTAGATAAGGTAAGATCATGATTTATTTTACCAACAAGTCCTATAATAGATAACTAGAGCTACTTAACAATAATTCTCTTTCGTCTCTTGGGTCTTTGTAGTATAGTATCATTTTGCATATAGAAAAGTTGGAAAAATAAACCTTGTGGCTAGTCACAAGGAATGAAAGACAATGAAGAATAGAAATACATTTTGCTTTATAATAAAATTCCTGTTCACTGGAAGAAAGCAACATTACGATAACTGAATTGAATATGAACACCAAGTTGTAGTATAAGATGCCTGCTAAGAAGAGCTTAAATAGAAACAGAAACAGAACCATCTTTGTTTATGAGATGCAAGCTAGCCATTCATCTAAACTTTACCAACCAATGAGGTACTATCTAAAAATATTTTCATCTATTTAAGGTTGATATTATTGGTTGCAGAGAGATTTGGTAGCCAACATGATTCTTCTCTATCATTTAAGCCCATAGCATAATAAGTGATAACATTAAATGGTCAGGTGAAAATAATAGATTCACCTGTAAAAACACTTGCATAAGAAAAAAAATCCTGGGAAATCAACTGAAAATAGACTTAGTTAATGGAGCTCAATGGAGCTCATAACAATTTCAAAAGTCTCCTGCTTTGGGGGAGTTGAAGCAGCACCATGATTACTAAATTGCATATACATGCCAACTGGTGAATTGCAAATCACCTTCAAGGCTGTGTGGCATATTTGATAACTGGAGAGCATGCAGACATAAAATCAAAGCAAACATGGAAATTCTTTTTTCCTCAGACTTATTTAAAAGCACTGGAGGCTTGCTCTCTTTTTCATGTCTTCTGGGTTGATGTTTAAGAATCAAAATGATTTCAGCCAACAGAATTATGTCACAATACCTGGATTGATTCTTCATGGCTGGGTTTCCTTATTCTGTGTAATACTGGTCATGCTGCTGTGCAGAGCATGACATGCTTCCCACTGACAACATGGTACTAGAGTACTGGCTTCACTCCAGTATTAACATAATCATTTCTGGTACCACAGGGAAATTGTACTACCTCTTTATGCTGGATGAAGTGTCTTAAATAGGCATTTAATTTATTCATTTTAACAGTTGCTTTTGTTGAATAAATACCAACTGCTTATTAAAAACCTATTTATTGAAGATAAGCAGCTATATCGTAGACACATATCAAATTTATGGTTACTAAATCTCACTTAATATATTTTGAACATTCTATTGGTTTTTAACATTCTGTAACAAGATGACTACATTCATTCTAACCCTTCAAATAAAAATAGCTGCTATTGAATAAATATGGATTGTTTTCCCTCTCAGGCTTATTTACACAATGTTAAAAATTATATAATAGTTACCTACTCTATCTTATTCTTAGCAGCTCAATTTGTTCAATAAATATATTTTAATATTCAAGTTGTAGTATAAGATGCCTGCTAAGAAGAGCTTAAATAGAAACAGAAACAGAACCATCTTTGTTTATGAGATGCAAGCTAGCCATTCATCTAAACTTTACCAACCAATGAGGTACTATCTAAAAATATTTTCATCTATTTAAGGTTGATATTATTGGTTGCAGAGAGATTTGGTAGCCAACATGATTCTTCTCTATCATTTAAGCCCATAGCATAATAAGTGATAACATTAAATGGTCAGGTGAAAATAATAGATTCACCTGTAAAAACACTTGCATAAGAAAAAAAATCCTGGGAAATCAACTGAAAATAGACTTAGTTAATGGAGCTCAATGGAGCTCATAACAATTTCAAAAGTCTCCTGCTTTGGGGGAGTTGAAGCAGCACCATGATTACTAAATTGCATATACATGCCAACTGGTGAATTGCAAATCACCTTCAAGGCTGTGTGGCATATTTGATAACTGGAGAGCATGCAGACATAAAATCAAAGCAAACATGGAAATTCTTTTTTCCTCAGACTTATTTAAAAGCACTGGAGGCTTGCTCTCTTTTTCATGTCTTCTGGGTTGATGTTTAAGAATCAAAATGATTTCAGCCAACAGAATTATGTCACAATACCTGGATTGATTCTTCATGGCTGGGTTTCCTTATTCTGTGTAATACTGGTCATGCTGCTGTGCAGAGCATGACATGCTTCCCACTGACAACATGGTACTAGAGTACTGGCTTCACTCCAGTATTAACATAATCATTTCTGGTACCACAGGGAAATTGTACTACCTCTTTATGCTGGATGAAGTGTCTTAAATAGGCATTTAATTTATTCATTTTAACAGTTGCTTTTGTTGAATAAATACCAACTGCTTATTAAAAACCTATTTATTGAAGATAAGCAGCTATATCGTAGACACATATCAAATTTATGGTTACTAAATCTCACTTAATATATTTTGAACATTCTATTGGTTTTTAACATTCTGTAACAAGATGACTACATTCATTCTAACCCTTCAAATAAAAATAGCTGCTATTGAATAAATATGGATTGTTTTCCCTCTCAGGCTTATTTACACAATGTTAAAAATTATATAATAGTTACCTACTCTATCTTATTCTTAGCAGCTCAATTTTTCAATAAATATATTTTTAATATTCCATTCATTTATGATCAACAGAGATTAAGTATCTTATTAAAACCAAATAAAAATGTGAGATATTTATGACATTCTTTGTAATATGTTACCCACAATTCCTCTTAATCTCCTAGTAGCTATCCTCGGAAGAACTTGAAACTCTGTTGCAAAAATGAAGACAGAAAAAAAAATGAAAGAAAGAAAAAATTTATTTAATTTTCTTTAGAACAAAGTCATGTAAAATAACTAAACTCTCTGGGCAGTGATCCAATTTACAAATTAGTACCTAGAATTCTCACCCAAGAAACAATGTACAAGAAAGTTTTGTCTTTTTGGAATGTGTTATGCTCTCATTCATGAAGCTGATAGCAATTCTACATGCCTCCACTCTACAGATGAATAACTGAATTTTTTCTAAGATGCAACACTGGTATTTTAGTATTATTATTATTATTTTGCATTGTTGGTTTTGAGGTGAGAATAGCCTGTTTCTTTTCATATGGCTGTTGACATTTCTAGGGCTTTGATCATGAGAAGAAGCTACATAAAATGTAGCTTTTTCCATACCTACTTGTGGGCTATGTAGTGAGACAACTGTAATTTGAATTGTTTTTCACTGATTTCTTATATTTGCTGATTGAAAAACAATGTTAGAGATGCGTTTCTGGTTTTTATTTTTAAGTCCATCTTGCTGGCTTCATTTTTTAGAGCAGAGTTGTAAGCACAAGCCACACAATTTATAAGCATAGAATGCACAGATTCCAGCTGTTGTAAAATAAACTATGTTATCTGTTTTGAGAGTGTTTTAAGATATCAAGAAACTAACTTCATATGCAGGATTGACATTTTACAGTGGGAATTGTAAATGAGTTACTAACAGGAAACAAGATATTTAGGTAAGAATAATCAAGTTAGTATATAGCTCTATTTGGTCTCCACAATATCTCCAGTGAGGGTAACTTCCTCCCACTGGGCATTAGAATATTTTCATGAGGTCATTCAACAATAAAGGCATTATTCTACATATTGTTCTAAATCCTTTGATACAGTTTATTTCATTACTGAGAGATTTGACTGAATCCTCTTTGGTAAAAGTCATGAAAAACTTGTTATATATTTTTTCTATATCCTTTTGACTCTCTTGATGATTATCTTCTCTAGTCAGATATAATGTAAGCATTGTCTAGGGAGTTGAGGTTTTTCCTGGCAGACCATTTTACAAAGGTCAGTAGAGCAAGGGATTATCCCTGATTGGTTAGGTAGAAGCTAGCACTTCAAAAGAGCCTTCCACTTGATTTGCTCTTTGTGCATTCACTTATAATCAGTGGGATATAAAGATTACATCCTTGTATCTATTCCAAGTTCCGTTTTCTTTGCAATAGTATTGACTTATTCATGAGTCTATGTAACCATTAAAGGTATTATTGTATTCCCAAATCCTGTATTCTAAGAAATCTGAGTGTCCTTTCGACGACTAAGAGAATAGATGGGTCTACCTCTCTTAAATCGTATTGACTTGGATTCCTGTTGGGAAAATCACCATTGGTAGCTGTTTATACATATTATAGAATTGTCCGGTGGTGATTTTGAACAAGCAAAAGGACTGCATTTCTAGGGCTTTGATCATGAGAAGAAGCTACATAAAATGTAGCTTTTTCCATACCTACTTGTGGGCTATGTAGTGAGACAACTGTAATTTGAATTGTTTTTCACTGATTTCTTATATTTGCTGATTGAAAAACAATGTTAGAGATGCGTTTCTGGTTTTTATTTTTAAGTCCATCTTGCTGGCTTCATTTTTTAGAGCAGAGTTGTAAGCACAAGCCACACAATTTATAAGCATAGAATGCACAGATTCCAGCTGTTGTAAAATAAACTATGTTATCTGTTTTGAGAGTGTTTTAAGATATCAAGAAACTAACTTCATATGCAGGATTGACATTTTACAGTGGGAATTGTAAATGAGTTACTAACAGGAAACAAGATATTTAGGTAAGAATAATCAAGTTAGTATATAGCTCTATTTGGTCTCCACAATATCTCCAGTGAGGGTAACTTCCTCCCACTGGGCATTAGAATATTTTCATGAGGTCATTCAACAATAAAGGCATTATTCTACATATTGTTCTAAATCCTTTGATACAGTTTATTTCATTACTGAGAGATTTGACTGAATCCTCTTTGGTAAAAGTCATGAAAAACTTGTTATATATTTTTTCTATATCCTTTTGACTCTCTTGATGATTATCTTCTCTAGTCAGATATAATGTAAGCATTGTCTAGGGAGTTGAGGTTTTTCCTGGCAGACCATTTTACAAAGGTCAGTAGAGCAAGGGATTATCCCTGATTGGTTAGGTAGAAGCTAGCACTTCAAAAGAGCCTTCCACTTGATTTGCTCTTTGTGCATTCACTTATAATCAGTGGGATATAAAGATTACATCCTTGTATCTATTCCAAGTTCCGTTTTCTTTGCAATAGTATTGACTTATTCATGAGTCTATGTAACCATTAAAGGTATTATTGTATTCCCAAATCCTGTATTCAAAGAAATCTGGAGTGTCCTTTCGACGACTAAGAGAATAGATGGGTCTACCTCTCTTAAATCGTATTGACTTGGATTCCTGTTGGGAAAATCACCATTGGTAGCTGTTTATACATATTATAGAATTGTCCGGTGGTGATTTTGAACAAGCAAAAGGACTGCATTTTGAAATAAAAATTATTACAGAAATAATAATAGTTTATTAATTTTATGAGCCAGGCCTGAGTTGGAGCACTTCACATATATTATGTCATTTCATTATCAGAACAAAATAGCTGTATCCCATTTATTGATATGAAATCTGAAACTTAGACCAATTAAGTATCTTATGCAAAGTCATACCACTATTATGTGTTGACTTTGATATCAAGAATGAAATCTGTGTGATATCTAAGCCTTTTACTCATTTTGTTATGCTACTATTAATACTTTAAAATGCTTAATTAATCTTTAGAAAATCGAGCTGATACCACATGATAATAAAAATTGGAGACCACTTTTCTGGTTTGGTGTTTAGCATCCTGTGATAATTTGGCCTTTGATCAGCCACTCTGAAGCACTGATCAACTAGAATAAACTACTGAATTATTTTTAATACCAATAATTTTTAGCACTGCAGATATTCATTTGTAATAACATCTATTGCATTGGGTAAGATCACAATTGCTTGTTTCTTTCTCTGCTACTATGTCCTTTTTGTTGGTATGCTTTCCTAGTACCAAAACTTGTACCCAAAATAATACAAAAAAAAAAAAAGCTCAAACGTTTACAAAAAGTAAGGAAGGAAGGAAATGATAAAAGGAAGAAAGGACTGAAAGAGGAAAGAAGGGAAGAGGGAAAGCAAAAAGGAGAACTTGGGGGACAAAAATGCACCCTAGAGTATGTTTTTTGCTTTTGAAAATCATTCTTTGAATATATAAATTGATTGTGTGTATTTGACTTTAAAAATGTGTATAAAAAATTAGTGGAAACAGATTTTAAACTAGGAGTGTTATTGCCTCATGCCAAGTATGTCTTTGATATTGCCAGAGACAAACATTTAGAGCTAATTTCTTTTAATTGAATATTTATTCCCCATTTGGCACAAGTTCATCTACTAATAGGTCCAATAGTTACATGATTGCATGTGTTAAATTGACATGAATAGTTCCATTATTGGGGGAAAAAATTGACCAAATAGCTACAAAACTCTGTCTCATTTAATACTATATGATAATTTTGAAAAGATAGTGTAAGAGACTGAAACAATGAAATAACCTGTATATTAACAATAGATTATGTGTCAAATGCATTAAAATTCTGAGCAAATGAAGGATATGAATAAGACAGGAAGTCCTTCTTATATTTTGGGGAAATGGAACAAAGTTCTAAAACAAAGAGATGAAAAACATAGAGGATGTGAATTTATTTGGGAAGTGTACCTGTAACTCAAAGTTTGACAAGTCATCCAATCGATTTCATCATACCCTTCCTTTTTATCTGAGCCAGATGGCCCTTCCTTAATTAATATGAACACACAATTCCAAAGGGTTCATTGCAGTCTCCCCATGGCTCAGCTGTGCCACAAATGATTCTCACATCTGGGAGAAAATATTGTCTTCCTGCTATTACCAGAAGCTTCCAAACAACCTTCATTGTGACGCTGTCTCCCACTTTTTCCTTAGACTAATTATCTTTCCAAAATAATCAGAATTGTAATTTAAATATTACAGTACATAATTAACCACACTTGTTGGCAAAGAATGAGAAATTGTGGCTTAAGGCAAGCATCAAAATTAGTATATACAATCAGGAATACATCTTGTAGCGTGGAAGTGTCATCTGGCTAGTACACATAGAAGAGCAGACAGGAGCAGAGCTGAGTGACCTGAGCCTTCTCTGATGATGGATGGCCTAGGGTAAGGTTTCTGAAATCCCAGGCACCATCAGCCTGCTATTGCTTATTTCCAATGTGTTGTTTTTCTATTACTCTAGGTTAAGCTTAACTATAGCTCCCCAGTGACCAGGTCTTTCATCCTCTTAGAAGTCTCTGTCTCCTTTTAAGTGTCAGCATTTGTAGGTATTTGTTGTTTTTATTGTTTCTGTCTTGGCTTGATGGCCAGTGGTGAAGGGTTCTCAGCCTGGCTGTCTCCAACATAGTCTAGAAAAGTGGCATGGCTGTGAACTCTGAGCCTTTATGTACTCGGCAAACAATCGCTGATCAATACTATATGATAGAATTGACATGAATAGTTCCATTATTGGGGAAAAATTGACCAAATAGCTACAAAACTCTGTCTCATTTAATACTATATGATAATTTTGAAAAGATAGTGTAAGAGACTGAAACAATGAAATAACCTGTATATTAACAATAGATTATGTGTCAAATGCATTAAAATTCTGAGCAAATGAAGGATATGAATAAGACAGGAAGTCCTTCTTATATTTTGGGGAAATGGAACAAAGTTCTAAAACAAAGAGATGAAAAACATAGAGGATGTGAATTTATTTGGGAAGTGTACCTGTAACTCAAAGTTTGACAAGTCATCCAATCGATTTCATCATACCCTTCCTTTTTATCTGAGCCAGATGGCCCTTCCTTAATTAATATGAACACACAATTCCAAAGGGTTCATTGCAGTCTCCCCATGGCTCAGCTGTGCCACAAATGATTCTCACATCTGGGAGAAAATATTGTCTTCCTGCTATTACCAGAAGCTTCCAAACAACCTTCATTGTGACGCTGTCTCCCACTTTTTCCTTAGACTAATTATCTTTCCAAAATAATCAGAATTGTAATTTAAATATTACAGTACATAATTAACCACACTTGTTGGCAAAGAATGAGAAATTGTGGCTTAAGGCAAGCATCAAAATTAGTATATACAATCAGGAATACATCTTGTAGCGTGGAAGTGTCATCTGGCTAGTACACATAGAAGAGCAGACAGGAGCAGAGCTGAGTGACCTGAGCCTTCTCTGATGATGGATGGCCTAGGGTAAGGTTTCTGAAATCCCAGGCACCATCAGCCTGCTATTGCTTATTTCCAATGTGTTGTTTTTCTATTACTCTAGGTTAAGCTTAACTATAGCTCCCCAGTGACCAGGTCTTTCATCCTCTTAGAAGTCTCTGTCTCCTTTTAAGTGTCAGCATTTGTAGGTATTTGTTGTTTTTATTGTTTCTGTCTTGGCTTGATGGCCAGTGGTGAAGGGTTCTCAGCCTGGCTGTCTCCAACGCATAGTCTAGAAAAGTGGCATGGCTGTGAACTCTGAGCCTTTATGTACTGGACATAAGAGGAGGAGGGAAAGATGGCAAATAAGCTGCAATTAGGTTCCTGTGGGCTGCAGGGCCAAAAATCATCTGCAAGCTGTTGAATTGTGAGACAGTGTTAAACCTTGCTGACCGTGAGAGAAGGGAATAGGTACCCCAAGCACAGCAGAGAGGTTCTCTTTGGGTTTCACCCAAACCTGGACTTACCAAGATTTCTGTGATATTGTTAATTTTCAATACTATGTAGTTGAAGAGTTTACCAGAGCTATGCCAACATGATGGCTCTAAATCATTCATCACCAGGACCTGTGTACTGATATGAATGCTAAAAGAAAATATATCATTTCTTCTTCATTTAGTAGAACAAAAAGCAATGTCTAGCGGTAGCCTGGTTTTTCATAAGAAGCAGAAGGAATCGACCAAAGTATAAGTTGAAGAAAAGAGGAAAATGAAACAAGGAATAAAACCAGAAAATCAGTGATGATTTGACAATCAAGTGCAGCCTTTTGATTTGCATCATTGTTAACTCTGTGAACTTGATAAGAACCTTTGGCCCATATTTGCAGTTTCCCTGCTGAGGCAGCATACTCACTCTTGTGCTCTCATCCTTTTTGATGGTTGTTGTTATTCTGTCATTCCCTTGGGTTCCATTTTTGTTGTTTCTGTTTCATGAAAGGGCATACTATAATGGATCCATTCATAGCAGTTTTTTAATTGGGTCCATTGCTTTGCCATGAGAGGAGAGTTGAATACCAGCATTATTCATTGAGATCTTTGCACTTTTATTGAACGTGAAAGATAATGGCTCTGGCAGCTCTGTTCTAATAAGGTCTTCCCCTTAATGACCTTAGAGGGTAAATTAGAAAAAATGGCTGCAGTTGGTGCTTCTTGATTGGGTCCATTTTTCTTGCCCAGAGGATGTAAATGTTGTTAGCCTTGTCCAATTAGATACCACCTCTTCCTTAGAAATTGAATACTTTTATGTAGATTTCACCTTAAACTGCATAGGAATGTGGATGATTGCATCTGACTATACCCAAGTCTGAGAGTAAGCTGAGCTGATAATTGAAAGAACCATGTGATTAATTTCCCTTTGAGTGTAAGTAACATTAAATATCACTTTTCTTCCAGTATTTTCAAAATTAAGATTTATTTGTTCAGTACTCAGAAAATACTCATTTATCCTCATTTTTTTAAAATATGAACAATTATAATAGATGCCTATTTTTTCCAGTATTTAGCAACCAATTTTATAGATAATTAAATTATGCTAACAAGAAGATTAGTCAACGTTTAATGTGAAACTGTATTGTTGAGTTCATTGTATATGTATTTTATGCTATTAAATATAACAACTAGAAGTTTATGTATATTAAAATACCTATATCCACTTGCACCCATGGATATTAAACAATTAACCCACTTTTCATGGGTAATCAACCCACAATAATTTGGTTTGGGTGTTCATTACCCAGATTAATTCAAATAAAAAAAGTGAGGCAGTGAGGCAGAAATTGGATAAGTGGATACTATCTAATCCCAACTGTCTTAATTTTCCATAGGGATTTCTGAATTGGATTTTGACAAAATACCTCTCTTCGTTACAACCCCTCTGATCAGATACATTGTGATTTTTCTCTATTTCTTAAAATAAATTATTCTTCCACAAATTGTGTGGAATTTGTAGTCTTCAAAATTCTCAAGGACTAAGATTATAAAAATTTCCAATCCCCTCCAGAATACCTTAAATTTATTTTTATTTACATATATATTTCTGCATGCAATGCACACAAAAAATAAACATATATTAGAAGTTCTTAATGTTATATTTAATTTTTAGATTTTTAGCAAAATTACAATTTTTCAACAGTGATGCTTAGTTCTTCCCACTGTCTTTATAGATCCTAGGTACTGTCAATTAATCAATGACCAAAAGAACTAAAAGAAACATTTGTCACCACAGGGTATCAGGTTCATTTGATAAATCAACTCTACTCAAAAGGCCAACACATGTGCTCCTTCTAATAATAATCAATAAATAGGAAGATTGGGTTTTTACGTATATTTGGATATATCCATATGTAAAAAAACATATAGTTGAAAGTAGCCTAAATAGCCAACACTATGAAGTAAATAAGTCTGTCCAATTAGATACCACCTCTTCCTTAGAAATTGAATACTTTTATGTAGATTTCACCTTAAACTGCATAGGAATGTGGATGATTGCATCTGACTATACCCAAGTCTGAGAGTAAGCTGAGCTGATAATTGAAAGAACCATGTGATTAATTTCCCTTTGAGTGTAAGTAACATTAAATATCACTTTTCTTCCAGTATTTTCAAAATTAAGATTTATTTGTTCAGTACTCAGAAAATACTCATTTATCCTCATTTTTTTAAAATATGAACAATTATAATAGATGCCTATTTTTTCCAGTATTTAGCAACCAATTTTATAGATAATTAAATTATGCTAACAAGAAGATTAGTCAACGTTTAATGTGAAACTGTATTGTTGAGTTCATTGTATATGTATTTTATGCTATTAAATATAACAACTAGAAGTTTATGTATATTAAAATACCTATATCCACTTGCACCCATGGATATTAAACAATTAACCCACTTTTCATGGGTAATCAACCCACAATAATTTGGTTTGGGTGTTCATTACCCAGATTAATTCAAATAAAAAAAGTGAGGCAGTGAGGCAGAAATTGGATAAGTGGATACTATCTAATCCCAACTGTCTTAATTTTCCATAGGGATTTCTGAATTGGATTTTGACAAAATACCTCTCTTCGTTACAACCCCTCTGATCAGATACATTGTGATTTTTCTCTATTTCTTAAAATAAATTATTCTTCCACAAATTGTGTGGAATTTGTAGTCTTCAAAATTCTCAAGGACTAAGATTATAAAAATTTCCAATCCCCTCCAGAATACCTTAAATTTATTTTTATTTACATATATATTTCTGCATGCAATGCACACAAAAATAAACATATATTAGAAGTTCTTAATGTTATATTTAATTTTTAGATTTTTAGCAAAATTACAATTTTTCAACAGTGATGCTTAGTTCTTCCCACTGTCTTTATAGATCCTAGGTACTGTCAATTAATCAATGACCAAAAGAACTAAAAGAAACATTTGTCACCACAGGGTATCAGGTTCATTTGATAAATCAACTCTACTCAAAAGGCCAACACATGTGCTCCTTCTAATAATAATCAATAAATAGGAAGATTGGGTTTTTACGTATATTTGGATATATCCATATGTAAAAAAACATATAGTTGAAAGTAGCCTAAATAGCCAACACTATGAGAATGTTAAATATTCTCCTTTATGTCTGTCTTATGCAAGCATCCATTTAAAATAATCTTTATAAAAACTATTTAATAACATGGACAATGCTTATACATTATGCCAGCAGCTCTCAAACCTGGTTGCATGTTACAATCAGTGAGGGGGCTCTTGAAAAATTAAATATTGCTAATCTCAACCTCTAGGGATTCTGATTTAATTGGTCTTGAGTGGGATATGAGCAGAATTATACTTTAAAATGTCAGTAGGTTGCTATTTTCCACAATAACCAGGATTCAGAGTTGTAAATAATAGTATTTGTTGGTGTTGTTTAGTCACTAAGTCATATTTAACTCTTTGCAACCCTGTGGACTGTAGCCCTCCAGGCTTCTCTATCCATGCATTTATTCAGGCAAGAATACTGGAATAGGCTGCCATTTCCTATTCCAAGGGATCACCTTGACCCAGGGATCAAACCTGCATCTCATGCATTGGCAAGCAGATTATTTACCACTAAACCACCAGGGAAGCCCCTAAAAATAATTCGTGTTAATAATCCCTCATAACTTGGGAATGAGAAGGAGATAAATAAAGAAATGATTTAAAAAATATGTCATTGGGTTTATAAGTTTGGATATTTTTCTTCATGTTATATTTAAGCACTGTATATATTTTTGATGAATTTATTATTTAACATGAAATTAAAGACAAGTAACAAAAATATTCAAAAGCATATTTTTGAAAACAAGATCTTAGTGATACATGTTTAGGAGCAATTATAGGCAATATACTAAGATCAAGATGTATTTGACAGTATAATATTCCTTCCACACAAGCATGACCAGTGATGCTTAGTTCTTCCCACTGTCTTTATAGATCCTAGGTACTGTCAATTAATCAATGACCAAAAGAACTAAAAGAAACATTTGTCACCACAGGGTATCAGGTTCATTTGATAAATCAACTCTACTCAAAAGGCCAACACATGTGCTCCTTCTAATAATAATCAATAAATAGGAAGATTGGGTTTTTACGTATATTTGGATATATCCATATGTAAAAAAACATATAGTTGAAAGTAGCCTAAATAGCCAACACTATGAGAATGTTAAATATTCTCCTTTATGTCTGTCTTATGCAAGCATCCATTTAAAATAATCTTTATAAAAACTATTTAATAACATGGACAATGCTTATACATTATGCCAGCAGCTCTCAAACCTGGTTGCATGTTACAATCAGTGAGGGGGCTCTTGAAAAATTAAATATTGCTAATCTCAACCTCTAGGGATTCTGATTTAATTGGTCTTGAGTGGGATATGAGCAGAATTATACTTTAAAATGTCAGTAGGTTGCTATTTTCCACAATAACCAGGATTCAGAGTTGTAAATAATAGTATTTGTTGGTGTTGTTTAGTCACTAAGTCATATTTAACTCTTTGCAACCCTGTGGACTGTAGCCCTCCAGGCTTCTCTATCCATGCATTTATTCAGGCAAGAATACTGGAATAGGCTGCCATTTCCTATTCCAAGGGATCACCTTGACCCAGGGATCAAACCTGCATCTCATGCATTGGCAAGCAGATTATTTACCACTAAACCACCAGGGAAGCCCCTAAAAATAATTCGTGTTAATAATCCCTCATAACTTGGGAATGAGAAGGAGATAAATAAAGAAATGATTTAAAAAATATGTCATTGGGTTTATAAGTTTGGATATTTTTCTTCATGTTATATTTAAGCACTGTATATATTTTTGATGAATTTATTATTTAACATGAAATTAAAGACAAGTAACAAAAATATTCAAAAGCATATTTTTGAAAACAAGATCTTAGTGATACATGTTTAGGAGCAATTATAGGCAATATACTAAGATCAAGATGTATTTGACAGTATAATATTCCTTCCACACAAGCATGAAATCTAACACACTCTCTTGTATTTAGACCATGATTCACAGATAGAAATACAATGTTATGCTTGAAGGACTGGGTTATAATTATATGTACCTCTTCTGGTCAGAATTTTGGAACCCACATAGAATGAACATGATATGCATAATCAAAACATGTTGATGAATCATTAAGTAAAGAATTTTCAACCACAAGCTGCTTTACCTGGATTTACATATCCTTATCAGTATTAAAAAGCAGAGGCATCACTTTTGTGACAAAGGTCCATATAGCCAAAGCTATGGTTTTGCCAGTAGTCATGTACATATTGTGAGAGTTGGATGGTAAAGAAGGCTGAGCACCCAAGAATTGATGCTTTCCAACTATGGTGCTGGAGGAGACTGTGAGAGTCCCTTGAACAGCAAGGAGATTAAATCAGTCAATCTTAAAGGAAATCAACCGTAAATGTTCACTGAAAGGACTGATGCTCAACTTGAAGCTCCAATACTTTGGCCACATGATGCAAAGAGCTGACCCATTGGAAATGATCCTGATGCTGGGAAATATTAAGGGCAGGATGAAAAGGGGGTAACAGAGGATGAGATGGTTGGATGGCATCACTGACTCAATGGACATGAGTTTGAGGAAACTGTGATATAGTGAAGGATAGGGAAGTCTGGCTTGTTGCAGTCTATGGGGTTGCAGAATGTTGGACATGACTTAGTGACTGAACAGCAACCACGACAAATCAGTTTTAACAAATCCGTTTCTCTAAGAACTGTCAGAAGTTTCTTCAAGATGATATTCTTATAATAACATCTCATTTTTTGTTTGAGTTTCTTAACAGGAAAAATATGTCTCTTCTATATTGTTATTTTTTAAATAAACTTTTTTGAGTCCACAATTCTAGGTTGACTTTCTTTTTGCCAATGCGAAGACAATTTACCCTAATTCTTTTCAGCTACCTAAATTACTGCTTTTGGATTTCTTCCATGTAACTGCTTTTCTTATATTTTGCTCTTAGAAGCCTTTGGATATTTTGTGGTAGAGGTCAGGGGGTTTTCTTCAATTTTACTACAATGTTTATAGGTCTGAATTTGTTCTTTATTTAGCCTACTTGGAACTCATTAGAATTCTCAAAATTGAGAATTGATTTCTTAATTAATTCCAAATAATTCTTATCTACTAACTTTTTGAGGATTGCCTTTCCTCTATTCTCTCTTCTTTCATTCATTCAAAGTATCTTTTATTCTACTCTTCTGGTCAGAATTTTGGAACCCACATAGAATGAACATGATATGCATAATCAAAACATGTTGATGAATCATTAAGTAAAGAATTTTCAACCACAAGCTGCTTTACCTGGATTTACATATCCTTATCAGTATTAAAAAGCAGAGGCATCACTTTTGTGACAAAGGTCCATATAGCCAAAGCTATGGTTTTGCCAGTAGTCATGTACATATTGTGAGAGTTGGATGGTAAAGAAGGCTGAGCACCCAAGAATTGATGCTTTCCAACTATGGTGCTGGAGGAGACTGTGAGAGTCCCTTGAACAGCAAGGAGATTAAATCAGTCAATCTTAAAGGAAATCAACCGTAAATGTTCACTGAAAGGACTGATGCTCAACTTGAAGCTCCAATACTTTGGCCACATGATGCAAAGAGCTGACCCATTGGAAATGATCCTGATGCTGGGAAATATTAAGGGCAGGATGAAAAGGGGGTAACAGAGGATGAGATGGTTGGATGGCATCACTGACTCAATGGACATGAGTTTGAGGAAACTGTGATATAGTGAAGGATAGGGAAGTCTGGCTTGTTGCAGTCTATGGGGTTGCAGAATGTTGGACATGACTTAGTGACTGAACAGCAACCACGACAAATCAGTTTTAACAAATCCGTTTCTCTAAGAACTGTCAGAAGTTTCTTCAAGATGATATTCTTATAATAACATCTCATTTTTTGTTTGAGTTTCTTAACAGGAAAAATATGTCTCTTCTATATTGTTATTTTTTAAATAAACTTTTTTGAGTCCACAATTCTAGGTTGACTTTCTTTTTGCCAATGCGAAGACAATTTACCCTAATTCTTTTCAGCTACCTAAATTACTGCTTTTGGATTTCTTCCATGTAACTGCTTTTCTTATATTTTGCTCTTAGAAGCCTTTGGATATTTTGTGGTAGAGGTCAGGGGGTTTTCTTCAATTTTACTACAATGTTTATAGGTCTGAATTTGTTCTTTATTTAGCCTACTTGGAACTCATTAGAATTCTCAAAATTGAGAATTGATTTCTTAATTAATTCCAAATAATTCTTATCTACTAACTTTTTGAGGATTGCCTTTCCTCTATTCTCTCTTCTTTCATTCTATGATTACAAGATAGTATACCTTTGGGTTCTCTTCATCCTGCTACTTCTTTCAATGTTTTTCATATTTTCCATCAACTTAATTCAGTTGACTGGATTCTTAATGATTTCTTAAACTACATTCCCTGGTCAACAATTCCTCACTTACCTTTGCCTTTTATTGTCAATGATTATGTATTTCATTTCCAGTAGTTTTATTTGGTTCTTTTCAAATCTTCTTGAGCATTTTCAACAACTCTGATTCCTTGTTCATGTTTTAGAGCCAGTTATTTATTTCTTTGAATGTTTTTGTACATGTTCCCTTCAAAATTAGGTCTAAGTATAATACTCAGTATTTATTTTCTTAGTAGTTTTTTCACTCATGGAGGCTCATTTCCTTTCACATTTGATAGTTTTCTTTCTATTGTGAGCCTGTATTTACCAGGATTCAATCTATACATATTCCAAAAAACTTAAATTGAGGGATTTCTTTCCTGAGTGTATCTGTTTGTTTCAGTGGGACATCAGCAGCCTATTCTTAATTCAGTCTCTTGTCTTGGAGTTTCTCGAACTTCAGTTTTCCTCTGATCTCCTAATAGACACACCTGAAGCTCGATTTATAACTGCAATTCTCAGAGTAGGCTCTCACTATTGTTCTTGTTACTTTCCCATCTGTTCCCTTTTCCTTGCTACAGACAGGAGGCTATTTTTAGTTACTATGCCTTTGCTGAGAAGGGGACTCTAGTCAGCTATCCAAATTTATGTCCAGGCAGGGGAGAGGGCTCCTCATTTTGACCTTGTTTCCACACTTTTCAAAGATCAAAGGCTTACCTCTAAGTACATTTCAGTTGTATTGATCTATGTTCCAAGGACTTAAAAAAGTGCTACAGGTAGACAGAGCAGAACACCACTCACCTCTCTCTCAAACTGTTTCATTAATATATCTGAAAAGTAAATTTGCATATTTTTCACAGAAATGTTTCTCTTGTGTTTGTTGTCTCTTAAATCCACATGTTTTCAGATTTTTTCTAAGCCTCCTTTCAATCTCACGCTTGAAGAGTTGTTTCCACTAGGCCAAAGACCAGAAATTAATGTTTGTCTTCATTTATTTTTGTCTTATTAGGTTTAACTCATTGTCTTACCCTATTGAGTTCTCTTAGGAGTATAATATACTACTTGTGATTGCTCCCAACTTTGAAGCATTTGCAGTTAGTCTTGACTGGATTCTTAATGATTTCTTAAACTACATTCCCTGGTCAACAATTCCTCACTTACCTTTGCCTTTTATTGTCAATGATTATGTATTTCATTTCCAGTAGTTTTATTTGGTTCTTTTCAAATCTTCTTGAGCATTTTCAACAACTCTGATTCCTTGTTCATGTTTTAGAGCCAGTTATTTATTTCTTTGAATGTTTTTGTACATGTTCCCTTCAAAATTAGGTCTAAGTATAATACTCAGTATTTATTTTCTTAGTAGTTTTTTCACTCATGGAGGCTCATTTCCTTTCACATTTGATAGTTTTCTTTCTATTGTGAGCCTGTATTTACCAGGATTCAATCTATACATATTCCAAAAAACTTAAATTGAGGGATTTCTTTCCTGAGTGTATCTGTTTGTTTCAGTGGGACATCAGCAGCCTATTCTTAATTCAGTCTCTTGTCTTGGAGTTTCTCGAACTTCAGTTTTCCTCTGATCTCCTAATAGACACACCTGAAGCTCGATTTATAACTGCAATTCTCAGAGTAGGCTCTCACTATTGTTCTTGTTACTTTCCCATCTGTTCCCTTTTCCTTGCTACAGACAGGAGGCTATTTTTAGTTACTATGCCTTTGCTGAGAAGGGGACTCTAGTCAGCTATCCAAATTTATGTCCAGGCAGGGGAGAGGGCTCCTCATTTTGACCTTGTTTCCACACTTTTCAAAGATCAAAGGCTTACCTCTAAGTACATTTCAGTTGTATTGATCTATGTTCCAAGGACTTAAAAAAGTGCTACAGGTAGACAGAGCAGAACACCACTCACCTCTCTCTCAAACTGTTTCATTAATATATCTGAAAAGTAAATTTGCATATTTTTCACAGAAATGTTTCTCTTGTGTTTGTTGTCTCTTAAATCCACATGTTTTCAGATTTTTTCTAAGCCTCCTTTCAATCTCACGCTTGAAGAGTTGTTTCCACTAGGCCAAAGACCAGAAATTAATGTTTGTCTTCATTTATTTTTGTCTTATTAGGTTTAACTCATTGTCTTACCCTATTGAGTTCTCTTAGGAGTATAATATACTACTTGTGATTGCTCCCAACTTTGAAGCATTTGCAGTTAGTCAATATTTTATATCCCCTAAAAGTTTTTCTAAGTTAAATTTCAGAAATATATAGCAAGATTTAATTTTGGTGTTGTAAATTTTAAGTTCCCATCACCAAAGATACGTTTAAAGCCTGTGCATGTTTTCTCCTAGCTATAATATATTAAAGATAAACTTGTTCAGCCAAGGTGAAGATTTAAGTGCCAGGATATACATATATAAGAAGTAAAATATGCATGTAGATGAAAACACTGCAGGCTGGATTAAAATGCAAATTCACTTAAAGTCATATAATTACACACAAACAGGCTGGGTTGGCTAGTTAAAATTTAACTATTTCTAACATACATTTAAAAAATCTTTGAAAAATTTGATACAATATTGAGGATGAATGTTGCAGTAAATTCACTTCACCTCTAATAATTTTTGTCAATTTTCTCTCATTACCTTAATTAATTTGGTTGCTAATTTTAGCACATGAAGTATAAAAGAAAATTTAAACAAAACACAATTTGTTTTAACTGTGCCTATTAAATTAACTTTTAAAAAAGAGACTCATTTGTTCACCAATCTTTATTATCTAGTTTATTTGTCATATTATACTAACTGTTCCTGGAGAAGGAAATGGCAGCACACTCCAATATTCTTGATGAGAGAATGTCATGGACAGAGGAGCCTGCTGGGCTACAGTCCATGGGGTCACAGAGAGGCAGATATGACTTAGTGATTAAGCAAAAATTTTAAGTGTTCTCTGCCATCATGAGGCTTAATGAAGAAGCATATATAAATATATAAATAATGACAACTGAATAAGTAACAAAACATGCAAGATTAAGGGAAATACTATGAGAAAAGAACATTTAAAAGGTAATTCTTTGAGGTGATGGTTGCTGTCATAATAAATTGGTTGGTAAGAAGAGACTTAACTGGAAAAAAAAAAAAAGACATTTGGGCAGAAACATGATGCATGCTTACATGTGGGGAAACAAAACGCAAAAGCCCTAAGACATGAGACTATATTCGATAGAGTAGAATTGCAATATAATAAATTATTTTATCCACAATCATTATTTCTGTGCTATTAATATCCTGGTCTATTGATACATGTTTGTTTTTTATTAAATATACTATTTTAAATTTAGGGTGCTTTTATATTGGGATGGGTTCTTCATTCCCTTTTGTAAATTGTGCTAATAATGCTGTTATACACAATATTACAAATATATTGCTTTTCTGGTTAAACTTAAAATGCTTTATGTTCACCTGCAAAAAAAATCACAATTGTGAGTAAGACAACATATAATTTAATTTGAGAAATATTGTCTTTAGAATTTTCAGGACTTTCATTCATAACCACATTTTTTCTTGGTAAATATTTTTGCATTGTTTATGTAAGCCTCATAGATTGCAGTGGTATTTTATAACTTATTTACTCAGCAAGATACTTACATGTAACATCTAACATATGCCAGATACTCTGTTTCATGTTAAAGATGTATAGGATTATAATCAAAACATAACTGTAACTACTTTTGGTGCCGTAAACATATAGTATAAGAGAGAGATTATTAAGCAAGAAATCAGGGTGGAACGGTAGCAAAGCAGAGAGTCCTAAATCACTGTAGAGCTATTGTTGAAGTCTTCCTTGGAAAAAAGTCATCTATGAAATATGAAAAAAAAAAAAAAAAACAACAAAAAAAAGAGTAGGAGTTTTTCGAAAGACAGTAATGGTTTAGCTACAAGGAAGTCTTCCAGTCAAAAAAGAATTACATTTAAAAGTCTAAACTGATAATGAGAGATAAGTAAAGCTGTTGTAGAAGGGGCAGGGTCCTAACCTCTAAACCTATATCATTGCTATTTTGAATGTAATGGTTTCCTTTTTCTTCAATTATTTTCTAGTTGATTATTATTTATAGCCCAAAATTGCATTTTTTTCTGTTTTGTACCTACTGACTTCATTAAATGACTTATTTAAATTTTGGAGACAACTCTTTGCTTCTTTTTCATCAGTAAGATGTGTGTGTAAAACAACTGTTACAAATAGCAAAGCTTAAGCGCTTTGTAGCTTGCCATTAAAGAAAAAAGTTTTCCTTTTTGTTTCGTTTTTGCTTTTGTTTCAATCTATGATGTTACAGGTTGGAAAGGTGAAGCTCTGTCATTGTTGGCCTCCAAGGTCACATTGGCAAGGGAAGAGAAACTGGAGAATTATGAAAGCTGCTGGAGAATTATAGACTACGCATTAATGAGGTTTCAACATTTTCATCTACAGCATTGTCTCACAACCTCAGCCTACTTGAAGGGAGGCTGGATGATACAGTAATTTTGTAAATCATAAACTTAGCATCATAGACACAAGACTGTTTTTTCTGTCACAATGTATATTAAAATTATTCAACCACCCAAAAGCACATAGATATATTTTTCTAGCATACATATTTTATATACTTCGTGTGCTTTTTTCCTCTGTCTTTTAGAGGCACTTTTTGTTTCCTATTATCTCTGCATCTATGAATAATCTACACTCTACCAGTAGACAGCCTACTACCTATTTTTTCTCAGCATAAAGTCCTGTCACACTTTCTACCTGTTTTTCTCTCTTTTTTTTTCCATTTTAAAGTACTTTTTTTCATCTTCATTTGCAAACCCCGACTTACCTCAGTTTGACAAATGAATTTTTGACTTTGTGATGATGTGAAAGCAATATGCATTCAATAGAAACTGTACTTCAGATTTTGAAGTTTTCCTGGGCTAGCAATATGCAATAAAATATTCTCTCATGATGTATTGGTACATTCAGCAGTTTAATCATAGTTGTTTTAGATTCATGGTTTGATAATTACAGTATCTTTGTCTGTCTGGTTCTGATGCTTTCTCTATTTCTTCAAATTGTGTCTTTTTGCCTTTTGATATGTCTTGTAATTTTTTTTTCTTGATAGCCATACATCAAACTGGTCAATCCTAAAGGAAATCAACATTGAATATTCATTGGAAGAACTGAAGCTGAAGCTGAAACTCTAATGCTTTGGCCACCTGATGCAAAAGGCTAGCTCATTAGAAACGATCCTTATGTTGGGAAAGACTGAGAGCAGGAGGAGAAGGGGACAACAGAGGATAGATGGTTAGACGGCATCACCAACTCAACGGTTGTTAGTTTGAGCAAACTCGGGGAGATACTGAAGGATAGAGAAGCCTGGTGCGCTGCAATCCATTGGGTTGTAAAGAGTCAGATACGACTTAGCAACTGAAAACATACATGATGTTGTGGATAAATGCAACTGCTATCAACAGGCCTGTAATAATGTGGTGGTGAGGGTGTAAGGGAGCATTCTCTAGTCCTGTGATTAGGTCTCAGGCTTTTAGTGAGCCTTTGCCTTTAGATTTTGAATTTTACAAGTGTTTCTCAGGTTTCTTCCCTGCTTAAATGGGACAAGATTTCTAGAACCAGCAGGAGTGGGTATTTTACTTCCCAAGATCATTTAGGTTCTGATAATACCCAGCAGATTAGGCTCTGGTTAGCTACTTTCTCTTGAGGGTAGGTTTTGCTTTAAAAAAAAAGTTGGAGTGGTCTGTTGTATTTTCAAAATGTATCATTTACCTTCCACTCTGCCAAAAGCTTCAGAGGACTTCTCTCTTTTATTTACTGTGTTAATGTGGTCAAGCCGCTGAAGACAAATTGTACTGTGGGAGTCTCCATGAGTGAGTTTTGTCAAGTTTTTAAGTCTCATAGTTTTTTGCATTGAACCTCCAAAAGTTTATCGGTCACAGTTCATGTTTTACTGCTGAGGCCCTAGTTCCCATGGTAGCATCTATTTTTGAGTCTCTGCTAGAGTAATCTGCAAC
Source organism: Tragulus kanchil (assembly GCA_022376925.1). NCBI lineage: Eukaryota > Metazoa > Chordata > Mammalia > Artiodactyla > Tragulidae > Tragulus > Tragulus kanchil. The sequence continues at coordinate 38,262,970 of JAIOJX010000032.1, forward strand.
TGTATTTCCCCGGTCTTGGGTGCAGCAGTATGCCTTGTGCCTAAATCCTTTCTCTTACAAATTCAAAATGAGTTGTGTTTTCAGCTTTTTTCTTGTTGTCAGGACCTACATAGTAGTGTATTTCAAGCACCTTAATTTGGAACTAGAAACTAGCTTTATTATGATTATATTTTAAGAGATGCTAAATGTCTAAAACTCACTACATTTGTTTGCAACAATGATGCAGTCTTTTATGACTATATGCTAGTTTAGTAGTGTTTGAAAAAACATAAAATATTAATTTTACCAAAATTACTGTTCTTTTTTTGCTTTGGTAAAGCATCTATTTTAGGGCTTCCCAGATGTCGTAGTGGTAAAGAATCTGCCTGTCAAGCAGGAGACACAAAAGACACAGGTTCTATCCCTAGGCCAGGAAGATCCATGGATTAGGAAACAGCAACCAACTCCAGTCTTCTTGCCAAAAATTCCATGCACAGAAGAGCCCAGCAAGCTAAGTTAATGCTCTATTTTTCTTTGGTAATGCATTTGTTTATTCACCTGTTTATTCGCAAGAGCATATAATAAATACATACAATAATGAAAGGCAATGATGTGCATTCTGGACAGATGGGCACATAGTTCAAAATATTAATAAGTAAATGAAAAATTGTAAATAGTGGTATATGGGGGACAAAGCACATTTATAGGTATTTTTCTATTTTAGAATTTATAAGTTCCTGAGGAACTTTTATCCATTTTTATGGGGAAAAGCATACTGGTACTTTGGGTTTATACTGAATTTTTTTATGTTGTTGTTCAATAGAAACAGAAGAGGTTTATCAGAGGGTGATGTTGGTGTATGTGCATAATTCTTGTCAGATAATATGTTTGTAGTACTAGTTAGAAACTGAAAAAAGGAAACAAAACCCCAAAAAGTATAGTCTGTGTGTCACAAAGAGTTGGACACACTGAGTGACTAACACACACAACTAGTAAAGAGGGTATAGCAAATTATACCAGTTGATAATTGTAGCTATATAATTACAGTATGATAACTACAATTATCAACTGGTGTAATTTTCTATATCCTTTTTACTAGTTGGGTTGTGTGAGTTGTTCACAGACTGTAGACCCCCAGGCTCCTCTGTCCATGGAATTTTCCAGGCAAGAATACTGGAGTGGGTATTCATTCCCTTTTCCAAGGGATCTTTCTGACCTAGGGATCAAACCCAAGTTTCCCATATTGCAGGAAGATTCTTTAACATCTGAGCCATTGGTGGTGGTCACATATTTTCGATTCCGCTAAAAACTTTTTTTAGCAAAAGTACTGTTCTTTTTGCTTTGGTAAAGCATCTATTTTAGGGCTTCCCAGATGTCGTAGTGGTAAAGAATCTGCCTGTCAAGCAGGAGACACAAAAGACACAGGTTCTATCCCTAGGCCAGGAAGATCCATGGATTAGGAAACAGCAACCAACTCCAGTCTTCTTGCCAAAAATTCCATGCACAGAAGAGCCCAGCAAGCTAAGTTAATGCTCTATTTTTCTTTGGTAATGCATTTGTTTATTCACCTGTTTATTCGCAAGAGCATATAATAAATACATACAATAATGAAAGGCAATGATGTGCATTCTGGACAGATGGGCACATAGTTCAAAATATTAATAAGTAAATGAAAAATTGTAAATAGTGGTATATGGGGGACAAAGCACATTTATAGGTATTTTTCTATTTTAGAATTTATAAGTTCCTGAGGAACTTTTATCCATTTTTATGGGGAAAAGCATACTGGTACTTTGGGTTTATACTGAATTTTTTTATGTTGTTGTTCAATAGAAACAGAAGAGGTTTATCAGAGGGTGATGTTGGTGTATGTGCATAATTCTTGTCAGATAATATGTTTGTAGTACTAGTTAGAAACTGAAAAAAGGAAACAAAACCCCAAAAAGTATAGTCTGTGTGTCACAAAGAGTTGGACACACTGAGTGACTAACACACACAACTAGTAAAGAGGGTATAGCAAATTATACCAGTTGATAATTGTAGCTATATAATTACAGTATGATAACTACAATTATCAACTGGTGTAATTTTCTATATCCTTTTTACTAGTTGGGTTGTGTGAGTTGTTCACAGACTGTAGACCCCCAGGCTCCTCTGTCCATGGAATTTTCCAGGCAAGAATACTGGAGTGGGTATTCATTCCCTTTTCCAAGGGATCTTTCTGACCTAGGGATCAAACCCAAGTTTCCCATATTGCAGGAAGATTCTTTAACATCTGAGCCATTGGTGGTGGTCACATATTTTCGGTAACTTTTCAAAATATCCAGCTTCTATGAAAAATACTATTTAAAAAAATTTTGAGAACAATTAAGTATGCCTTTGCTGTTAAAATTGTTTGCTTTTGTATTTTTCCAATCTTCTTTTTTCACTCCTTTACTTCTGAGTGCCCAAAGAACTCATAGATTTGTTGGAACAAAATTTTCCCTTATATGTACTTTTCTTCTTTTACTTAAGTGGATAAAATATGAGGAACGACCTTTTCTTTCTCTATATAATCATTGCCTACTCTTTAGAATTAGGCAAACATAGCAACATATGACAAATTTACATTAAATATACATTTGCCAAATGTCAATAATTTTCCTAAGTGCCAGAAGTAAAAGTAGTATGCTAAGAGGTATGATCAATAAAAGAGGCAGCCACTCCTTTTTGGTTAATCATAATACAACTTTAAATGGCAACTAATGACTAATTCAAATTATTAAAATAACCAGTGAAACAAGTCAATTTTGTAAAGTAACATTATTGAAGCAATACAATAAAAACTGTTACCATAGTCTTTCTGTCCTTTTGTGCCTGTGTAATGTTATTCTATTATGGAAAATCTTTAGAAGGTACAAAGTACAACACTTTAAACAAAAGATAAACACAGCTCCTTTCTTTTAGTATAAAATTATCAAAGTCAAAATTGATATGCACTTATTTTCTAAATGGTTAGATATATGCTTTAAATGTGCATATACACATGCATGCTAACTATATAGTTTGATCAATTACAAATTGTTTTATTCATTTTAAAATATGGGATTGATTAGGGAGTGGGAAATCCTTCAGGAAGAAAACAAATAAATAAAGAAATGACATAAGGAGTGAAAAATAAGCATGCTCAATGTCAGGTATATAGATCCGACAGAAATAAAACCTTTTGCCATTCCAGGCCCACTCTGGGTGTAAAACTAAATAGGAAAGAAAAGGGAATTTTCCAGGCAAGAATACTGGAGTGGGTATTCATTCCCTTTTCCAAGGGATCTTTCTGACCTAGGGATCAAACCCAAGTTTCCCATATTGCAGGAAGATTCTTTAACATCTGAGCCATTGGTGGTGGTCACATATTTTCGGTAACTTTTCAAAATATCCAGCTTCTATGAAAAATACTATTTAAAAAAATTTTGAGAACAATTAAGTATGCCTTTGCTGTTAAAATTGTTTGCTTTTGTATTTTTCCAATCTTCTTTTTTCACTCCTTTACTTCTGAGTGCCCAAAGAACTCATAGATTTGTTGGAACAAAATTTTCCCTTATATGTACTTTTCTTCTTTTACTTAAGTGGATAAAATATGAGGAACGACCTTTTCTTTCTCTATATAATCATTGCCTACTCTTTAGAATTAGGCAAACATAGCAACATATGACAAATTTACATTAAATATACATTTGCCAAATGTCAATAATTTTCCTAAGTGCCAGAAGTAAAAGTAGTATGCTAAGAGGTATGATCAATAAAAGAGGCAGCCACTCCTTTTTGGTTAATCATAATACAACTTTAAATGGCAACTAATGACTAATTCAAATTATTAAAATAACCAGTGAAACAAGTCAATTTTGTAAAGTAACATTATTGAAGCAATACAATAAAAACTGTTACCATAGTCTTTCTGTCCTTTTGTGCCTGTGTAATGTTATTCTATTATGGAAAATCTTTAGAAGGTACAAAGTACAACACTTTAAACAAAAGATAAACACAGCTCCTTTCTTTTAGTATAAAATTATCAAAGTCAAAATTGATATGCACTTATTTTCTAAATGGTTAGATATATGCTTTAAATGTGCATATACACATGCATGCTAACTATATAGTTTGATCAATTACAAATTGTTTTATTCATTTTAAAATATGGGATTGATTAGGGGAGTGGAAATCCTTCAGGAAGAAAACAAATAAATAAAGAAATGACATAAGGAGTGAAAAATAAGCATGCTCAATGTCAGGTATATAGATCCGACAGAAATAAAACCTTTTGCCATTCCAGGCCCACTCTGGGTGTAAAACTAAATAGGAAAGAAAAGGGAGAAGGCAATAGTGATTGAGGGGTGGGTATTAGAAGAATAAATGAAAAAATATTTTCACAAAGTGAATCAGAGATTATCCCTTTCTTAGGGAGTCTGAGGTATTATAAGATCAATGTGTATACTAATAGTTTGAGGAAGAAACATAGTTTGTATCTTATATTGGATTTTCTAAGAAGCTGATCATGCCTTAAAGAGAGATTTGGGTTGCTGGATTTATTGAATTAGTAACATTTAAGAAAAACCTGTAGGGGGATGAGGAAAGAAAAATGAGAAAGAGGGGAGAGCTGACAAGAATGTGGTCTCCAATTATTTTGTTGTTAGCCTGATTTAAGGCTTATTCTGCAGGGTAATTTGCATTGTAGACATATACACCTCATGGCTAGGGGAAGTGTCTTTTGTACCTGGAGTTTTCAGGTGTCATTAGTCTTCCAGAGCATCAAGATATAACCCCCAAGAAGGAGGAGTTGGAAAGGACTTGACTCCGTCAGTGAAGGGTAAGACTGCAGAGAAAGTTCTGTCTAGTAAGTCTTTCTTTCCAGCACCCATCGCAAGTTGAGAGCACTGCTCAGTAAAAATGGGGACTTGTGTGTTGCACACATACTGCTGGGACTTCCCTTGTAGCAACTTGTAGCTCACTCAGTAAATATTCTGCCTGCAATGCAGGAGACCTGGGTTTGATTCCTGGATCAGGAAGATCCTCTAGAGGAGGAAATGGCAACCTATTCCAGTATTCTTGCCTGGGAAAACCCATGGACAGAGAATCCTAGGGTGTTACACTTCATGGGGGGCACCAGAGTCAGACAAGATTTAGCAATTAACTACCACACAGTGTCTCCTCCATTACGTTAAGTAAAAATACAAAATAACATGTGTGGAAGATGTAGCTTCTCCTGTTAGATTTGTCAAAGATTTTCTGAGATGTAACCTTGGTTTACCTATGCAACTAGAGCTTGCAAATGAACATCAACCCATTTCTGTTACTCTGCAAAATTACTTGTTGGAAATCCTGAAATTCCTTTGGATGTGATTTTAAACCTGTGTCCAGTAAAATCAATTCAAGTAACGCACTTCTGGCTTTTATGGGCATATTACCAGGAAAGTTGCAGGCTATCTCAAAGAAGTATGAAACAAGGATATTTTATGGTCCAAACCTTTATAGTTTCTGTCATTTTTTACTATTGCACTTTTGTACACTTTTGAGTTTATGTGTGGTTTGAGGAAGAAACATAGTTTGTATCTTATATTGGATTTTCTAAGAAGCTGATCATGCCTTAAAGAGAGATTTGGGTTGCTGGATTTATTGAATTAGTAACATTTAAGAAAAACCTGTAGGGGGATGAGGAAAGAAAAATGAGAAAGAGGGGAGAGCTGACAAGAATGTGGTCTCCAATTATTTTGTTGTTAGCCTGATTTAAGGCTTATTCTGCAGGGTAATTTGCATTGTAGACATATACACCTCATGGCTAGGGGAAGTGTCTTTTGTACCTGGAGTTTTCAGGTGTCATTAGTCTTCCAGAGCATCAAGATATAACCCCCAAGAAGGAGGAGTTGGAAAGGACTTGACTCCGTCAGTGAAGGGTAAGACTGCAGAGAAAGTTCTGTCTAGTAAGTCTTTCTTTCCAGCACCCATCGCAAGTTGAGAGCACTGCTCAGTAAAAATGGGGACTTGTGTGTTGCACACATACTGCTGGGACTTCCCTTGTAGCAACTTGTAGCTCACTCAGTAAATATTCTGCCTGCAATGCAGGAGACCTGGGTTTGATTCCTGGATCAGGAAGATCCTCTAGAGGAGGAAATGGCAACCTATTCCAGTATTCTTGCCTGGGAAAACCCATGGACAGAGAATCCTAGGGTGTTACACTTCATGGGGGTCACCAGAGTCAGACAAGATTTAGCAATTAACTACCACACACAGTGTCTCCTCCATTACGTTAAGTAAAAATACAAAATAACATGTGTGGAAGATGTAGCTTCTCCTGTTAGATTTGTCAAAGATTTTCTGAGATGTAACCTTGGTTTACCTATGCAACTAGAGCTTGCAAATGAACATCAACCCATTTCTGTTACTCTGCAAAATTACTTGTTGGAAATCCTGAAATTCCTTTGGATGTGATTTTAAACCTGTGTCCAGTAAAATCAATTCAAGTAACGCACTTCTGGCTTTTATGGGCATATTACCAGGGAAAGTTGCAGGCTATCTCAAAGAAGTATGAAACAAGGATATTTTATGGTCCAAACCTTTATAGTTTCTGTCATTTTTTACTATTGCACTTTTGTACACTTTTGAGTTTATGTGTGGTTTGTTGTTGTGGGGAGCTTCACTTTTCTATTTTGTATTTCTGGAACTAGTGTTTTTAAAGATCTTATTTAGGAAAGTCTATTTTTTTTCTCCTATTTACATTGTAGTCTTGTGATTTAATTATAGTAGAGGGAGCTGAATTGTGTTGGGAGTTTGTCAAATTCCCATTGTTAAAAATGTGGGCACTGGGGGAGTCACAATCTATTTAGCAATTACATTGTTGTTGTCCAGTCACCCAGTCATGTCTGACTCTTTGCAACCCCATGGACTGCAGCACACCAGCCTTCCCTGTCCTTTACCATCTCACAGAGCTTACTCAAACTCATGACCATTGAGTAAGTGAAGCCATCCAATCATCTCATCCTCTGTCGTCCCCTTCTCCTTCTGTTATCTATCTTTTCAAGTATCATGGTCTTTTCCAATGAGTTGACGCTTCACATCAGGTGGCCAAAGTATTGGAGCTTCCCAAATGGTCTGGTTTGATCTCCTTGCAGTCCAAGGGACTCTCAAGAGTCTTCTCCAACACAGCAGTTCAAAAGCATCAATTCTTAGAGACTAAAGTAGATGTGAACATTGAATCAGCCTGAGTCTGTTATGTATTAATAGTCTGCTTGATTGTAGAGTATGAATCTTTTGATCACAATACAATTTTCCTTTCAACCTTATATTCGTCTGCTTGTTTAGGCTTCTTCAATGTCCATTTTTATTCTTGTAGCATGCATTAAAAAGTACAAAATGAGAAGACTTTCCCGGTGGTTGGGAGGCTAAGATTTCAGGCTCCCAATGCAGGATGCTTGGGTTTGATCCCTTGTTAGGGAACTGGATCTCACATACTCCAACTAAGAGTCCACAATGAACATCAACCCATTTCTGTTACTCTGCAAAATTACTTGTTGGAAATCCTGAAATTCCTTTGGATGTGATTTTAAACCTGTGTCCAGTAAAATCAATTCAAGTAACGCACTTCTGGCTTTTATGGGCATATTACCAGGGAAAGTTGCAGGCTATCTCAAAGAAGTATGAAACAAGGATATTTTATGGTCCAAACCTTTATAGTTTCTGTCATTTTTTACTATTGCACTTTTGTACACTTTTGAGTTTATGTGTGGTTTGTTGTTGTGGGGAGCTTCACTTTTCTATTTTGTATTTCTGGAACTAGTGTTTTTAAAGATCTTATTTAGGAAAGTCTATTTTTTTTCTCCTATTTACATTGTAGTCTTGTGATTTAATTATAGTAGAGGGAGCTGAATTGTGTTGGGAGTTTGTCAAATTCCCATTGTTAAAAATGTGGGCACTGGGGGAGTCACAATCTATTTAGCAATTACATTGTTGTTGTCCAGTCACCCAGTCATGTCTGACTCTTTGCAACCCCATGGACTGCAGCACACCAGCCTTCCCTGTCCTTTACCATCTCACAGAGCTTACTCAAACTCATGACCATTGAGTAAGTGAAGCCATCCAATCATCTCATCCTCTGTCGTCCCCTTCTCCTTCTGTTATCTATCTTTTCAAGTATCATGGTCTTTTCCAATGAGTTGACGCTTCACATCAGGTGGCCAAAGTATTGGAGCTTCCCAAATGGTCTGGTTTGATCTCCTTGCAGTCCAAGGGACTCTCAAGAGTCTTCTCCAACACAGCAGTTCAAAAGCATCAATTCTTAGAGACTAAAGTAGATGTGAACATTGAATCAGCCTGAGTCTGTTATGTATTAATAGTCTGCTTGATTGTAGAGTATGAATCTTTTGATCACAATACAATTTTCCTTTCAACCTTATATTCGTCTGCTTGTTTAGGCTTCTTCAATGTCCATTTTTATTCTTGTAGCATGCATTAAAAAGTACAAAATGAGAAGACTTTCCCGGTGGTTGGGAGGCTAAGATTTCAGGCTCCCAATGCAGGATGCTTGGGTTTGATCCCTTGTTAGGGAACTGGATCTCACATACTCCAACTAAGAGTCCACATGCCACATCTAAGACCTGGCACAGTCAAAAAAACATACAAAATGAGAATCTAATGTGTAATATGGTGATTATAGAGTATAGCTTATAATACTGTACTATATAATTGAAATTTTCTCACCAAAAACAGGTGAATATATGAGGTGATGAATTCCTTAATTAACTCAATGGGGAGAGGAGACACAGAGGGCCACAACGTGGCATAGACAGGAGACACAGAGAGGCCTGGCATAGAGAAGAGACACAGAGAGGTCTGGTGTGGAGAGGAGACACAGAGAGGCCCAGCATGGAAATGAGACACAGAGAGCCTGTGCTGGTGGTGTGGGCCACAACCGACCCCTGCCAAGATAGAACCAAAAAGCTACTGGCACGGCATCAGAAAAAAACTCCAACAGATAATCCACACACAGATGAGAAGGTACGCTCACAATTGGGAACCAGAAATACGGATGCACCTTTTGTCTCTCATGTTTATATTTGGCCTAACACCACTGAAAGCCGTAACAAAACAGATATGAAATCTCCAGTCCCTGCCTAAAGATCAAACCCAAGAATCTCAGAGAGAAAACACCGACTCCAAGATTCAAACATAAAAATCTATATCTGTAAACAACCAAACTCTGTAAAAGTAAAATAAAAATAATTATTAAAAAGAAAAAAATCAAAAGTAACAATAATAATAAAAGAGAAAAATTTCACAAATGAAGGAACAAACTAGAAACATAGAAACTTAAATGACCAAAGAAGAAATAGACAAACTATCAGAAAGAGAATTCAGAAGAGTAGTACAAAGGATGATCCAAAACTCTGAAAGTAGAATAGAGAGAATTGACACACAGGATAAAGACCAGCAAGAAATGAAAAAACAACAAAAAGAGACAAACAAATCAATTACTGAGCTTAAAAATACCATGGAAGGACTGCATAGTAGAGTATCTGAGGCAGAAGAATGGATCAGTGAGCCAGAAGGTAGAATGGTGGAAATAACTGCAGAAGAACAGAAAAAAGAACAAAGAATAAAAAGAACCGAGGATACTCTCAGAGATCTCTGGGACAATATCAAACTTACCAATATCTGAATAATAGGAGGCCAAGAAGAAGAAGAAAAAAATGAAAGGATATGAAAAAATTTTTGAAGAGATTATAGTTGAAAACTTCCCCAGTATGGGAAAGGAAATACCCAATAAAGTCCAAGAAGCACAAAGAATCCTATTCTGGATAAACACTAGGAGGAACATACCAAGACACATACAAATCAAGCTAACATAGACGAAACACAAAGACAGAATACTCATAGCATCAAGGGACAAACAACAAGTAACATACAAGGTAAATCCTATATGTATAACTGTTGATCTCTCAACAGAAACCCTGCAGGTCAGAAGAGAATGACAAGACACTTTTAATGTGCTAAATGAGAAAAATCTACTACTGAGAATACTCTACTCAGCAAGGATCTCATTCAAAATTGATGGAGAAATAAAAAGCTTTACAGACAAGCAAAAACTAAGAGAATCCAGCACCACAAAACCAGCCTTACAACAAATGTTAAAGGGACTTATTTAGGTAACAAGTACAAAAGAAGAAAAAGATCTCCAAAACGAAGCACAAGAAGATGACAGTAGGGCCATATGTATCAATGATTACCTTAAATGTAAATGGCCTAAATGGCCCAACCAAAAGACACAGAGTGGCTGAGTGGGCACAAAAACAAGATCCATATATATGCTGCCTACAAGAAACTCACTTCAGATCTAAAGACATTTAAGAATAAAGGTGAGAGGATGGAGAAATATATTCCATACAAATGGAAATCAAAAGAAAGCTGGAGTAGCAATCCTCATATCAGACAAAAGAGACCTTAAAATAAAAAAGATTATAAAAGGCAAGGCAGGACACTGCATAATGGTCAAGGGATCAATCCACGAGAAAGACATAACAATCATAAATGTCTATGCACCTAACACAGGAGCACCTCAATACATAAGACAAACACTGCCAGACATAAAAGAAGAAACTGACAGTGAACAATCATAAATGTCATCAAAACAGAAAAAAGAACAAAGAATAAAAAGAACCGAGGATACTCTCAGAGATCTCTGGGACAATATCAAACTTACCAATATCTGAATAATAGGAGGCCAAGAAGAAGAAGAAAAAAATGAAAGGATATGAAAACATTTTTGAAGAGATTATAGTTGAAAACTTCCCCAGTATGGGAAAGGAAATACCCAATAAAGTCCAAGAAGCACAAAGAATCCTATTCTGGATAAACACTAGGAGGAACATACCAAGACACATACAAATCAAGCTAACATAGACGAAACACAAAGACAGAATACTCATAGCATCAAGGGACAAACAACAAGTAACATACAAGGTAAATCCTATATGTATAACTGTTGATCTCTCAACAGAAACCCTGCAGGTCAGAAGAGAATGACAAGACACTTTTAATGTGCTAAATGAGAAAAATCTACTACTGAGAATACTCTACTCAGCAAGGATCTCATTCAAAATTGATGGAGAAATAAAAAGCTTTACAGACAAGCAAAAACTAAGAGAATCCAGCACCACAAAACCAGCCTTACAACAAATGTTAAAGGGACTTATTTAGGTAACAAGTACAAAAGAAGAAAAAGATCTCCAAAACGAAGCACAAGAAGATGACAGTAGGGCCATATGTATCAATGATTACCTTAAATGTAAATGGCCTAAATGGCCCAACCAAAAGACACAGAGTGGCTGAGTGGGCACAAAAACAAGATCCATATATATGCTGCCTACAAGAAACTCACTTCAGATCTAAAGACATTTAAGAATAAAGGTGAGAGGATGGAGAAATATATTCCATACAAATGGAAATCAAAAGAAAGCTGGAGTAGCAATCCTCATATCAGACAAAAGAGACCTTAAAATAAAAAAGATTATAAAAGGCAAGGCAGGACACTGCATAATGGTCAAGGGATCAATCCACGAGAAAGACATAACAATCATAAATGTCTATGCACCTAACACAGGAGCACCTCAATACATAAGACAAACACTGCCAGACATAAAAGAAGAAACTGACAGTGACACAATAATAGTAGGAGACTTTAACATTCCTCTTACACCAATGGACAGATCATCAAAACAGAAAATCCATAAGGAAACACAAGCCTTAAATGACACACTAGAAGAGATGGATCTCATTGATATCTCTAGGACCTTCCACCCAAAAGCAGAAGAATACACTTTCTTCTCAAGTTCACATGGAACATTCTCCAGGATAGACCACATATTTGGCCACAAATTAAACCTCAGTAAATTCAAAAAAATTGAAATTACATCAACCACCTTCTCTGACCACAATGCTGAGACTACATATCAACTACAAGAAAAAACTAGCTACAACGGCAAACAGAGACTAAACAACACATACTTAAAAAACAAACAGATTACTGAATAAATCAAAAAAGGAATAAAAAATATTCCTAGAAGAAAATGACAATGAAAGCATGACAAGGCAAAACCTATGGGATACCACACAAGCAGTTCTAAGAGGGAAGTTTAAAGCAATACAATCCTATCTCAAGAAATAAGAAAAAGATCAAAAAGATAATCTAACTCTACACTTAAAGCAACTGGAAAAAGAAGAACAAATAAACCCTAAAGTTAGCCGAGAAAGTGAAATCATAAAGATCAGAGAGGAAATAAATGAAAAAGAAATGAAGAGTGGGTGAGAGATATGGAAGGATCAAGACAGAAGTCTATACTATCTTATATAAAAGAAATAACTATTGTCAATGCCCTGTGGGTCTAAGGGATTGTACATGGGGGGTATGCAATGGCCTAGAGGGATGGGATAGGGGGGAATGGGGTATACATATGACTAATCTGGAATTATACATATCTGTAAACAACAAAACTCTGTAAAACCAAAAAAAGCAAAATAAAAAACTTGTGATTGTGAAAAAAATGATGTAAAAAGATTTCTAAAAGTCAATTAAACATTATTGACTTTGAAATAAAAATTGTGATTTCAAAATTAAAAAAAAGAAATAAATGAAAAAGAAATGAGACAATAGTAAAGATAAATAAAACAAAAAGCTGAATCTTCAAAAAAATAAACAAAATCGACAAACCACTAACCAGACTCATCAAGAAAAAAAGAGAGAAGCACCAGACCAACAAAATCAGAAATGAAAAAAGAGAGGAATAGCAGACAATATAGAAATACAAAGAATTATAAGAGACTATTATGAACAACTGTATGGCAACAAACTGAACAACCTGAAAAAAATGGACAGTTTCTTAAAGATGTTCAATCTTCCAAGAATGAACCAGGAAGAAATAGAAATTATGAACTACCCAATCACAAGCTCAGAAATCAGAAATCAGACTCCATGATCAGAAAGCTACTCCAAAATAAAAGCCCAGGACCAGATGGCTTTACAGGTTTCTTTATGTAAATGTCACACAGTTCGCTCTCTTACCTTCTTCAAGTTGGCATTCAAATTTAATCTTCTCACTGAAGGTTGTTTGCCCACCCACTGAGAAAGTGCTATCTCTACAACAGTTTCTATTTACTTGATTTTCCTGCTTTAATTTTCTCCATATCATTTTGCCACTGTTTCACATAAAATATATTTTGTTTAATTTTATAGTCTGCATTCTGTATCTATCATTACTTCATTCTCAACATACAGAACAATAAAATTTATATTTCTTATATAAAAATGACAAAACACATAAAAGAATCAACATTTAACAAGATTAATGTTGCCATATAAGAACAAAACATGTCTTTTTCATTTATTTGGGATCTGTTGCATATCTTTTGATGCATTTTACAGTTCTTATTTATTTATAGTTTTACTTATTTGTGTCATCTGAGGAGTTACCTTTTTATATTTATTTATTGGCCACACCATGCAGCATGCAGCATCTAAATTCCCCAACCTGGGAATGAAACCTTGTTCCTTCAATGGAAGCAGAGAACTCACCACTAGACTGCCAGTGACTTCCCTACAGTTTGTTTTGAGCCGTTTACTTTTCCTGAATAGTTTGCTCCAGTATTATTTTATAGTTTCATCATGATTGAATATGGATTATTTTCCATTTTAAGTATTTACAGCTATTTGGAAAAAAAACTATTAATATTTAATATTGTCATATATCTAGCTATTTTACTAAATTATCTTACTAATTATGTTTGACGGTGACTGGAGTATATATAAGAATTGCAGTATTTTGCTCAGTAGTTGCTAGTGTTATTTCATGGCCCCCTAATGTTTCAGATGAGAAGTCTAGTGCTAATCTGATTCCCACATTACATATCACCCCTCTCTCACTTCTATTCTTGTTTTCAACCTGGCTAGATTTTCTCTTTTTAATGTGGAATTTGTAAATTTGTATCAATCCTGCCTTGAAGTTTGTGAATCATTTCCATATATAGAATCAACCTCTTAATTTAGGAATTTTTTCTTTTATTATTGGCTAATTATTTGTTTTACATTTGCTCTTTTTCCTCCTTCTAACACTCCTATTTTCTACATTTTATATTTCTAAGTATTGGTCTCTTATCCTTAGCTTTTCCCTCAAGATTTCCATTTCTTCTTATTCTTGCTCTGTGTTATTAAATTTCATTTTCTATTTGATCTTCATGATCAATAGATTTGTTCTTGGCAGTGATATTTCTAAATTTCAGTTCCACTATTGATGTCCTACATTTAAAAATGGTATGTGTACCAGAATAATGTTTGGTTATCCTTGTGCATTCCAATTCTAAAGTTTTCATCAATTTTGTTTTAGGTGCTGCAAACTATTCCAAATCAATATTTGATCTTCCTTCAATCGTTCTGAAGTGACCCATTACTTTTTTTTTTTCTTTATATGTTTCATAAGTATTCATGTGGATCTACAAAGTAGAAGTGAAATTTTGGAAGGAAGGTATAGAAATTTTTGTCCTGTGGCTCATTAGAGTACAAAACTGGAGAGTATTTCTTTCTACTGAAGAAAGGGGTGGAAACCTGATGTTGCTTGATTTCTTGGGTGGAAATTACATCCTTTTCCCAACCAGTGGCACTAAGATTAACATTAATGTAGTCTAGCCTGAGAATTATCCTGACTGTGAAGGTTGGTTCTCCCAGAATTACAGGAAGCCCTCTCTTCAGGAATTTTACTGGTTTCTGGTGCTTGGATTTGTCCAGAGATTTGCTAATCCCATGTTTGTTTTTGACCTGGAGAAAGGCAAGTCTTCTCTTCAGCTCCTCCTTGTTTGGACATATATCTAGCTATTTTACTAAATTATCTTACTAATTATGTTTGACGGTGACTGGAGTATATATAAGAATTGCAGTATTTTGCTCAGTAGTTGCTAGTGTTATTTCATGGCCCCCTAATGTTTCAGATGAGAAGTCTAGTGCTAATCTGATTCCCACATTACATATCACCCCTCTCTCACTTCTATTCTTGTTTTCAACCTGGCTAGATTTTCTCTTTTTAATGTGGAATTTGTAAATTTGTATCAATCCTGCCTTGAAGTTTGTGAATCATTTCCATATATAGAATCAACCTCTTAATTTAGGAATTTTTTCTTTTATTATTGGCTAATTATTTGTTTTACATTTGCTCTTTTTCCTCCTTCTAACACTCCTATTTTCTACATTTTATATTTCTAAGTATTGGTCTCTTATCCTTAGCTTTTCCCTCAAGATTTCCATTTCTTCTTATTCTTGCTCTGTGTTATTAAATTTCATTTTCTATTTGATCTTCATGATCAATAGATTTGTTCTTGGCAGTGATATTTCTAAATTTCAGTTCCACTATTGATGTCCTACATTTAAAAATGGTATGTGTACCAGAATAATGTTTGGTTATCCTTGTGCATTCCAATTCTAAAGTTTTCATCAATTTTGTTTTAGGTGCTGCAAACTATTCCAAATCAATATTTGATCTTCCTTCAATCGTTCTGAAGTGACCCATTACTTTTTTTTTTTCTTTATATGTTTCATAAGTATTCATGTGGATCTACAAAGTAGAAGTGAAATTTTGGAAGGAAGGTATAGAAATTTTTGTCCTGTGGCTCATTAGAGTACAAAACTGGAGAGTATTTCTTTCTACTGAAGAAAGGGGTGGAAACCTGATGTTGCTTGATTTCTTGGGTGGAAATTACATCCTTTTCCCAACCAGTGGCACTAAGATTAACATTAATGTAGTCTAGCCTGAGAATTATCCTGACTGTGAAGGTTGGTTCTCCCAGAATTACAGGAAGCCCTCTCTTCAGGAATTTTACTGGTTTCTGGTGCTTGGATTTGTCCAGAGATTTGCTAATCCCATGTTTGTTTTTGACCTGGAGAAAGGCAAGTCTTCTCTTCAGCTCCTCCTTGTTGACACTCTCTGGCACGAGAAAAATGAGGTCCCTTACCCACCTTTTCCCAGATCCTAGGAGAAGTGATATTGCTGGTATATTCTCAATGCTTTTTAACTCACTTGATGGTTATGTAATCTGGAAAGGGAGATGGAAAGAAGTCTGGACATCATCTTCTCAACTCATTATATGTTCAGGTGCTCAAACTCTCTGTGACCATCAGGTTTGAATTAAATCATAATAACTCATAGATATTTTCATGTAAACAACCAGTAATGAAGTAGTGACTACTTTATCATTTGTTCATATTGGTCATATTCAGTGTGAGAGTACCACAGTCCTTTCCAAAGCCTCTTGAAAAAAGAAGGGCAGCTTCACACTCTTCCTTCTGCCAGTTGTAAAAACTTTGTGGGAGGACACTACTTCCTTTTTGTTGTTTTCTTATTTCTTTGAATCTTTGGCTTTGACAAGTGTGGAATGAAAATCACACAGGGCAAAGAGCTGAATACAGAGCTTACAGCAAAGGAGACTGTAGAGGCAAGGGGAATAAAAATGTTGTGATAATTTCTCAAGAAATGACTTAAAGAGAGGAGAATGTCTTATCTTTGTGTCATATAACCTCTCACATGGCTCTTGAATGTTGCTAACCATGGCTGGAAACACAATTTCCAACAGGTAAACTATAATCTAGCCAATGCTGTGGGAGTTGTGCATGTCAGCTGAGGGTCATATATGGCTTTACCTGTCAAAAGCTGCAAAGTAAATGCACATTGTTACTTTACTGAAGTGCATATAATTTAAGTTTCTTGTTCTATTCTTTACTGTGGCATTATCAAAACTTAAACCCACACTATTTCCCTACTGAGTCATTTTCAATGCTTAAGAATATGCTTTTAAGCTGTAACTGCATCAATACCTGTGGACAATCTATTGAGAATAAAAATGCCTTTTTCTTTCCTTCCAGAGCTGTCAAAGCTCCTGATGCTAAAGAGTTTATCTTGCAGGGTGGAAACCTGATGTTGCTTGATCACTTGGGCGGAAATTACATCCTTTTCCCAACCTGTGGCACTAAGATCAGCCTTAATGTAGTCTAGCCTGAGAATTATCCTGACTGTGAAGGTTGGTTCTCCCAGAATTACAGGAAGCCCTCTCTTCAGGAATTTTACTGGTTTCTGGTGCTTGGATTTGTCCAGAGATTTGCTAATCCCATGTTTGTTTTTGACCTGGAGAAAGGCAAGTCTTCTCTTCAGCTCCTCCTTGTTGACACTCTCTGGCACGAAAAAAATGAGGTCCCTTACCCACCTTTTCCCAGATCCTAGGAGAAGTGATATTGCTGGTATATTCTCAATGCTTTTTAACTCACTTGATGGTTATGTAATCTGGAAAGGGAGATGGAAAGAAGTCTGGACATCATCTTCTCAACTCATTATATGTTCAGGTGCTCAAACTCTCTGTGACCATCAGGTTTGAATTAAATCATAATAACTCATAGATATTTTCATGTAAACAACCAGTAATGAAGTAGTGACTACTTTATCATTTGTTCATATTGGTCATATTCAGTGTGAGAGTACCACAGTCCTTTCCAAAGCCTCTTGAAAAAAGAAGGGCAGCTTCACACTCTTCCTTCTGCCAGTTGTAAAAACTTTGTGGGAGGACACTACTTCCTTTTTGTTGTTTTCTTATTTCTTTGAATCTTTGGCTTTGACAAGTGTGGAATGAAAATCACACAGGGCAAAGAGCTGAATACAGAGCTTACAGCAAAGGAGACTGTAGAGGCAAGGGGAATAAAAATGTTGTGATAATTTCTCAAGAAATGACTTAAAGAGAGGAGAATGTCTTATCTTTGTGTCATATAACCTCTCACATGGCTCTTGAATGTTGCTAACCATGGCTGGAAACACAATTTCCAACAGGTAAACTATAATCTAGCCAATGCTGTGGGAGTTGTGCATGTCAGCTGAGGGTCATATATGGCTTTACCTGTCAAAAGCTGCAAAGTAAATGCACATTGTTACTTTACTGAAGTGCATATAATTTAAGTTTCTTGTTCTATTCTTTACTGTGGCATTATCAAAACTTAAACCCACACTATTTCCCTACTGAGTCATTTTCAATGCTTAAGAATATGCTTTTAAGCTGTAACTGCATCAATACCTGTGGACAATCTATTGAGAATAAAAATGCCTTTTTCTTTCCTTCCAGAGCTGTCAAAGCTCCTGATGCTAAAGAGTTTATCTTGCAAAATGCAGGTTCCATCCTGCTACCAGTAGAAATTTCTTCATTTCACAATCAATGCCATCTTAATGATGCCAGTGTTTCTTATAATTGTGCAGAAAACAGACTTAATTGACTTTTAACTTTGTGTTTTTTGGAAGGTAAAATTAATCATCCATCTGATAGATGCTATGACAACTTCAATATCTTATTCTGTGTAACTTATATGTGTGCATCAAACAATGGCTCTCCTTTTTTTTTTTTTTTTTCCAGATTGAGTGGCACTAAATTCTTCCTAGTTTGTCAGAAAATTTGACATTTTGTGTGAAGAGTTACACAGCTCTAAGCCATAATTTTATTGTCCACTATTGTATGTCTGTAATTGACAAGTAAGAAGGTAAACACCTGTTTGGTCTGAGCTACTCAGTTTAATTCTGTTTTGGTCCCATACATATGTGTTTTAATTTTACACTGTCTTTCCGACCAGAAATACTTTTCCCCCAACCATTCTGTAAGCAGCATTTAAAAACAAAATCTTTGGTAAACTCTCTGCATTTTTTAGTCAGATGCTGGGATCAGATGCATAACTGTAAATTCAGTTTCTCACACTACACATGGATGTGTTTATTATAGCAATTTACCCTATACATATATTTGGTTGTTGTCAAATGTCAGTGAATACTTGTTAGCATATTTGGTGCTTTCTCTATATTTAATGAATTTGTAACAATGCTTCTGCTTGGAAAATATACCATAGTCAATGCATTTATCATATTAATCATAATAATATTATCTAATTATTTTGAATTGCTTGGTAATCAACAAATATTAGGCTAATTGAATAAATCTAACTTTTCATCATGATCTTCCCTGGTAGTAAGTGTGAGCTCTAGAATTTGGTGGTGAAACATCATTAGGATTTATGCTCATTTTCCGGAGCAATTCTTATAATAACAGTTCAGTCTTGTCCAAAAATACATGTAATTTTATTTAGTAAAGAAACAAATAGGGCTTTCCCTGGTGGTCCAGTGGGTAAGGACACCGCCTTGCAGTGCAAGGGGCGCCAGTTCGATCCCTGGCCTGGGAAGATCCCACGTGCCGCGGAGTGGCTGGACTGATGTGTCCAATCACCGAGTCGGAGCTCTGGTGCGCGTGCGCCCAGAGCTGGTACTCTGGGACGACAGAGGCCACCATGATGGGAGGCCCACAGGAGCCAAAGAACAAAGATGGATGAAAAGAGAGAAATGAAAGACCAATAGAAGTGGCCCACCCGCTCCCCTCCGTCCTCAACCCGACCCTGCGCAAAGTAAATAAATAAATAAATCTTTAAAAAAAAAAAAGAAACAAATATAGTTAATTCTCATGATTCAACAAGTTCTACATTTGTGAATTTGACAAATTACTATATTTGATTCATAACATCAAAACTAATACTTGAAGACTTTTCAGATCATTTTCAAACATGCTGAGTAGTCAAAATTTTCAGTCATCTGACTATGCCTGTTTCCATATGAGATTGAACAAGTTGAGGTTCTGCCTCTTGTGTCAGGTTTTACATTGTAAACATGTTTTCATTTTGCAATCAATTTAGTGCCAGATTTGTACGCATTTTTGTACTTTTTTTTGGGGGGGAGGGTTTCATTTAAAATGTCTTTAAGCATTGTACAGAAATGTTATCTAGATTTCCCAAATGGGGGAAAATATGTATATTAGATAAGCATCTTTCAGGCATGAGTTACAGTACTGTTGGCTGTGAGTTCAATGGTAATGGATTAACAGTATGACACATCCAAAAAAAGGAAGAGAAGTTTCACTAATCTATACATCAAGCTGTTCCAGAAAGTATTAAAGTAACATCTATGGTATGTGATGAAGTTATGAGAAATATAGAAAAGAGTCTAAGTTTCTGGGTTTGATTGACTAAAAATGAGATAAAACAAAAAATCAAAAAACACCCCTACAGCAACAACAAAAAAGTTTAATGGAAAGCAGTGTTGTAAGATTGAAAGCCAAAGAAATTTATGGTGACATTAGCCAGGATCAGGAGAGTGGTAAGCCCTCTGGCCATGTTTCTAAAGTTGATATGATATGAAAAATGTAAAACTTGTTGGTGGGGCAAGTTCTGAAGATCAGGAGGCTATGAAAGAGTTTGGAACATACTTGTTAAGTGTAATATAGGAGAAAAGTTATATGGAAGAGCTGGTTTTCAATGCTGATGAAGCTGGCTTGTTACACAATGATGTTGGCAAATGACTCATAAGCCAAATTATATTTTGGCTGATAAAATGTGACCAGAAGCTTATAGACAATTAACCCAGTATTAATCCTTAGAGCCATAGTTCAGTATTCACTACTTCAATTCATGGTACTCTAGAGATCATAACCACCACAAATAATGTGACTCTTTTGTACACAAGTACATATATTCCACTGTGTTAAAACATTCTATAGAAATTTAGAACACAAGGCTACTATTTCTCATTATCATATATAACCATGTAACTAAAGTTAAAAGTTCTTATATCTTGAATTGCTACTGTCTGTATAATTTAGTTTATTTGGGAGAAGCCAACTTAGTCTCTGAGTAGTAAGATTAAGGAAGCTATTAAAATTGTCCAGGGGCTTCCCTGGTGGTCCAGTGGGTAAAGATTTCACCTTGCAGTGCAAGGGGCACTAGTTTGATCCCTGGTCTGGGAAGATCCCACATGCTGTGGAGTGGCTGGACAGATGTGTCCAATTACCCAGCCAGAGCTCTGGAGTGCATGAGCCCCGTGCCAGTGCTCTGCAATGAGAGAGAAGCCACTGCAGTGGGAGGCCCATATAGGCCAAAAGAACAAAGATGGTTGAAAATAAATTAATGAAAGACCAATAAAAGTGGCCAAAAAGTTTTTTAAAAAAAGCAAAAAATAAGATGTCCAGTCTAAGAAGAAGGATCATCTATGGTATGTGATGAAGTTATGAGAAATATAGAAAAGAGTCTAAGTTTCTGGGTTTGATTGACTAAAAATGAGATAAAACAAAAAATCAAAAAACACCCCTACAGCAACAACAAAAAAGTTTAATGGAAAGCAGTGTTGTAAGATTGAAAGCCAAAGAAATTTATGGTGACATTAGCCAGGATCAGGAGAGTGGTAAGCCCTCTGGCCATGTTTCTAAAGTTGATATGATATGAAAATGTAAAACTTGTTGGTGGGGCAAGTTCTGAAGATCAGGAGGCTATGAAAGAGTTTGGAACATACTTGTTAAGTGTAATATAGGAGAAAAGTTATATGGAAGAGCTGGTTTTCAATGCTGATGAAGCTGGCTTGTTACACAATGATGTTGGCAATGACTCATAAGCCAAATTATATTTTGGCTGATAAAATGTGACCAGAAGCTTATAGACAATTAACCCAGTATTAATCCTTAGAGCCATAGTTCAGTATTCACTACTTCAATTCATGGTACTCTAGAGATCATAACCACCACAAATAATGTGACTCTTTTGTACACAAGTACATATATTCCACTGTGTTAAAACATTCTATAGAAATTTAGAACACAAGGCTACTATTTCTCATTATCATATATAACCATGTAACTAAAGTTAAAAGTTCTTATATCTTGAATTGCTACTGTCTGTATAATTTAGTTTATTTGGGAGAAGCCAACTTAGTCTCTGAGTAGTAAGATTAAGGAAGCTATTAAAATTGTCCAGGGGCTTCCCTGGTGGTCCAGTGGGTAAAGATTTCACCTTGCAGTGCAAGGGGCACTAGTTTGATCCCTGGTCTGGGAAGATCCCACATGCTGTGGAGTGGCTGGACAGATGTGTCCAATTACCCAGCCAGAGCTCTGGAGTGCATGAGCCCCGTGCCAGTGCTCTGCAATGAGAGAGAAGCCACTGCAGTGGGAGGCCCATATAGGCCAAAAGAACAAAGATGGTTGAAAATAAATTAATGAAAGACCAATAAAAGTGGCCAAAAAGTTTTTTAAAAAAAGCAAAAAATAAGATGTCCAGTCTAAGAAGAAGGATCATCATGGTATATACTTTCTTTATCAGTCAAGTTCTCCTAGATTAGCTGTAGTAACATTCAATCTATATGTCTAACTGACCTACAATAACACTAACACATTGGTAAAGGAGAATGAAACATTTATGATATGCCAATTCTTAAAACTACTATTACACATTTCTAGAAGCAAATGCTATTTCTTCTTCTCTTTTTTTTTTCTTTTCACTAAAGAAAGTCACATGCGAACACCAGACCAGGATATTGCTGAGCAGTAAAATAATGTCATATTTCCTTCACGATCATAAATTTAAAAAAAAAGGCAACGTGAACATAGTGGTACTCTGAATATAGCATACTACTAGATGTGATGACTCAAATTCCAATATTATTTACTATGCAAATCTAGTTAGTATAATTTCTCTATGTAAACCCATTACACAGCTCTACATCATCATTAGAATAATCCCAAATTCTCTAGCCTGCTCTCTGTCACTCTGTAATGTATACTTTACTGCCTTTGTCACTAGTCATTTTCTGCCTTCGTGTTATATGCATCTGCAATGTTAATTCAAAAAATGTTTTACCCATTTGTGCTTTTGGTCAGGATGCTCCTTCTACCTGGAATGCATTTTATATCATTCCCTCTTGGCTGGATTGATACCTTCTAATCTTACCCATTTCAGGTAGGACTGTTTATCTTCTCTTTTTTGTTCTTCTAATAAACTATCTTTATTATGGATTGTAACACATTGTGTACAAGTAAGTGAATCAGTATTGTTATTCTTGATAAGCATGAAGAAGTCTGTAACTTGTTCATGTATATATCCAGGAAATGCTACTCAAATACACCTTTATGAAAAGTGAAGACTTCAGTGCAGGTACTATTATAATAATTGTACAACATTCTGTCCTAATAACCCTGATTGGTGAGAAAGTAAGAAAATAATGTAAATAACCAACTTGTTCCTTGAAGAATGAAGCAAGAAGAACCAAACCAGAAGGTACATCAATCTTTCTCTTATAGCAATGACACTTCACAAAGGCCTCCACACATATCTCTTCCATATATTGTATTAAAATTAAAAAATTAAGACCCTAAGACTATTTAAATTTCTGATATATTTCCAGTCTCATATCTTAACATGAAATGTTTCATTTTTTCAGAACTTAGTCTTAGCTTTCTTCTTTTTACTATCACATTTTCATCTATACAGCTTCTTCCATTACCAACTATAAAATGATAATCCTTAACTTTATATGTAAATTCTATATCTCATCTATCATCTATCATGTAAAGTTACTCAGATTTTATATTCAATCATTAATGGAGGTTTTTTGGATTTATTAAAGCATCTCATACTTAATATTTCCAAATCTATGATCATATTCTTTCTTTCTAAACTGGCCCTCTTCTGGTAAACATTCTTCAATGAAAAGCATCACCACACATTTAGATGTGTAAATCAGAAATCCAAGAGTCTTTGCTCTGTCCCTTTTCATGCCTGCAATATCCAACACATCAACATGCTGTGTATGTTTTGCTTTTTAATTGAATTTTCAATCTCTGTCTCTCATTTTCCATTACCAAGGTACTATGAACTTGTACCTGGAATACTAGAATTGACAGATCTCCTTTAGAGACAGAGAGACATAAAAAAGGGAACCAAAGATCAGAAAGATATTTATTTTAAGGAATTGGTTCATGAGATCACAGAAGTTAATGAATTCAGTATCTGCTTTGTGGGATGGAGACCAAAATAGGAGATGATGATGCAGTTTGATTCAGAAGGACTACCTACGGGCAGAATTTCTTTCTGCTTGGGGTAGGCCAGTCTTTTCATTTTATTCAGATCACCACCTGATTGACTGTGGCTCTCTCACATATGGAGGATAATCTGATTTGCTCAAAGTCCACTACGTACAAATCTTCTCCAAAAATCCTTCCCCCAAAACATGCAGAATAATGTTTGGTCAAATATCTAGGTACTATGGCTCAACATTCTGTCCTAATAACCCTGATTGGTGAGAAAGTAAGAAAATAATGTAAATAACCAACTTGTTCCTTGAAGAATGAAGCAAGAAGAACCAAACCAGAAGGTACATCAATCTTTCTCTTATAGCAATGACACTTCACAAAGGCCTCCACACATATCTCTTCCATATATTGTATTAAAATTAAAAAATTAAGACCCTAAGACTATTTAAATTTCTGATATATTTCCAGTCTCATATCTTAACATGAAATGTTTCATTTTTTCAGAACTTAGTCTTAGCTTTCTTCTTTTTACTATCACATTTTCATCTATACAGCTTCTTCCATTACCAACTATAAAATGATAATCCTTAACTTTATATGTAAATTCTATATCTCATCTATCATCTATCATGTAAAGTTACTCAGATTTTATATTCAATCATTAATGGAGGTTTTTTGGATTTATTAAAGCATCTCATACTTAATATTTCCAAATCTATGATCATATTCTTTCTTTCTAAACTGGCCCTCTTCTGGTAAACATTCTTCAATGAAAAGCATCACCACACATTTAGATGTGTAAATCAGAAATCCAAGAGTCTTTGCTCTGTCCCTTTTCATGCCTGCAATATCCAACACATCAACATGCTGTGTATGTTTTGCTTTTTAATTGAATTTTCAATCTCTGTCTCTCATTTTCCATTACCAAGGTACTATGAACTTGTACCTGGAATACTAGAATTGACAGATCTCCTTTAGAGACAGAGAGACATAAAAAAGGGAACCAAAGATCAGAAAGATATTTATTTTAAGGAATTGGTTCATGAGATCACAGAAGTTAATGAATTCAGTATCTGCTTTGTGGGATGGAGACCAAAATAGGAGATGATGATGCAGTTTGATTCAGAAGGACTACCTACGGGCAGAATTTCTTTCTGCTTGGGGTAGGCCAGTCTTTTCATTTTATTCAGATCACCACCTGATTGACTGTGGCTCTCTCACATATGGAGGATAATCTGATTTGCTCAAAGTCCACTACGTACAAATCTTCTCCAAAAATCCTTCCCCCAAAACATGCAGAATAATGTTTGGTCAAATATCTAGGTACTATGGCTCAGTTGACACACAAAATTATTATCAAAATATTGTAGCCAGATATATGCTTTTGTATCACAAATCCAGTCATGGCACCTCTTTCTTTAACAAGGCTCCTAATGTCCTAATATCTGCTTACTTCCCAGTTCCATTGTATAGCACTCCTCTGCCTTTCATATCATCTCAGTTGCACCTAGTGTGACCTACCTGAAGCTTCCTTGGTATCTCAGTGGTAAACATCTGCCTGCCAATGTAGTAAATGTGGGTGTGATCCCCGAGTCAAGAAGATCCCCTGAAGAAGGAGATGGCAATCCTCTCCAGCATTCTTGCTTGGGAAATCCCATGAACAGAGGATCCTGGCAGGCTACTTAGTGATTTTTTTGCAGTATTTGAAACACTTCATTTTCAATCATACTTGAAAATGTATATTATTTTGGTAGTGATCTGATTATGATATTCTAAACTCTATAGGACAGAACTAGTATCTATTTTTGCCTATGCAGTGAGTCCCCTACATATGAACCTTCAAGTTGGGAACTTTCAAAGATGCTTTCCATCAGTGTCAGGCATCAGTGACATTGCAGCTTATACTCCATCTCTTATTGCTGACAATCCTTCAACTCTATTATCTCCTACCACACCTTCTTCCTTCAGTCAGTAACTCTTTTTGTCTGTTTACTTGATGTCAGCCCCTATAATTCCAGCTCTTGTACTGCACTACTCTACTTTTTGAGGAAATGTACTGTAAGATTTTAAATGTTTTATTTTTTGTGCTTATTTTTTTGTATAAATTATTTGTTTGAAAAGTATTGCAATACAATATTATATAGCCAATTGTGTTTGATGGGAACCTAGGCTGACTTTATTGCAATTACAAACAAATTGGACTTATGAAGACACTCTTGGAATGGAACTGACTTACATGCAGGGGACTTCCTGTACTCGTATTCTGCTCATCATAATATCTTGAGCACAGATTCTATAGAAAGTAATAAATACAATTAAAAGAACAATTCTCCAAAATCCCTTCCCCAATATGAAAACTTTGCAAGTCCACTACGTACAAATCTTCTCCAAAATCCTTCCCCCAAAACATGCAGAATAATGTTTGGTCAAATATCTAGGTACTATGGCTCAGTTGACACACAAAATTATTATCAAAATATTGTAGCCAGATATATGCTTTTGTATCACAAATCCAGTCATGGCACCTCTTTCTTTAACAAGGCTCCTAATGTCCTAATATCTGCTTACTTCCCAGTTCCATTGTATAGCACTCCTCTGCCTTTCATATCATCTCAGTTGCACCTAGTGTGACCTACCTGAAGCTTCCTTGGTATCTCAGTGGTAAACATCTGCCTGCCAATGTAGTAAATGTGGGTGTGATCCCCGAGTCAAGAAGATCCCCTGAAGAAGGAGATGGCAATCCTCTCCAGCATTCTTGCTTGGGAAATCCCATGAACAGAGGATCCTGGCAGGCTACTTAGTGATTTTTTTGCAGTATTTGAAACACTTCATTTTCAATCATACTTGAAAATGTATATTATTTTGGTAGTGATCTGATTATGATATTCTAAACTCTATAGGACAGAACTAGTATCTATTTTTGCCTATGCAGTGAGTCCCCTACATATGAACCTTCAAGTTGGGAACTTTCAAAGATGCTTTCCATCAGTGTCAGGCATCAGTGACATTGCAGCTTATACTCCATCTCTTATTGCTGACAATCCTTCAACTCTATTATCTCCTACCACACCTTCTTCCTTCAGTCAGTAACTCTTTTTGTCTGTTTACTTGATGTCAGCCCCTATAATTCCAGCTCTTGTACTGCACTACTCTACTTTTTGAGGAAATGTACTGTAAGATTTTAAATGTTTTATTTTTTGTGCTTATTTTTTTGTATAAATTATTTGTTTGAAAAGTATTGCAATACAATATTATATAGCCAATTGTGTTTGATGGGAACCTAGGCTGACTTTATTGCAATTACAAACAAATTGGACTTATGAAGACACTCTTGGAATGGAACTGACTTACATGCAGGGGACTTCCTGTACTCGTATTCTGCTCATCATAATATCTTGAGCACAGATTCTATAGAAAGTAATAAATACAATTGAACAAATGGATGAGAATCAGAAGAATAACCAAATGCCAAGTTTATCTCTATGGTGAACTTCAATTTGCCAGCCACAAAGAATAAGGACACATACCATGAAAAGTACCTAAAAACAAAAGTATAGTTTCAATGACTCAGCTAAATTATATTAGTCACCTAAATTATTTAAATACTCTTTGATATTATCCCTCAAGATATTGAATATCCTGGTTCTTTTCCTTAAATATTTTCCAGAGCAATATATTGATCAGGTTGCTGTTATTCAGTTGCTAAGTCATGCCAACTCTTTGTGACTTTGTTGACTGTACTATACCAAGTTCCTCTGCCCTCCTCTATATCCAGGAGTTTGCTCAAATTCATGGCCCTTAAATTGATTCAGGAGCCAATTGCTATTCAAACTGGGACAGTACAGTTTTCCAGATTTTCCCAACATCCCAACTCTTCCCCCTTATTTATAAATCACCAATGCATTAAGCTGCAAGTTTAATGCTTGCAGTTTACTGAGTATTCAGAGTACACAAAGCCACAGGCTGTAGAACTCTAGTAAGAAACTTTCTTAGTGAATGCAAGAAACGAAACTCTTCTGTAGACATTAAGACTAAAGGCATCTGAGCAGCAGGAAGCTAGCACTGAATTCTAGTAAAGGAAAATGTGAGCCAAGGAAACAAGAAGAAGAAGAAGTTGAACAGTGGGAAGCTTTAAAGAGGAAACACAAATACTGTGGTCTAGAGACCAAAATAAGGTGAGGAAACAAAAGCCAGAGAAGAGAAGGGTAATCGAAATAGCAAACAAAAAGAAAAGAATATGAAAGGAGACTCACAGGAAGACAATAAGTATCTGCTGTAATTCAACAGAAAACAGGAGTCCTGAGAGAGAAATAGGCTATCACTAAGTAAAGGTAAAGAAAGGAAGGAATAAGTATTGACAATTTTCATAAAGAAAAGCAATATCCGATCTCAGATCAGAAGATTGAAAAAGGAGTATTTTTGCATCATTATATAGCCAATTGTGTTTGATGGGAACCTAGGCTGACTTTATTGAAAAAAGCAAGACGCTCTTGGAATGGAACTGACTTACATGCAGGGGACTTCCTGTACTCGTATTCTGCTCATCATAATATCTTGAGCACAGATTCTATAGAAAGTAATAAATACAATTGAACAAATGGATGAGAATCAGAAGAATAACCAAATGCCAAGTTTATCTCTATGGTGAACTTCAATTTGCCAGCCACAAAGAATAAGGACACATACCATGAAAAGTACCTAAAAACAAAAGTATAGTTTCAATGACTCAGCTAAATTATATTAGTCACCTAAATTATTTAAATACTCTTTGATATTATCCCTCAAGATATTGAATATCCTGGTTCTTTTCCTTAAATATTTTCCAGAGCAATATATTGATCAGGTTGCTGTTATTCAGTTGCTAAGTCATGCCAACTCTTTGTGACTTTGTTGACTGTACTATACCAAGTTCCTCTGCCCTCCTCTATATCCAGGAGTTTGCTCAAATTCATGGCCCTTAAATTGATTCAGGAGCCAATTGCTATTCAAACTGGGACAGTACAGTTTTCCAGATTTTCCCAACATCCCAACTCTTCCCCCTTATTTATAAATCACCAATGCATTAAGCTGCAAGTTTAATGCTTGCAGTTTACTGAGTATTCAGAGTACACAAAGCCACAGGCTGTAGAACTCTAGTAAGAAACTTTCTTAGTGAATGCAAGAAACGAAACTCTTCTGTAGACATTAAGACTAAAGGCATCTGAGCAGCAGGAAGCTAGCACTGAATTCTAGTAAAGGAAAATGTGAGCCAAGGAAACAAGAAGAAGAAGAAGTTGAACAGTGGGAAGCTTTAAAGAGGAAACACAAATACTGTGGTCTAGAGACCAAAATAAGGTGAGGAAACAAAAGCCAGAGAAGAGAAGGGTAATCGAAATAGCAAACAAAAAGAAAAGAATATGAAAGGAGACTCACAGGAAGACAATAAGTATCTGCTGTAATTCAACAGAAAACAGGAGTCCTGAGAGAGAAATAGGCTATCACTAAGTAAAGGTAAAGAAAGGAAGGAATAAGTATTGACAATTTTCATAAAGAAAAGCAATATCCGATCTCAGATCAGAAGATTGATAGGGGGTTAGGCTTTCTCTAAAACCACAAGTGAGAAGAGAAGCCAAGTGCGAAGCAAAAAGTTGTTGGAGATGATACTATTATATGATTCTCCTTTAATGCTATATATAAATTCTAAGTTGATTCAGTCATGTCTGACTCTATGCAACCCTATGGGCAGTAGCTAGCCAGGCTCCTCTGTCCATGGGATTCTTTAGGCAGAAATGCTGGAGTGGGTTGTCATACCTTTGTCAAGAAGATCTTCCTGACCCAAGGACTGAATCCACATCTCTTAAGTCTCCTGCATTGGCATGAATTTTTTTTTTTTTTTTTTTTTTTTACCAGTGGCACCACCTCAGAAACCCTTTAATATTAGCAAATTCTGAAAAAGATTCTCTCATTGACCGAACTTTATTCAAACTCTTCTGAACTCTCTTCTCAAGCAGGCCTTGATTTGGAATTTCCATGTTCATTACTACACTGTCCAATTTTATCAGGAATCTTGCTAAACTGGTTTAGTCAGAATCCCATATCCGGGATGTGTCTTACTGGTAATTTTCCATTTGCAGATGCCAATCTTGCTCCTTGGTTATAAAATTTACTTTTTCTTGTATTTAGAGCTCAGTTGAATCTCTCTTCCCTACTACAGAATCTCTCCCAATATAGTAGATCTCCTATATACCTATTGAAATAGTGTTCCTTGAATATAATCTCTTACTTATCTTATTTTATCTTATTACATTTTACTTAGAGATAGCAAGAGATAAGTATATCATGCATGCAAATATAGAATTGGGATTACCAAGAAAAGAGATCAGCCTCAAATTCATACTTTATTGTGTTTCAGGAATTACTTTGTAAAGCATTTCTTAGAATCAAGAAAGTATATATATATATATATATATATATATATATATAATTTTTTTTTTTTTTTTTCCTTTGGAAGAAAGTATATTTTGATGAAAACACTATACTAAATGGTTTTTGGAGAAGGAAATGGCAACACACGCCAGTATTCTTGCCTGGAAAATTCCATGGATGGAGAAGCCTGGTGGGCTACAGTCCATTTGGTCTAATATATATATATATACATGGGGCTTCTGTGACGTCTCAGTATTAAGGAATCAGCCTGCCATACAGGATACATGGGTTCCATTCCTGGGTTGGGAAGATAACCCTGGAGGAGGACATGGCAACTCACTCCAGTATTCTTGCCAAGAGAATTCCATGGATGAAAGAGTCTGGTGGGCTTCAGTTCATGAGGCCCCACAGAGTCAGACATGACTGGAGTGACTAAAAAGCAATGATAGTCAAGTTCATATATGAATCCCAAGCACACAATTGTCCTCAAAAGCAAGTGAAAATATTAGTTTTGTCATGACACAATTAAACTCTGAGTTATCATCTTTGTTATTATTGTTCACTCATTTGAACCACTGGCGTTTGAGGACACAAAGTTGAATTTGAAGAAGGTGAAAAGGTGAATGAAAAAACATTTTGGCACATCTAAACAGAGTTTGAGTTTGAAGAATTTTCATAGACTTTAGAAGCTGAAGCCTTGAAATTTAATATGTCTAACTTTAAAGTTATTAATGAAGAATGTTTATAAAACATCTGCCATGTGCCTACATTTACACTAAATGTGAGCAATTCCAAAATGAGAATACTCAATCCCCACCCTTTTTGTTGTTGGTCAGTAGTTCAGTTGTGTCTGATTCTTTTCAACTCCATGGACTACAGCACACTAGGCTTCCCTGCCCATAGGATTTTCCAGGCAAGAATACTGGCATGGGTTGCCATTTCCTATGTTAGGGGCTCTTCTCTACCAAGGGGTCAAACTCATGTCTCTTATGCCTTCTGCATTGGCAGGTGGATTCTTTACTACTGCACCACCTTAATGTCATAATTCAAAAGTAAAACAATGAAAGGGCTTCTGAAAAATAAGTGGGCTATGAGAGAAGAATGAAGTCAAGTCCTCTCAGTAGCTTTTACTTGAGCAAGAACACTGTTTAGGCTTCAGAGAAACTAAAACGAGGTTTTAAAGAATGTGTTGCACTTTGGGGATAGGTATAGAAATGTAAACATATGTCTTGTAGGCTTTTCCTCTCTATTGGAATATATATTTATGATTCAGAGGTTTTCTCTTCATGTAGTAACCTTGAACTAAAAGTTTTTCAAAACTAGCTGAATATCAATCAGAATTATTTGAGGAGTTTAAAAATAAAAATCCTGGGACACTTACCCCACTCTAAAAGTTCAGTTGATTAGGGAGTTAGTATCCTGTTGTACAGCAGGAAAATTAGAGACTAATAATGAAACATATTCAAAATGGTCCTTTGAAATGTTTTAGCTCTATTTATTATTGATACTTAAGAGTAATGAAAATATATCTGTATTTTCATAACAAAGTCTGGAAGTTTTCCAGTCCTGTATTTCATAGTAGTAAGCAAGTACCAGGCAGTTTTATATAGAGAAGCACTAAGTTAATCATATGTCTGGAACAAGGGCAGCTGAATGTGTGCATGTATGCATGCTCAGCCACTAAGTCTTGTCTAACCCTTTGCTACCCCATGGACTGCAGCCCAAGAGGCTCCTCCATCTATGGGATTTTCCAGATAAGAATACTGGCATGGGTTTCCATTTCCTTCTCCAGGGAATCTTCCTAACTCAGGGATCGAATGCGTGTCTCCTGTTGGCAGGCCTATTCTTTACCACTGTGTCACCTGGGAAACCCCTTGGCTGAATGACATTCTTTAGATGAAACAGCTGGAATAGTTACACAGAAAGTGATTATTTTTGTGGAGAGACCTTACATTATAAGGAAACTTGAAATCTACAACAGCTTTGGGAGGTATGCTGAATTAAAGTTCCCTTAGGGGAGAAAATATTAAGCTGAAGAAATACATACCTTTGCCCTTTGTCCTTTTCTTTCCTTTCACATTACATTAGCAGCCTTATCCACAGCAGAATTATTTACAACTTCCCAACAGAGACCACCCTCAGTTTACATCGCACTTGTCTCAGTACAAAACCCACGTTTTTAAAAGCATCATTTCAAATCTGTGCAATCTGCAGGCACGTAAGGGTTTTCATGAGAGAAGAATGAAGTCAAGTCCTCTCAGTAGCTTTTACTTGAGCAAGAACACTGTTTAGGCTTCAGAGAAACTAAAACGAGGTTTTAAAGAATGTGTTGCACTTTGGGGATAGGTATAGAAATGTAAACATATGTCTTGTAGGCTTTTCCTCTCTATTGGAATATATATTTATGATTCAGAGGTTTTCTCTTCATGTAGTAACCTTGAACTAAAAGTTTTTCAAAACTAGCTGAATATCAATCAGAATTATTTGAGGAGTTTAAAAATAAAAATCCTGGAACACTTACCCCACTCTAAAAGTACAGTTGATTAGGAGTTAGTATCCTGTTGTACAGCAGGAAAATTAGAGACTAATAATGAAACATATTCAAAATGGTCCTTTGAAATGTTTTAGCTCTATTTATTATTGATACTTAAGAGTAATGAAAATATATCTGTATTTTCATAACAAAGTCTGGAAGTTTTCCAGTCCTGTATTTCATAGTAGTAAGCAAGTACCAGGCAGTTTTATATAGAGAAGCACTAAGTTAATCATATGTCTGGAACAAGGGCAGCTGAATGTGTGCATGTATGCATGCTCAGCCACTAAGTCTTGTCTAACCCTTTGCTACCCCATGGACTGCAGCCCAAGAGGCTCCTCCATCTATGGGATTTTCCAGATAAGAATACTGGCATGGGTTTCCATTTCCTTCTCCAGGGAATCTTCCTAACTCAGGGATCGAATGCGTGTCTCCTGTTGGCAGGCCTATTCTTTACCACTGTGTCACCTGGGAAACCCCTTGGCTGAATGACATTCTTTAGATGAAACAGCTGGAATAGTTACACAGAAAGTGATTATTTTTGTGGAGAGACCTTACATTATAAGGAAACTTGAAATCTACAACAGCTTTGGGAGGTATGCTGAATTAAAGTTCCCTTAGGGGAGAAAATATTAAGCTGAAGAAATACATACCTTTGCCCTTTGTCCTTTTCTTTCCTTTCACATTACATTAGCAGCCTTATCCACAGCAGAATTATTTACAACTTCCCAACAGAGACCACCCTCAGTTTACATCGCACTTGTCTCAGTACAAAACCCACGAGTTTTCAAATGTTTTTTCCCCTATATAATGGCCATCAGCTTTCAAATCTGTGCAATCTGCAGGCACATAATACATGGTTGATTTTAATTGAAACAGATTATATATTAGTTCCATAAAAATAAACATGTGCACATAATATCATATTAGCATTTGCCTCAATTTGTACAATAAGATGTGAAGCACTTTCTTCTTTTGAATTTGACAAAGTCCCCATGGCTACAGTGTGAAACTTCAAGCAGTGCTAACTCTCTATAGACACTAGACCTCAGCAGGAGACATATCCTCAAAAGGAATGCTTGGAAAGGAAACAGATGAATAGGTTTCTGAAAGTAGGTAGGGATGAAATTCTTCTTGTTGGAATATTTCTGTGGCTTCTTAAAAAGGATATCAACCCTGAATATTCATTTGAAGACTGATGCTGAAGATGAAGCTCCAATACTCCGACCACCTGATGTGAAGAGATGACTCACTGGAAAAGACTGATACTGGGAAAAATAGAAGGCAAAAGGAGAAAGGGATGGCAGAAGATAAGATGGTTGGATGGCATCACTGAGTCAATTGATATAGGAGTTTGAGCAAACTCTGGGAAATGGTAAAGGACAGGGAATCTTTGCGTGCCTCTGTCTATAGATTCACAAAGAAATAGACACAACTTAGCAACTGAACAACAACAACAAATATATTATGAATCTCCAAAAGCTTCTACTCAGAATTATGAATCGTATTTCTTCCTAACTCAGGGATCGAATGCGTGTCTCCTGTTGGCAGGCCTATTCTTTACCACTGTGTCACCTGGGAAACCCCTTGGCTGAATGACATTCTTTAGATGAAACAGCTGGAATAGTTACACAGAAAGTGATTATTTTTGTGGAGAGACCTTACATTATAAGGAAACTTGAAATCTACAACAGCTTTGGGAGGTATGCTGAATTAAAGTTCCCTTAGGGGAGAAAATATTAAGCTGAAGAAATACATACCTTTGCCCTTTGTCCTTTTCTTTCCTTTCACATTACATTAGCAGCCTTATCCACAGCAGAATTATTTACAACTTCCCAACAGAGACCACCCTCAGTTTACATCGCACTTGTCTCAGTACAAAACCCACGAGTTTTCAAATGTTTTTTCCCCTATATAATGGCCATCAGCTTTCAAATCTGTGCAATCTGCAGGCACATAATACATGGTTGATTTTAATTGAAACAGATTATATATTAGTTCCATAAAAATAAACATGTGCACATAATATCATATTAGCATTTGCCTCAATTTGTACAATAAGATGTGAAGCACTTTCTTCTTTTGAATTTGACAAAGTCCCCATGGCTACAGTGTGAAACTTCAAGCAGTGCTAACTCTCTATAGACACTAGACCTCAGCAGGAGACATATCCTCAAAAGGAATGCTTGGAAAGGAAACAGATGAATAGGTTTCTGAAAGTAGGTAGGGATGAAATTCTTCTTGTTGGAATATTTCTGTGGCTTCTTAAAAAGGATATCAACCCTGAATATTCATTTGAAGACTGATGCTGAAGATGAAGCTCCAATACTCCGACCACCTGATGTGAAGAGATGACTCACTGGAAAAGACTGATACTGGGAAAAATAGAAGGCAAAAGGAGAAAGGGATGGCAGAAGATAAGATGGTTGGATGGCATCACTGAGTCAATTGATATAGGAGTTTGAGCAAACTCTGGGAAATGGTAAAGGACAGGGAATCTTTGCGTGCCTCTGTCTATAGATTCACAAAGAAATAGACACAACTTAGCAACTGAACAACAACAACAAATATATTATGAATCTCCAAAAGCTTCTACTCAGAATTATGAATCGTATTTCTTCATCTTGCTTCAAATTCTCCAGGGTAGACTGAGGTAGGCACATCTCTGTAACACCCTTTCTTCTTGCATGTCTTATAGATGTTTGCACCAATAGTAGCTGAACTACAGCTGGGATAAGAAATTTGAGAAGAAAGTTGGCAACCAACCCAATCATATCTGTGCTGAGAAGTGGTTGAGGATCAGATACAGGAAAATAATGACAGTCACACTGTATCAGGGGCACTGGAATGGTATTTCCTCCATTGAAGTAAGTTTTGAGGACACAGAAATTAAATATTTGTTTATTCTTAATTTTCCTAGGATTATCATTTATTGACTATCATGTTCAAATAAAATAAGACCACCTGTTGAGTTACCACTGCTTTGGCAAAATATTGAAAAGCACTGCATTTCCTATATGTGGTCATGTATGCATATATGTGTGTGTGTGTGTGTGTGTGTGTGTGTGTGTGATTACCTTATGAGAAATTAATGGAAGTGTAACTAGGGAAAGAAATCACAGGTGGGGCTTCCCTGGTGGCCCAGTGGGTAAGGACACTGCCTTGCAGTGCAAGGGGCGCCGGTTCGATTCCTGGCCTGGGAAGATCCCACGTGCCATGGAGAGGCTGGACCAACGTGTCCAATTACCGAGCCGGGCTCTGGAGCGTGTGCCCAGAGCCGGTGCTCTTCTACAACAGAGGCCACTGTGATTGGAGGCCCACGTGGGCCAACTTTTTTTTGTTGGAATATTTCTGTGGCTTCTTAAAAAGGATATCAACCCTGAATATTCATTTGAAGACTGATGCTGAAGATGAAGCTCCAATACTCCGACCACCTGATGTGAAGAGATGACTCACTGGAAAAGACTGATACTGGGAAAAATAGAAGGCAAAAGGAGAAAGGGATGGCAGAAGATAAGATGGTTGGATGGCATCACTGAGTCAATTGATATAGGAGTTTGAGCAAACTCTGGGAAATGGTAAAGGACAGGGAATCTTTGCGTGCCTCTGTCTATAGATTCACAAAGAAATAGACACAACTTAGCAACTGAACAACAACAACAAATATATTATGAATCTCCAAAAGCTTCTACTCAGAATTATGAATCGTATTTCTTCATCTTGCTTCAAATTCTCCAGGGTAGACTGAGGTAGGCACATCTCTGTAACACCCTTTCTTCTTGCATGTCTTATAGATGTTTGCACCAATAGTAGCTGAACTACAGCTGGGATAAGAAATTTGAGAAGAAAGTTGGCAACCAACCCAATCATATCTGTGCTGAGAAGTGGTTGAGGATCAGATACAGGAAAATAATGACAGTCACACTGTATCCGTGGCACTGGAATGGTATTTCCTCCATTGAAGTAAGTTTTGAGGACACAGAAATTAAATATTTGTTTATTCTTAATTTTCCTAGGATTATCATTTATTGACTATCATGTTCAAATAAAATAAGACCACCTGTTGAGTTACCACTGCTTTGGCAAAATATTGAAAAGCACTGCATTTCCTATATGTGGTCATGTATGCATATATGTGTGTGTGTGTGTGTGTGTGTGTGTGTGTGTGTGTGATTACCTTATGAGAAATTAATGGAAGTGTAACTAGGGAAAGAAATCACAGGTGGGGCTTCCCTGGTGGCCCAGTGGGTAAGGACACTGCCTTGCAGTGCAAGGGGCGCCGGTTCGATTCCTGGCCTGGGAAGATCCCACGTGCCATGGAGAGGCTGGACCAACGTGTCCAATTACCGAGCCGGGGCTCTGGAGCGCGTGTGCCCAGAGCCGGTGCTCTTCTACAACAGAGGCCACTGCAATGGGAGGCCCACATGGGCCAAAAGAACAAAGATGAATGAAAATAGATAAATGAAAGACCAATAGAAGTGGCCCGCCCGCCCCCTCCCTCTCCAACCACCCCCCACCAAAATAAATAAATAAATAAAAATAACCTCTGGTGCAGTGGGATTGTGAGCCACCCCATTAAAAAAAAAGGAAGAAAGAAAGAAATCACAGGTGGAAGAAAAGTAGAAAACAGGACTTAAGCTGCACCAATAAAGAATAGAAAAATCTAAATTTTGTCTATATCTTGCCTCTTGCAACAGAAATTGAACCTGAATTTCAGCATCTGATGTCCCCTTGATAACTGCATCATGCAAGGTGTACTTTCAAAGACTTGGATGTTAATTTGAAACGAATTCAAGCCTTTTGAGTTTAAAAATTGGGCTGGAAATCTTTTAAGAGCAGGCTTTCTCATGAGATTTCCATTACTTCTATTCTTACTGATAAGTCATAGGTATCAGAGAAACATCCATTTGTGTGCTATCTTTGGATCCTTTACTACAAGAGAAGAGGTACAGGAAAAAATGGGGCTTGCTTTGCTTCAAGTTTCAGAGAAAAGTTTCAATCAATTCGAATTTTGTCTGAAGCCACTCTACTATAATAGCTTAAAGTCTTTATGAGATACTCATATGATGTTACCTTCAGTGTAATATGCCAACTTCAAGTGAGGGAGTTAATTTGTTCTAGTGGGCAGGGTCGAGTTCTGGCTCTGTTCCTGATCTATGAAATTTACTTTATTCCTCAGTTTTCTTATCCCTACAGTGAAGCTAATTACTTACAGAGGAAAACTCTGTAACAACATTTGAGTTACTTGGTCCAAGTTGATATGCATTTATATGTGTGATCTTATTATTAATACATTTTATATATGTTGGCTGTGAGATAACTTTGTACTTTTCAGGTGGAGAAGTTCTGCAGGAGAACTAACTTCTAATAGGGAATATGCAGAGATATATGTTTCTGCATGTCCTGGGTTACGTGTGTTCTTTCAAAGAACATGTGTGTACTTTTCTCGTGATGTGCTTGAGAAATACATTTTCTTCTTCTTTTCCCCTTGAACATGGTTCTGCCAATGATACTAACTTACTATTAGAAGAGGAACTTTATTTGGCCACTGATGTGGTCTAAAAATCTAAACACTGAATTATGAATAGTCTGTGTTTTCCCACTATGTGCCCCAGTGCTACACTTGCCAAGTAAAATTGCAGTGACAAGAGAGTAGTGTTTATCACTTGTCTGTTGACAGAAAAACAAGCGGTGATACAAGTAAAGAAGAATGAACAGCAAGCTTTAGTTTTAACCTTCTTGAGTCCTTTTGGAGATCCCAATGAATAGGATTAAACCCCCTTTCTGAAAATTATCATTATACTTTAAATATAAATTTACACTGCCAAGTCAACCCTGAAGGCAGATATGGAAAATAATTGTTACAGCTTCTAAGTCTGTAATAAAAAGGAACATTTCCCCCAATCAATTCCCATATTACAGTCAGTAAATAAAAATATCACCAAGGAAAGTGTCTTCCTCAGAATGACATGCTCCCTGTAGCATGGTGTAATGAGCCTGGATATGCCACAGACACTGAATGACTAACAAGCTGATTAGGAGTTCAGGTTTATTAAGCATGGTAGCAGGGATTATTTTAAGTACCTTTTACAAAAACAATGAACAGCTACACAAATAACTGTTCTGTTTTCTTTGTGAAAGATAAAATGCAGAGTGTAGTCAGCTTTTATATACAGTGTCTGCTCTATTTTAAAGATCCCTTTGCTCCTCTAACCTGGTTTTCTATGGAAGTCAGTGAAAATACAGCATATAGATTTATATTTTTCTCAAGTCACAATCTAAGACACTGACATTCTACTACTATGCTTAAAAAGCTATACATTCTTTTGTAAAAGTTATGGCATATTTGTGGGTATATATAAGTAGGAAAGAGCTACAGCTATGTAGTAAGAGCAAAGAATATACGTGGAAAATGAGAGAAACATTGAGAGTCCTTTAGTATATTGTCTACCATGTCTGGTAAGTAATATTTTGTGATTAAATTTAAAACAATCATGTCCTTATTTGTTGTTATTCTGTATTTTCTATTTTTCATTGCTTTGGAAATATAAGGAACTATGTGTACTTTCTCGTGATGTGCTGAAATACATTTTCTTCTTCTTCCTTGAACATGGTTCTGCCAATGATACTAACTTACTATTAGAAGAGGAACTTTATTTGGCCACTGATGTGGTCTAAAAATCTAAACACTGAATTATGAATAGTCTGTGTTTTCCCACTATGTGCCCCAGTGCTACACTTGCCAAGTAAAATTGCAGTGACAAGAGAGTAGTGTTTATCACTTGTCTGTTGACAGAAAAACAAGCGGTGATACAAGTAAAGAAGAATGAACAGCAAGCTTTAGTTTTAACCTTCTTGAGTCCTTTTGGAGATCCCAATGAATAGGATTAAACCCCCTTTCTGAAAATTATCATTATACTTTAAATATAAATTTACACTGCCAAGTCAACCCTGAAGGCAGATATGGAAAATAATTGTTACAGCTTCTAAGTCTGTAATAAAAAGGAACATTTCCCCCAATCAATTCCCATATTACAGTCAGTAAATAAAAATATCACCAAGGAAAGTGTCTTCCTCAGAATGACATGCTCCCTGTAGCATGGTGTAATGAGCCTGGATATGCCACAGACACTGAATGACTAACAAGCTGATTAGGAGTTCAGGTTTATTAAGCATGGTAGCAGGGATTATTTTAAGTACCTTTTACAAAAACAATGAACAGCTACACAAATAACTGTTCTGTTTTCTTTGTGAAAGATAAAATGCAGAGTGTAGTCAGCTTTTATATACAGTGTCTGCTCTATTTTAAAGATCCCTTTGCTCCTCTAACCTGGTTTTCTATGGAAGTCAGTGAAAATACAGCATATAGATTTATATTTTTCTCAAGTCACAATCTAAGACACTGACATTCTACTACTATGCTTAAAAAGCTATACATTCTTTTGTAAAAGTTATGGCATATTTGTGGGTATATATAAGTAGGAAAGAGCTACAGCTATGTAGTAAGAGCAAAGAATATACGTGGAAAATGAGAGAAACATTGAGAGTCCTTTAGTATATTGTCTACCATGTCTGGTAAGTAATATTTTGTGATTAAATTTAAAACAATCATGTCCTTATTTGTTGTTATTCTGTATTTTCTATTTTTTCATTGCTTTGATTGAACATCATAATTAAATTCATTTATCATTTCCATGGTAGAAATAAGTAGATATAAAACATGAAGTATTTGGTTTGGTTATATAAATCCTACTGATTACATATTGAAATTACCATATAGTCCTAATCATCTATCATGCCATTATCAGTTAAATAGAAATATGCTACTATGGTATGCACAGAAGCATGCACACACATACTGACATACTTACTGCTAGAAAACATTGTGTTGGGCCAGAAGATTCACACAAGCCATCATGAAAGAATCAAAATCACTGATTACAGAAAAATTTTTAAAAAACTTAATTTTTTCAATCACTGTATTTAGCAAATATTCATTAAACATCTAATAAGTATCTGGCATGTTCCAGGTACTATAGTTAGGAACAGCCAAATGAAAATGCAAGGGTAAGAGAGGAACCCTACAATAAACCAGAGTCTTGTGGGTCCCCTGGAGCCTGGTGCAATTGCACAGATATCAAGTCCATAAGGCCAGGCCTTCAGTCTCTGACATTAGAATGTCCTTAAGATTCTGAAGCTAAAGCCTGGAATATTTTCTCTTTTTTATTCACATCTATTTCCTACATGATCTCACCCTATTTCTTGGGTCATATATCATTATATGTTGATGATTTCTGAATTTTTATCTCCATATCATATCATACCTCCAACCTGGATTTCCACTTACATGACCAATAAAAACTTAAAATGCAACATGCTCCAAACTAGGTTTCTGATCTTTCTTTCCAAACTGGTTCTAACCACAGCTTTTCTAAGTCACAATCTAAGACACTGACATTCTACTACTATGCTTAAAAAGCTATACATTCTTTTGTAAAAGTTATGGCATATTTGTGGGTATATATAAGTAGGAAAGAGCTACAGCTATGTAGTAAGAGCAAAGAATATACGTGGAAAATGAGAGAAACATTGAGAGTCCTTTAGTATATTGTCTACCATGTCTGGTAAGTAATATTTTGTGATTAAATTTAAAACAATCATGTCCTTATTTGTTGTTATTCTGTATTTTCTATTTTTTCATTGCTTTGATTGAACATCATAATTAAATTCATTTATCATTTCCATGGTAGAAATAAGTAGATATAAAACATGAAGTATTTGGTTTGGTTATATAAATCCTACTGATTACATATTGAAATTACCATATAGTCCTAATCATCTATCATGCCATTATCAGTTAAATAGAAATATGCTACTATGGTATGCACAGAAGCATGCACACACATACTGACATACTTACTGCTAGAAAACATTGTGTTGGGCCAGAAGATTCACACAAGCCATCATGAAAGAATCAAAATCACTGATTACAGAAAAATTTTTAAAAAACTTAATTTTTTCAATC
The DNA here is from genome assembly GCA_022376925.1 of Tragulus kanchil. NCBI lineage: Eukaryota > Metazoa > Chordata > Mammalia > Artiodactyla > Tragulidae > Tragulus > Tragulus kanchil. The sequence continues at coordinate 38,304,837 of JAIOJX010000032.1, forward strand.
ACTGTATTTAGCAAATATTCATTAAACATCTAATAAGTATCTGGCATGTTCCAGGTACTATAGTTAGGAACAGCCAAATGAAAATGCAAGGGTAAGAGAGGAACCCTACAATAAACCAGAGTCTTGTGGGTCCCCTGGAGCCTGGTGCAATTGCACAGATATCAAGTCCATAAGGCCAGGCCTTCAGTCTCTGACATTAGAATGTCCTTAAGATTCTGAAGCTAAAGCCTGGAATATTTTCTCTTTTTTATTCACATCTATTTCCTACATGATCTCACCCTATTTCTTGGGTCATATATCATTATATGTTGATGATTTCTGAATTTTTATCTCCATATCATATCATACCTCCAACCTGGATTTCCACTTACATGACCAATAAAAACTTAAAATGCAACATGCTCCAAACTAGGTTTCTGATCTTTCTTTCCAAACTGGTTCTAACCACAGCTTTTCTAAGTCACTTAATGATAGTTCTGTTCCAGTTGCTCAGGCCCCAAACTGTAGTGTCATTCTTAATATTTTTCATGCTCTAATTTTTCAGCCAATTATGTTAGTCCTACCTCCAAACACCATCCAGAATATGACCACTTGTCTTTATACCCACTACCATCATTTTTGTCTAGGCTACCATCATTTCTTACCTGGGTTATAACAATACCTTTCTGACAGGTCTCACACTTTTGCTGTTGATGTTTATTAGACTTTTCTCTACCTACCATTCAGAGTGATCCTGTTAAATATAATACATATAATGTCATTCTTTCTTCAAAAACAATGCGTCCATGTATCACATGCAATTCAAAGAGGATTTACAACCACATCATATGTGCTCTCTGCCCCTCCTTACAACACTGCCATCCATCTGTGCTTACCATTCTTCCCCATGGCTCTCTTCCTGTTCCATGAATATGAAAGTAACATTCCCATTCAGTACCTTCAAGTTTATTCCGTATGCTTCCTAGACATTGTTTCCCCTAAATATATTGCATGGTTAGAACTCTGTGTTTCTTAGCTTTGTTGTTGTTCAGTCACTCAGTCATGGCCTGTGTCCAGGCTTCACTGTCTTCACTATCTCCCAGAGTTTGCTAAACTCATGTCCACTGAGTTGATGATGAGAGGATGACTTGATCATCTCATCCTCTGCCATCCCCCTCTCCTCATGATCTTAAGCTTTCCCAGCATCAGGGTCTTTTCCAATAAGTCAGCTATTCACATCAGGTGACCAATAACTATGCTTTCCTATCAAGATGTCAATGCCCCAATTCCTAGAGCCTGTGAATACTTTAACCATGTGTGGCAATGGTACTTTAGAGACACAATTCCATGAAGAGTCTTGAGATGGACAGATTTATTCTGGATTGTCCAGGTAGGTCTAATCTAATCATAGGGTTCTTTGTAAGAGGGAGTAATGAGGATTAGGGTAAGTCATGAGACATAAGACAGTGAGGTAGAGTAATAGAAAGAAGGGGAATACCAACGAAAATATAGGCACTTCTAGAAGGTGGTAAATATAGGGAAATGGGTTGTCCCATGAAGACAAAGGAACACAGCCTTGCCAACGCTTTGATTTTAGACTACTCAACTCTTGAACTGCAAGAATGAAATACATTTAAATATTGTCTACAAGGTTGTGCATTTTCTTCTCACAATTTTAGCTGGATATAACAGTATAGGCACAGAATAGTAGAGTCAGACCTAATGAAGTTTGTTATTTTCCTAAGGGAGTGTATTAAAACAATAGAGAAAGACACGGGGGCTGACAGAAAATGTAAGATAAAATAATGACAGTGCATTATGGAATTTAACATATAAAAAGGAAAGAGGACATGAAGAGGATAAATGAACCATGAAGATATGGCAGTGGTAATGGATTCAACGCACACATGGCAGTGAAGGATTTTTGGAGTTAAGATAATAAAGGGGATGAACAAGAAAGGTTGAAGAGGTGATACAAGGTGGGATATTGGAAACCAAAATTGTGGATATATGTGTGCGAGCTCAGTCACTTCAGTCATGTTTGACCCTTTGCAATCCTACAACTGTAGCCTGCCAGCCTCTTAAGATCCATGAGATTGTCCAGGTAAGAGGACAGGACTGATGCCATGCCCTCCTTCAGGAGATCTTCCCCACCGAGGGACTGAACCTAGGTCTCCTGCCTTGCAGGCAGATTCTTTACTGCAGAATCACTGGGGAAGCCCAGATTCGTGAATAGGTTACAGCTACTGACAATGATAAGGATGATAGGATCACTGTGGGAGTGTGAAGCTGAAATTGAATAGAAACTAAGTTCATTGGAAGAAGAAAGTTTGAGGACTCAAGGGGCTAGGATGTTGAAAAGATATGCTGTGTGAATATTGTGATCAATAATTACCAGCAACAAGAATAAAATTATCAATGATCCATATACTAACATATTTATGGAGTGACTGGTGTTCATACCTGGAGGATTGGCAGATAGCTACAATCTAGAGACAGTTTTGTTCTAGAATGAGATGGAAAGCAGAAAAACAAAAAAAAAATTTTGAGTAATGAGGATTAGGGTAAGTCATGAGACATAAGACAGTGAGGTAGAGTAATAGAAAGAAGGGGAATACCAACGAAAATATAGGCACTTCTAGAAGGTGGTAAATATAGGGAAATGGGTTGTCCCATGAAGACAAAGGAACACAGCCTTGCCAACGCTTTGATTTTAGACTACTCAACTCTTGAACTGCAAGAATGAAATACATTTAAATATTGTCTACAAGGTTGTGCATTTTCTTCTCACAATTTTAGCTGGATATAACAGTATAGGCACAGAATAGTAGAGTCAGACCTAATGAAGTTTGTTATTTTCCTAAGGGAGTGTATTAAAACAATAGAGAAAGACACGGGGGCTGACAGAAAATGTAAGATAAAATAATGACAGTGCATTATGGAATTTAACATATAAAAAGGAAAGAGGACATGAAGAGGATAAATGAACCATGAAGATATGGCAGTGGTAATGGATTCAACGCACACATGGCAGTGAAGGATTTTTGGAGTTAAGATAATAAAGGGGATGAACAAGAAAGGTTGAAGAGGTGATACAAGGTGGGATATTGGAAACCAAAATTGTGGATATATGTGTGCGAGCTCAGTCACTTCAGTCATGTTTGACCCTTTGCAATCCTACAACTGTAGCCTGCCAGCCTCTTAAGATCCATGAGATTGTCCAGGTAAGAGGACAGGACTGATGCCATGCCCTCCTTCAGGAGATCTTCCCCACCGAGGGACTGAACCTAGGTCTCCTGCCTTGCAGGCAGATTCTTTACTGCAGAATCACTGGGGAAGCCCAGATTCGTGAATAGGTTACAGCTACTGACAATGATAAGGATGATAGGATCACTGTGGGAGTGTGAAGCTGAAATTGAATAGAAACTAAGTTCATTGGAAGAAGAAAGTTTGAGGACTCAAGGGGCTAGGATGTTGAAAAGATATGCTGTGTGAATATTGTGATCAATAATTACCAGCAACAAGAATAAAATTATCAATGATCCATATACTAACATATTTATGGAGTGACTGGTGTTCATACCTGGAGGATTGGCAGATAGCTACAATCTAGAGACAGTTTTGTTCTAGAATGAGATGGAAAGCAGAAAAACTTTTTGATAAGTGGGGGAAAATGGTTTAGAAGTAGTGATGTAGAGAAAGGAAGAAATATATCCCATCTCCAAAAATCCTGTTCTGAGAGAGAAAATAGTCACCACTTGAGAGCACTTCATAAAAAGCTGTATTATGCGAGAAAACTATCAGCTACTGAAAGAAGCTGAAAAGAATACTCACAAGAAAGATTGATATTGATGATGCATTGAAGTCTAGCAGATTTTAATTCATTTAAATATATTAAAATCTTACAGGATAAATTCCTGTGAGCACAAAGGAATTAATTTTGAAATCAATTACCAAAAGACATATCTGGAAAATCCCTAAATAATTAGGAATGAAACAACAGATATATAAATAATTACATGGGAAATTAGAAAGCATTTTTATATAAGTGAAAATAAAAATACACACTATCAGAATTTGTATGATGAAGATAAGCAATGATTAGAGGGAAACCTGAATCATTTATGCTTATATTACTATTAAAATAAAAATTTGTGTATCCAATATAGGAAACTAGGATAAAAACAAATTAAAGTAAGTAAAATGATGAGTTGGTTGGATGGCATCATTGACTCAATGGACATGAGTGCATTGAGTAAACTCAGGGAGATAGTGAAGGACAGGGAAGCCTGGCATGCTACAGTCCATGCGGTGGCAAAGAGTGGGACAAAACTGAGTGACTGAACAACAACAACAACAAAAGATATCAATAAAGATTAGAAATCAGTGAAAAGGAAAATAATTAAACAAAAGTAACAATAATTAAAAAAAATATATGAATAAAGTGAACTACACCAAAACTAAACATTTTGGTTTTTTCAACAAAAATCATTATGAAATCGATACAAAATTTCTTTCTTAGAGGGATTTTTTTCAATATGTATATCTGTAGTTTTGTTTCCAGGTATAGAAAGTACGCTGGAGGTTCAAAAATAAGAAGATGAAAATATACAATAAACAATGAGTCAGAGATTAAAATATGTTGCACATAGTAAGATATATGAATAATAAATAAGCATGTGTATTATTCTCAATAGAAGGCAAAAGGAGAAGGGGATGACAGAGAACAAGATGGTTGGATGGCATCACGGAGTCAAAGGGCATGAGTCTGAACCGGCTCTGGGAGATGGTAAAGGACAGGGAAGTCTGGCGTGCAGCAGTCTATGGGGTCACAAAGAGTCAGATATAACTGAACGACTGACTGAACTGAACTTACCTATTTACTTCTATTTATCCAAGAGAACAGAAATATATACCCACAAAATGATTTCTATACAAATGTTCATAGGCAGTAAAAACACCAAAACACTTCAATAAACAAGTGAATAGATAAACTATAATGTATTCGTGCAGTGTAACATTACTTAGCTGGGAAAAGATATCAATACTAATATAGACAAAATGTACAACAGTCATAAAGTCATTCTGAGCGAAAGTAGCCAAACACACTCTAGTACCTAATGTAAGCTTCATTATATGAATTACTAAGCAAACAAAATCAATTTATAATAATGAGAATCAGATCAGTGGTTGCTTGGATAGGGAAGTAGAAGTCACTTGGATTGAAAATGTGTAAGTGGGCTTTGTGGGAGAGCAGAAATTCTCCCAGTGCATATTGTTTGGAAGAGTTGTTACACAGCATACATTTGTACAAGTCACCAATCATTTAAATCAATTATACTTTGATAAGGGCTTCCCCCTGGAGGCTCAGATGATGAAGAATCCACCTGCAATGTGGGAGACCTGGGTTCAGTCCCTGGGTTGGGAAGATCCCTGGAGAAGGGAAAGGTAATCCACTTCAGTATTCTTACCTGGAGAATTACACTGTTAGTCCATGGATCACGAAAAGTCAGATATGAGTGAGTGACATTGCTTTCACCTAGTTTAATGAAGTAAAATATAAATTGTTTAATATGCTATTTTACTGCATAATAAGGAAATCAACAATAAAAATTAAGAATACAAAAGAACTTTTATTCTCTCTCTTAATAATTCTTGTGTTTGAGTAATTTGAAATGAGGGCTAGAATATTTAGGAAACTTTTATTCTCTTCTCTTTAAAAAATTTTTTAAAACATTTTGTCTATTATTCTCAATAGAAGGCAAAAGGAGAAGGGGATGACAGAGAACAAGATGGTTGGATGGCATCACGGAGTCAAAGGGCATGAGTCTGAACCGGCTCTGGGAGATGGTAAAGGACAGGGAAGTCTGGCGTGCAGCAGTCTATGGGGTCACAAAGAGTCAGATATAACTGAACGACTGACTGAACTGAACTTACCTATTTACTTCTATTTATCCAAGAGAACAGAAATATATACCCACAAAATGATTTCTATACAAATGTTCATAGGCAGTAAAAACACCAAAACACTTCAATAAACAAGTGAATAGATAAACTATAATGTATTCGTGCAGTGTAACATTACTTAGCTGGGAAAAGATATCAATACTAATATAGACAAAATGTACAACAGTCATAAAGTCATTCTGAGCGAAAGTAGCCAAACACACTCTAGTACCTAATGTAAGCTTCATTATATGAATTACTAAGCAAACAAAATCAATTTATAATAATGAGAATCAGATCAGTGGTTGCTTGGATAGGGAAGTAGAAGTCACTTGGATTGAAAATGTGTAAGTGGGCTTTGTGGGAGAGCAGAAATTCTCCCAGTGCATATTGTTTGGAAGAGTTGTTACACAGCATACATTTGTACAAGTCACCAATCATTTAAATCAATTATACTTTGATAAGGGCTTCCCCCTGGAGGCTCAGATGATGAAGAATCCACCTGCAATGTGGGAGACCTGGGTTCAGTCCCTGGGTTGGGAAGATCCCTGGAGAAGGGAAAGGTAATCCACTTCAGTATTCTTACCTGGAGAATTACACTGTTAGTCCATGGATCACGAAAAGTCAGATATGAGTGAGTGACATTGCTTTCACCTAGTTTAATGAAGTAAAATATAAATTGTTTAATATGCTATTTTACTGCATAATAAGGAAATCAGCAATAAAAAATTAAGAATACAAAAAAAGAACTTTTTATTCTCTCTCTTAATAATTCTTGTGTTTGAGTAATTTGAAATGAGGGCTAGTTTTGTTTAATATCTTATGGCATTTTTATAATCAATGCAACATAATTATTAAGAACATTTTTATTAACTTGATAAACAGACTAGCTTTTAATGAAAATAAGTCCTTTGGTTCTAAAACATGTCTAAAAGAAATTTTACATTTTTGGAGATCTATTTCTTTTTCTCGCTTGGTGGCTAATGAGCTTTAATTAAGTATAATTACAAAGTTTATCATAATGACAAAATGTATACTTATCTTTTCTTCATCTTATGCCAACTCCCAACCCCAGGGAAAACTAAAATTGATTTGTTTTAAAAGTAGATGTGAAAGTCATGTCCGACTCTTTGCAACCCATGGATGAGCCATGGAACACTCCAGGCAAGAATACTGGAGTGGGTGCACTCCCTTCTTGAGGCAACCTTCACTACTCAGGAATTGAACTGGGGTCTCCTGCATTGCAGGCAGATTCTTTACCAACTGAGCAATAAGGGAAGAAGTAGAAGCAGACAATGGAAACCAATAAGATGAGTAAATAAAACATTGTGTTCTATGTATAGTTCTTGGTCTATGGCATATTTAAATTATAATAAGAGTGCCTTCCTTGTTTTAGCCCAGTGATTCTTTATAACCTGAATGATTTTTTTTAATCCAAAATAATTTCCCTTTTTTAATAATTATTTACTACTCTAATAGTTTGTTTTTGATTGTTCGACTTTTTGTTGTTGTTGGTGGTGGTTTCATGAATTTTTTTCCCCTTTTATGGTCATCTCTCTCCTCCCATCACCTGCCAGTCCCACAAGGCTGATGTATATGGTATTGGAAAAAGACTGCTTGATCTTTCTGGATCCACTGGGTGATGACGCCCTGTTTCCTTTGCTTGCATCTTGAAAACATTTTTCCTCATCTTATCCATTGTGGCTAATTTGTCCTTAAATGAATGAGGTCGTGTTTCATGTTGAGAAAAGCCTTATCTGTCCTGTGAGCCATTTTTTTTTCTACTTTTCTCTCCTTTTAAATCATTTCCTTTAGTTCCAAATATACCTTGCTCTGAAAGAAATATTTTCTTTATGTCTTGGAAAATATACCAAATAAGCAGAGAATAATTTGTCTTTTTATTTTTAGGATGCAAATCACTTAGGATTAGTGAAAATATACTCTGCATATTGTTTGTATGTAATTCAGTGTAATTATGCAATAAATATTAATTGGATTAAGAAATAATAATGTTGGGAATATTCTCAATAATGGAATAGCCGCTCTGTCTAAAATGAAATGAAATTCAATTTATGGATATAAAAGAGTCTGGGAAAAATAATATTCTCAGAGAACATCATGAAAATGACTTTTCAAAACAGGAATAAAAATCATGAATAAATCTAGCAAATTTTGAAATAGGATGACTCACATATAGATAGATTATCCTTCCACCTTAACTAACTAGAAAGTTTGTAAAATGGATAATAGGTAATTTTGTCCTTGACTGTGCCATTTACTAGTCTGAAGAACTAACAAAATTATCTGCTATTTACTACAGAACTGAAGCAAAGGAAGAGAAGAATGTCATCCTTCAGTGGACCTGATTTTAGCATGACTTTGAAATCTTTTGAAAAAATTAGCAAAAATGAAAGTTTGAGTAAATAAAACATTGTGTTCTATGTATAGTTCTTGGTCTATGGCATATTTAAATTATAATAAGAGTGCCTTCCTTGTTTTAGCCCAGTGATTCTTTATAACCTGAATGATTTTTTTTAATCCAAAATAATTTCCCTTTTTTAATAATTATTTACTACTCTAATAGTTTGTTTTTGATTGTTCGACTTTTTGTTGTTGTTGGTGGTGGTTTCATGAATTTTTTTCCCCTTTTATGGTCATCTCTCTCCTCCCATCACCTGCCAGTCCCACAAGGCTGATGTATATGGTATTGGAAAAAGACTGCTTGATCTTTCTGGATCCACTGGGTGATGACGCCCTGTTTCCTTTGCTTGCATCTTGAAAACATTTTTCCTCATCTTATCCATTGTGGCTAATTTGTCCTTAAATGAATGAGGTCGTGTTTCATGTTGAGAAAAGCCTTATCTGTCCTGTGAGCCATTTTTTTTTCTACTTTTCTCTCCTTTTAAATCATTTCCTTTAGTTCCAAATATACCTTGCTCTGAAAGAAATATTTTCTTTATGTCTTGGAAAATATACCAAATAAGCAGAGAATAATTTGTCTTTTTATTTTTAGGATGCAAATCACTTAGGATTAGTGAAAATATACTCTGCATATTGTTTGTATGTAATTCAGTGTAATTATGCAATAAATATTAATTGGATTAAGAAATAATAATGTTGGGAATATTCTCAATAATGGAATAGCCGCTCTGTCTAAAATGAAATGAAATTCAATTTATGGATATAAAAGAGTCTGGGAAAAATAATATTCTCAGAGAACATCATGAAAATGACTTTTCAAAACAGGAATAAAAATCATGAATAAATCTAGCAAATTTTGAAATAGGATGACTCACATATAGATAGATTATCCTTCCACCTTAACTAACTAGAAAGTTTGTAAAATGGATAATAGGTAATTTTGTCCTTGACTGTGCCATTTACTAGTCTGAAGAACTAACAAAATTATCTGCTATTTACTACAGAACTGAAGCAAAGGAAGAGAAGAATGTCATCCTTCAGTGGACCTGATTTTAGCATGACTTTGAAATCTGAATAATATTTTATCAAAGAGAAAAAAAAAATTCAAAGGGGGGAACCTAACAACAAAACAGCTGACTTTGTTCCTTTATATTTAGACCACAAAAAAACTACATTTGAAAGGTTACTTTTTTATTCCCTTTTATTTTCATTGTAATATAAAACTGTCCTTGTTGGATAAAAGCCCATTTTGTAGACTGGGCAGAAAATCTGGACCAACTGATTTCAATAGCTCTGGTCATCGGGGTACTAATTATATCAAGTTAAAAATAGGTGTCTCTCTCTCTCTCTCTTTTTTTTTTTCTGATGGATACTACAGATAGATTGTGCCTCTGGCAGCTCATAGTTCTCTTTTAAGAAAATGATGTTCAGTATCATTTATATCAATCAGAACAGAAATTCTTTGGCAGAATGGATGATCTGAATGTATGCCTGAATTACACAATGGTCGTGGCTATGTGTGTCCCAGTTATTAATCTTGGTTCATGTCCTGGTAAGGTGAATGAAAGAAAACCCTATTTGCCATTTGGGAGAGAAGAATGTCATTGGGAACATCTGACTTCTGGCTGACTTTCACATCCTCTCTGTGGAATACTGACTTGTTTCCAGGGATATCCACATACCTCTTTCACATACAACCAGCCAACCTATACATTTCCATCTGTAAGAAATATGCAAGGAAACCACAGAGTATAAGATACAGGCATTACTAAATTAGGACAAAGCTAGGATGGAGTATAGCCCACCACCTGCCTCACATCCTGAAAGTGGCACAGAGGAGTCATAAAAATTGGAAATCTTGTAAAAAAATTTTCAGCATAAAGCTCTTTCTTGTTATACATTTTTAATACTAGTAATACTGGTAATTTTCACTATATTACCTAACATTGAGTTTTCACTATGTGCCAAGCACTGTACTAAGCACTTTGCATGAATTACTTTGAGTAATACTGGCAAGAATCCTGTCTCAGCATTTCATTAAACCTGAAGTCATCATTTCTTCTAGTGTGTGCTTGACTTCATCCTCCTTGAGGAAAACTTCCAGTCAATGTGAGGTGCAAAATGAGTATTTGTCTATTCCTGGATCTCATGCATGCTGACAACTGCCACGGTCAAACTCACATGTGGAACTTCAGTGCTCACACACGCCTCTCATTCTGAGAGATGGAAAAGTACTTTCTGGAGTCAAGAGAACTGAGTTTACCTCTGAACAACGTGTGACATAGGCCTCTTTTTTAACCTTTCCAAGCTTATGTTCCCTCGTCTATAAAAGGAGATACTCTGTAACTCTTATACACCTAAAATTTAACTTGTTAGGAATAGAGAAATGCAGGTTAGGGCCATCTGTATAAAATGTCCTTTCTATTGCCTAAAATTAGATCATAAAAATGTATGATATTTGCTTATATTTTCTCTTTCAAACATTTTATTAAAATACATATTTCTGCATTGATTTTGCCTCAGATTCTTATGAGACCTTAGTTGACAGCTGTCCGTGGGCACAGTGTTTCCTGGTGGTGATTGCATTTCTGAGGCAGGTGGAAGAACCAAGAAAGAGGTAAGTCACTCTGAAGGTGGAGAATACATCTTTTATCTATGTGGGTAAATTTTTGTGCTTGTCTATAGTATGCCTTCTGGATTATCTGACCTTAATTATATGGCAGCTGCCTTATAGTTCTGTAAGTGGTAGATAACTGACTTTTAAAAATTTTGAACTTTTCCAGGGATATCCACATACCTCTTTCACATACAACCAGCCAACCTATACATTTCCATCTGTAAGAAATATGCAAGGAAACCACAGAGTATAAGATACAGGCATTACTAAATTAGGACAAAGCTAGGATGGAGTATAGCCCACCACCTGCCTCACATCCTGAAAGTGGCACAGAGGAGTCATAAAAATTGGAAATCTTGTAAAAAAATTTTCAGCATAAAGCTCTTTCTTGTTATACATTTTTAATACTAGTAATACTGGTAATTTTCACTATATTACCTAACATTGAGTTTTCACTATGTGCCAAGCACTGTACTAAGCACTTTGCATGAATTACTTTGAGTAATACTGGCAAGAATCCTGTCTCAGCATTTCATTAAACCTGAAGTCATCATTTCTTCTAGTGTGTGCTTGACTTCATCCTCCTTGAGGAAAACTTCCAGTCAATGTGAGGTGCAAAATGAGTATTTGTCTATTCCTGGATCTCATGCATGCTGACAACTGCCACGGTCAAACTCACATGTGGAACTTCAGTGCTCACACACGCCTCTCATTCTGAGAGATGGAAAAGTACTTTCTGGAGTCAAGAGAACTGAGTTTACCTCTGAACAACGTGTGACATAGGCCTCTTTTTTAACCTTTCCAAGCTTATGTTCCCTCGTCTATAAAAGGAGATACTCTGTAACTCTTATACACCTAAAATTTAACTTGTTAGGAATAGAGAAATGCAGGTTAGGGCCATCTGTATAAAATGTCCTTTCTATTGCCTAAAATTAGATCATAAAAATGTATGATATTTGCTTATATTTTCTCTTTCAAACATTTTATTAAAATACATATTTCTGCATTGATTTTGCCTCAGATTCTTATGAGACCTTAGTTGACAGCTGTCCGTGGGCACAGTGTTTCCTGGTGGTGATTGCATTTCTGAGGCAGGTGGAAGAACCAAGAAAGAGGTAAGTCACTCTGAAGGTGGAGAATACATCTTTTATCTATGTGGGGAAAATTTTTGTGCTTGTCTATAGTATGCCTTCTGGATTATCTGACCTTAATTATATGGCAGCTGCCTTATAGTTCTGTAAGTGGTAGATAACTGATAGCAGTGAAAAAAATTATTGTCCATAAAGAGCAAATTAATCCCAACTGATAGATGAAGAACTCTTTTCCTCAGGAGATAACAGTTTTGCCTTCATTCGTATACTCATTTTCACATTCCTATCTACAAAGGTTTCTGTCCTTGGATTCCCCTTTCAGTTGGTTGTAACACCTCACCAGGTTCCTCATTAATGAGCTACATAAAATCGTTAATGTGTGATCATTTTTATATCTGTATGAGAGTCATGAATTTATCCTTTTTTTTTGAAAATTATCTTTTAACATCCAGGTCAGTTTTTCACTCATATATCTGTGGATGTGATAATCACACACATATTTAATGAGCAGGGCTTCTACATGGAGCGCGGTGGAAAGCACTAGGCAGACAACGAGGAGCAGTAACTCCAGCCGCTGACCTGGAGAAGAGACATTGCTGTATTCCTGGAGGACAGGAAATACCATTCCTATTTCCTATAATCTTCTCATCCTCTTTATCCATTCTTCTATGCTTTATTTATTTCTCCCCTTTGCAGTAAAATAAATGAGATGATTATTTCATGATGATGAATGATACAGGTATAGGTAGATTGCCTCTCATTCATAATAAAATTGATAAAGTATTGGAACTAAAAAGATTATTTTTCAATGCTATAAAGATTAAATACCTCTCCTTATCAAAAGGGAAGAAAGGTGACATACCACTTTGTTCTGATCAAGACTTTTACTCTAAAAATCTCAAAGACAGTGCCACAGAGAAAGAATAGAGAGTGATTCGGTGACTTGTTCTAGGCAGACAGAAAGGGAGTGAGCGTCTGAAAATAACTGTGGGACAGGAATGCCAGTAATGGATTCAGTCACCATTGCCTGGACTGACAGGTGAATTAAATTGAAACATATGCCTGCCAGGTTATTTGGGAGACTTTCTCCTTCTCATGCCATTATATGTTCTGAACTTTATGTTGTGTCATTGTGATAAAATGAGGAATCACAGAGTCAAAAGCTAGCCTTTAAAAATTTTTTTTAACTTATCATGAATTTTGTGCTTGTCTATAGTATGCCTTCTGGATTATCTGACCTTAATTATATGGCAGCTGCCTTATAGTTCTGTAAGTGGTAGATAACTGATAGCAGTGAAAAAAATTATTGTCCATAAAGAGCAAATTAATCCCAACTGATAGATGAAGAACTCTTTTCCTCAGGAGATAACAGTTTTGCCTTCATTCGTATACTCATTTTCACATTCCTATCTACAAAGGTTTCTGTCCTTGGATTCCCCTTTCAGTTGGTTGTAACACCTCACCAGGTTCCTCATTAATGAGCTACATAAAATCGTTAATGTGTGATCATTTTTATATCTGTATGAGAGTCATGAATTTATCCTTTTTTTTTGAAAATTATCTTTTAACATCCAGGTCAGTTTTTCACTCATATATCTGTGGATGTGATAATCACACACATATTTAATGAGCAGGGCTTCTACATGGAGCGCGGTGGAAAGCACTAGGCAGACAACGAGGAGCAGTAACTCCAGCCGCTGACCTGGAGAAGAGACATTGCTGTATTCCTGGAGGACAGGAAATACCATTCCTATTTCCTATAATCTTCTCATCCTCTTTATCCATTCTTCTATGCTTTATTTATTTCTCCCCTTTGCAGTAAAATAAATGAGATGATTATTTCATGATGATGAATGATACAGGTATAGGTAGATTGCCTCTCATTCATAATAAAATTGATAAAGTATTGGAACTAAAAAGATTATTTTTCAATGCTATAAAGATTAAATACCTCTCCTTATCAAAAGGGAAGAAAGGTGACATACCACTTTGTTCTGATCAAGACTTTTACTCTAAAAATCTCAAAGACAGTGCCACAGAGAAAGAATAGAGAGTGATTCGGTGACTTGTTCTAGGCAGACAGAAAGGGAGTGAGCGTCTGAAAATAACTGTGGGACAGGAATGCCAGTAATGGATTCAGTCACCATTGCCTGGACTGACAGGTGAATTAAATTGAAACATATGCCTGCCAGGTTATTTGGGAGACTTTCTCCTTCTCATGCCATTATATGTTCTGAACTTTATGTTGTGTCATTGTGATAAAATGAGGAATCACAGAGTCAAAAGCTAGCCTTTAGCTCAACAATTTTAAACCATTTTCTACTCCATTGTAACAATGTATGTATTTTCTAAGTATAAAAAGGGATAAAAACCATCACTAGATGACACATTCAATAATTTCTATTAAAAGTGGACATGATCCATTACTTTGTTGCCTTTATTTTTCTTCACCTATGGATTAATTTTATGAGGACTGTAAAATGAATATTATACCATTACACTTTGAAAAAGAAGTACAATATCTGTTTCTGTACAAAGTGAAGAGCTGATAAAATTGTCCAGATATTTGTCACCCCATATTTATTCCTTCTTACTCTATGACTGATCAGATTCAATACATACTTTTGTAAAACTCTGGCACAGCTTGGGGGTAGTAGTGATATAAAAAAGACATGTTCTTCATTCTCATGGATCCTAAATTGTAATTGAGAATTTAAATTCAAATTTAAATATAAATTTAACAGTAAATTTTAAATAAAATCTTTTAAATATGCAAATACACACAATAAAGTAGAAGTCTGATAATGGTCAGTGCTATGTACATAATTGGGATTTTCTGGGTGGTGCTAGTGGTAAAGAATTCGCCTGCCAGTGCAGGAGACATGGATTCAATCCCTGGATCAGGAAGATCCCCTGAAGGAAGAAATGGCAAACTTCTCCAGTATTCTTGTCTGGAAAATTGCATGGACAGAGGAGCCTGGAAGGCTATAGTTCATGGGGTCACAGAGAGTCAGACACGATTCAGCCTCTGAACATATGTCAATAATGAAAATAAGATAGTGTTAAAAGGACTGAATCGGTAACTGCTCTATAATTAGATGGGAAAAAAGGTCTTTCTCAGGGTTTTAAACTTTTTGGAAGTATAGTTTTAATGGACTGTTCAGAAAGGGAGTGAGCGTCTGAAAATAACTGTGGGACAGGAATGCCAGTAATGGATTCAGTCACCATTGCCTGGACTGACAGGTGAATTAAATTGAAACATATGCCTGCCAGGTTATTTGGGAGACTTTCTCCTTCTCATGCCATTATATGTTCTGAACTTTATGTTGTGTCATTGTGATAAAATGAGGAATCACAGAGTCAAAAGCTAGCCTTTAGCTCAACAATTTTAAACCATTTTCTACTCCATTGTAACAATGTATGTATTTTCTAAGTATAAAAAGGGATAAAAACCATCACTAGATGACACATTCAATAATTTCTATTAAAAGTGGACATGATCCATTACTTTGTTGCCTTTATTTTTCTTCACCTATGGATTAATTTTATGAGGACTGTAAAATGAATATTATACCATTACACTTAAAAAAAGAAGTACCAAAGCTGTTTCTGTACAAAGTGAAGAGCTGATAAAATTGTCCAGATATTTGTCACCCCATATTTATTCCTTCTTACTCTATGACTGATCAGATTCAATACATACTTTTGTAAAACTCTGGCACAGCTTGGGGGTAGTAGTGATATAAAAAAGACATGTTCTTCATTCTCATGGATCCTAAATTGTAATTGAGAATTTAAATTCAAATTTAAATATAAATTTAACAGTAAATTTTAAATAAAATCTTTTAAATATGCAAATACACACAATAAAGTAGAAGTCTGATAATGGTCAGTGCTATGTACATAATTGGGATTTTCTGGGTGGTGCTAGTGGTAAAGAATTCGCCTGCCAGTGCAGGAGACATGGATTCAATCCCTGGATCAGGAAGATCCCCTGAAGGAAGAAATGGCAAACTTCTCCAGTATTCTTGTCTGGAAAATTGCATGGACAGAGGAGCCTGGAAGGCTATAGTTCATGGGGTCACAGAGAGTCAGACACGATTCAGCCTCTGAACATATGTCAATAATGAAAATAAGATAGTGTTAAAAGGACTGAATCGGTAACTGCTCTATAATTAGATGGGAAAAAAGGTCTTTCTCAGGAAAGTATTTCATTTAAGCTTTGATGGAAATGAGAAAAGTATATGGTCTTGCAAAGATGGTGTAAGTTAAGTTTACATGAAAATAAATGGTAACAACATTATCCTATGATCTAGAAATTCCACTTCTGGGTATATAGTGAAATAAACTGAAAGAAGAATCTCAAACAGGTATTTGAATATCCATGGTCATAGCTTCACTATTAATAACAGTTAAAATGTAGAAACAAGCTAAGTGTCCATATATGGATGTATAGATAAACAAAATCTCTTATATACATACAATATTATTTAGCATTAAGAAGGAAGAACATTTTGATGCATGCTACAGCATGAAAAAACCTTAAGGATATCATGCCAAGTGAAATAAGCCAGTCACACACACACAAAAATACTGAGTCCACTAATATGAACTACCTAAGTAGTCAAATTCATAGATACACAAAGTAGTTACCAAGGGCAGTGATGAGGGGGAAATGGGGAGAGTTTACTTAATGGATATAGACATTCAGTTTTTCAAGGTGAAAGATTAGTGAAGATTGATCACATAAAAATGTGAATGTCCTTAACACTATTGAACTGTACACCTAAAAATGGTTAAGACAGCAAATTTTATGTTTTTTGTATTTTAACTCAATTATAAAAAGAAGAGATATATAAGAGAAAAACACCTATTTTTAATAAAGGACCATACTGTTTAATATGTACCTTTTTTATATTTTTTAAAAAGTTTATTCAGAGTAAACAATAAGAATCAAAAAACATAGAAAGGCAGTCATTCCTGGAAACTGCCTTATGATGAAATGGATAGGGAGACAACTTCCCCTTTCCCAAGAATGTCAACTTCTCAATGATGGAGCTTTGGTCTATGTAATTGACTACCATATCCCTGGCCCCTAGCACAGGGTCTGGCATGTTATAGCCACTCAATACATACCTGTTTACTTATTTTATTAATAAAAACAGGCTATGGGGATAGGTTGAAATAATATTTAATCATGCTTTTTTTTTCATTTTGAGCAATACAGCACAGAGTTATACATAAAATATACAAAGATCAAAGTGGCAGAGACCTCTTTTTTTTTGCTTTTCATTAACATTACCTTTCTATAAGAATGAACGGGAAAGCGATTTTATGGAGGACTGGACGGAAGATATTGCAAGTTATATCAAAGTGTCAGTACTGCCAACCACAGTACTAATCACATAAATGAAAATCATGCCTAATGGAAGGGCATGAATAATAGTTTTGGTATTTTGCATCTGAGAGGATTCAAGGCTTTAAGAGAAGGATTTCTCAACTAAGACCTCGAAGTCAAGGCCTTATGCGCTGTTTTCAATAGATAAAAAAAACAAAATCTCTTATATACATACAATATTATTTAGCATTAAGAAGGAAGAACATTTTGATGCATGCTACAGCATGAAAAACCTTAAGGATATCATGCCAAGTGAAATAAGCCAGTCACACACACAAAAAAATACTGAGTCCACTAATATGAACTACCTAAGTAGTCAAATTCATAGATACACAAAGTAGTTACCAAGGGCAGTGATGAGGGGGAAATGGGGAGAGTTTACTTAATGGATATAGACATTCAGTTTTTCAAGGTGAAAGATTAGTGAAGATTGATCACATAAAAATGTGAATGTCCTTAACACTATTGAACTGTACACCTAAAAATGGTTAAGACAGCAAATTTTATGTTTTTTGTATTTTAACTCAATTATAAAAAGAAGAGATATATAAGAGAAAAACACCTATTTTTAATAAAGGACCATACTGTTTAATATGTACCTTTTTTATATTTTTTAAAAAGTTTATTCAGAGTAAACAATAAGAATCAAAAAACATAGAAAGGCAGTCATTCCTGGAAACTGCCTTATGATGAAATGGATAGGGAGACAACTTCCCCTTTCCCAAGAATGTCAACTTCTCAATGATGGAGCTTTGGTCTATGTAATTGACTACCATATCCCTGGCCCCTAGCACAGGGTCTGGCATGTTATAGCCACTCAATACATACCTGTTTACTTATTTTATTAATAAAAACAGGCTATGGGGATAGGTTGAAATAATATTTAATCATGCTTTTTTTTTCATTTTGAGCAATACAGCACAGAGTTATACATAAAATATACAAAGATCAAAGTGGCAGAGACCTCTTTTTTTTTGCTTTTCATTAACATTACCTTTCTATAAGAATGAACGGGAAAGCGATTTTATGGAGGACTGGACGGAAGATATTGCAAGTTATATCAAAGTGTCAGTACTGCCAACCACAGTACTAATCACATAAATGAAAATCATGCCTAATGGAAGGGCATGAATAATAGTTTTGGTATTTTGCATCTGAGAGGATTCAAGGCTTTAAGAGAAGGATTTCTCAACTAAGACCTCGAAGTCAAGCCTATGCGCTGTTTTCAGAGCTGGTAATAAGGGCTTAGAACAGGAATCCTAGAGTCCCAGCACCACTTTGAGCCAAATGTTGGGAAAGAGAATGATGGAGAGTTAAGCCTGAGAATTTTTTGAAAACTTGGAGATTGTAGGAAATATTCAGTTAAGAGATTTCTGAGTAACAACCAGATTTGTGGAGATTGGTCCCACAGAAACATGAATGCACTTATTAAGAATATTGACTAAGGTGATGATTCAGGTGGTAAATAAAAAATGATTAAAGGTTGTAAATAGAAATTTTCTTTATATTTTCAATACAGTGATGGTTCTTAAAGTTTACAAAGACATCTAGGAAACACGGACACATGCAGATATCTCAGGCCCCTTCTCCAGACAGTCTTTCCTGAATCACTTTTTCCTCATTTGTAGATCATTAAGATTTACTCTGTTACTGTTTTAATTTTATCATTCTTCCATTTTTTACAGAGATGTAATTGACATACAGTGCTGTTTAAGATGTATAGCATGATGATTTGTCTTACATCCTTATGAAATAATAATAATAATAGTAATCTTAGTAAACATCAATCATCTCATTTAGATACCAAAATATAAATAAATAAATAAATAAATAAATAAATAAATAAATAAATCTCCAGTAAATTTTCCTTCCTGTTGGGATGAGAACTCTTTGGATTTACTCTCTTAACCACTTTCAACTTTATCATACCCCAGTGTTGACTGTAGTCATCATGCTGTAAATACCTCTCCAGTACTTGTCTACATTATGTCTAAAATTGTGTACTCTTTGACTACCTTCATCCAATTCCCCTTTTTCCACCTCTGGTAACTGCAAGTCACAAATATGACATTTTTTTTTCTATAGAGTATTTTTTCAAGTTTTTTTAAAGATTAATATTGATATAAGTGAGTTCATACAGTATTTCCCTTTCTCTGTCTGACACTTCATTTAGCATAATACCCTCTATGCTCATCCATGAGGTCCTAAATGACAAGATTTTCCTCTTTGCAGTTATAAAGTGTCAGTACTGCCAACCACAGTACTAATCACATAAATGAAAATCATGCCTAATGGAAGGGCATGAATAATAGTTTTGGTATTTTGCATCTGAGAGGATTCAAGGCTTTAAGAGAAGGATTTCTCAACTAAGACCTCGAAGTCAAGCCTATGCGCTGTTTTCAGAGCTGGTAATAAGGGCTTAGAACAGGAATCCTAGAGTCCCAGCACCACTTTGAGCCAAATGTTGGGAAAGAGAATGATGGAGAGTTAAGCCTGAGAATTTTTTGAAAACTTGGAGATTGTAGGAAATATTCAGTTAAGAGATTTCTGAGTAACAACCAGATTTGTGGAGATTGGTCCCACAGAAACATGAATGCACTTATTAAGAATATTGACTAAGGTGATGATTCAGGTGGTAAATAAAAAATGATTAAAGGTTGTAAATAGAAATTTTCTTTATATTTTCAATACAGTGATGGTTCTTAAAGTTTACAAAGACATCTAGGAAACACGGACACATGCAGATATCTCAGGCCCCTTCTCCAGACAGTCTTTCCTGAATCACTTTTTCCTCATTTGTAGATCATTAAGATTTACTCTGTTACTGTTTTAATTTTATCATTCTTCCATTTTTTACAGAGATGTAATTGACATACAGTGCTGTTTAAGATGTATAGCATGATGATTTGTCTTACATCCTTATGAAATAATAATAATAATAGTAATCTTAGTAAACATCAATCATCTCATTTAGATACCAAAATATAAATAAATAAATAAATAAATAAATAAATAAATAAATAAATCTCCAGTAAATTTTCCTTCCTGTTGGGATGAGAACTCTTTGGATTTACTCTCTTAACCACTTTCAACTTTATCATACCCCAGTGTTGACTGTAGTCATCATGCTGTAAATACCTCTCCAGTACTTGTCTACATTATGTCTAAAATTGTGTACTCTTTGACTACCTTCATCCAATTCCCCTTTTTCCACCTCTGGTAACTGCAAGTCACAAATATGACATTTTTTTTTCTATAGAGTATTTTTTCAAGTTTTTTTTTAAAGATTAATATTGATATAAGTGAGTTCATACAGTATTTCCCTTTCTCTGTCTGACACTTCATTTAGCATAATACCCTCTATGCTCATCCATGAGGTCCTAAATGACAAGATTTTCCTCTTTGTTATGGAAACAAGATGGTTTCCTTGACTTAGCTATTGTAACTGTTTCTCTGAACATGGAGGTGCAGATATCTCTTTGAGACATCGTGCTTTTGTTTCCTTCTGATATATTCCCAGAATTAGGATTACTGGCTCATGTCATAGTCCTATTTTTAATTTTTGAGGACCCTCCATAATGTTTTAAACAGTGGTCACTCCAATTTACATTCTCAACCACAGTGCACAAGAGCTCCTTTTTCTCTGTACATGTGCCAGCATTTGTTATCTCTTCTCTCTTTGATGAAGGCTATTTAATTAGGCATGAGCTGGTATCTCATTGCAGTTTTCATTTGCATTTCTAGTGACATTGAGCACTTTTTTCCAAGTTTCTGTTGGCCATTCATATGTGTTATTTTGAAAGATACTTACTTAAATCCTTTGCACATTTTTAATTGAACTGCTTTTTACTATTGAGTTATATGCATGTTCTATATATTTTGAATGTTAATCTCTTATTAGATATATGATTTGAAAATTTGTTTCCACTCCATAGTTTGTCTTTTCATCTTGCTAAATGTTTCTTCTCTTGCACAGAAGCTTTTTATTTGACATTATCTCACTTATTTTTTTTTTTTTTTAAGATTTATTTATTTATTTATTTTGGGCGGGGGTCGGGTTGGGGAGGGAGGATAGCGGGCGGGCCACTTCTATTGGTCTTTCGTTTCTCTGTTTTCATCCATCTTTGTTCTTTGGCTCCTGTGGGCCTCCCATCGCGGTGGCGTCTGTCGTTGCAGAGCGCCGGCTCTGGGCGCATGCGCTCCAGAGCTCCGACTCGGTCATTGGACACATAGGTCCAGCCGCTCTGTGGCACGTGGGATCTTCCCAGGCCAGGGATCGAACCGGCGCCCCTTGCACTGCAAGGTGGTATCCTTACCCACTGGACCACCAGGGGAAGCCCTCTCACTTATTTTTTGTTTGATATTACCTCATTTATTTTTATTTTGTTGCTTGTGTTCTGTGTCATATCCACTAAATCAATTTATTTTAAAGAACCCTATATAATTGAAAGCAGATAGTTTCATGATTTGAAAAGCTTCCAAATAGAATTTATTAGTTAGAAAATTTGATGAATAGATTTTAGGTCGATCAACACTGATAGATAGATGATAGATAGATAATAATGATAAAAATAGCCTATTTTGCTTCAACAGAGCCAAATTACATGTGGCACAATTGTTACTGAAATGAATAATAACTAGTTGCTTTTGGAGAAAATTCTGATATATTCCCAGAATTAGGATTACTGGCTCATGTCATAGTCCTATTTTTAATTTTTGAGGACCCTCCATAATGTTTTAAACAGTGGTCACTCCAATTTACATTCTCAACCACAGTGCACAAGAGCTCCTTTTTCTCTGTACATGTGCCAGCATTTGTTATCTCTTCTCTCTTTGATGAAGGCTATTTAATTAGGCATGAGCTGGTATCTCATTGCAGTTTTCATTTGCATTTCTAGTGACATTGAGCACTTTTTTCCAAGTTTCTGTTGGCCATTCATATGTGTTATTTTGAAAGATACTTACTTAAATCCTTTGCACATTTTTAATTGAACTGCTTTTTACTATTGAGTTATATGCATGTTCTATATATTTTGAATGTTAATCTCTTATTAGATATATGATTTGAAAATTTGTTTCCACTCCATAGTTTGTCTTTTCATCTTGCTAAATGTTTCTTCTCTTGCACAGAAGCTTTTTATTTGACATTATCTCACTTATTTTTTTTTTTTTTTAAGATTTATTTATTTATTTATTTTGGGCGGGGGTCGGGTTGGGGAGGGAGGATAGCGGGCGGGCCACTTCTATTGGTCTTTCGTTTCTCTGTTTTCATCCATCTTTGTTCTTTGGCTCCTGTGGGCCTCCCATCGCGGTGGCGTCTGTCGTTGCAGAGCGCCGGCTCTGGGCGCATGCGCTCCAGAGCTCCGACTCGGTCATTGGACACATAGGTCCAGCCGCTCTGTGGCACGTGGGATCTTCCCAGGCCAGGGATCGAACCGGCGCCCCTTGCACTGCAAGGTGGTATCCTTACCCACTGGACCACCAGGGGAAGCCCTCTCACTTATTTTTTGTTTGATATTACCTCATTTATTTTTATTTTGTTGCTTGTGTTCTGTGTCATATCCACTAAATCAATTTATTTTAAAGAACCCTATATAATTGAAAGCAGATAGTTTCATGATTTGAAAAGCTTCCAAATAGAATTTATTAGTTAGAAAATTTGATGAATAGATTTTAGGTCGATCAACACTGATAGATAGATGATAGATAGATAATAATGATAAAAATAGCCTATTTTGCTTCAACAGAGCCAAATTACATGTGGCACAATTGTTACTGAAATGAATAATAACTAGTTGCTTTTGGAGAAAATTGGTTTCTTACCTATGTAATTAGGTAGCAGTTAGTTTGAATTGCTATTAAATGCACCAAATTGTTTCACTGAATACAGGCTAAAATATCAGAGGCTTTAAAATGATTTTTTAAAAACCTTAATATTTTAGAAATAATCTTTTCTTTAGTTTCACTTTCTGAATCTTTACTTTAATGTCAAAGAATTCAGAGGAATATAGAATGTAAGTGAGGGTCCGACCATCATAGCTGACTCACCTCAATCTTATTGGCTTTCTTTAAAGTTATCATCCTAACATTTTGGTGTGAGTCTTTTGAGATTATTTCCTCTACACTTTCAAGCTGGTAGTCTTACAGTTTCCTGAAAGTTTACATTTGAATAGAATAATATATAAATGAGGTCACTTTCCATTTATATTTTTCTCTTCTTGTCTTCATTCAATATATCCCCTACATCTCTGTATGTCAGTACTTATACATGCATTTGTTTTGCTCAGTCACCAAGTCATGTCCATTTTGTGACCACATGGACTGCAACACACCAGGCTTCCCTGTCCCACAGCATCTCCCAGATTTAACCATATCATCCTCTGTCTCCCCCTTCTCCTCCTGCCCTCAATCTTTCTCACCATCAGGGTCTTTTCCAATGTGCTAGCTCTTTGCATCAGGTGGCCAAATTACTGGAGCTTCAGCTTCAGCATCAGTTTTTCCATTGAGTGTTTGGGGTTGATTTCTTTTAAGTTTGCAGTAAGGTAGCTTGACGATAATGCTTTAATTCCTACTAGTGAACAATTAGCTTATTTCTAAATTTTGCTATAGCATAAAATTCTAGGTTTAAACTTATTTATAATATTACTTGTGTACAAAATATATTGCATTATTATAAATACTACATATCAGTATATAAATTATATTTGTGAGTATATTTTTATGATTGCATTGTATATACACACATATGTGTATATAGGTGTTTGTGTGTCTATATGTATGTACATAAATATTTGTATCTATCTGTATATTTTTGTCTATTTTCAACAGATATTTTAAAAATTTTATTGGGGTATAGTTGATTTATAGTCATGCAAGTTTATGCTGTACAACAAAGTGAATCTGTTTCACATATACACACCTCCACTCCTTTTTAGATTCTTTTCCCATAGAAGTCATTAAGAACATTGAATATTGTTCCCTGTGCTATAAAGTAGGTTCTTATTAGTTACCTATTTTATATATAGTACAGTATACATCTCAATCTTTATCTCCTAATTTATCACCAGTAGATATTTATTGAGTATATTGAATGTTTTAGAAACAGAAGTGAAGTGGCAAACTGATACACAAACACAGCTGAAGTTTTAGTGGTTTCAAAAAGGGAATAGACAAATTGATACATGAGTCATATGCCTATTATTATAAGTACTTCAAAGAGAAATGAAAGTACAGTCAGCAAAATGTAAAATTGAGTGCTATGCTATTTTTACATGAAATGATTATATTTAAGTGTTTATGTAATTTAAATTTTGCTAAAAGCTATCAAATTTTCCTTTAAAAATCTCTACTTAAATTTATTCAATACTATTATTCAATAAAATTATTCAATAAATATTATTACCTTTATTCAATATTACCATGAAATGTCCAGATTTTAGTTTCTTCCTCTCTTTTTTTCTTTCTTTCCCATAAAAGTCCCTCTTTTTCATTGTAACTGTTCTTAACTTCTGTAAAATTGGGATACACTAGATTTGAATTTGGGTTGTGAATCCATGTTCACTGGCCTTTATCTGTGGGCATCTGATGAGGCTTGAGAAGAGAGATGCTTTGTTTCTAGCATAAGCCTCTGGACACTGCCTACCAGGGACTGTTTTATGAAGTAAGATGCTTTAATTCCTACTAGTGAACAATTAGCTTATTTCTAAATTTTGCTATAGCATAAAATTCTAGGTTTAAACTTATTTATAATATTACTTGTGTACAAAATATATTGCATTATTATAAATACTACATATCAGTATATAAATTATATTTGTGAGTATATTTTTATGATTGCATTGTATATACACACATATGTGTATATAGGTGTTTGTGTGTCTATATGTATGTACATAAATATTTGTATCTATCTGTATATTTTTGTCTATTTTCAACAGATATTTTAAAAATTTTATTGGGGTATAGTTGATTTATAGTCATGCAAGTTTATGCTGTACAACAAAGTGAATCTGTTTCACATATACACACCTCCACTCCTTTTTAGATTCTTTTCCCATAGAAGTCATTAAGAACATTGAATATTGTTCCCTGTGCTATAAAGTAGGTTCTTATTAGTTACCTATTTTATATATAGTACAGTATACATCTCAATCTTTATCTCCTAATTTATCACCAGTAGATATTTATTGAGTATATTGAATGTTTTAGAAACAGAAGTGAAGTGGCAAACTGATACACAAACACAGCTGAAGTTTTAGTGGTTTCAAAAGGCAATAGACAAATTGATACATGAGTCATATGCCTATTATTATAAGTACTTCAAAGAGAAATGAAAGTACAGTCAGCAAAATGTAAAATTGAGTGCTATGCTATTTTTACATGAAATGATTATATTTAAGTGTTTATGTAATTTAAATTTTGCTAAAAGCTATCAAATTTTCCTTTAAAAATCTCTACTTAAATTTATTCAATACTATTATTCAATAAAATTATTCAATAAATATTATTACCTTTATTCAATATTACCATGAAATGTCCAGATTTTAGTTTCTTCCTCTCTTTTTTTCTTTCTTTCCCATAAAAGTCCCTCTTTTTCATTGTAACTGTTCTTAACTTCTGTAAAATTGGGATACACTAGATTTGAATTTGGGTTGTGAATCCATGTTCACTGGCCTTTATCTGTGGGCATCTGATGAGGCTTGAGAAGAGAGATGCTTTGTTTCTAGCATAAGCCTCTGGACACTGCCTACCAGGGACTGTTTTATGGTAATTTCTTAGCATATACTGTATATACTTTGTACATATGTTTTCTGGAAAATTTAGATTGCAAATACATGTGAGGGCAGAATTGATTTTATAGATTTAAAAAGGAAACATTTATTCCCTAGTAGTCACTAAAGACTAAAACATGAGTTTCCTTGTCAGCTCCTTTTCTGGGATATTTAATTTTTCTTGAAAAATTTTTCACTGATGCTAGAGTCCTTACAGTTAATGAAATTCATGCTGTGTCTGTTCCAAATCATCAAATTGAAAAAGTCCTAAACTCATCCCTTTTCCTCATGATAAATACAACCATAGTTTCTTGTCTGCCAAGATCATCAGCTGTGGCGTCAGTGATGATGTTGATTGGTTTTGATCTGTCTTTTCTTCCCCAGCCCTTTATTTTCATATGCGCTCAGCTGAATACATGAGGATGTTGTATTCTATCCAGTATCTCTAGTTAGTGTGTACCAGGAGAGTTTTCTGAATATCTAATCTGACAATACCAGAATTGAAGTGCTGGACACTTTTCTGTATATTATAAATGTTCAAAATAAACATAAATAATTGTATCTATTTCCATTCCTTTTACCTAAAAAATATAAGACTGCAGAAAGTCTAATTTACACTGACAAGATGTCACTACTGGCTATTTTACTGAAGGAACAAAGGGGGAAAAATTTCTACTACTAGGCTTTAAAACCCTGCCAGTTGAAGAGTCCTTATTTGCTCTTCTTATCGATTTCTCTTTAATTTTACAATACAAAAGGTAACCAGTTCACCCCATGACTCCTACATGTTCAGATACATATGAGATTCCAAATATAAATGTACTAGTGTTTTATCCAGAAAAGCCAATGTAAACATGAAATTCTGATTCTGCAATCAAGGATCTACCTCTATAGGAAAACAGATTTGTAGATGACAATGATTTCTTAAATATTTCAGTGGCACTCATTGTGCCAGGAAAGGACACAGAAATGCAGCCTTGCTCTTTGTGGTTTTACTTCTTCCCATAAAAGTCCCTCTTTTTCATTGTAACTGTTCTTAACTTCTGTAAAATTGGGATACACTAGATTTGAATTTGGGTTGTGAATCCATGTTCACTGGCCTTTATCTGTGGGCATCTGATGAGGCTTGAGAAGAGAGATGCTTTGTTTCTAGCATAAGCCTCTGGACACTGCCTACCAGGGACTGTTTTATGGTAATTTCTTAGCATATACTGTATATACTTTGTACATATGTTTTCTGGAAAATTTAGATTGCAAATACATGTGAGGGCAGAATTGATTTTATAGATTTAAAAAGGAAACATTTATTCCCTAGTAGTCACTAAAGACTAAAACATGAGTTTCCTTGTCAGCTCCTTTTCTGGGATATTTAATTTTTCTTGAAAAATTTTTCACTGATGCTAGAGTCCTTACAGTTAATGAAATTCATGCTGTGTCTGTTCCAAATCATCAAATTGAAAAAGTCCTAAACTCATCCCTTTTCCTCATGATAAATACAACCATAGTTTCTTGTCTGCCAAGATCATCAGCTGTGGCGTCAGTGATGATGTTGATTGGTTTTGATCTGTCTTTTCTTCCCCAGCCCTTTATTTTCATATGCGCTCAGCTGAATACATGAGGATGTTGTATTCTATCCAGTATCTCTAGTTAGTGTGTACCAGGAGAGTTTTCTGAATATCTAATCTGACAATACCAGAATTGAAGTGCTGGACACTTTTCTGTATATTATAAATGTTCAAAATAAACATAAATAATTGTATCTATTTCCATTCCTTTTACCTAAAAAATATAAGACTGCAGAAAGTCTAATTTACACTGACAAGATGTCACTACTGGCTATTTTACTGAAGGAACAAAGGGGAAAATTGCTACTACTAGGCTTTAAAACCCTGCCAGTTGAAGAGTCCTTATTTGCTCTTCTTATCGATTTCTCTTTAATTTTACAATACAAAAGGTAACCAGTTCACCCCATGACTCCTACATGTTCAGATACATATGAGATTCCAAATATAAATGTACTAGTGTTTTATCCAGAAAAGCCAATGTAAACATGAAATTCTGATTCTGCAATCAAGGATCTACCTCTATAGGGAAAACAGATTTGTAGATGACAATGATTTCTTAAATATTTCAGTGGCACTCATTGTGCCAGGAAAGGACACAGAAATGCAGCCTTGCTCTTTGTGGTTTTACTTCTGGGACATCAAATCATAACCAAATTAATGGTTTTGAATTGTGGTTCTGGTCCCATTAACCATATGTCTGAACCAACCAATGCTTTTGTATTGTAATTAGAATAAATTCCAAATTCTTCAGATGTTCTTTCCCCTTTTATCCTTTTCAAGCTCACTTCTTAACATTATGTCCTCTTTTATTGATGTTCAGCCACACTGAGAGTGAATCAGGGACTTTGCCCTTGTGGCTCAGTCTTCTTCAAATGGTCTTTCTCCAGAACTTCAAGTGGCTATCTCCCTCTTACCACTAAGTTTCAATTCACTTGTTTCCATTTCAAAAACTCCCTCTAAGGTCATGCTATATAAAATATCCACCTTGCCTTGCTGGTGGTAGCTTCACTAGTAGATTTTGATTGGCTTATCTAACTTGTTTATATACATACAAACTTTGTGCACAACTTTCTTTAAAGTTATAAGTCTTTTCCTTTATTGTTTTGTTAAGTTCTGTACTTTTAACTCCTAGAACACTGTATACCTCATAGTATAGCAAATGACCAATAAATATTTGCTAGATTAAAAAGTGGATAGCCTGGAAGCACTTTCCCGGTGGTCTTGATATCCTCTCAGAGTGAAGCCTGCTGAGACCAGGAAGGATGACTGTGCCTCTAGAATGTAGAATGCCTCTGCTTTTACATCTTGTAGTTATCAGAAACCTTACTTTGTAATGTATATGTTCTATCACCTCAGCCAGGGAATTTCAAGAAGTGTTTCACCCAAAGATAGCCATCTTGACTGAGCTGAAGATAAATGTAAGTGAAGCCTGCTGAGACCAGGAAGGATGACTGTGCCTCTAGAATGTAGAATGCCTCTGCTTTTACATCTTGTAGTTATCAGAAACCTTACTTTGTAATGTATATGTTCTATCACCTCAGCCAGGGAATTTCAAGAAGTGTTTCACCCAAAGATAGCCATCTTGACTGAGCTGAAGATAAATGTAATAGTTTGATTAGGGCAATATGCAAAAGTACCTTTACAAAATTATACAAGTGTACCTCTCAGAGACCTTGAGCCATTAGTAACAGTCCTGGAGGGTATAGAGAACATTCAGTGTGCTGTTGTTACAACAGCTGCTTATCTTTATGCCCATGGACTCTATGGAAGTGATGATTAAATGGAATTTTTCCCAGCCTGATTATGAATACTGTGGAAAATTTGAAGCAGAGGAGCATATAAAGCTGAGAAGAAATATAGGGAATCAAAGTACAAGAAGTTTCAAGGGAGGGTCTGGGAACTCATTGTTTTTAAGGGCCTAGAAACTTGTCCAGAGAGAAGACAGCCAGCAAGAACAGGATGATGAATGTCCTGTGACTGCTATGTTGATGACTTTGTGGCTATGAGTTAGCCCAGGAAGGGACTTTTAATTTTGTGGCATAATGAACTGAAGTAAAACCAAAATAAAACAGGAGGAGATCTCTGTGGCATTCCCCTATGTCTACCATTACTTGGCATTAAGCTTACTCCATAGGCCAATGGTGCTGAACCAGGGCAATTTTGCCCTTGCTGGTGGTAGCTTCACTAGTAGATTTTTAACTTGTTTATATACATACAAACTTTGTGCACAACTTTCTTTAAAGTTATAAGTCTTTTCCTTTATTGTTTTGTTAAGTTCTGTACTTTTAACTCCTAGAACACTGTATACCTCATAGTATAGCAAATGACCAATAAATATTTGCTAGATTAAATGTACTGGAAGCACTTTCGTCTTGATACCTCATAGTATGCAAGACCAAAATATTTGCTGATAAAAGTGGAAGCCTGAGCCTTTCCGTGGTTTGAACCTCTAGTGAATGTAGCAGAAGTGCTGGCCTCTAGAATGTAGAATGCCTCTGCTTTTACATCTTGTAGTTATCAGAAACCTTACTTTGTAATGTATATGTTCTATCACCTCAGCCAGGGAATTTCAAGAAGTGTTTCACCCAAAGATAGCCATCTTGACTGAGCTGAAGATAAATGTAAGTGAAGCCTGCTGAGACCAGGAAGGATGACTGTGCCTCTAGAATGTAGAATGCCTCTGCTTTTACATCTTGTAGTTATCAGAAACCTTACTTTGTAATGTATATGTTCTATCACCTCAGCCAGGGAATTTCAAGAAGTGTTTCACCCAAAGATAGCCATCTTGACTGAGCTGAAGATAAATGTAATAGTTTGATTAGGGCAATATGCAAAAGTACCTTTACAAAATTATACAAGTGTACCTCTCAGAGACCTTGAGCCATTAGTAACAGTCCTGGAGGGTATAGAGAACATTCAGTGTGCTGTTGTTACAACAGCTGCTTATCTTTATGCCCATGGACTCTATGGAAGTGATGATTAAATGGAATTTTTCCCAGCCTGATTATGAATACTGTGGAAAATTTGAAGCAGAGGAGCATATAAAGCTGAGAAGAAATATAGGGAATCAAAGTACAAGAAGTTTCAAGGGAGGGTCTGGGAACTCATTGTTTTTAAGGGCCTAGAAACTTGTCCAGAGAGAAGACAGCCAGCAAGAACAGGATGATGAATGTCCTGTGACTGCTATGTTGATGACTTTGTGGCTATGAGTTAGCCCAGGAAGGGACTTTTAATTTTGTGGCATAATGAACTGAAGTAAAACCAAAATAAAACAGGAGGAGATCTCTGTGGCATTCCCCTATGTCTACCATTACTTGGCATTAAGCTTACTCCATAGGCCAATGGTGCTGAACCAGGGGCAATTTTTGCCCCCTTTCAGAGGGTAGGGATGTCTGACATCTGGAGAATTTTGATTGTCACAACTCCAGGTGCTTGTGGCACAGGGAAAGTAGAGGCCAGGAGTGCTGCTAAATATCCTAAAACATACAGAACAGCTCCCACAGCAATGATCCAGCCCAAGGCGTCAAGAGTGCTATGGCTAAGAAACCCCACTATACACCATGGTTGCTTATTGAAAAAATGTTTAGGAACAAGGTGACATGTGGGAAGTATCATCTCAGTCAAAATTCTTTGAGTGCCTGTGGGGCTCTGAATTGAAAGAGGACCGTTGCAAGCATAAAGAAGCTTAAGCACATTGTTTCAGCTTGGAACTAAGATGGCGCCTACAGGAAGGGGTGTGGGAGTAAAAAGAAGCTTAAGCACATTGTTTCAGCTTGGAGCTAAGATGGCGCCTACAGGAAGAGACAGGGCGTGATCTAAATTGTTAATTGATGGTCAAAATTTCTGATTGTTTCCCCTGGCTTCCGCGCTCGTGAATGATTGCTTGGCCTTTAGCTTGATTGGTGTAATCTATAGGAAGTCCCGTGCAAAACCCCCTTCACTTGCCTATAAAAGCTGTGGATCTTCTTCAATACAGCGGAACTACTTCGATGGAACCCCTGTCACGTCTGATTGTCCTCTGCCTCAGCCAGGGGCCTGGGGGGCGGGCAGTCAAGATTTGCCTTTCTCCGAGATTTCTCGGTTCAGCCGGGGGCAATCCCGCTGCCTTCCCTTTCTGCGGAAGGTCCCCGCAAGTGCCTGTAACAAAACCATCCTAAACAAAAGAGGTGGTTTTATTATTAGCATAGACAAATATCTCATGAACTGCAAGGGTAGAAATTCACACAAGTTTTAGGAAGAAACTGAAACCACAAAAATAGAAAGCTATCAGAGAAGTTTCCTTCTATTCTCTCTGTCAAGCAGACTTCATTTTTGATACTTTCTATAGCCTTTTATGATATCTGCTCCATGTCAATGTTGGATTATGACTGTTTCACACCTTTCAGGATTTCATGTTACTTTATCAATCACTACTTACTACTTCTCCTACTATTGTACCCTGAGCTTAGTGTTATTAAGAATCAAGATTTTTAAAGACTAATCTTGAGCTAGATCATAACAAGTCCAGCTTCCCTTTCCCTTTCTCTTATTATGCAGACAGGAGTTGAGAGCTTATGTTTTCTTTATCTATTAAGGTAAGGAACCTGAGAATGAATCCTGAAAAACAGCCTTTATCAAGAAATTTTTTTTAAAATCGTGTAACAAGTCCAGCTTCCTTTCCCTTTCTCTTATTATGCAGACAAGACCCCACACAATGATCCAGCCCAAGGCGTCAAGAGTGCTATGGCTAAGAAACCCCACTATACACCATGGTTGCTTATTGAAAAAATGTTTAGGAACAAGGTGACATGTGGGAAGTATCATCTCAGTCAAAATTCTTTGAGTGCCTGTGGGGCTCTGAATTGAAAGAGGACCGTTGCAAGCATAAAGAAGCTTAAGCACATTGTTTCAGCTTGGAACTAAGATGGCGCCTACAGGAAGGGGTGTGGGAGTAAAAAGAAGCTTAAGCACATTGTTTCAGCTTGGAGCTAAGATGGCGCCTACAGGAAGAGACAGGGCGTGATCTAAATTGTTAATTGATGGTCAAAATTTCTGATTGTTTCCCCTGGCTTCCGCGCTCGTGAATGATTGCTTGGCCTTTAGCTTGATTGGTGTAATCTATAGGAAGTCCCGTGCAAAACCCCCTTCACTTGCCTATAAAAGCTGTGGATCTTCTTCAATACAGCGGAACTACTTCGATGGAACCCCTGTCACGTCTGATTGTCCTCTGCCTCAGCCAGGGGCCTGGGGGGCGGGCAGTCAAGATTTGCCTTTCTCCGAGATTTCTCGGTTCAGCCGGGGGCAATCCCGCTGCCTTCCCTTTCTGCGGAAGGTCCCCGCAAGTGCCTGTAACAAAACCATCCTAAACAAAAGAGGTGGTTTTATTATTAGCATAGACAAATATCTCATGAACTGCAAGGGTAGAAATTCACACAAGTTTTAGGAAGAAACTGAAACCACAAAATAGAAAGCTATCAGAGAAGTTTCCTTCTATTCTCTCTGTCAAGCAGACTTCATTTTGATACTTTCTATAGCCTTTTATGATATCTGCTCCATGTCAATGTTGGATTATGACTGTTTCACACCTTTCAGGATTTCATGTTACTTTATCAATCACTACTTACTACTTCTCCTACTATTGTACCCTGAGCTTAGTGTTATTAAGAATCAAGATTTTTAAAGACTAATCTTGAGCTAGATCATAACAAGTCCAGCTTCCCTTTCCCTTTCTCTTATTATGCAGACAGGAGTTGAGAGCTTATGTTTTCTTTATCTATTAAGGTAAGGAACCTGAGAATGAATCCTGAAAAACAGCCTTTATCAAATGTCCCAATCAAAGTTTTTTGTGTACATTATGTTTACTCGTGTGAATTTGATCAACACTTTCTGTAATAATCTTCTAGGAAATCACTGTATAACTAGAGGAAAATGCCCTTTTATTAACCTAACTTAACCAGGCTGTCTTGGATAATTATGTACTAAGAAAGAGATTCAAATTACTCGATAGATTTGTATAAGTGTTTGTAAAATATGGACTCTCAATTTTTTTAATCAGTAAAATATTTCAAAACAGACAACTATCTGTAGACCATACTTTGAGAAGCATTGATTTAGCTAGTCCAGCACTTTCTTCCAAAGTGTAGATGAGGTCATTAGGGTGTTTCCTAATCAAATTTGACTGGAGCCCCTATAAAAGCAGAAGAATTAGACGAAAGGAGAGGAGAATGCCATGTGAAGATGTACACATGGAGAGAAGATGACCTTGTGAAAATGGAAGCAGGAATAGGAACAATGGTACCATAGCCACAGAATGCCTGGGACTACCGGAAACTAGAAGAGGCAATGACGGTTCCTCTTCAGCTTTGGCGGTGACATCATCATCCTCACACTTTGACTTTGGACTTCTAACCAGAACTGTGAGAAAATAAATTTCTGTTGTTTCAAGTCTACAAGTATTTTGACACAGCCATCCTAGGAAGCTAATACATTATGTTTGGGAAATCCTACATATTATTATACCTTGATTTCAGCGATGCCTCATTCAGGTGATACTGGCGGTTCAACCTCTCTTCGTAGGAACCTTACTCAGGACTGAATCCTAAGCTTTTTGCTACAGCATTGCCATTGGAAAGATTACAGAACAAGCTAAAAAAAATAGTAACAAAACCTCATTTACTTTAGAAAAAATTACTAAATTTCTATTATTTCTTTCATAAAACAATGTCTCACATGTTTTTGGAGTAAAAACTTGGATGTACATCCATAGATTATAGTCTTTTAATTCTTGCTATTTGCAAAAACTTCTGTGATACAAAATAATTCCCAGATATTCTAATTTATGTATTATTACAGAAATATAATATACAACTGTGGAATTACTTATAATTCCATGAAGTAGTTATTTATTCAAGACACTATATAGTGTCTCAAACAGTTGATGCTTTGACTCATTTCACATGTTTAGGATCTGGATAAAAAATATTAAATATTAAAAAAACAGAATTATGCTTTTAAGAGTTAAAATGTCATCTAGCATGAGCAATTATTGCTTCCCTAAATATACAGCAATTAAAGATAATATTAATAATCAGAAAATTAATAGTAATTCAGCACATTATGCTAGATGATTGTTAAGTACATAAGTGAAATTAAAATCTGAAAGCACTATAATGTTGCTTTACAAAATGACATTATTTAAAATAATATCATTATAGTCAGGGGAAAACAACGCTGTGAAATGTTCTGCTCTGTTGATTTTATTCCAAATGATCAATGTCTCTAATGATCAAAGGGTTTATGTTAATACTATGCTTCACATTTTCTTCTTCAATTTTTATGCTTCAACCAAAAGGTTTCCAACTTCCTTTTTAACAAGTGATATTCCTTAGGGGAAATTTATATAGCCTGTGTTGGCAATTCAACATAGAAGAGCTACAGAGACAATGACACTCACACTGTGAACTATGAAGCAGTCTGAATTAAAACAAAAATTGAGTAAACTCCAGTCATTTCTCAAAATGAGAACTACTTAGACTTAAAAGTTGGCAAAGCAGCTTTGAGCGGCAGTCTAATTTTTTCATTATGTTTGGGAAATCCTACATATTATTATACCTTGATTTCAGCGATGCCTCATTCAGGTGATACTGGCGGTTCAACCTCTCTTCGTAGGAACCTTACTCAGGACTGAATCCTAAGCTTTTTGCTACAGCATTGCCATTGGAAAGATTACAGAACAAGCTAAAAAAAATAGTAACAAAACCTCATTTACTTTAGAAAAAATTACTAAATTTCTATTATTTCTTTCATAAAACAATGTCTCACATGTTTTTGGAGTAAAAACTTGGATGTACATCCATAGATTATAGTCTTTTAATTCTTGCTATTTGCAAAAACTTCTGTGATACAAAATAATTCCCAGATATTCTAATTTATGTATTATTACAGAAATATAATATACAACTGTGGAATTACTTATAATTCCATGAAGTAGTTATTTATTCAAGACACTATATAGTGTCTCAAACAGTTGATGCTTTGACTCATTTCACATGTTTAGGATCTGGATAAAAAATATTAAATATTAAAAAAACAGAATTATGCTTTTAAGAGTTAAAATGTCATCTAGCATGAGCAATTATTGCTTCCCTAAATATACAGCAATTAAAGATAATATTAATAATCAGAAAATTAATAGTAATTCAGCACATTATGCTAGATGATTGTTAAGTACATAAGTGAAATTAAAATCTGAAAGCACTATAATGTTGCTTTACAAAATGACATTATTTAAAATAATATCATTATAGTCAGGGGAAAACAACGCTGTGAAATGTTCTGCTCTGTTGATTTTATTCCAAATGATCAATGTCTCTAATGATCAAAGGGTTTATGTTAATACTATGCTTCACATTTTCTTCTTCAATTTTTATGCTTCAACCAAAAGGTTTCCAACTTCCTTTTTAACAAGTGATATTCCTTAGGGGAAATTTATATAGCCTGTGTTGGCAATTCAACATAGAAGAGCTACAGAGACAATGACACTCACACTGTGAACTATGAAGCAGTCTGAATTAAAACAAAAATTGAGTAAACTCCAGTCATTTCTCAAAATGAGAACTACTTAGACTTAAAAGTTGGCAAAGCAGCTTTGAGCTCCTCATATACTTACAGTTAATTGGGAGAAAGTGTGTCTTTCTAATAGATCTCTTATGTTCTTCATTTAAGAGTCTAAGGGCTCATGATGAGTTCTAACACCTTTCTCCTGGAGCTATGTTAAACTTAATGTTTTCTTTAATTTATGGCTAATGAAGAAATAATTATTGATCTACCAATTCTCTTTTCTATAAGATTAGGCTCTGCTTTGGGGATATAAATAGAGATGCTTCCAATATAGTATTCTTAGGAAGTAGATAGTATGCATTAAGCATCAGATATGTATTATTTGGATGAAGTATTTGTTAAATGAAGTATTGAGGGCTTCCCTGGCGGTCCTGTGGGTAGGAGTCTGCCTTGAAGTGCAAGGGGCACCAGTTCGATCCCTTGCCCAGGAAGATGCCAGGTGCTGAAGAGTGGCTGGACCAGTGTGTCCAGTTGTGAACCAGCACTGTGGAGTGCATCTGCCCAGAGCCAGCTTCTGTGAGGAGAGAGGCCACTGTAATGGGAGGCCCACACAGGCCGAAGAACAAAAGATGGATGCAAAATAAATGATGACTTAAAGGCAAAAAAAAAAGAAGTATTGATTTTATATTTTAGGTTAAGAATCTGAAATCTAGAAAATTGTATGTAAAATATTCAAAGTTCCTTGGATCTCCTTATTTCCACACCAACTTTCTTCTCACTATGAAATTCTTCTTGAGATTAGATCATACTCAATGGATAACCATTAGGTTAGAGTTTTCAAACCATCTGGATCCAGAATTGTGGAATGATAAGTTTGTATCAGCTCTAAAATGGAATAAAAAACTACAACTCTAAATATCAATTTCTCTTTAAGCCTTTAGTAATTGAATCTCAGCTTTTATTGATGCAATGTTCCACCTATCAAGATTACATTTCTTAGTTTCTCTTACAACTGGATGGTTCCATGTGATTAAATTCTATCCAATGATGTGATATTGGAAGTATTACATGAGACGTCTGAGAAGTCTGAATTAAAACAAAAATTGAGTAAACTCCAGTCATTTCTCAAAATGAGAACTACTTAGACTTAAAAGTTGGCAAAGCAGCTTTGAGCTCCTCATATACTTACAGTTAATTGGGAGAAAGTGTGTCTTTCTAATAGATCTCTTATGTTCTTCATTTAAGAGTCTAAGGGCTCATGATGAGTTCTAACACCTTTCTCCTGGAGCTATGTTAAACTTAATGTTTTCTTTAATTTATGGCTAATGAAGAAATAATTATTGATCTACCAATTCTCTTTTCTATAAGATTAGGCTCTGCTTTGGGGATATAAATAGAGATGCTTCCAATATAGTATTCTTAGGAAGTAGATAGTATGCATTAAGCATCAGATATGTATTATTTGGATGAAGTATTTGTTAAATGAAGTATTGAGGGCTTCCCTGGCGGTCCTGTGGGTACGGAGTCTGCCTTGAAGTGCAAGGGGCACCAGTTCGATCCCTTGCCCAGGAAGATGCCAGGTGCTGAAGAGTGGCTGGACCAGTGTGTCCAGTTGTGAACCAGCACTGTGGAGTGCATCTGCCCAGAGCCAGCTTCTGTGAGGAGAGAGGCCACTGTAATGGGAGGCCCACACAGGCCGAAGAACAAAAGATGGATGCAAAATAAATGATGACTTAAAGGCAAAAAAAAAAGAAGTATTGATTTTATATTTTAGGTTAAGAATCTGAAATCTAGAAAATTGTATGTAAAATATTCAAAGTTCCTTGGATCTCCTTATTTCCACACCAACTTTCTTCTCACTATGAAATTCTTCTTGAGATTAGATCATACTCAATGGATAACCATTAGGTTAGAGTTTTCAAACCATCTGGATCCAGAATTGTGGAATGATAAGTTTGTATCAGCTCTAAAATGGAATAAAAAACTACAACTCTAAATATCAATTTCTCTTTAAGCCTTTAGTAATTGAATCTCAGCTTTTATTGATGCAATGTTCCACCTATCAAGATTACATTTCTTAGTTTCTCTTACAACTGGATGTGGCCATGTGATTAAATTCTAGCCAATGATGTGATATTGGAAGTATTACATGAGACGTCTGAGAAGTCTCCTACGAGGAGGAGAGGTGAGAGAGGTGAATAGGTAGGCTTGATAAGGGTGCCAGCAGTTTTCCAAGGACAAGGAGGAGGAAGAGAAACAAACATTTTCTAGCTTAAATGTTGGCCATGATAAAGATCTACTCTGCAGCTAACTTTGTTTTCTTATGGATGCAAACTATTTTGCTTTGAAATGTCTAATCTAGTCTTGAAGTCCAGAGACCATTCTCTGGCTAATCTTATGTTAATGTTGTGGGAGTGGGTCTAGTAAGACCTTTACAGACTTAAAATATTCTTTTGATCTATTACTAATAACCACTGAAAAAGTACAAAATACCTCACCTAAACTAGTTGCTGGCTGAGAGTACTCTTCTATCCCCCTTCCAGTGCCTATTGCTGAAGGGTTTCTCTATCCCTTTTTGCCTTTAATAAAACTTTTGCTTCACAAACGTGTGAGTGACCAAAGTCAAGTCTTTTGATCCCAAAGCGAAATTTTCTCCTTTAGAGGTCATGAATCCAACACCGTTCACCGTAAGCTATCTACAGTCATCTATCAGAGGGGATACTCTTCCAAGTATTTCTGTAGTGTGAAATGCAACGACATGTTGTTTGGCTCAAGTAGCCATTTTTGCAGTCTTAGGTAATACTCTAATGAGAGAGCACCAGTGTAAAAGAAATGGTGTAAGTGATGAATATAGGTTCGCCACACCTGCCAGACATTTTTACAGACAACAAAAATGCATTTCCTACATGTTAAGCAATTATTCTGTGCTTGTGTATGTCAGAGTCAGTGGTACTTAAATCTAATATTATTTCATTCAACAGTGTGGGTTTTCTCTAATATTCTATGTATTCAATTCAAAGGCTCAGTTTCAGTTATGAAATTGTGCACCTGCACGCTAAGTTACTTCAGTCATGTCCAACTCTTTTCTACTACATGGACTGTAGCCCACCAGGCTCTGCTCTCTGTGGGATTTTCCAAGCCAGAAATACTGGAATGGGTTCCATTTCCTCCTCAGGGAATCTTCCTGACTCAAGGATTGAATCCATTGCAGGCTCTTTACCACTGACCTATCAGGGATTATATCTTTATTTTTATCTATATTATATCTATATTTTATTTTAATATCTGAAATTTTTATTATTTCAGATATTAAAATATCTTTTTCATTTGCAAAATTACTTTGAATCATAGGCATTAGCATTTTGCTTACATTATTGAAAAATAAAAAACTGTCAAACCTGTGAGATTCTGCACATTTATATGTTTACATTTTACAAAAGTGAAAATATCTGGCAACAACTAATTTGAGTTATTATCCATTTGTCAACCTCACCAAATAAAAAGAAACTTGGAATGTGCAACTGAATTTATTGAGGTTCTAAGGAGAAAAAAATCATCTGAAACAATGGCTTTATGTTTATATATTTTTGCACATCTTTGTTATCAATGTGATCTGCAATAACACAGGTAAAATAAAACATTTTAAGTAAGGCCAGAATACCTAGATTTTTATTATTGTTTATGTTGATGATACTGGTTACATTTAAAAGTCATACCACGAATTATAACTCAATGGCTTATAAGTAGTGGCAATTTAGAATGTAACAGTAAATTGAACACAGGTGACAATGGTCTAGATATTTGTTATTAGGTAATAAAATGCTTTAAATGTTATTAGACAAAGCAAATTATTTGTTTTGGGAGCCAACTTAGTTGCCTGTGTAAAAATATAAGCCCCAACAAGATTTACATCAAAGAGTAATGAGATTTATTCCCTACACCTGATTATTCTGTGCTTGTGTATGTCAGAGTCAGTGGTACTTAAATCTAATATTATTTCATTCAACAGTGTGGGTTTCTCTAATATTCTATGTATTCAATTCAACGGCTCAGTTTCAGTTATGAAATTGTGCACCTGCACGCTAAGTTACTTCAGTCATGTCCAACTCTTTTCTACTACATGGACTGTAGCCCACCAGGCTCTGCTCTCTGTGGGATTTTCCAAGCCAGAAATACTGGAATGGGTTCCATTTCCTCCTCAGGGAATCTTCCTGACTCAAGGATTGAATCCATTGCAGGCTCTTTACCACTGACCTATCAGGGATTATATCTTTATTTTTATCTATATTATATCTATATTTTATTTTAATATCTGAAATTTTTATTATTTCAGATATTAAAATATCTTTTTCATTTGCAAAATTACTTTGAATCATAGGCATTAGCATTTTGCTTACATTATTGAAAAATAAAAAACTGTCAAACCTGTGAGATTCTGCACATTTATATGTTTACATTTTACAAAAGTGAAAATATCTGGCAACAACTAATTTGAGTTATTATCCATTTGTCAACCTCACCAAATAAAAAGAAACTTGGAATGTGCAACTGAATTTATTGAGGTTCTAAGGAGAAAAAAATCATCTGAAACAATGGCTTTATGTTTATATATTTTTGCACATCTTTGTTATCAATGTGATCTGCAATAACACAGGTAAAATAAAACATTTTAAGTAAGGCCAGAATACCTAGATTTTTATTATTGTTTATGTTGATGATACTGGTTACATTTAAAAGTCATACCACGAATTATAACTCAATGGCTTATAAGTAGTGGCAATTTAGAATGTAACAGTAAATTGAACACAGGTGACAATGGTCTAGATATTTGTTATTAGGTAATAAAATGCTTTAAATGTTATTAGACAAAGCAAATTATTTGTTTTGGGAGCCAACTTAGTTGCCTGTGTAAAAATATAAGCCCCAACAAGATTTACATCAAAGAGTAATGAGTTTTATTCCCTACACCTGACTCTAATCTTCTAGAATCTATATTCTCTAACCAGTGTCCATTAAGTATCTTCATATATATTTATTTGCTGATGGAAGAACATAGGCATTATATAAATGTAAGTTTAAAAAGTAATTTTCATGGCCAAATTGCTTAAAATTCATTTCTTGCATGGTATTTGCTTCCAGAGAAATATTCATAATTGCAGATTTAAAACAGCATGATGTTAACAAGACTGCATATTGATCTACTTAGATAATGTATCATTTTATGAAATTTGTGTTTAGATTTCTCCCTATGAAAGATAAGGAAACTAAAATGAATTAAAAACTTTGAAATTTTACCTCTTTCATATATACTATTCTAAGAGCAACATAATATTTCCTTTATCAATTTATGAAAATCTCAAATTATCCTGGAAGCATTGGATTAATTGTACAATACATGATAAAACTTTTAATCTTCAGGATTGTGAGTACTTTAATTTGTAATTATGATAAAAATAAACACAACGGATTACACTTCTGTGCTTTAAATTCATTCATTTGTTTATATTCACTAATTATATATTTGAAATATTTACTGAATTTTCCTATTGGATTACTCTCATTGAATCATGTATGTAGATTGTAAAATTCATTCCAAATACATGCTTTGAGATTGAACACTACACGTTGGGTTTCTTGAAACTCACAATTTAAGTATATGCATGATTATAGTATTTTTTGAACTTTATTTTAACACTTCATGATATTTGTTGTTGTTTAGCTGCTAAGTCATATCCAACATTTTGTGACCTCATGGACTGTAGCTGCCAGGCTCCTCTGTCCATGGGATTTCCCAGGCAAGAATACTGGAGTGGGTTGTCGTTTACTTTCATTGAGTTATGTATGTACATTATATAATTCATGTCACATACAAATTTTGAAATTGAAGACTATACCTTGGGGTTCTTGTAACTCAAAATTTCAGTATATAAGTGATTATAATATTTCGTGAACTTTGTGCTATTTTAACACCCGATGATAATTTTATTCTTTTTAATCTGGTACATTTGTTATTTTGCTACAGACACAATATAAAGAATGTCTTCTCCTGTGGCTATAAAGGTCTTTTATAGGTTTAATGCGGAGGTGGCTAAGCTTTAGCAATATGTATTTTAGTATCTTTATGTTTTCACCTGTAAATAGAAAGAATGCCATTCTATACTTAGTAGATACTATAATGACTTTAATATAATTTTTCTATTATTCTTATGACCAGTTAAACTCACTTTTCAGACAACTGCTTAGTTGTTTTCAATCTTTGAATGACCATTGTAGTTTTCTGGGGCCGAGGGAACAGAGTATTTCTAAATGACTACAATTTCTATTATACCAAAAGAATATCCTCTCAAGGGATTATAAAATGCTAGGTTTTCTTGGGAAGACCATCATATTTTTTACTCCCTAAAAAAAATGAATTAAAAACTTTGAAATTTTACCTCTTTCATATATACTATTCTAAGAGCAACATAATATTTCCTTTATCAATTTATGAAAATCTCAAATTATCCTGGAAGCATTGGATTAATTGTACAATACATGATAAAACTTTTAATCTTCAGGATTGTGAGTACTTTAATTTGTAATTATGATAAAAATAAACACAACGGATTACACTTCTGTGCTTTAAATTCATTCATTTGTTTATATTCACTAATTATATATTTGAAATATTTACTGAATTTTCCTATTGGATTACTCTCATTGAATCATGTATGTAGATTGTAAAATTCATTCCAAATACATGCTTTGAGATTGAACACTACACGTTGGGTTTCTTGAAACTCACAATTTAAGTATATGCATGATTATAGTATTTTTTGAACTTTATTTTAACACTTCATGATATTTGTTGTTGTTTAGCTGCTAAGTCATATCCAACATTTTGTGACCTCATGGACTGTAGCTGCCAGGCTCCTCTGTCCATGGGATTTCCCAGGCAAGAATACTGGAGTGGGTTGTCGTTTACTTTCATTGAGTTATGTATGTACATTATATAATTCATGTCACATACAAATTTTGAAATTGAAGACTATACCTTGGGGTTCTTGTAACTCAAAATTTCAGTATATAAGTGATTATAATATTTCGTGAACTTTGTGCTATTTTAACACCCGATGATAATTTTATTCTTTTTA
This sequence comes from Tragulus kanchil, assembly GCA_022376925.1. Taxonomy (NCBI): domain Eukaryota; kingdom Metazoa; phylum Chordata; class Mammalia; order Artiodactyla; family Tragulidae; genus Tragulus; species Tragulus kanchil. Next base: position 38,348,296 of record JAIOJX010000032.1, read on the forward strand.
ATCTGGTACATTTGTTATTTTGCTACAGACACAATATAAAGAATGTCTTCTCCTGTGGCTATAAAGGTCTTTTATAGGTTTAATGCGGAGGTGGCTAAGCTTTAGCAATATGTATTTTAGTATCTTTATGTTTTCACCTGTAAATAGAAAGAATGCCATTCTATACTTAGTAGATACTATAATGACTTTAATATAATTTTTCTATTATTCTTATGACCAGTTAAACTCACTTTTCAGACAACTGCTTAGTTGTTTTCAATCTTTGAATGACCATTGTAGTTTTCTGGGGCCGAGGGAACAGAGTATTTCTAAATGACTACAATTTCTATTATACCAAAAGAATATCCTCTCAAGGGATTATAAAAGCTGTAATTTCATCTCAGGGTTCCTATGACTAAACCATTTGAGTTTGCTCCTACAATTTATGACATTACATGCACCCTTGAAGGAATTATAGACTTATAATATCTCTTGAGATATATTATTATTCTTTATTTTATCCGTGTTTATGTCTAAAAAAGGACTCTGCAACTGGCACTTGATAGAAGAGCAGATTTGCAGTTATCTCTTCAATGATTTTTAACAATTTAAAAAGACAACTGCAATAGTTCACTCACCAAAGTCTACAAAATTTACCAAGTTCTAACTTCTAATGTATATTTTAGAATTCTTGATTGTGTCCTACAAATTAATTTTCTTAACTAAACATAATCACTCTTAAATACGTTTAACAAAGTATATGTTCTGCAAAGAAATACATTCTTTTTTTCAAACTATGCTGATAAATGTTTGTATGTGTATAGATAGAAACAAACATTGTTATCTATAGATAGAAACATTATCTATAGATAGAAACAAAACATTATTTTTAGATTTTTTTCTTCTCTGAATATTCTGTTACATTTTCTTCCTAAAGAATTATAAATCCATGTAAGACTGCTGTTAGTTACTTTTACTCTTATTTTCAGAGAAGGGTTGAGTAATCATTTCAGAGTCTTAAAGTAGGATAAAGCAATAAACCAGGATTTCTTAACCTCATCACTATTGATATTTTGAACTGGATTACACTTTGTTGTAAGGGGCTGTCTTGTACATTATAGGGTATTTGGCAGCTTCCCTGGCCTCTCTCTACTTGATTACAGTAATATACCCCAATTGTGACCACCAAATATGAATCCAGATAGTCTCAAATATATTCTAGGGGACAAGTTCACCTCCAGTTGAGAACCACTGTAATAAACTACTCACTGGATTTACAATGATTATAAAATATGGCTCAAATATCAACCATTGTTACATTGAGCATTGTAGTTTTCTGGGGCCGAGGGAACAGAGTATTTCTAAATGACTACAATTTCTATTATACCAAAAGAATATCCTCTCAAGGGATTATAAAAGCTGTAATTTCATCTCAGGGTTCCTATGACTAAACCATTTGAGTTTGCTCCTACAATTTATGACATTACATGCACCCTTGAAGGAATTATAGACTTATAATATCTCTTGAGATATATTATTATTCTTTATTTTATCCGTGTTTATGTCTAAAAAAGGACTCTGCAACTGGCACTTGATAGAAGAGCAGATTTGCAGTTATCTCTTCAATGATTTTTAACAATTTAAAAAGACAACTGCAATAGTTCACTCACCAAAGTCTACAAAATTTACCAAGTTCTAACTTCTAATGTATATTTTAGAATTCTTGATTGTGTCCTACAAATTAATTTTCTTAACTAAACATAATCACTCTTAAATACGTTTAACAAAGTATATGTTCTGCAAAGAAATACATTCTTTTTTTCAAACTATGCTGATAAATGTTTGTATGTGTATAGATAGAAACAAACATTGTTATCTATAGATAGAAACATTATCTATAGATAGAAACAAAACATTATTTTTAGATTTTTTTCTTCTCTGAATATTCTGTTACATTTTCTTCCTAAAGAATTATAAATCCATGTAAGACTGCTGTTAGTTACTTTTACTCTTATTTTCAGAGAAGGGTTGAGTAATCATTTCAGAGTCTTAAAGTAGGATAAAGCAATAAACCAGGATTTCTTAACCTCATCACTATTGATATTTTGAACTGGATTACACTTTGTTGTAAGGGGCTGTCTTGTACATTATAGGGTATTTGGCAGCTTCCCTGGCCTCTCTCTACTTGATTACAGTAATATACCCCAATTGTGACCACCAAATATGAATCCAGATAGTCTCAAATATATTCTAGGGGACAAGTTCACCTCCAGTTGAGAACCACTGTAATAAACTACTCACTGGATTTACAATGATTATAAAATATGGCTCAAATATCAACCATTGTTACATTGAGCATTGTATTTACTCACAGAGATATAGAGCAATATGCAGGGAGTATTTAAGGCTGTCTAAATTATAGTACATATCCAAGTAAAAAGTGGATAGTTCTAGTTCTCTTCTTGAGACAAATTAATATTTCAGTGTACTTCAGTCTTTCACATATTCAGTCAAAAGAGTAAATTTGTTTGACTTTTCATGTAAATACTTGTGTACTTGTAGGTACATTTATAAATCAGAAATCCTAAGGCCTTAAATGTGTTTGCATATACATTTGTATTTATATGGATATTCTGTCATACACACAGATACAAGTAGCTAAAATAATGATTCTGGAGAGTGATTTCCAATCCTTTGATTACAAACCTCACGTACTATATTCCATTACAAAGATTGGAGAATTCTTATCTTTTCCAATCATTACTTAATATTTCCTTCACACACACAGTTCAAAAAAACTTGTACAATTATAAAGGGCATAGATTTTATAACCTACATCTATGTATATATCTATCTACATATATACATATACACACATTAATAAGCATAACTTTGACACAATAATAATCAAGGACAACTTATTCATTCTGCTATGATTGTTAGATGAGCATATTCTCTCAACAAGTGCTAACAAAATGTTATATTGTTTTGTATATTATCAAAGATATCAAAACTACATTTCAACATATGAATAGGTATAACTTGTACTTATTTTTTCTTAAAAGCATGTTGAAACCTTTATTGTTTTATTTATTATTATTTTTGGGGGGGTTGGGTGGGGAGGGAGGGGGGTGGGCAAGCCACTTCTATTGGTCTTTCATTTATCTATTTTCATCCATCTTTGTTCTTTGGCCCATGTGGGCCTCTCATCGCGGTGGCCTCTGTTGTTGCAGAACACCGGTTCTGGGCACATGCGCTCCAGAGCTCCAGCTTGGTCATTGGACACATTGGTCCAGCCTCTCCGTGGCACGTGGGATCTTCCCAGGCCAGGGATCAAACCGGTGCCCCTTGCACTGCAAGGTGGTGTCCTTACCCACTGGACCACCAGGGAAGCCCCTGTATTTTTTTTTTTTTTACAATGCTAAAAACTGGGAATTGAACCTAGGTCTGTTCGACTCCAGAACTTGAGAATTAAGCATGTAGCTCTGATAAAAGTACAGAGCACTAAAGTGTTGAAATATTGTCATTTATTTAGTTAATTTCTACTCTGAGTTTGAGGACTGACCACAAGATGTTTTCATGCTACCTGATATAGAATTGATTAATAAGTACTGCATTAACGAGTTTTATGGAAATGGGATTGTTCTTTGAACTGGTATTTTGTAAGTATATTTTTATAGAGGTTAATACTCAAACACAGTGGGTGCTAAATAAATTTGTTTTGTGCTGAACTTAGAATGCCAGTGTTTTAGCCTGCTCACGGTATACCTATGAGAAACTACTACTAGTGTAAAAAGTTTGTTTCACTTTGTAACAATAGAATATGGTTAAGCAAAAAACAATACAAATTAAAATATGTAATAATTTAGGAAACATTTTTGTCTCATCTCTGTCTCTTACTTTCTTCCAACACCCTGACATCTCCCCTTACAGACAAATGGACAGCAACACACACACCCAAAAGAAAAGAATGTGGCAGATTTGATTTTGAAAGATGTGTCATGGTCTAGCAACAGCAGTTTAGAGATTGAAATTTCTGTGAGATTTCCCTGAAATTTAACTTTTGAGCTGTTGCTTCCCCCATTTAACAGCTTAATATTAGCTCTTTTAGAGTGTGGATTCTACTCACTTTCGAAATCCCATTTCAACACCACTTCCAGGCTGCATTGGCAAAGTACAACACTTCTATATAGGTCTTTCTTTTTAAATTTGAACTTATTGTTTTATTTATTATTATTTTTGGGGGTTGGGTGGGAGGGAGGGGGGTGGGCAAGCCACTTCTATTGGTCTTTCATTTATCTATTTTCATCCATCTTTGTTCTTTGGCCCATGTGGGCCTCTCATCGCGGTGGCCTCTGTTGTTGCAGAACACCGGTTCTGGGCACATGCGCTCCAGAGCTCCAGCTTGGTCATTGGACACATTGGTCCAGCCTCTCCGTGGCACGTGGGATCTTCCCAGGCCAGGGATCAAACCGGTGCCCCTTGCACTGCAAGGTGGTGTCCTTACCCACTGGACCACCAGGGAAGCCCCTGTATTTTTTTTTTTTTTACAATGCTAAAAACTGGGAATTGAACCTAGGTCTGTTCGACTCCAGAACTTGAGAATTAAGCATGTAGCTCTGATAAAAGTACAGAGCACTAAAGTGTTGAAATATTGTCATTTATTTAGTTAATTTCTACTCTGAGTTTGAGGACTGACCACAAGATGTTTTCATGCTACCTGATATAGAATTGATTAATAAGTACTGCATTAACGAGTTTTATGGAAATGGGATTGTTCTTTGAACTGGTATTTTGTAAGTATATTTTTATAGAGGTTAATACTCAAACACAGTGGGTGCTAAATAAATTTGTTTTGTGCTGAACTTAGAATGCCAGTGTTTTAGCCTGCTCACGGTATACCTATGAGAAACTACTACTAGTGTAAAAAGTTTGTTTCACTTTGTAACAATAGAATATGGTTAAGCAAAAAACAATACAAATTAAAATATGTAATAATTTAGGAAACATTTTTGTCTCATCTCTGTCTCTTACTTTCTTCCAACACCCTGACATCTCCCCTTACAGACAAATGGACAGCAACACACACACCCAAAAGAAAAGAATGTGGCAGATTTGATTTTGAAAGATGTGTCATGGTCTAGCAACAGCAGTTTAGAGATTGAAATTTCTGTGAGATTTCCCTGAAATTTAACTTTTGAGCTGTTGCTTCCCCCATTTAACAGCTTAATATTAGCTCTTTTAGAGTGTGGATTCTACTCACTTTCGAAATCCCATTTCAACACCACTTCCAGGTCTGTCATTACTTACATGGCATGATTTTGAACACTAAAACTTCCCTTTTTCTCAGCTTCCTAACTTTCCACTCTTCCACATTCTCATGAGGATTATTACGCCTTTGTCATGGGCAAGTAAAGGCATGTTCACTTCTCACAGGAAAGATTAAGAAAAAATACCTGGGCTGAGCAGACAAATGTCTCCTCACACTAAGGATATGTGCTGCCTGCAAGCCTCGCCTCTCTGAGACCAATACAGAGCACAAAGGCTCTTCCTCTAACCTGCTTTTTAATGATAATGAAACATTTTACAACTCGGAGCTGTAACTTACAATGTTTCCCCTCGATAGCAAAGGTGTTGGTGGGGGAGAAATGGCTCCGATGATGACCTCTTTTGCATCTCTAGAGAGACAAAAAGTTTCTTCATGATTATTAATTAACTTGAGATTTCCAGTTGGAAAAAACATAAAAAGGGTGAAGGAAGATTGTGCGAGAGGCTCACTCATGGTGATCGGCTGCACCGATGTGAGATCAAGACTCTCCAGCTCTGGGGTAAGAACATCTATTTGCATTTGATTGAGTTCTGATTATTTCTAATTATTTGTGCTTGCCTTTATTTGATGATTAATAAACCCGCTCTTGGTTTGACAATACTTGAGACCACGACACTTTATTGTCAAAGCCTGAGGCTCACACCCTGAGGGGACTACATCGTGTTTGTGAAAATGTCTCTGAGCTATTTAATATAGTGTCTCTTAGTGAGAACTAGTGAGAATAGTAATCAGAGTCAGCTCCATCACGGTGCCCACGACACCTTCTCTTCAATTTTATTCAGACTTGCATTATGCCACCCATTTTCTGAAATCTTTTTTCTTAATTGTTCTTTGTGAGTGCATGAGTGCTAAGTCACTTCAATCCTGTCTGAATCTTTGTGACCCTATTTACTCTAACCTGCCAGGTTCCTCTGTCCATGGGATTCTCCAGACAAGAATATTGGAGTGGGTTGCCATGTCCTGCTCCAAGGGGATCTTTTCAACCTACGGATGGAAAACATATCTCTTATGTTTTTTGCATTGGCAGGCAAGTTCTTTGCTACTGGTGCCACCTGAGAAGCCATAATAGCAGTTATTTAAACTTCAATTTCTCCAGTGTTCTGATACTTCACATTTTTGCTATATTACCATAATGACTCATTAAGTTCAAATTTTGGAAAAGCCTATGTGCCTGCTAAAAGAAAATGCATATTTCTTCTACTCACAAACAATGACTTAACACCCAGCAATTCTAACTGTCATTAACTACCTAGAGTTAGCACATATGAGATATAGGTTCAAGTCCTGGATCAGGAAAATCCTCTAGAGGAAGGCATAGCAACCCACCCCAGTATTCTTGCTTGGAGAGTCTAATGGGCAGAGGAGCCTGGAGGACTACAATACATAGCATTACAAAGAGTAGGACATGACTGAAGCAACTTGGCACATAAGCCTATCTGAACTAAAATCTGGTAGATTTATCATCAGTATCAGCCTGCGTGTTGACCCTCTAAAATTGTCCTTCTTCAATATCAGGGTTGGAATGCATTTTTCTATGCCCTACTGAAAATGGAGATTTAAGATCCTGGCTCAAAATCATACCCAACCTTCCCACCTCCTTGTTTAGAATACTCAGCATGATTCATGTGTGAAGTTTATCCTAAATCTGACAAACACAGTTGAATCCTTCCTTGCTTTATTATTTATTTTTTCCGTAGAAATATTTTTTAAAACTCCAAGTGACCACTAAATCACTGTTTACAATGTTATATTCATGTCTAAAATGCTTTCAATCCCATCACACTGACTGTACTAAAAGTTACAGAGAAATACAAACTACAGAAGAGCTGAAAAGTCAAGGGGCACTTCTCATACATTAATTTTTGTATTAACATTCTATAATTAGATACTTTAGCAGGTAAATACTACATGTGTCCACTGGCTAAATACTTACTTACCTTCCTGTATTTAACTTATTGTCAATGAAAGTTTGATACCATGGATACTTAATATATTTTCTTCATCCATTTAACAGCAATCTTTGTAGTGCATGAGGCTAATAAGCAGTCCTATTTAAACCTGCCAGGTTCCTCTGTCCATGGATTCTCCAGACAAGAATATTGGAGTGGGTTGCCATGTCCTGCTCAAGATCTTTTCACACTACGGATTGAAAACATATCTCTTATGTTTTTTGCATTGGCAGGCAAGTTCTTTGCTACTGGTGCCACCTGAGAAGCCATAATAGCAGTTATTTAAACTTCAATTTCTCCAGTGTTCTGATACTTCACATTTTTGCTATATTACCATAATGACTCATTAAGTTCAAATTTTGGAAAAGCCTATGTGCCTGCTAAAAGAAAATGCATATTTCTTCTACTCACAAACAATGACTTAACACCCAGCAATTCTAACTGTCATTAACTACCTAGAGTTAGCACATATGAGATATAGGTTCAAGTCCTGGATCAGGAAAATCCTCTAGAGGAAGGCATAGCAACCCACCCCAGTATTCTTGCTTGGAGAGTCTAATGGGCAGAGGAGCCTGGAGGACTACAATACATAGCATTACAAAGAGTAGGACATGACTGAAGCAACTTGGCACATAAGCCTATCTGAACTAAAATCTGGTAGATTTATCATCAGTATCAGCCTGCGTGTTGACCCTCTAAAATTGTCCTTCTTCAATATCAGGGTTGGAATGCATTTTTCTATGCCCTACTGAAAATGGAGATTTAAGATCCTGGCTCAAAATCATACCCAACCTTCCCACCTCCTTGTTTAGAATACTCAGCATGATTCATGTGTGAAGTTTATCCTAAATCTGACAAACACAGTTGAATCCTTCCTTGCTTTATTATTTATTTTTCCAGTAGAAATATTTTTTAAAACTCCAAGTGACCACTAAATCACTGTTTACAATGTTATATTCATGTCTAAAATGCTTTCAATCCCATCACACTGACTGTACTAAAAGTTACAGAGAAATACAAACTACAGAAGAGCTGAAAAGTCAAGGGGCACTTCTCATACATTAATTTTTGTATTAACATTCTATAATTAGATACTTTAGCAGGTAAATACTACATGTGTCCACTGGCTAAATACTTACTTACCTTCCTGTATTTAACTTATTGTCAATGAAAGTTTGATACCATGGATACTTAATATATTTTCTTCATCCATTTAACAGCAATTGTATATATACTTCAGATAGGGAATATAATGAAAGCTTACACTTTTCAAAAAAACATCTCCAAAAGACTCTAGTAATAATATCTTGATTGTTTCTGAAACCATTTTCTGGCTATATAATATATCCCTGCCACTGCTCTGTAGATTTTTGAAAATGGTATTTTTGATCTAAACACTTTCAAAACAACTGAACAGTAAGTTTAGATTCAAAGCTGCAAAGCAACTATTTTTGTGTCCATCTGCACTTGTCATTTTACATCAAAGCAAAAATCTGTGAATATATTCTATTTTGTTTCCCTTATTGTCACATATAATGACTGCCCAGAAGCTTTCCCCAAATCCGTTTTTTTTGAACCAACCCTAGTTTCCTCAATAATATAGCATATTGAAGACTCTGCAATATTTGTAACAACTTTTTTTCAGCCAGACTTAAACATGAAGGGTAAGAATTTTAAAAATCTGTTTAAAAATTCCCTCTTGAGCCATATTGCCTATGCTGTTTTCTTACTTCTATTTACCCTGCTTACTATCTTCTCTTTGGTTGTCCTTCTCTACTTGTATATCATACAATTCTCTATCTTATCTCCTATGCCTCCTCATCAAGCACAGGTGCCATGACCAGTCTTCACAATCATAGCTTTTATAACATGAGAGATTCCCTCATCCAAAGTAACCCTTAGTAACTTTTATAAGACATGTCTTTGTGAAACTCTACTAACTACTGTTTCTCCTATAGCTGCTGTGTTTGTGAGTGGATGTCCTAAAACTGCTTGTGAATTTCTAAACTGAGACCATATTATTCATTATCCATCTTTGGTACCTAAGATAATATCATAGACTGTGTATGTTCATAAAGTATTAGGGAGTAAAACTAGGGCATTTTACTCTAGTGTGCAATCATAATATCCAATCCCAATTTAGTTTGCTATTGCTCATTGATTCTTTTATTAATCTTCAGTAGATTAATTAGCATACTTTAAAGAACAATGGATAATAACTAATTGTTTCAATTCTGTTATTTACCTTCAGTTTTATTGAGATATAATTGGCATACAGTACTGTATCAGGAGACATAAAAGAACTAGTTTCTACCCCTGGGTTGGGAAGATCCCCTGAAGGAGGACATGGTTACCCACTCTAGTATTCTTGCCTGGAGAATTCCATGGACAGAGGAGCCTTGCAGGTTACAGTCCAGAGAGTTGCAAATAGTCAGACACAATAAATGACCTAGAACACACACAAATACTACATCCCTAGAACTTATTTTGTAGGTGGAATTTTGTGCCCTTTTTTTTTATCTTCATTCAATTCCCCCTCCTATCAACTCTCTCCTCTGGTAAGCACAAATCTGATTTTTTCTCTATGAGTTTGCTTACTTGTTTTTGAAATATAATTGATCTACAATAGTGTGCTAGTTTTTATGCTTTATTAACATAATGATTCTATATTTTTATTTATTTTGAAATCATCACCATAGTAAGTCTAGTTATCATCTATCACCACACAAAGATATTACATCATTATTGACTATATTCTTCACAGTGTGCATTTAATACCTGTGACTCATTTATTTTGTAACTCAAAGTTTGTACCTCTTAATCTCCTTCAACTATTCATCCTCTCTTGCAACCACCTATTTGTTCTCTGTATTTATTACTCTGTTTCTGTTTTATTTATTTATTTTGTCTTTTAAATTCCACATGTAAGTAAAATCATATGGTATTTGTCTTTCTCAGTCTGAATTATTTCACTTACTGTAAAACCCTCTAGGTATAACCATTGCTTCTGCTAATTTAAGATACTCCACCTTTATCTTGCTCTCCCATTTCTGACATATAATCAAGATTTTTTCCTTCGTCATAAGAATGGTTATGAGGTCAAGCCACAGAATTCTCACTATAGGTTAGGTCTGTGTGAGGTACTGGATTAAAAGAGGTGAGTAAGTTATGTCCTTTACCATGAGGTGTTATTGATAGATAAATTGTAACATAATACAATATAATTTTAATACTATATATATCTATCTATATGTATTTAAAGTGATTGTATATTTACATCTGGTTGAGGATGAATAGTATGAGGTTGTTAAAAGCTTCTCAGTTTAAGTTTAAACGGTAAACAGGAGTTTTCCATATGATTGTAATTGGCGAGAACAACACTTTAGGTGAGAAAATTGCATTTCAGTGCTATGCACCTCAAGTTTATTTGCCTTTGCCCTCTTTATTCCCTTGGACCTGGATCTTACACTATCCCAACTCGGCCTTGATTTTTATGCTCCTTATTATCCAGAGGAGCCTTGCAGGTTACAGTCCAGAGAGTTGCAAATAGTCAGACACAATAAATGACCTAGAACACACACAAATACTACATCCCTAGAACTTATTTTGTAGGTGGAATTTTGTGCCCTTTTTTATCTTCATTCAATTCCCCCTCCTATCAACTCTCTCCTCTGGTAAGCACAAATCTGATTTTTTCTCTATGAGTTTGCTTACTTGTTTTTGAAATATAATTGATCTACAATAGTGTGCTAGTTTTTATGCTTTATTAACATAATGATTCTATATTTTTATTTATTTTGAAATCATCACCATAGTAAGTCTAGTTATCATCTATCACCACACAAAGATATTACATCATTATTGACTATATTCTTCACAGTGTGCATTTAATACCTGTGACTCATTTATTTTGTAACTCAAAGTTTGTACCTCTTAATCTCCTTCAACTATTCATCCTCTCTTGCAACCACCTATTTGTTCTCTGTATTTATTACTCTGTTTCTGTTTTATTTATTTATTTTGTCTTTTAAATTCCACATGTAAGTAAAATCATATGGTATTTGTCTTTCTCAGTCTGAATTATTTCACTTACTGTAAAACCCTCTAGGTATAACCATTGCTTCTGCTAATTTAAGATACTCCACCTTTATCTTGCTCTCCCATTTCTGACATATAATCAAGATTTTTTCCTTCGTCATAAGAATGGTTATGAGGTCAAGCCACAGAATTCTCACTATAGGTTAGGTCTGTGTGAGGTACTGGATTAAAAGAGGTGAGTAAGTTATGTCCTTTACCATGAGGTGTTATTGATAGATAAATTGTAACATAATACAATATAATTTTAATACTATATATATCTATCTATATGTATTTAAAGTGATTGTATATTTACATCTGGTTGAGGATGAATAGTATGAGGTTGTTAAAAGCTTCTCAGTTTAAGTTTAAACGGTAAACAGGAGTTTTCCATATGATTGTAATTGGCGAGAACAACACTTTAGGTGAGAAAATTGCATTTCAGTGCTATGCACCTCAAGTTTATTTGCCTTTGCCCTCTTTATTCCCTTGGACCTGGATCTTACACTATCCCAACTCGGCCTTGATTTTTATGCTCCTTATTACATCGTAAACCCATCCTTGTATGTGGGATTTAGTTAGTCATTCAACTTAGTTGATGAATCAGGAAATTACTATCATGGAGATGATAGAGATACTAAGATCTAAAGAATCCAAAAGATTAGCAAGGTCCCATCAGTTATGTTAGTATCTTTGGACTTAATTCTTATGTAAAGATGATAAGATGAATGATATTATAAGATGTGAAAGATAGTTGCTGGCTAAATCTTAGAGAACTGATTGGAAAGTAGCAAGAATAGATGCAGGGTGATCAGTCAAGTAATTTTTTTAGTTGTTCAGGGAAGAAATGAAGGTTCTTCAAAATGGGACCATCATAGATTCTGTAACATTGCACACAAGGCTGCTGAATTCTTCACAATCTTATTAGCACCTCTCCTTTACTACACTAGTCTTAAGCCAAAATGCCCTTCTCCTTTCATCATTGGATTTATCTTAAAACCAGTTAATATTCTTTTGCTACCTCTTTTGTCACTTCCTATGGTCTTGATTTTTCTACCAAAATTAATTTCCTCATCAGAGTCACTACTTGGAAGACTATTTGCTACTTGGAAGACTATGACTGGGTTGGATAAGAAGAACACTGTAATATATAATTATTTTTGCTCCTCTATTATACTTTCAATAACATGAATTTCAAATATTTGACTCAAACCAAACACTCTCTTCTTCCCATGACTCCAGTGAAGCAATCATTGTCAAACTCAACTTAAAACTTCTATATTGCCATACTTGATATTTTTTCTCTCAACCCCATCTCAGACTATTTTCTTATCCTCTTCTACTAAACCTCTTAATATTCTGTTTTATGCAAGGTTTTGGCCACAGAACACTTTCTTTTCTCTATTTGTACTACTGATTTTGTAAATACTAGCTAGTTCCCTGCTTATGAGTGCATTTATAAACTGATACTTATCAAATTTATATATCTCTAGCTTCCCTGCTGGGACAGCCTGTAAAGAATCTACCTGCAATTTCAGAGATCCAGGTTTGGTCTCTTGGGAAAACCCAAAGATATTGGCGAGAACAACACTTTAGGTGAGAAAATTGCATTTCAGTGCTATGCACCTCAAGTTTATTTGCCTTTGCCCTCTTTATTCCCTTGGACCTGGATCTTACACTATCCCAACTCGGCCTTGATTTTTATGCTCCTTATTACATCGTAAACCCATCCTTGTATGTGGGATTTAGTTAGTCATTCAACTTAGTTGATGAATCAGGAAATTACTATCATGGAGATGATAGAGATACTAAGATCTAAAGAATCCAAAAGATTAGCAAGGTCCCATCAGTTATGTTAGTATCTTTGGACTTAATTCTTATGTAAAGATGATAAGATGAATGATATTATAAGATGTGAAAGATAGTTGCTGGCTAAATCTTAGAGAACTGATTGGAAAGTAGCAAGAATAGATGCAGGGTGATCAGTCAAGTAATTTTTTTAGTTGTTCAGGGAAGAAATGAAGGTTCTTCAAAATGGGACCATCATAGATTCTGTAACATTGCACACAAGGCTGCTGAATTCTTCACAATCTTATTAGCACCTCTCCTTTACTACACTAGTCTTAAGCCAAAATGCCCCTTCTCCTTTCATCATTGGATTTATCTTAAAAACCAGTTAATATTCTTTTGCTACCTCTTTTTGTCACTTCCTATGGTCTTGATTTTTCTACCAAAATTAATTTCCTCATCAGAGTCACTACTTGGAAGACTATTTGCTACTTGGAAGACTATGACTGGGTTGGATAAGAAGAACACTGTAATATATAATTATTTTTGCTCCTCTATTATACTTTCAATAACATGAATTTCAAATATTTGACTCAAACCAAACACTCTCTTCTTCCCATGACTCCAGTGAAGCAATCATTGTCAAACTCAACTTAAAACTTCTATATTGCCATACTTGATATTTTTTCTCTCTCAACCCCATCTCAGACTATTTTCTTATCCTCTTCTACTAAACCTCTTAATATTCTGTTTTATGCAAGGTTTTGGCCACAGAACACTTTCTTTTCTCTATTTGTACTACTGATTTTGTAAATACTAGCTAGTTCCCTGCTTATGAGTGCATTTATAAACTGATACTTATCAAATTTATATATCTCTAGCTTCCCTGCTGGGACAGCCTGTAAAGAATCTACCTGCAATTTCAGAGATCCAGGTTTGGTCTCTGGGTTGGGAAAATCTCCTAAAGAAGGGAATGGCAACCCACTGTAGTATTCTTGCCTGGAAAATCCCATGGACAGAGGAATCTGGTGGGCTATAGTTAGTGGGGCTGCAAAGAGTTGGACATGACTCATTGACTAGACCACAGCAGCCTCTATTGGTATTTTGATCCTAAGCCTTGTATCCCTGGCTACTAACTTGACATCACTACTTAGATTACTGAGATAAGTCAAAATTACCCAAGTCCCCAAGTTATTTTGAAGTATTCCTCAAATCTGTTCTATCACCAGAGTCCCCCATCTTAAAAAACATTATTCACCCAGTTAGTTTAAGTGAAATTTGAACCTTCCATCTCCATCATTCCTCAAATTCATCCTCAAATATATTTCTCCACATTTTCCACTTCCCCCCATCCCAGTTGTCTCCACTCAAGCCCAAACGGCATTGCTATGTCTTGCTTCAACAGTTGCAATTTCCTTCTAAACAATCTCCACATTTTTTTTTATTCTTTCTCTCTAAAGTTGGCTGTCCATGCAGCATCCAGAGCAATCCCTTAAAGACAACCATACTTGATTATTTAGATCAATCAATGATTTTCATTTGCATTTAGGAAAATAATCCAAACTTTCTAGCAAAGCCTGTGAGGTCTTAAAAGAGCTGGCTCACTTCTCTAATCTTATGTCAAAACCCTCTATCCCTTCATCCATGATTCTAAGCTGATTGGACCCCTTCCTTTCAAATATATATAACTTAGTCTAACTCTAAGCCATTCAATTGGATATGTTCTCTTCCTGTAACTCTTCCTTTGATTAAAGTTATGACATGTTCCATTTTATTATTTAGGTCTTTGCTTCTCTTTCGAAATGCCTCAACCCCATCTCAGACTATTTTCTTATCCTCTTCTACTAAACCTCTTAATATTCTGTTTTATGCAAGGTTTTGGCCACAGAACACTTTCTTTTCTCTATTTGTACTACTGATTTTGTAAATACTAGCTAGTTCCCTGCTTATGAGTGCATTTATAAACTGATACTTATCAAATTTATATATCTCTAGCTTCCCTGCTGGGACAGCCTGTAAAGAATCTACCTGCAATTTCAGAGATCCAGGTTTGGTCTCTGGGTTGGGAAAATCTCCTAAAGAAGGGAATGGCAACCCACTGTAGTATTCTTGCCTGGAAAATCCCATGGACAGAGGAATCTGGTGGGCTATAGTTAGTGGGGCTGCAAAGAGTTGGACATGACTCATTGACTAGACCACAGCAGCCTCTATTGGTATTTTGATCCTAAGCCTTGTATCCCTGGCTACTAACTTGACATCACTACTTAGATTACTGAGATAAGTCAAAATTACCCAAGTCCCCAAGTTATTTTGAAGTATTCCTCAAATCTGTTCTATCACCAGAGTCCCCCATCTTAAAAAACATTATTCACCCAGTTAGTTTAAGTGAAATTTGAACCTTCCATCTCCATCATTCCTCAAATTCATCCTCAAATATATTTCTCCACATTTTCCACTTCCCCCCATCCCAGTTGTCTCCACTCAAGCCCAAACGGCATTGCTATGTCTTGCTTCAACAGTTGCAATTTCCTTCTAAACAATCTCCACATTTTTTTTTATTCTTTCTCTCTAAAGTTGGCTGTCCATGCAGCATCCAGAGCAATCCCTTAAAGACAACCATACTTGATTATTTAGATCAATCAATGATTTTCATTTGCATTTAGGAAAATAATCCAAACTTTCTAGCAAAGCCTGTGAGGTCTTAAAAGAGCTGGCTCACTTCTCTAATCTTATGTCAAAACCCTCTATCCCTTCATCCATGATTCTAAGCTGATTGGACCCCTTCCTTTCAAATATATATAACTTAGTCTAACTCTAAGCCATTCAATTGGATATGTTCTCTTCCTGTAACTCTTCCTTTGATTAAAGTTATGACATGTTCCATTTTATTATTTAGGTCTTTGCTTCTCTTTCGAAATGCCTTTACAAGTTATCTCATGTGAACCAGAATATGTACTCTTCTCATGCAATCTGAATTTATATTATTATATGATATATATTACTGAACAAAATTATTTTTTAAATTCATTTTACTTAAAATTTTCTATACCAAAACTGCCTGTCTGTAGCACCAATAAAATATACAGTTTATTAGGTCAAGAATCTTGTCTTTCCCACTTAATCTCTAATCCTAGCATCCAGAAGAACAGTAGGTGAATCATAGTAGAAACTCAATAGGCATCCTTTAGGTCAACAAATTAGAGTCACTGTAATGTTTTTATACTTATCCATCTTCTTCAGTTTAAAAAAAGCTACATGGGAATGAGGAATAAATGCTATATTTACAACGGTTATTATTGTTGTTTAGTTCCTCAGTTGTGTCCAACTATTTGAAACACAAAGAAATGCAGCACATCAGGTTTCCCTCTATTTCATTGTCTCCTGGAGCTTGCTCAAACTCATGTCTATTGAGTCAATGATGTCATCCAAACCTCTCAGCCCCTGTCATCCCCTTCTCCTCTTGCTCTCAATCTTTCCCAGCATCAGGAACGTTTCCAGTGAGTTGGCTCTTTGCATCAGGTGGCCAAAGTAATGGAGCTTCAGCTTCACCACCAGTGATTCTAATGAATATTAAGTATTGATTTCCTTTAGGATCAACTGCTTTGATCTCCTTGCTGTCCAAGGGACTCCCAAGAATCTCCTCTAGCACCATAATTCAAAACCATCAACTCTTTGGCACTCAGTCTTCTGTATGGTCCACCTCTTACATCTGCACATGACTACTGGAAAAAACATAATTTTGAATATAGAGACCCTCTTGACATTGACGCATTCTTAAGGATTATTTAGATCAATCAATGATTTTCATTTGCATTTAGGAAAATAATCCAAACTTTCTAGCAAAGCCTGTGAGGTCTTAAAAGAGCTGGCTCACTTCTCTAATCTTATGTCAAAACCCTCTATCCCTTCATCCATGATTCTAAGCTGATTGGACCCCTTCCTTTCAAATATATATAACTTAGTCTAACTCTAAGCCATTCAATTGGATATGTTCTCTTCCTGTAACTCTTCCTTTGATTAAAGTTATGACATGTTCCATTTTATTATTTAGGTCTTTGCTTCTCTTTCGAAATGCCTTTACAAGTTATCTCATGTGAACCAGAATATGTACTCTTCTCATGCAATCTGAATTTATATTATTATATGATATATATTACTGAACAAAATTATTTTTTAAATTCATTTTACTTAAAAATTTTCTATACCAAAACTGCCTGTCTGTAGCACCAATAAAATATACAGTTTATTAGGTCAAGAATCTTGTCTTTCCCACTTAATCTCTAATCCTAGCATCCAGAAGAACAGTAGGTGAATCATAGTAGAAACTCAATAGGCATCCTTTAGGTCAACAAATTAGAGTCACTGTAATGTTTTTATACTTATCCATCTTCTTCAGTTTAAAAAAAGCTACATGGGAATGAGGAATAAATGCTATATTTACAACGGTTATTATTGTTGTTTAGTTCCTCAGTTGTGTCCAACTATTTGAAACACAAAGAAATGCAGCACATCAGGTTTCCCTCTATTTCATTGTCTCCTGGAGCTTGCTCAAACTCATGTCTATTGAGTCAATGATGTCATCCAAACCTCTCAGCCCCTGTCATCCCCTTCTCCTCTTGCTCTCAATCTTTCCCAGCATCAGGAACGTTTCCAGTGAGTTGGCTCTTTGCATCAGGTGGCCAAAGTAATGGAGCTTCAGCTTCACCACCAGTGCTTCCAATGAATATTAAGTATTGATTTCCTTTAGGATCAACTGCTTTGATCTCCTTGCTGTCCAAGGGACTCCCAAGAATCTCCTCTAGCACCATAATTCAAAACCATCAACTCTTTGGCACTCAGTCTTCTGTATGGTCCACCTCTTACATCTGCACATGACTACTGGAAAAAACATAATTTTGAATATAGAGACCTTTGTTGGCAAAGTAACTTCTCTGACTTTTAATATACTGTCTAAGTTTGTCTTAGCTTTTCTTCCAAGGAGCAAGCATTAATTTACAATACTACCTGGTATATAATGAAGGTGAAGATGTTAGTCGCTTAGCTGTGTCCAATTATTTGTGACCCAATGGACCATAGCCTGCCAGGTTCCTCTGTCCATGGGATTCTCTAGGCAAGAATACTGGAGGGGGTAGCCATTTTCTTCTCCAGAGTATATAATCGATATTGAAATTTTTTTAAATTGAGCATGCAAAGCCAGAGAAGTTTTCCAAAAAAGGAAAAACATCAGCGTTGTCTCTAAGAGAGTGAATAGGATTTCACCAGAAGAGGAATTGGAAAAAGACAGCACAGGAAGAAGAATGGAAAATACAAAGTGTGAAGATGTGAAAGAATACAGTTTGGGGAAGATAATTAAGGCATTTAGCAAGCTTAGAGATTATAATAAATACTGCTATTTCTTTGAATCATCTCTCTACATTAATTTCACTGCTCAAGTATATGAATTCTTTGTCTACCCTAACTGCCAAATACCTTTTTAAAATCTTTCCCACCATCTAGTCAATTTCTGTTCTAATCTATATAACTTGACATTGCCAGACCAAAAAAAAATAAATAAATTCTAAAGTAAAATTCTTATCATGTACTTTCCCAGCTTCAATGAAAAACCTTCTATGATTTTCCCAACTCTAATTGGAAGCATTTCCAATTCCTTTAATCCACTGAACATTCTCCAACAGTTCTTGCCAAGCTGTTTTTTTCAGGCTTACCTCCCTCTCTTCCTTTTCTTGTACTCTTATACTGCGGCTAACAGTGAGTATTTGCACAGTCCTTTGCATTTCTAGCTATTTCAAAACTCAGTGTCTTTGTCCCTGTGTACAGTGCCTCTCTATCATCAATACAATTGACACTTTCCAAGTTTCACATGCCAACATGGAGAAGGCAACTTTGCACTGTCCAGACAGAAATAGCTCTCTTTTCACATAGTTCTTCTAAATGGGCCAGTATTTATTTCTAACTCTTTTTTTTTTTTTTTTAATTATTTATCTTTTTGGGGGGTGGGGGGGGGGGGGAGGGGGATGGGCGGGCCACTTCTATTGGTCTTTCATTTATTCAGTTTCATCCATCTTTGTTCTTTGGCCCATGTGGGCCTCCCATTGCGGTGACCTCTGTCGTCACAGAGCTCTGGCTTTGGGCGCATGCGCTCCAGAGCTCCAGCTCGGTAATTGGACACATCAGTCCAGCCACACCACGGCACGTGGGATCTTCCCAGGCCAGGAATCGAACCGGCGCACCTTTCACTGCAAGGCGGTGTCCTTACCGACTGGACCACCAGGGGAAGTCCTATTTCTAACTCTTATATTACAAAATAAGTAAACCATTCTTAAGTTTTCTAATTTATATGGTTCGTTATCCTATTGAGTATAACTATTCTTCCCTATAATGCACATTTGTTTTCCTGTTAAGCACTTCATGGATATTTTATAATAATAAGTTGTATAGGTATATGGAAGTGTATTAATATTCCTATGTTGGTAAATCTAAAAGAAAACAATAACCTTACACATGAATGCAAAATTACAGACTTTGGTCAAAGACACTGTGGGAAAGAAGGATGATAAGGAAAAGAAAGGAACGAATTGAAAACTTTCTTCTCCGGTTCTTGCTATGTGCTATCCACCATGATCCATGCTTTTCCTATAGTTCTCAGAAAAACCTAGTCAATCAAGTAGGTACTTTTATGATTCTTGATTTTCAAAAGATAAAAATAAGACTGCAAGTGTCTAGGTAACACATAGCATATAATTTGCTTATCCAAGAACTAAAATAATTTCTACCTTCAAAACTTTGGACAACAAAAGCACTAAAAACAAATTCTTGCCAAGCTGTTTTTTTCAGGCTTACCTCCCTCTCTTCCTTTTCTTGTACTCTTATACTGCGGCTAACAGTGAGTATTTGCACAGTCCTTTGCATTTCTAGCTATTTCAAAACTCAGTGTCTTTGTCCCTGTGTACAGTGCCTCTCTATCATCAATACAATTGACACTTTCCAAGTTTCACATGCCAACATGGAGAAGGCAACTTTGCACTGTCCAGACAGAAATAGCTCTCTTTTCACATAGTTCTTCTAAATGGGCCAGTATTTATTTCTAACTCTTTTTTTTTTTTTTTTTATTATTTTTTTTTGGGGGGCGGGGTGGGGGGGGAGGGGGATGGGCGGGCCACTTCTATTGATCTTTCATTTATTCAGTTTCATCCATCTTTGTTCTTTGGCTCCTGTGGGCATCCCATCACGGTGGCCTCTGTCGTCACAGAGCACCGGTTCTGGGCGCATGCGCTCCAGAGCTCCAGCTCGGTAATTGGACACATCAGTCCAGCCACTCTGCGGCACGTGGGATCTTCCCAGGCCAGGAATCGAACCGGCGCACCTTTCACTGCAAGGCGGTGTCCTTACCGACTGGACCACCAGGGGAAGTCCTATTTCTAACTCTTATATTACAAAATAAGTAAACCATTCTTAAGTTTTCTAATTTATATGGTTCGTTATCCTATTGAGTATAACTATTCTTCCCTATAATGCACATTTGTTTTCCTGTTAAGCACTTCATGGATATTTTATAATAATAAGTTGTATAGGTATATGGAAGTGTATTAATATTCCTATGTTGGTAAATCTAAAAGAAAACAATAACCTTACACATGAATGCAAAATTACAGACTTTGGTCAAAGACACTGTGGGAAAGAAGGATGATAAGGAAAAGAAAGGAACGAATTGAAAACTTTCTTCTCCGGTTCTTGCTATGTGCTATCCACCATGATCCATGCTTTTCCTATAGTTCTCAGAAAAACCTAGTCAATCAAGTAGGTACTTTTATGATTCTTGATTTTCAAAAGATAAAAATAAGACTGCAAGTGTCTAGGTAACACATAGCATATAATTTGCTTATCCAAGAACTAAAATAATTTCTACCTTCAAAACTTTGGACAACAAAAGCACTAAAAACTTCTCCCACATTCCCAGATCCCTCTAAAGCAAAGAGCCAAGTATTTTCATATTATCATGTTTTCCTTGGTAGAATCTGGACCTGAAGCTGACTCTCCAACACTTCCATATGTGTGTCTTTCACTATAGTGTACTGATTGCATTTTATATTTCTCAATTTTTTTAAATACAATCAAATGAAAGTGGTATTCTTCATGATTCAATATAATATTCATTGACTAGCCTGCAATTAAGCATATCATTTCCTATACTAGATTTTTTTACTTTGAGCAGATATTAAGTGTCCTGCACCAACCCATGACATATCTGAGTATTATTGAACAAAGATCTGTTACAATTTTAGTTTGAGTAATGACAATTGAAATTGAAAATATGTCAAACTTCTTATACATCATCATGGGCAGAATTCTTTTTTTTTTTTTTGTATTTTTTTTTATATTCTTTATTTCAAAGGTTTTACAGAGTTTTGTTGTTTACAGACATGTATGTTCCCAGGTCGGTCATGTGCATATGGGCAGAATTCTTAATTAATATACTGATGCTGTCAATAACATAGAATAATTATTCTTTAGGAGTGACAGTAATATAGTGAACACTGGTTATTTAAAACTCTGGGGAGTCATTATGTCACTGAGGAGAGTAGCACTCTTGTGAAGAAGGTCATCAGAGTGGACGCCCTGTGACAAAGACAGTAATGGAACAGACAACACAACTTGTAACTACTCTGCTTTCACGGTTACTATCTGAGGCACGTAAGTGTCTGAGAAACTATAACGTTGACTTGCCCCTGCATCTCTCCTGTGCTCTCTTCTGCCCCTAAGATTTTTCTAAAATAAAACTACTACTGATTATAAGGAAGCCTGGCATTGAAGTTCAACAGAGACAGCTAGATAGATGCTTTTTGTTCCACATTTTCAATAAACGATAAATGTACAGAGTAAAACATAAAAATGAAAAACCCTTCTCATTGTATTAAAGTATAAAATAATAGTTAAGAGTCTCTTCCTTCTAACTTTCAGTCTCTCAGTTAGTTTCTTTTTACCTGTTTTTTCAATATAGAGAGATTGAAACTCAAAAAAGTAGCTAACTTACCCAAGGTAGCAAAAGTAGGATTGTTTTGGATGAGCCAGGACTTGAATCTAGGCCTGTCTCCATAGCCTGAAGATGCTCAGAAACACTGCACTCTATGGCAGTGCCTTTACACAGCCTCACAAATTTAAATTACAATGATTCTTGGATTTCCATCAAAACCTGACTTCATATCCATCAACTAAATGTTCTACCTACACATTTCCATACAACTGTTCCTTTAAATCTCCATTCTAGATTTAACAGTTAACCTTTATTTGCAAATAAACAATGAATGCTTTTAAAATAAAAGTATACACCATATACATGATAACAGTGGATACTCATAGGATGATTATGTGTAATATTTGGAATATACTTATACTGAAAAGGCATCCATTGTTTATCTGAAATTAAAATTTAAGTGGATGTCCTGTATTTTGTCAGGTCGCATCAATCATTCCAGCTCTTTTTTGTGTCACAGTGTTTTGCTGCTTAACACAGAAGTCAAAAATTTCTTTTTCCACAAATATTACTTTAACTTGTATACTTTGTGTGACTTCAGTGTCATCTTCTTTATCCATGGGCTGCATTATTTCTATTTGGGAAAAATCTGGCATTGGAAGGCCTATATTGTGTGACCATTTAAAAAGATGTTCAGGGTCTGGATGTTCTTTAATGAAGGTTGGCTAATTATAACTGACGTCATCACAGTAGTCCAAGTATAATTCCCCAATTTATCCAAGTCTAGGTATTCAGGTAATGGTTCACAAAAGGCCAAAAGATTGTTATTAAGTAGAATATAAGGCCAAAAGATTGCTATTAAGTAGAATATAAATCTATTAATTTGTATTAAGAACTACCTGGCTTCTCAATATCACTAGGAGGCACATTTATCTAGAGAATAAAGGAGTGCAATAAAATGAAAGTAGTGCCATTTTCTGAGCTTCTGTTTCTAATCTTCAAAATGGATTTAAGTAAATTTTAGTCACTCCATCATGTCTGACTTTCTGCAACCCATCAACTGTAGCCCACAAGGCTCCTCTGTCTGCCCGGCCAGCCGGCAGTCGAACAGATCCTGAAGAGAGTGGCAGATAGGCTAAGAAAAGAAAGAAGGACAGAAAAGATGGGGTTGAGAGGGACAGCAAGAAGGCAGACAACTCTACAGGTTGCTGACAAGTTGCTGACCAGTTTATTGAATTCGCTCATACATTTTATACTTCTCAAAATCAGATAACACACAGCAAACAATTGTGTATAGGTGCTTTAGGCCAGGTTTTTCGGACCTAGCATTTTGTTAGTATCTAGCAGGCAGATCATAAACTAGGTGTTAACTCCTGGTATGTCATTAACATATTCAAAGTTCTTTAGATTACAATGGTTCGGGGCATAAAGCCCCTCAAGCCCTTTTCATCTGTACCGAGGCTCCAGGTGTCCTTTAAGGTAGTTCAGGAATGTCTTCACAATACCTGGAGTGGTGGGACTGAGAGCAATGCTGTTATCAGCCCCTATTTCCAGGGCAGCTCCCAGAGCTATGTTTCCTTAAAAGAAACCCCTTGAAACAGGGCAGCTCCCCGCATCTGTCCATAAGATTCTCCAGCTAAAGTAATGAAGTAGGTTGTCAATCACTTCTCCAGGGGATCTTCCTAACCCAGGGACTGTACTAATTTCATGGGGTGCTAAGAGGACTTGAAATAATGTAAAGATGAGACTACTGATGTCTATGTTAATATTTAGGGGTTTTTCAGGTGGTGTTAGTGATAAAGAACCTGTCTGCCAATATAGAAGTTGTAACAGTTATCGGTTCAATCTCTGGATCTGGAAGATCATGAAGGCATGGGAACCCTCTCCAGTATTTTTGCCTATAGAAGTCCATGTACAGAGGAGGCTGGCAGACTACCGACGATAGAGTTGCGAGGAGTAGGACATGACTTAGCAGGGCAAAGCATGCTAATATTAATGAGAGAAAACACAATCAGTTAGAAGGTTGATTGGTGAACATAGAATTAGAGTGCCAAGAATCGAATGTTGTGGTCTGTGCATGAGCTGAAAAGAATTTTCGGACATAAGGTAGAATGAGAGGAGAAGAAAGTTTACTGGATATTTTAAAATCTAAAAAAAGTTTATTAGAGTAGGAGACGTGTTAGAACATCATCTCTCAAGGGAGATCCTAAGGTTTTCATAGGATTCCAGCCAATTTTTATAGCCTCAAGACAGAGAAAATGCCTATTGGAAGGGTGGCATTAGGTGATTGGTTAGGATGCTATAGGGTGGATAGTAGGGTGGGTATTTTATATAATATGGTGGCAGTGAACTGACTGGTTTAGATCTGGAAACTCATGGCAACAGCTGCTATGGGGCTTGGTCAGTTCTAGAGATTATTATTCTGCAATTTCAGTTGCAGAGCTCCACACCTATGACCTTGGCATAGGGTTCCACATTGGATAATCTCATTTTGCTAAAATTGGAAATGTTAAACTCTCTTAAAAGATTATATTTGCTTGATAAGTATAATATTGTTGGTTCTGAATTAAAATTCCTTCTTATACTTGAAAAAGCCTTGCTAATATTTGTTTGTCTCCTCTCTTTTCTGTGCTTGCATTATTTACCAACATTTCGTTGGATAAAAAATAAACATTTCTCGGGACTTCCCTGGTGCTACAGTGGCTAAGACTCCGTGCTCCCAATGCAGGGAGCCTAGATTTGACCCCTGGTGAGGAAACTGGGTCCCACATGCTGCAAAAAAAGAATCTAAGTGCCACAATTAAGAGCCAGTACAGTCAAATAAATATTTATTAATTTTTTCTTTAAGTTATAAATGCATTCAACCATCTCTGAGAGCTCAAAAATAAAATATCTGGTGTTAGTGATAAAGAACCTGTCTGCCAATATAGAAGTTGTAACAGTTATCGGTTCAATCTCTGGATCTGGAAGATCATGAAGGCATGGGAACCCTCTCCAGTATTTTTGCCTATAGAAGTCCATGTACAGAGGAGGCTGGCAGACTACCGACGATAGAGTTGCGAGGAGTAGGACATGACTTAGCAGGGCAAAGCATGCTAATATTAATGAGAGAAAACACAATCAGTTAGAAGGTTGATTGGTGAACATAGAATTAGAGTGCCAAGAATCGAATGTTGTGGTCTGTGCATGAGCTGAAAAGAATTTTCGGACATAAGGTAGAATGAGAGGAGAAGAAAGTTTACTGGATATTTTAAAATCTAAAAAAAGTTTATTAGAGTAGGAGACGTGTTAGAACATCATCTCTCAAGGGAGATCCTAAGGTTTTCATAGGATTCCAGCCAATTTTTATAGCCTCAAGACAGAGAAAATGCCTATTGGAAGGGTGGCATTAGGTGATTGGTTAGGATGCTATAGGGTGGATAGTAGGGTGGGTATTTTATATAATATGGTGGCAGTGAACTGACTGGTTTAGATCTGGAAACTCATGGCAACAGCTGCTATGGGGCTTGGTCAGTTCTAGAGATTATTATTCTGCAATTTCAGTTGCAGAGCTCCACACCTATGACCTTGGCATAGGGTTCCACATTGGATAATCTCATTTTGCTAAAATTGGAAATGTTAAACTCTCTTAAAAGATTATATTTGCTTGATAAGTATAATATTGTTGGTTCTGAATTAAAATTCCTTCTTATACTTGAAAAAGCCTTGCTAATATTTGTTTGTCTCCTCTCTTTTCTGTGCTTGCATTATTTACCAACATTTCGTTGGATAAAAAATAAACATTTCTCGGGACTTCCCTGGTGCTACAGTGGCTAAGACTCCGTGCTCCCAATGCAGGGAGCCTAGATTTGACCCCTGGTGAGGAAACTGGGTCCCACATGCTGCAAAAAAAGAATCTAAGTGCCACAATTAAGAGCCAGTACAGTCAAATAAATATTTATTAATTTTTTCTTTAAGTTATAAATGCATTCAACCATCTCTGGAGCTATTGATCTCATTAATAAATAGAATTAGACTGGAAGTCATTCTTTCTTATCAAGTTAACTTACTATGAATTTTTATTGACTTATTAACTATTGGTTTCATGACAATTCAGTTTCATATTTATAAAATTTTTGAATAGAGCTTATCATCCCCATATTCCACCTAGAGCTTCCTGTGCTGAATCTGTGTATTTGTTCTTGTCTTTGACAACACACCTAACCCTCTCACGACCTCAGTTGTTTTATCTGTAAAATGGGAATTGTGAAAATTCATAAGGCTATTATGATATGTTCATAGGCAAAAATCATTTTAAACATGGGTGAATGCTTCTACCATTAGCCACATGAGAAGGCACGTGTGAGAAGGGCAAGTGGGGTATGGGGACAATGTCACATGGTGGGACTGCCTTGTGCTGATGCTAATCTTAGTCTTTGGATCCTCAAGCAGCATTCTAGGTTCTAAAATATTTAATCATCTAACTTCATGGGAAATTGCAAGTCTGTGAAATACTGCAAGGGGACAGTCCTTAAACATTTTCTGTTTCAACCATTTTCTTTGCTGAAATAAAGGAAAATTTGTACTTTCTCACAATTGTATTTCTGATGAGTCAAAGAACTAAGAAAATAGAAATCAAGCTGTCTTGGCCCCTATGCCCCATCTTGATGGTAATGTCCCCAGCAACTCTCTACAACAGACATGAGTATTGCCTGATAAGTATAATATTGTTGGTTCTGAATTAAAATTCCTTCTTATACTTGAAAAAGCCTTGCTAATATTTGTTTGTCTCCTCTCTTTTCTGTGCTTGCATTATTTACCAACATTTCGTTGGATAAAAAATAAACATTTCTCGGGACTTCCCTGGTGCTACAGTGGCTAAGACTCCGTGCTCCCAATGCAGGGAGCCTAGATTTGACCCCTGGTGAGGAAACTGGGTCCCACATGCTGCAAAAAAAGAATCTAAGTGCCACAATTAAGAGCCAGTACAGTCAAATAAATATTTATTAATTTTTTCTTTAAGTTATAAATGCATTCAACCATCTCTGGAGCTATTGATCTCATTAATAAATAGAATTAGACTGGAAGTCATTCTTTCTTATCAAGTTAACTTACTATGAATTTTTATTGACTTATTAACTATTGGTTTCATGACAATTCAGTTTCATATTTATAAAATTTTTGAATAGAGCTTATCATCCCCATATTCCACCTAGAGCTTCCTGTGCTGAATCTGTGTATTTGTTCTTGTCTTTGACAACACACCTAACCCTCTCACGACCTCAGTTGTTTTATCTGTAAAATGGGAATTGTGAAAATTCATAAGGCTATTATGATATGTTCATAGGCAAAAATCATTTTAAACATGGGTGAATGCTTCTACCATTAGCCACATGAGAAGGCACGTGTGAGAAGGGCAAGTGGGGTATGGGGACAATGTCACATGGTGGGACTGCCTTGTGCTGATGCTAATCTTAGTCTTTGGATCCTCAAGCAGCATTCTAGGTTCTAAAATATTTAATCATCTAACTTCATGGGAAATTGCAAGTCTGTGAAATACTGCAAGGGGACAGTCCTTAAACATTTTCTGTTTCAACCATTTTCTTTGCTGAAATAAAGGAAAATTTGTACTTTCTCACAATTGTATTTCTGATGAGTCAAAGAACTAAGAAAATAGAAATCAAGCTGTCTTGGCCCCTATGCCCCATCTTGATGGTAATGTCCCCAGCAACTCCCTCTACAACAGACATGAGTATTGCCTGGTTAGTAGCTGACTTTGACTTCTAATTGCCAATAACTATATATCTAAGACTAGTATTTTTTCCTCATTGATGCATTGAGACAGTCTACCTCCACCCTGGGCTGACTCATCCACCTCACCCTTCCCATAGGATAAAGTGGAGGCATTATCTTCCAGTGTTGCTCAGAGTTTCCCTTTGGAACTAAGCTCCAGTAACCACTGAGTAAATGGTTTAATGTCTCATGCCTTTAGTAGCTGCCTTTTCTTTTCTATAACCATTTTCCTCCCCTGTCCACATTCCCCATGTCTCCCAAATAAAACGCCCTAGAACACTTACCTTAGGCATTGACTCTAGGAAAACCAAATTAAGATGCTCTCTTTACCTATGAAAACTTTTATAAGCTTAGTAGCAGAGATGACTGTTAAAAACATGGCACCTGAACCACTGTGGAATCTTGAAAAATAAATAATGCTAGCAGAATTTACTTTAATGGCTACCTTTATAAAATACTATATTTTATGGCTTCCGCTTACCGTCTATGCTTCTCTTCCTCTCAAAAGACATCAGGAAATAAAAAGAAATACCTTCTTACACTGTTAATAAGTATAGCACTTTCAGAAGCCAAGGCCATGAACGAACTAATATAATGCTTTGTAAGGCACATCTTCCAGAAGGAAGAAATGGTAATTTTCTCAGCAGATTCAGAAACATCTCAGTTTTGTAAAATATCTGGTCTACCTATGGACTTTCTTACATGATCTCTATATTTTATGTTCTCTTGAGCATGGATTTGATATTTTCATAAATTGCTCTTGCTAGTTATCTTTTATAAAAAATGAACTTTACAGAGATGAACTCTTTCTTAAATGTGTAAAAATCTTTTTCTTCCATGTCTGAAATTTAAATGGAATGGAACTATTATCTTTGGGTGGTGGGTGCCAATTCTTCATTGCTCATCACTGACACATGCCATAATTCAATTTCTGTATCCTGTTGCTGTTCATAAACCAACAAGCTCTGGTGGTTTATGTCATAGAAAACCTGGTGAATTTATTGCATTCAATGCCCCATCTTGATGGTAATGTCCCCAGCAACTCCCTCTACAACAGACATGAGTATTGCCTGGTTAGTAGCTGACTTTGACTTCTAATTGCCAATAACTATATATCTAAGACTAGTATTTTTTCCTCATTGATGCATTGAGACAGTCTACCTCCACCCTGGGCTGACTCATCCACCTCACCCTTCCCATAGGATAAAGTGGAGGCATTATCTTCCAGTGTTGCTCAGAGTTTCCCTTTGGAACTAAGCTCCAGTAACCACTGAGTAAATGGTTTAATGTCTCATGCCTTTAGTAGCTGCCTTTTCTTTTCTATAACCATTTTCCTCCCCTGTCCACATTCCCCATGTCTCCCAAATAAAACGCCCTAGAACACTTACCTTAGGCATTGACTCTAGGAAAACCAAATTAAGATGCTCTCTTTACCTATGAAAACTTTTATAAGCTTAGTAGCAGAGATGACTGTTAAAAACATGGCACCTGAACCACTGTGGAATCTTGAAAAATAAATAATGCTAGCAGAATTTACTTTAATGGCTACCTTTATAAAATACTATATTTTATGGCTTCCGCTTACCCGTCTATGCTTCTCTTCCTCTCAAAAGACATCAGGAAATAAAAAGAAATACCTTCTTACACTGTTAATAAGTATAGCACTTTCAGAAGCCAAGGCCATGAACGAACTAATATAATGCTTTGTAAGGCACATCTTCCAGAAGGAAGAAATGGTAATTTTCTCAGCAGATTCAGAAACATCTCAGTTTTGTAAAATATCTGGTCTACCTATGGACTTTCTTACATGATCTCTATATTTTATGTTCTCTTGAGCATGGATTTGATATTTTCATAAATTGCTCTTGCTAGTTATCTTTTATAAAAAATGAACTTTACAGAGATGAACTCTTTCTTAAATGTGTAAAAATCTTTTTTCTTCCATGTCTGAAATTTAAATGGAATGGAACTATTATCTTTGGGTGGTGGGTGCCAATTCTTCATTGCTCATCACTGACACATGCCATAATTCAATTTCTGTATCCTGTTGCTGTTCATAAACCAACAAGCTCTGGTGGTTTATGTCATCAGCAGAAAACCTGAAAGTGAATTATAGCCTTGCATTCAATCTCTATGTTCTGTGCGGCAGAAATAGCCAGTTTTCAGAATGTGCAATTTAGAGACTTGGGAGCAAGAGACTTATAAAATGTATTTCTTGTAGCCTGCGCCAAAGTCAAAGCTATGAACATTCAAAATAAAAGATTGATATAAAATCGGTTCAAGATACACCTATAATTTTATGAGCAGCAGAATGTTTTCATTAATATTTGGAAAACTTGAAAGAGGGCTACATTCTATGTATTTCTAAACGTCTAGAGAGTTTCTGAAACAAAAATGAACCTAACTTTGGATTTCATCAGCACTGAATTGGGAGGATAATGACTTGGACATAGTGACTCATGGACAGTAGAGAGTCCTTTTGCTTTATATGTTAGTAGTTATGAGTGTGAAATGGTCAAGCAAACATGTACAAAAAGGGCTGCAGAGAGAGTTAACCAGAGCGCGCACACACACATACACACACACAATGTTCTTCTTTAAAAGTTGCTAACAGGTTATATATTTTGCCAAGAAAGTTTATTGAGGTAATTATTTTAAATAAACTGTTATTATTTGCATTAATCACATCTATGACACTGAATACTTTTCAGTGCACAAACCCTATCTTAACATATGAACAGTCCTTCCTCTAAGTAGTTTGAAAAGCAAAGTGGGCTTATGTTGGGGTGTGATTAAGATCACATTTATGAGAACCTTCCAGAAGGAAGAAATGGTAATTTTCTCAGCAGATTCAGAAACATCTCAGTTTTGTAAAATATCTGGTCTACCTATGGACTTTCTTACATGATCTCTATATTTTATGTTCTCTTGAGCATGGATTTGATATTTTCATAAATTGCTCTTGCTAGTTATCTTTTATAAAAAATGAACTTTACAGAGATGAACTCTTTCTTAAATGTGTAAAAATCTTTTTTCTTCCATGTCTGAAATTTAAATGGAATGGAACTATTATCTTTGGGTGGTGGGTGCCAATTCTTCATTGCTCATCACTGACACATGCCATAATTCAATTTCTGTATCCTGTTGCTGTTCATAAACCAACAAGCTCTGGTGGTTTATGTCATCAGCAGAAAACCTGAAAGTGAATTATAGCCTTGCATTCAATCTCTATGTTCTGTGCGGCAGAAATAGCCAGTTTTTCAGAATGTGCAATTTAGAGACTTGGGAGCAAGAGACTTATAAAATGTATTTCTTGTAGCCTGCGCCAAAGTCAAAGCTATGAACATTCAAAATAAAAGATTGATATAAAATCGGTTCAAGATACACCTATAATTTTATGAGCAGCAGAATGTTTTCATTAATATTTGGAAAACTTGAAAGAGGGCTACATTCTATGTATTTCTAAACGTCTAGAGAGTTTCTGAAACAAAAATGAACCTAACTTTGGATTTCATCAGCACTGAATTGGGAGGATAATGACTTGGACATAGTGACTCATGGACAGTAGAGAGTCCTTTTGCTTTATATGTTAGTAGTTATGAGTGTGAAATGGTCAAGCAAACATGTACAAAAAGGGCTGCAGAGAGAGTTAACCAGAGCGCGCACACACACATACACACACACAATGTTCTTCTTTAAAAGTTGCTAACAGGTTATATATTTTGCCAAGAAAGTTTATTGAGGTAATTATTTTAAATAAACTGTTATTATTTGCATTAATCACATCTATGACACTGAATACTTTTCAGTGCACAAACCCTATCTTAACATATGAACAGTCCTTCCTCTAAGTAGTTTGAAAAGCAAAGTGGGCTTATGTTGGGGTGTGATTAAGATCACATTTATGAGAACCTTCTTATTTTGAAAGATAATTTTTGCACCAGACTTTAGGTTTTAATTTGGAAACAGCACTTTATAAGGAAAGGTGTAGCACATTTAGATAAATGACTTCATGTAAAGTAAAAATGTGTCATTACTTATATTTTGAAGCACTGTATAGTACTTCTCTTGACCACCACTCAGTACTAAATATGGCATTAAATACATACCACTCATGACTCTAGGTGCTACATTGATATTAAAAAAAGAAAAAATCCGGCGGTCAAAAAGAAAAAAAAAAAAGGTATACCTGTCTTCAATAAGCTTCTGATATATTTGGGGAAGACAGATAATAAATAAATGATAATTATGTATTATTTCAGAATGAGTCAAGTGTAATGAAAAAAATGTAGTATCAAGGAATTAAAGGAAGACTAAGGGGTGGTATTTTATAAAGAACTGTCAAGGAAAGCTCTTAATCATACAAAATAATTGATATGTGAAAACATATAAATAAAATGATGAATTGAGCTATTTGAATACTTGAGAGAAGGGTGTTCCTGTAAACAAATGCAAAGATATTGAGATGTGAATATGTAAGCTGTGTTTGAGAAATAATAATGAGATTACTGTGGCTAGAATAAAATTACACAGGAAAAGAGTGATGACAGATAGGGTCAGACAAATGGCACAATAAAATGGCAGGGCAACACAGGGCTTTTAGGCCACAGGAAAATGTTTGAATTTGACTCTTGGTGAAACAAAATATCAAGGAAGGCAGATCAGAAGTGATCTGTGGATTGCTGAGAATCTGTTTGGTTGAGAATAGATTGTAAAGTAGATGGAAATAAAAGCATGGAAGTTGGCTAGAAAATTATTGGAAAATTTCCAGTCAAGAGTCCATGACTTATCCTCAGGGAGATAGGTAAAAGTAGTAATTAGTTTTCTGTATAGATTTTAAAAGCAGCATCAAAATAATTTCTGATCATTTGGCTGTCTGTTGTAAAGCAAAGGAATCAATGATGATTCCAAGGTATAGAATCTACTTGTACTAGTTATTTATTATGGAATAACTGAGGGAATATATACACTAGATTGGGTGACAATGCAATGATCTAGAGAATGACACACAGACTACATAGAATGGAGGGGGTTTCATATCAAACAATTTATTTTTAAAAAACAATTTATGTTTTTGCCAAGAAGAAAGCTTTAAGAAAACTACTGGAAGTCCTAATTTATTAATAAAATTATGATCCTGTGCACTTATCCTTTCAGCAAATAGCACTAAGATTCTGTCTGCATGCTCAGTCATGTCAAACTCTGTACAACTACAAGAATTGTAGCCTTGAGACTCCTCTGTTTATGGGATTTCCAGGCAAGAATACTGGAGTGGGTTGCCCTTTCCTCCTCCACGCTATCTTCCAGATCCAGGGTTCAAACCCACATCTCCTATGTCTCCTGCATTGGCAGGCAGATTCTTTACCACTAGCACCACCTGGGAAACCCAAATAGCACTAATGCTTAAAAAGTTTTGGTGGCTAGAATCCCTATTTGGACAGCCCTTGTAGTCACAGATGCAGGGATCTGTCTGAAGTTGTTTAAAATGGTTCAGAAAAGTAACAGTTTCATATTCCTTACTTATAATAGTCTGTTGAACATAATACTGTGCAGCAATACTTGAGAGAAGGGTGTTCCTGTAAACAAATGCAAAGATATTGAGATGTGAATATGTAAGCTGTGTTTGAGAAATAATAATGAGATTACTGTGGCTAGAATAAAATTACACAGGAAAAGAGTGATGACAGATAGGGTCAGACAAATGGCACAATAAAATGGCAGGGCAACACAGGGCTTTTAGGCCACAGGAAAATGTTTGAATTTGACTCTTGGTGAAACAAAATATCAAGGAAGGCAGATCAGAAGTGATCTGTGGATTGCTGAGAATCTGTTTGGTTGAGAATAGATTGTAAAGTAGATGGAAATAAAAGCATGGAAGTTGGCTAGAAAATTATTGGAAAATTTCCAGTCAAGAGTCCATGACTTATCCTCAGGGAGATAGGTAAAAGTAGTAATTAGTTTTCTGTATAGATTTTAAAAGCAGCATCAAAATAATTTCTGATCATTTGGCTGTCTGTTGTAAAGCAAAGGAATCAATGATGATTCCAAGGTATAGAATCTACTTGTACTAGTTATTTATTATGGAATAACTGAGGGAATATATACACTAGATTGGGTGACAATGCAATGATCTAGAGAATGACACACAGACTACATAGAATGGAGGGGGTTTCATATCAAACAATTTATTTTTAAAAAACAATTTATGTTTTTGCCAAGAAGAAAGCTTTAAGAAAACTACTGGAAGTCCTAATTTATTAATAAAATTATGATCCTGTGCACTTATCCTTTCAGCAAATAGCACTAAGATTCTGTCTGCATGCTCAGTCATGTCAAACTCTGTACAACTACAAGAATTGTAGCCTTGAGACTCCTCTGTTTATGGGATTTCCAGGCAAGAATACTGGAGTGGGTTGCCCTTTCCTCCTCCACGCTATCTTCCAGATCCAGGGTTCAAACCCACATCTCCTATGTCTCCTGCATTGGCAGGCAGATTCTTTACCACTAGCACCACCTGGGAAACCCAAATAGCACTAATGCTTAAAAAGTTTTGGTGGCTAGAATCCCTATTTGGACAGCCCTTGTAGTCACAGATGCAGGGATCTGTCTGAAGTTGTTTTAAAAATGGTTCAGAAAAGTAACAGTTTCATATTCCTTACTTATAATAGTCTGTTGAACATAAGTCTCATGATTTTCTACTTCCTCTTCCCAGGGCCTGAGGGAAAGTCTCAGCAGCTGACCGTAGCTCCTCTATTGATTTGTTGGATCTTACTATCTATCATGATGTTAGAGGCATGTCATGGGTACTCATTAGAATTCAGGTAAACTGAAATAACAGTTTTGTTCATCTAAGAATTATGGCATCAAAAAATATATTAAAATTTAGCATAAAAATTTTTAAATAAGCAGTTTTATTATTTTTTTCTTCATATAGTCTTCTACTTTTCTTCAGAAAATTTTCACCACACAGCTTCTTCATTGATTTTTAACATAAAATCATTGTCTAGTTCATTATTATAGTGGTCTACTTATATGGGTGCCCAATTGAGAGAGATGGTTTTTTGGAAGAGAACACATAGTCTTGAAATTCTTGTTTTGCCATAGCCATAGTAAGAATATGGGCAAAGAACTACACTTGAATTAGCATAGGTCCTTCCACAACTATAAGAACAATTGAAAGCCTTATTTTAAAGAATTCTAGTATAAGAATAAAGTCATAGAAGTATCTAATATATGAGAGGAAAAAACAAATGAGTGCTGTCTTCTTAAAGTAAATTTATGTATTAGTTTCATAGCTCTGTAGTTACACTGAGTATCATCAATTTTAGAGCTTCCTGTAGAAGCTGAAGGTCAAGAAAAAGAGGATATTTTCCCCTTTTTTTAGGGTCTTGGGATATTCCAAAGTTCTATAGTCAAACTCTGTACAACTACAAGAATTGTAGCCTTGAGACTCCTCTGTTTATGGGATTTCCAGGCAAGAATACTGGAGTGGGTTGCCCTTTCCTCCTCCACGCTATCTTCCAGATCCAGGGTTCAAACCCACATCTCCTATGTCTCCTGCATTGGCAGGCAGATTCTTTACCACTAGCACCACCTGGGAAACCCAAATAGCACTAATGCTTAAAAAGTTTTGGTGGCTAGAATCCCTATTTGGACAGCCCTTGTAGTCACAGATGCAGGGATCTGTCTGAAGTTTTTTTAAAATGGTTCAGAAAAGTAACAGTTTCATATTCCTTACTTATAATAGTCTGTTGAACATAAGTCTCATGATTTTCTACTTCCTCTTCCCAGGGCCTGAGGGAAAGTCTCAGCAGCTGACCGTAGCTCCTCTATTGATTTGTTGGATCTTACTATCTATCATGATGTTAGAGGCATGTCATGGGTACTCATTAGAATTCAGGTAAACTGAAATAACAGTTTTGTTCATCTAAGAATTATGGCATCAAAAAATATATTAAAATTTAGCATAAAAATTTTTAAATAAGCAGTTTTATTATTTTTTTCTTCATATAGTCTTCTACTTTTCTTCAGAAAATTTTCACCACACAGCTTCTTCATTGATTTTTAACATAAAATCATTGTCTAGTTCATTATTATAGTGGTCTACTTATATGGGTGCCCAATTGAGAGAGATGGTTTTTTGGAAGAGAACACATAGTCTTGAAATTCTTGTTTTGCCATAGCCATAGTAAGAATATGGGCAAAGAACTACACTTGAATTAGCATAGGTCCTTCCACAACTATAAGAACAATTGAAAGCCTTATTTTAAAGAATTCTAGTATAAGAATAAAGTCATAGAAGTATCTAATATATGAGAGGAAAAAACAAATGAGTGCTGTCTTCTTAAAGTAAATTTATGTATTAGTTTCATAGCTCTGTAGTTACACTGAGTATCATCAATTTTAGAGCTTCCTGTAGAGAAGCTGAAGGTCAAGAAAAAAAGAGGAAGTCAGCTTCCTGCCTCCCTCAACATTTTCTGAGTTGTCTCCAAGTATGCGTTGCTGAATCTTAGGGCATATTCCAAAAAAAAAAAGTTCTATAGTCTAGTACTATAGAACTTTCTCTTGTATACTGAAAGCCTAAAGATTACTATTCCAGACATTTCTTTGGGGAAGATAAAGGTCTGTAAGTTCAGCTGAAGTATTGATTTTGTTAAAGGGAAGAAAAACAATCAACTGCAAGGAAACCTTACTTGAACATTTCTCTATATAAATGGCTTCATCATTACAGATCTATTTTTAGTCATATGATTAGAAACAGTGCATTAAGAAAAAATAGAAAAGCTGGAGAAGGAAGAAAATGATTTGATCATGACATCATGATAGGATGTGCAAATGAGCAACATGTGCACCTTTAGCACAAATATTTAAGGCATGTGTCCTTGGGACCTTATGTATCCCAGCACAGTCAGCTCAGGTTCACAGCTAGAATATCATTGAAATACAATCCTGACAGATTTGCTAAGCAGTTGTCACACTGAGCAAAGCAAGGACAGAGTTCAAAGATGGAAATGCCCTTATTATCTGCACAAAAATGGAAAAAGTAAAAGAAAACCTACGACCAATATGCAACATCATTAAAATTTTATTTTATTTACTCAAACAAGATTTCCTGACACTTTCAAAACACTGGAAGTAAAGCTCACACTACAAAGAAGAGCCACTAGGTATAAGGCTCTGAAGTCAAAGTTTAAAAATGAGAGTAGTGACTGGTAGGAAACCTATAGCGAAGATATAGAAAACCTATCTCATTTCAAGGTACACTCAGCATTTTAATACTTACTAGTTTGTCTAAGAATAAGTTTTGAGTATGCAGAAATGCACAGATGAAACTGTGTCTTAGTCTGTTTGAGCTGCTGTAACAAAATATCATGAACTGAGTGGCTTAAACAACAGACATTTATTTCTTAAGGTCTGGTGTCTGGTACACTCAATAGTAAGGTGCAGATTGATTGACTTGGTTCCTGGTGATAGCTCTTTTCTTGCAGTGGTCCTATGTGATAAAGGGAAACAGCAATCTCTCTGTTCTCATCTTCATTGTACTCAGTCGCTAAGTCAAATTTGACTATTTATGACCCCATGGACTGCAGCATACCAGGCCTTCACTGTCTCCTGGAGCTTGTTCAAACTCATGTTCATTGAGCCAAGGATGCCATCCAACCATCTCTGCCTCTGTCATCCATTTCTCTTTCTGCACTCAGTCTTTCTCAGCATTATCAGGTTTTTTTTTTTTTTTTTTCCCAGAGTCAGCTCTTCACATCAGGTATTCTACAATGGAAGCATCAGCTTCAGCATCAGTTTTTCCAATGAATATTCATGGTTTATTTCCTTTAGGATTGACTGGTGTGATCTCCTTGCTGTCCAAGAGACTCTCAAGAGTTCTCCAGCACCACAGTTCTTTGACACTCAGCTTTTAATGGTTCAACTCTGACATTCATTCATGACTACTGGGAAAACCATTTCTTTGACTATCCAAACCTTTGCCAGCAAAGTGATGTTTCTGCTTTTTAATACGTTGTCATAGTGCTCCTTCCAAGGAACAATCATCTTTTAATAGCATGACTAGAATCACTTGTCTGCAGTGATTCTGGAACCCAAGAAAATAAAATCTGTCACTGTTTACTTTTTCCCCATTTTTTGGCAAGAAGTGACAGGACCAGATTATAAGAGCACTAACCAAACCCTGAGGAACCCACCCCAACTAAGACTAATTACTTTCCAAAGGCCCCATCTCTAAACACTATCATATGCAAGGATGGGTTGGACTACAATATATGGATTTGAGAGGATACAGGTATCTAGTCCATAACACTTGGTAATTACCACACATATGAATTATTAGGAAATAACAGCTCATCATAGGTACTCCAGATTGAATTTTGATAATACCACAAATACAAAAAAGAAATAATATGAAACACTGCTCTTTAAAATTCTGCATACTCATGTAACAACAATGAAATAAAAAGGAAAAGTTTGAATACAAGCCATGGTTAGGACTTTGCCCTGGGGTTGAGCTCCTTTGAGACAACAGTTCTACAAATACACTTACTAGAGTGTTACATGCAAAAAAACAGGGAGAGCCATTAACTCATTTCTACTGGCGAAAGGACAGGGCCAATAATATTCAAAGGGCAATGGCACATTTCTGCCTGTAATAACCTTTCTATCTTTCATATATTGCCTTATTTACTTATCTTTTCAACATTTTCATCTGATTGTCCTGTGTTTTCATCATAAGTCAGCTAAAATATCAAGTCCCGTGAAATCTCCCCCTAATCTATGAGGCAGAGAAAGTTATGGACTAGTCAGTTCTTACAGGGCATATGTACTAAGGTGCTTACCTTTGTATATTTAACATTCCCTCTTACTCACTAGACCACGTTCCTCAACGCAGAGGATATAAATTATCCAGCTTTATGCAAGTATTTGGCATTATTTGTAGTTCAGAGTAGATCCCAAATGAATCACTGCTAAACAATTAAGGGAATAAATATATGTATAAACACAAAGCACTTTGACTCAAACTTTACCATTTTTTGCTACTAATAAGCTTGCTTTTAAAGTATAAAAAATATATCAGAAGATAATATCATTTTCATAAATAAAGTGGAGGCTATTGAAGATAAATGTTTAAAAGTCATTTGGAAAACAACCGATGCTAATTTTTTTATAAATGAATTTAACTATAGGCAGGTCTTAACTTAACTGGAATATGAATTGTGAATTTAATCCTATGTGATAAACCTTGCTAGGTATATATTGGCATTGCTTCACAGAAAACTATTAACACTGAACCCCTGACAAATTCCGTATACACAATAAGAGTGCAAAATAATAGTTTCCCCACAAAAGTCAAAACACTCTTAATAAAGTGTTTTCCAAAGCAAAACAAAGAAATATAAACTTTACAATGAAGAGTTCACCAGTGAAGTCAGCATGAGCTTAAAGGATAGAATGTAATGAACAGTTGATAAAGGTCTGATAAAGATGCAAAGCTTACGTTGATTATGAGAATGAAGGCTTAGTGTTCACATTATTGAACATTTTTCTGTAACTTTCTTCAACAGATATTAAGCCTGTAAAGAGCAAAAGCGTTCAGGAATCAAGTCTTTAAAAGAAGCAATAATAGCATTTGGAAAATTTATTAAAATACAAAAGAATCAAAAGTCTTTAAAGAACTAATCTATGTGGTGATCTTGCATTCTCTTTGTACAACTAAATTGAGTCCAAAGTATTAAACTAAAACTGTGGAACTGTAATTACACAACTAACTAGCCACCTGCAGTTCAGATATAGTGTCAAGTGAATTGGGTCAGATTGGAATGAAGTCAAAGACTTAAATGACGGACAGAACACTTCCTTGGCCCTGTGATTGGGATGTTAGTATGAGTATGAACTAGCTGACACTTTGAATAGCAAAATCTTCACGGTTTCACACATTTGTTCTTGTGTTATTTAAATGTCATTAAAAACATACATGATGAGAGTGCTTAATTTGACAGAAAATCACTCAAGATATCAAAGTCAAATGGATAATTCCTATTTTTCCTTACACAGTGTTTTGAAAGTAACATGTTACAAACACTACATCACAGTATACTTTCTAAAATTTTTTTTCATATAGCATCTCATTTTTTCTTGTCCAACAATAACTAAGGATAGTCAAACTGTGACAATTTGATTTTTCCTAGATCTTTTAGCTTGTAAATGGTAGGATCAGGAAAAAATTCAAATTTTCTGAATTCATATTCCTAGGTTCCTAAAGGATACTGCTTTACATTGCTATACATTGTTTATATATAGTCAGCATATGTGTATATGTATATATACATATAGGATCACTGAAATTCAGCAATATTTTTAGGAACTGGAATTAAAAGCCATTGGCTATACTATTAGGAGTGAAAGATCAGAAATGATTGAAAATTTGTTTTCACAGTATAAGTTAAACATATCCTTTGAATATTTTCTTCTTAGTAAGTATACCAGAGAATATAGGTTGAAAATAAAAAAGAAATACCTGTTTAAACAATGGAAAATTCTTAAAGACAGTCAGTAAAGGAGAAAAAAAGTCATAGTACAACAGTCAACACTTCTGGAAATAGAGATGTCACTTTCTAAACCTTTATATATTTTGACCTATTGTGTAGACATAACTTTCAGGGACCCAGACTTACAATGATAGTAAACATGTACAGTTTGCTAGTTCTTCTATATATGTAAACTGCACCTTTTCAATAAGTGTCAGTTTTGGGGGCAGACAAAATATAGTTCCCTGATCAAATCCAATAATGTAACTCAAATGAAATTTCTTGCTGACAGCCTGAACCCCTGGAGCATAGTAGCTTGTGACAATAACAAAATGCAGATATTCTAACATATCTCATGGACTCAGCTAGACATCTATGCCCTTTATACAGAACATGAAGCAAGAGGTTATTTTCAGTTTAACTCTGATATGAATGAGAAGTTTTATTTGGTGTCAAGTAATGTGTTTGACACCAGAAATGAGTTTATCACAATGCAGCTTGGGAACTTTCCTTATTCATGATTCAGGATTGTGGCTCACTGTTCCTTGTAGTGCACTAGATTTTTAAGTCAATGAATAGAACGCATCTACATTTAAAGACGCTTTTCTGTACTTTGTGGGAGCCCATGTTTTTAGAAAACATTTATCCAGTCTTGCTGTTGCAGCTGAATTAGACTCTATCTTGGGAGAAGCAAATCTTAGTTTTTGCTGTTGCTCTAGATTTTTTTTTAATTTAAAAATTAATTTTTAATATGCTGCAGCATATTTAAGGTCATACAATATGTGTTTCACACAATGAGATCAAATAAGGTGTGAGAGAATCTTGGTGAAGGCATACTTACAGAGGTTGAGTGAGAGGGCATTTGGTTCCATTGGTGTAAATGGTTGAACATAAATTAGAGAAGAGGTTCATCAGGAAGATGAGAGCTCATCACAAACCAGAGCTATATTTCTTGATTATAAATATTTTAACTTATTGAAAAACAGCAATTTAACAAACATGAACAATGAATATTGTCTCAGATTGCCCTACACTCAGAAGACAACTTTGAATAATAAGCAAATGCAAAACACTTTTACACAAGACAATGCAAACGAATGTGTTTAGAAAAGTACTTGATCTTCTGCAGGAGCTGTCACATTTATTACAGGGAGCATTATGGGATAAAACAAGAAATATTAGTATGGGACCTTTTAGAAGACAGTCAGTAAAGGAGAAAATGTCATAGTACAACAGTCAACACTTCTGGAAATAGAGATGTCACTTTCTAAACCTTTATATATTTTGACCTATTGTGTAGACATAACTTTCAGGGACCCAGACTTACAATGATAGTAAACATGTACAGTTTGCTAGTTCTTCTATATATGTAAACTGCACCTTTTCAATAAGTGTCAGTTTTGGGGGCAGACAAAATATAGTTCCCTGATCAAATCCAATAATGTAACTCAAATGAAATTTCTTGCTGACAGCCTGAACCCCTGGAGCATAGTAGCTTGTGACAATAACAAAATGCAGATATTCTAACATATCTCATGGACTCAGCTAGACATCTATGCCCTTTATACAGAACATGAAGCAAGAGGTTATTTTCAGTTTAACTCTGATATGAATGAGAAGTTTTATTTGGTGTCAAGTAATGTGTTTGACACCAGAAATGAGTTTATCACAATGCAGCTTGGGAACTTTCCTTATTCATGATTCAGGATTGTGGCTCACTGTTCCTTGTAGTGCACTAGATTTTTAAGTCAATGAATAGAACGCATCTACATTTAAAGACGCTTTTCTGTACTTTGTGGGAGCCCATGTTTTTAGAAAACATTTATCCAGTCTTGCTGTTGCAGCTGAATTAGACTCTATCTTGGGAGAAGCAAATCTTAGTTTTTGCTGTTGCTCTAGATTTTTTAATTTAAAAATTAATTTTTAATATGCTGCAGCATATTTAAGGTCATACAATATGTGTTTCACACAATGAGATCAAATAAGGTGTGAGAGAATCTTGGTGAAGGCATACTTACAGAGGTTGAGTGAGAGGGCATTTGGTTCCATTGGTGTAAATGGTTGAACATAAATTAGAGAAGAGGTTCATCAGGAAGATGAGAGCTCATCACAAACCAGAGCTATATTTCTTGATTATAAATATTTTAACTTATTGAAAAACAGCAATTTAACAAACATGAACAATGAATATTGTCTCAGATTGCCCTACACTCAGAAGACAACTTTGAATAATAAGCAAATGCAAAACACTTTTACACAAGACAATGCAAACGAATGTGTTTAGAAAAGTACTTGATCTTCTGCAGGAGCTGTCACATTTATTACAGGGAGCATTATGGGATAAAACAAGAAATATTAGTATGGGACCTTATGAACTAAAGATGAGGTAGATGAATCTGATAAAGAAATCTACATAATCAAAGAGGATGTAGAGAAAAAGAAAAAAAAAACCAGCAGGACCTGGGTGTGGCTGAGATGTAGAAGGGAAAATCTGGCAATGTGTTAGAGTAGTTTTAGAGTGTAAGAGTTGAAAAAGGGAAGAGAGAGACTTCTGCTTTTAACAGACATGTAGTAAAAAATAGAGGTTGACTGACTGATAGCTTCTTTTTTTTTTTTTTTTTTTTTTCCATTCAAATAGTGGGCCTTCTTGATGTATTAGATTTTTTAAAAAATCTATAGAAACTTATTTTCCATATTTTGGTGTCAAAGAGTTTTGTGACTCAGGAAGGTATTTAACATTGGCACATTGTCTTCATTTCTAAAGCAAAACTTACAGCACTAATAGTAATAATAGATATTTATACCTATCAATCACACTGTATATTTATATCGAGGTCTATATCACGACTTAAACATCAATTTAAATATACCAAGAACAATAGTAGTCCTTTTATATTTTAATCTTATTGTTACAATAATTCTATGAGGCAGAAACTATTAAGGTTACTGTTAAACACATGAGGAAAAAGTTTTTAGATACTCAACATAGCCCACATCACAAAACAGAATCCTAGATCTTAACCCATTGACTATGTTTTCGGAGAATATCTCTTTCTACAAAATTTAGAGGAGGAGTCCGCCTGCCAGTGTAGGAGACACAGGAGACCTGGGTTCAATCTTTGGGTTGAGAAAATTCCTTGGAGAAGGAAATGGCAATTCACTCCAGTTTTCTTGCCTGGGAAATCCCATGGACAGAAGAGCTTGGTGGGCTAGAGACCACGCAGTTGCAACGAATCAGCAATTTAACAAACATGAACAATGAATATTGTCTCAGATTGCCCTACACTCAGAAGACAACTTTGAATAATAAGCAAATGCAAAACACTTTTACACAAGACAATGCAAACGAATGTGTTTAGAAAAGTACTTGATCTTCTGCAGGAGCTGTCACATTTATTACAGGGAGCATTATGGGATAAAACAAGAAATATTAGTATGGGACCTTATGAACTAAAGATGAGGTAGATGAATCTGATAAAGAAATCTACATAATCAAAGAGGATGTAGAGAAAAAGAAAAAAAAAACCAGCAGGACCTGGGTGTGGCTGAGATGTAGAAGGGAAAATCTGGCAATGTGTTAGAGTAGTTTTAGAGTGTAAGAGTTGAAAAAGGGAAGAGAGAGACTTCTGCTTTTAACAGACATGTAGTAAAAAATAGAGGTTGACTGACTGATAGCTTCTTTTTTTTTTTTTTTTTTTTTTCCATTCAAATAGTGGGCCTTCTTGATGTATTAGATTTTTTAAAAAATCTATAGAAACTTATTTTCCATATTTTGGTGTCAAAGAGTTTTGTGACTCAGGAAGGTATTTAACATTGGCACATTGTCTTCATTTCTAAAGCAAAACTTACAGCACTAATAGTAATAATAGATATTTATACCTATCAATCACACTGTATATTTATATCGAGGTCTATATCACGACTTAAACATCAATTTAAATATACCAAGAACAATAGTAGTCCTTTTATATTTTAATCTTATTGTTACAATAATTCTATGAGGCAGAAACTATTAAGGTTACTGTTAAACACATGAGGAAAAAGTTTTTAGATACTCAACATAGCCCACATCACAAAACAGAATCCTAGATCTTAACCCATTGACTATGTTTTCGGAGAATATCTCTTTC
This sequence comes from Tragulus kanchil, assembly GCA_022376925.1. Classification (NCBI taxonomy): domain Eukaryota; kingdom Metazoa; phylum Chordata; class Mammalia; order Artiodactyla; family Tragulidae; genus Tragulus; species Tragulus kanchil. The sequence goes on from JAIOJX010000032.1 coordinate 38,392,824, forward strand.
TACAAAATTTAGAGGAGGAGTCCGCCTGCCAGTGTAGGAGACACAGGAGACCTGGGTTCAATCTTTGGGTTGAGAAAATTCCTTGGAGAAGGAAATGGCAATTCACTCCAGTTTTCTTGCCTGGGAAATCCCATGGACAGAAGAGCTTGGTGGGCTAGAGACCACGCAGTTGCAACGAATCAGACACAACTTAGCAACAGAGAACACACTTGTCAAAAGGTAATAAAATGGGAATTCTATGGAAGAGACTTACAAATCAAATAGAAGGACATGCATATCAGAGCACAGATTTTAGAACAAGGCTGCCTGGACACTTACTCTTCCAACTGTGCAACTTTCAACTATTATTCACCTCCTTCATACAGTTGTTTGATCTACCAAATAGGGATAATGGCAATATGTGCCTTTTAGGCTTGCTTTGAGAACTAAAGAAATATAAACACATTGCAAAACATTTAGGATAGTGCCAGGCATAAAGTATTATGTAAGCAATTATTATTATTTCAAATGACTAGTGTTTCTTTTTTTTGTCTTTTCTAAAAGAAATAGCACTAAACATAAATGAAATATGAATATGGTCTGGGTCCTCTGGCTTCTACCCAAAAATCCTGTGAATAATATAAGCTTTACCACCTTGGAGTGAAGTTTATTTTTTTTTAAATGCCTGTTTCTTCTGGTTGCTGGTCTGACCAGTATCTCTGTTGTGGTCACATGTTTGCCATCTTGGCAAGGACAGAACACAGGAAAATATTCAGATGCTACCTTAGAGTATTACTCTTCTCCCATCCCACCCCACCCCCACCAGCTTTTGAGCATCCTGATATCATCATGAATTTCATATACATTTTCATCCCAACAAAGTCATTTGATGCATGTTTAAATGTTGCTGCTAATCTGACTCTTGATCCCTTTAAATATCTGGAGAGCTTGAGGCATCCAGTTCTTAGGATAAGAATGGTGGTTCAAATTGCATTAAATCGAGCCTTCAGGTTATTATCACATTCATATCATTTATATGTCAGGTTTTCTAAACACATGTTGATTAACAATGTGCTGCCTTCATAGTAAAGCTCAGTGATGTTTCCCTCCTGTGCTTTAGAGAACTTCTTGGGGTATATTATCTTCTTACTAGTCACTAGTCAAGTTGTTCAGTCATGTCCAACTCTTTGCAACCCCATGGACAAACCATGGAATTCTCCAGGCAAGAATACGGAAGTGGATTGTCTATCCCTTTTCCTGGGCACCTTCCCAACCCAGGGATCAAACCCAGGTCTCCCCCATTGCAAGCAGACTCTTTACCATCTGAGCCACCAGAAAAGACTAAGAATACTGGAGTGGGTAGCTTATCCCTTCTCCAGGGAATCTTCCCAATCCAGGGATTGAACCAGGTCTCCTGCATTACAGGGAGATTCTTTGGCAGCTGAAATACCAGGGAAGCCTATATTATCTTCTTATATGGGCCTAAATCATGAGCATTATTTATATTAGTATAATATATGGATTTCCAAGTTTGTAATGCAATAAACTGCTTTATTGACCATCTTCAATGTATTCCCAAATTTGTAACTCTACAAAAACTTTCTGTGTGCATTCTTGAGCGGAGAACTTGGGTGACTTGCATCATAATATTCCATTATGCTTTTGAACTATTCTACTGGAGTGGTATCCCAGAGACTCAGAAAAACACTGGGATACCAAATTTATTCCTTTCTTCAGCCTTCTTAATGTTACTTTATGACCTACCTCTCTGCCCATTTTTCCCTATTTTTGTTGGATCTTCTATTAGTTGGCAAAATTGTTCAGCATCTACTATGTGGTAGATATTGTGCCAGGAAAGACTGAATGCAGGAGAAGGAGGTGACAGAGAATAAGGTGATTGGTTGGCATCATCGACTATATGGACAGGAGTTTGAGCAAAGTCCAGGAGATAGTGAAGGACAGGGATGCCTGGCATGCTGTTGTCCATGGAATCACAGAGTCAGACAAGACTGAGGGACTGAACAAAAACAACAATCAGGATATAAAAAAAGGAAAAAAAATCGTATCCTCTGCCACTGAAGTATTTAAAAACTATTCAGGTAGCTAAAAAGATGAATACAAAACAAAATGACTTTAAATAACAACATGGTGGAAAAAAAAGTTTAGACAATTTACGTTTGTGTATGTGTCAAATTTTATGACAGTCTGGCTGCAAAGGAAAAGAATTTCAACAGATCAGTTGAAAAATTATATTTACTTTATGGTGGAAATAGTATAGGAAAGAGGGATGATTAGATAACCCGTGTTGTACTATATTTAAGAAAAAAAAAAGATTCTGGTTAAGAACTACTACGACAAGATGACATTTCCAAAAAAAGATTTAGGTCTGAACATTAATTAATTAAGCACCTTCCCAACCCAGGGATCAAACCCAGGTCTCCCCCATTGCAAGCAGACTCTTTACCATCTGAGCCACCAGAAAAGACTAAGAATACTGGAGTGGGTAGCTTATCCCTTCTCCAGGGAATCTTCCCAATCCAGGGATTGAACCAGGTCTCCTGCATTACAGGGAGATTCTTTGGCAGCTGAAATACCAGGGAAGCCTATATTATCTTCTTATATGGGCCTAAATCATGAGCATTATTTATATTAGTATAATATATGGATTTCCAAGTTTGTAATGCAATAAACTGCTTTATTGACCATCTTCAATGTATTCCCAAATTTGTAACTCTACAAAAACTTTCTGTGTGCATTCTTGAGCGGAGAACTTGGGTGACTTGCATCATAATATTCCATTATGCTTTTGAACTATTCTACTGGAGTGGTATCCCAGAGACTCAGAAAAACACTGGGATACCAAATTTATTCCTTTCTTCAGCCTTCTTAATGTTACTTTATGACCTACCTCTCTGCCCATTTTTCCCTATTTTTGTTGGATCTTCTATTAGTTGGCAAAATTGTTCAGCATCTACTATGTGGTAGATATTGTGCCAGGAAAGACTGAATGCAGGAGAAGGAGGTGACAGAGAATAAGGTGATTGGTTGGCATCATCGACTATATGGACAGGAGTTTGAGCAAAGTCCAGGAGATAGTGAAGGACAGGGATGCCTGGCATGCTGTTGTCCATGGAATCACAGAGTCAGACAAGACTGAGGGACTGAACAAAAACAACAATCAGGATATAAAAAAAGGAAAAAAAATCGTATCCTCTGCCACTGAAGTATTTAAAAACTATTCAGGTAGCTAAAAAGATGAATACAAAACAAAATGACTTTAAATAACAACATGGTGGAAAAAAAAGTTTAGACAATTTACGTTTGTGTATGTGTCAAATTTTTATGACAGTCTGGCTGCAAAGGAAAAGAATTTCAACAGATCAGTTGAAAAATTATATTTACTTTATGGTGGAAATAGTATAGGAAAGAGGGATGATTAGATAACCCGTGTTGTACTATATTTAAGAAAAAAAAAAGATTCTGGTTAAGAACTACTACACAGTACTTTAAGACTGATCATTAGGCTCCTCCCAAGATTAATAATCCAGGAGTGGATGTTGAGTTCTCAGAAGTGGTCTTATTCTCATTAAAATTTATTTGAACATTAATTAAGCTTTTTATCAAGGATAATCATTTTTTCCAAAAGAAGATTTTCAAATTAGAATTTGAACAAAGTTTCCATCTTTATCCAGACTTGGGTTAATTTTTCTCTTTCTATGTAAGTTTGTGACAATTAGAATTGAAGGTCTGAATAAGGGATTACTAATTGCCGGTTATAAGGATAGAGAAGGAGGTCAATAAATCTCAGTCAAAAATTACTGCTGAGATAAAAAGATTTTGTCAGAAGTGGAAAAGGAATATCTGCCTTAGTTTTAATCCTTGATAAACCAAAACAAACGGGCCAGTTACTGATCAAATCTGTCTGAAAGTTCTGTATTAACTGAATGCTACAGACCGAGATGTTGAGAACTGAGGTCCTGTAAAAATTCAGCTTTCATGTGGGGCACCATAAGGATTGAAGCCACTCAAACATAGGTGAGTTCTTCCTCTTCCAGTATGGTTAACTGTGTCTTGACTTCTATCAAGTGACACAGTTCTCAGAGCTGAGATGATCTTCTCGAGTTAAAATCTTCAAATTTGTCTCAAATATTTTCTGGGCTTCCCTGGTAGCTCAGTGGTAAAGAGTTTGCCTGCCAATGCAGGAGATATGGGTTCGATCCCTGATCTGGGAAGATCCCACATGCTGTGGAACAACTAAGTCTGGGAGCCACAACATTTGAGCCTGTGCTCTAGAGTTTAGAGCTGCAGCTACTGAGTCCATGTGCCACAACTATTGAAGCCTGTGAGCCCTAGAGCCCAAGATTCACAACAAGAGAAGTCACTGCAATTAGAAGCCTGCTCACCTCAACTATAGAGAAGACCCCACTCCCTGCAACTAGAGGAGAGCCTATGGCAACAGTGAGAATCCAGAATAGCCAAAAACAAATAAATAAAAAATAAAACAATTTCCAATTCTTTCTTAGATTGAATGATTAATTTTTCATCAACATTTTGGAGCCATTAACCACTGAGTTGGAGGTCAGGTCCTTAAAAAATGACTGAGCACAGTTGAGTCAAGTGATCACATGAGTGGTCTGAGGCTAGGACAGGAGATGTCCTAAAATATGAAGGTAAGTGTCACTTAATAGAATGAACACTATGAAAGTAGGAGAGAATTGGAATAGAAAGCTATAATGAAAATGATAAGTGAATTCTATCTTTTGCTTAAAAGAATATTGAAAGAAACACTTCTATATGTTTCTATTTATAAGGCTAAAGATTTTCAGAACTTTATAAAATGTCTTGATCTTTGTGGCTTCTTCATGCCTGTTATTATCTGTTTGATTTTTGGTGTTGATTAGCTGTAAAAGCTTTGTCAGACAGCATTAGCCGGGGATGATTATATTGAAAGGTAAAATATTATTGAATAGGTGCCTTTCAGGCAATATCTAATTTAATCCTGAAACTACTTCATTAATGCATACTATTTCTAGAAAAAATCTATGATATTATGGAAAGTTAAGTAACATTTAAAGTCACACAGATGGAAAAGATAGCTATTGTCACTGTGTTAGCGGAATAGGAGTACCTACAACCACTTGGAGTGATGGTCTGGAGGGATGGGAGGGGGGGATCTGGGTGGGGGGAGGGTCGAGGGATATGCATATGAATGATCTGGGAACATATATGTAAAAAAAATAAATAAATAAATTAATTAATTAAAAAAAATAAATAAAGTCACACAGAGAGCCTGACCTTGAGATGTAAATAGGTTTTTTTTTTTTTTTTTAATTCCAAAGTGTAAACTGTGAGCAGTATGCTATATGTGTGAACCTTGGATCTTAATCTTAAATTCTAGCCCTTACACTTTTTAGTTTAGTAATTATATCTAAATTATTTAGGTTCTCTGACATATAATTCCTTTTATGAAATGTACCCAACTTAGGGTCCACTCATTCAAAGCACCTGAATCTGTTCTGGGTATCTGAAAGCATTAGTTTCATTTTTCTTTCTAAAAATCTTATCATTAGGACAAGCAAACAAGAGAAGAACTGGAGAGAAGGTATTTCCACTACTTTGAAGCCAGGTTTAAGGGTGAAATCCCTGAGGAACACAAAGTGTGTTGACTCATTAGGAGAAGAGGAAGTCAGTTGATAAGGACCATGGGTTTGAAAAGTGGCTCTGAGACTCAACAGGGAACAACAGATGGGGATCCCTGTAAGTGCAAATGATCTCATGATTGTCCTCTGTCTTCTTTTCCTTTGTGCTACTTCCTAGAACAATCAACAATTCTTCAGAAGCTTGTGGAGAGGACTATTGTGAGGTTTCATTATGGTAGGAGGTAGCTAGGATATTTATATAGCCCTTTCGTACACAGACTACAAACTCCCTATATAAAAAGCAAAATTATAACTCCATAGGTGTTTCCATGGTAATGACAGATACATTATTATAAGAGGATAAGAAGGATAAACCTAACGTACCATCAGAAAGGAAATTTGAAGAAATATCAATCAAGTGATTACAATTAGTTTTCATCCTTTTTTTTTTTCAGGGAATATATGGTAGGTGCTCATTAAATATTTATTAAATAGAGTTGAAAATCATGTTGTGGGTGTCTTTGTTTTTGCAATGATGCATGTGAGATAACTGAACATATGACAGGCATCACAGGTAAGCTCTTTTACATACAATAATGTCTGTATCAGTAACAGTGCAATTAATAAATCATTTAACCCATCCTTTGTTAGACCACTAAGCACATCTAAGTACTGAGAATATAAAAGTTAATCAAGTTTTAGTTCTAAAATAAATAAAACGTATGGACCAGGGGAAAAACCATCTTGGAAATGGGCAAACAGTTATCAAAAGGAAATTGTCATGGAAACGGCAAATGAGCTTCCTGGCTGCTCTTTCAAGTGATTGGGTGAGTGTTATTTACTGGACCCTTTGGGGATAATCTGATTCTATGAGGCTGTGAATGTTTGATTATCTTTTATACTAACTGGACTATTTTACAACTATATAGAGATGGAAGTTATATTGTACAAAACTGCTAACAATGTAAATGTTTCTTGTGCATAGAAATGCAAACGAATTTTGTCTCTGGGAGTGGGTGCTCCATCCAGTCCCTTCAGTCCTATACAGCTCTTTGTGACCCTATGGACTGTAGCTTTCCAGGCCCCTCTGTCCATAGCATTCTCGAGGCAAGAATACTGGAGTGGGCTGCCATGCCCTCCCCCAGGGGATCTTCCTGAAGAGGGATTGAACCCAAGTCTTTGATGTTCCTGTACTGGCAGGGAACAACAGATGGGGATCCCTGTAAGTGCAAATGATCTCATGATTGTCCTCTGTCTTCTTTTCCTTTGTGCTACTTCCTAGAACAATCAACAATTCTTCAGAAGCTTGTGGAGAGGACTATTGTGAGGTTTCATTATGGTAGGAGGTAGCTAGGATATTTATATAGCCCTTTCGTACACAGACTACAAACTCCCTATATAAAAAGCAAAATTATAACTCCATAGGTGTTTCCATGGTAATGACAGATACATTATTATAAGAGGATAAGAAGGATAAACCTAACGTACCATCAGAAAGGAAATTTGAAGAAATATCAATCAAGTGATTACAATTAGTTTTCATCCTTTTTTTTTTTCAGGGAATATATGGTAGGTGCTCATTAAATATTTATTAAATAGAGTTGAAAATCATGTTGTGGGTGTCTTTGTTTTTGCAATGATGCATGTGAGATAACTGAACATATGACAGGCATCACAGGTAAGCTCTTTTACATACAATAATGTCTGTATCAGTAACAGTGCAATTAATAAATCATTTAACCCATCCTTTGTTAGACCACTAAGCACATCTAAGTACTGAGAATATAAAAGTTAATCAAGTTTTAGTTCTAAAATAAATAAAACGTATGGACCAGGGGAAAAACCATCTTGGAAATGGGCAAACAGTTATCAAAAGGAAATTGTCATGGAAACGGCAAATGAGCTTCCTGGCTGCTCTTTCAAGTGATTGGGTGAGTGTTATTTACTGGACCCTTTGGGGATAATCTGATTCTATGAGGCTGTGAATGTTTGATTATCTTTTATACTAACTGGACTATTTTACAACTATATAGAGATGGAAGTTATATTGTACAAAACTGCTAACAATGTAAATGTTTCTTGTGCATAGAAATGCAAACGAATTTTGTCTCTGGGAGTGGGTGCTCCATCCAGTCCCTTCAGTCCTATACAGCTCTTTGTGACCCTATGGACTGTAGCTTTCCAGGCCCCTCTGTCCATAGCATTCTCGAGGCAAGAATACTGGAGTGGGCTGCCATGCCCTCCCCCAGGGGATCTTCCTGAAGAGGGATTGAACCCAAGTCTTTGATGTTCCTGTACTGGCAGGCTGGTTCTTTACCACTTGCATCATCTGGAAAGCCCTAAATTTTGTCTAGTAGTGAATAAAAATCTCATACATACTCATTTGAACCAGTTTTACCATTTTTCATGTTTCTTTATTAATTCATGAGGTAAAGAAAATATTTGATGTGCTCATTTTATGTTTGAGGAGAGCCATGATTTTACCATCTTGAAAATTTTACTTTCAACAGAAGGTAGTTAGTGTTTCTTAGGTGCCTGATATTAAGCTAGGAAATGTTATTTATACTAATTCACTGAATATTCAAAATAGCTCTACAAGGTGGGAAACTTCCTTACAGAGTCCTTGCATATTGATATTAAAGAAAAAAGATATTCACTGACATTTGTTAAAGAACAGTAAGGCAGACTTTATTCAAGATGATGGCAATAAGTGTAGGGACCACTGTGATGGGGCTTTGCAGTGGGAAGAGAGACAGGGCCCAATTCCAAATACAACAAGGAAAAGTGGGAATTTGTGACCAAGGAGCAGGGTGAAGTTCAGTGGATGGAAAATGAATAAGAAACATCAGAGTAAGGGGAGAGTCTGGCTAAACCACCCTAACACAATTCTGGCTTCTGAAGGTAGGCCAGGTGATCAGACATCCTCTGGCAGATGGAGGATGAAGAAACTAGTGACAAGATAGCCTAGTAATCAGCTGTTGAAGATAGTTAAACTGAAGTAGTTGGAATGTTGCTAAAAGTGGATAATGCAGATATGACCATGAACACCCCAAATCAAGATCCAGTTGAGAAGAGAGTTCAGAAGAGACAGACTAGAATTTGCTTGAAAGCACAATCTGTGTCACTGATGAGAGCTCTGATGTTTCAGGAGGAAAAGGTAAGTTAACAAATATTTGTGAAACAATTTGATGTTAGTTTTTTTTTTTAAAAAAACAAAACTGCTAACAATGTAAATGTTTCTTGTGCATAGAAATGCAAACAATTTTGTCTCTGGGGTGGGTGCTCCATCCAGTCCCTTCAGTCCTATACAGCTCTTTGTGACCCTATGGACTGTAGCTTTCCAGGCCCCTCTGTCCATAGCATTCTCGAGGCAAGAATACTGGAGTGGGCTGCCATGCCCTCCCCCAGGGGATCTTCCTGAAGAGGGATTGAACCCAAGTCTTTGATGTTCCTGTACTGGCAGGCTGGTTCTTTACCACTTGCATCATCTGGAAAGCCCTAAATTTTGTCTAGTAGTGAATAAAAATCTCATACATACTCATTTGAACCAGTTTTACCATTTTTCATGTTTCTTTATTAATTCATGAGGTAAAGAAAATATTTGATGTGCTCATTTTATGTTTGAGGAGAGCCATGATTTTACCATCTTGAAAATTTTACTTTCAACAGAAGGTAGTTAGTGTTTCTTAGGTGCCTGATATTAAGCTAGGAAATGTTATTTATACTAATTCACTGAATATTCAAAATAGCTCTACAAGGTGGGAAACTTCCTTACAGAGTCCTTGCATATTGATATTAAAGAAAAAAGATATTCACTGACATTTGTTAAAGAACAGTAAGGCAGACTTTATTCAAGATGATGGCAATAAGTGTAGGGACCACTGTGATGGGGCTTTGCAGTGGGAAGAGAGACAGGGCCCAATTCCAAATACAACAAGGAAAAGTGGGAATTTGTGACCAAGGAGCAGGGTGAAGTTCAGTGGATGGAAAATGAATAAGAAACATCAGAGTAAGGGGAGAGTCTGGCTAAACCACCCTAACACAATTCTGGCTTCTGAAGGTAGGCCAGGTGATCAGACATCCTCTGGCAGATGGAGGATGAAGAAACTAGTGACAAGATAGCCTAGTAATCAGCTGTTGAAGATAGTTAAACTGAAGTAGTTGGAATGTTGCTAAAAGTGGATAATGCAGATATGACCATGAACACCCCAAATCAAGATCCAGTTGAGAAGAGAGTTCAGAAGAGACAGACTAGAATTTGCTTGAAAGCACAATCTGTGTCACTGATGAGAGCTCTGATGTTTCAGGAGGAAAAGGTAAGTTAACAAATATTTGTGAAACAATTTGATAGTTTTTTTTTATTTTAGCAAATGTTTAAGGGAAGCACAAGTATCAAGGACCTTGGTAAAGGTATTGGAATTTTTGGCTTATTAAACATACAACATGCTTAAGCATCTACATTTTAATATTAGTTTACAATGTGTCATTATAACCTATATTACAGATGCATTTATTGTGTTATATCTATATTTCACAAATAGCTTCATTTTTATAATCTGGTACTATATTTTTCAGAAAACTACTAATAAAAACATTTTGTAACATGCTACTACACTGAATTTGCTCCAAACCTCTGTATTATGTGTAATACTTGAATGTTTTTTTTTACTACTACTCTCCATAAATTAAAACAATTTTTTTAAGGGAAATCATTAATTTATTTTTTAAAAAAAACCTTATTTTGTTTTTAACTTTTACAGAGTTTTGTTGTTTACAGATATGCATGTTCCCAGATTAGTCATATGTATATCCCCCCCTTCCCACCCCTCCCGTCCATCACACAGCACCCCTGAAGGATCCCCTTTCCTCACAGAGCAACGACTATTGCTATTTTCTTCACTTATGGTAGTACAGGCCTTCATGCTGCTTCCTTTACGCCTCCCACCCTCTGTTCCTTCCCCACAATGTCCATATGTCCACTGTCCATGTCTGTCTTTCCGTTGCTTCACTGTGTGTGCCATCATCACCATCCTTCTAGATTCCATATATATGTGTTAATATACTGTATTTGTCCTTCTCTTTCTGACTGACTTCACTTTTTATGATACGTTCTAGATCCAGCCACCTCATTAGGGCTGATTCTTCTGCATTTCTCTTTACAGATGTGTAGCATTACTATATCTTATAAAATATACTTATGTTTTAAAATTTACATGACAAGTTATAGTAAGGACAAACAACAACAAAAACAGTAACACACATGAAACACAATGAAGGATTAGTAATACCCAAGAATGAAACATTCAGATTCTTGACACATTTGCTCAAACAAATAATCTCATTCTTTCCTCTATAGGAGATAATCACACACCATTGTCTCTCCCATTTTTGTATCGTTTCCTGACTCTTCTACTGCATTCTCGGATTCTTTTCATATTATAGCCATAGCTGTAGGAAAACAACCATTTTCCTCACTTCTTAAAAATAAACGCAGGTTACTAAAGGAAGGATGAAGATACAGAGTCAGCAAGCGCAGTGAGCTTGTATTCCTGTCCTGTCCTTGAGAGCTAAGATCAGTGGAAAGTAGAGGCAAAGATGTCCAACTCTGGACAATCCCAGATTTGGAGTTTCTTCATCATTTAGCAAAGATCAATTATAAGCTAGTTTCTTCTACAATAATGGCCCTTAAATTCTCCATTACTCTAGACGCTAGAAGGGCATCTTCTGTAAAGTCAGATGTACCTGAGGCTGAATTCTGTCTGGCTCTCTTAGTAGTTATCTTAATTTGGAAAAGTTTTCAAACATACTGGAGGCTGTTTCTTTGGCTGCAAAATATGACAATTTGTCCTTCATGAAGATGCTGTGAAAATTAGACTGGAAGAAGTCTATATTGCATTTCACAGACAACTGGTTCTTAATCATGGTAGCTAGTATAGACACAATGTAAAAATCAGGTACAATTTCTTACAGAAGCAGTTTCACTGGATTATACTGACCAAATACTTGTTTGGTGTGGTATTTGGACCTCAGCAATTATAACATCTCACAAGGGGGTGGGGAATATATGTTTTAACTTTAACAGAGGGTTTGAAGTGATAGAAGAAGAGAATAGCCAAAGATGATGCTGAAACCAAACACAAAGCCAAAATGAACCAACATGAAAATATATTCTAAGAAGCTGATATTTTATCAGCAGGGAAATAGGAAGTCAGTGAAGAATCTTAAAATAGAGGATGTTTATATATTGTTCTTCATGTATAACAATCTGGGCACCAAGTAGGAGATGGAATTAGTAGCTTACTTAATGTTAATATGACCATAAGTTATAGAAGCCCCTTTTAAAAGTATCATATAAGTTGAGGAAACAAAAATTGTCTGGGGAAGTTTTAAAGTAATATCTATTTATAATTTCCTCTTGAAGCAAGGAGTTATACTCTTGGTTACTGACAACTACCCTGGTTCAGTCAAGTTTTGCCAGGTCTTTATTGTACTTCCAATGATGGAATTTTAAATTATTATAATAATCATTTGAGTTATAAATTAGATAATAATTTGAATTGAATAAATGCATTTGAATTATGATAGCAATCATTAAGCTTTTCCACCATTATTGATGCCTTTGAACTGTGGTGTTGGAGAAGGCTCTTGAGAGTCCCTTGGACTGCAAGGAGATCAAACCAGTCATTCCTAAAAGAAATCAACCCTCCATAGTCGCTGGAAGGAATGATACTGAAGCTGAAGTCTCAATACTTTTGGCCACCTGATGTGAACAGACAGCTCATTGCAAAAGAGCCTAATGTGGGGAAAAATAGAAGGCAAAAGGAGAAGGGAACGACTGAGGATTAGATGGTTGGATGGCATCACTGAGTCAATGGACATGAGTTTGAGCAAGCTCCAGAAGATGGTGAAGGACAGGGAAGCCTGGCATGCTACAGTTCATGGGGTTGCAAAGAGCTGGACACAGCTGAGCTACTGAAATGAACTGGTTCACGTTGTCCTGTTTGCTACCACCAGAGGGCGCTCTCTATACCGAGACTCCATTAGGATCATAGGTTGTGCCTTCATTAATCAGAGATGGCAGTCCAGGAAGAAAAAGACAATGGAAACATTTAGTTTTTCTCTCAAGAATATGAAATGAAAAGACTTAATTTTTTCCCTTAGTATGAGACAAAAAGAAAAAAGGGACAAATAAGCTAAATGTAAATAAATTTCATTGATAACAGAATAGTCACATTCAGGCCCCATGTCCTCATTTCTAGCAAGTGGCACATTCTCACTAGAGTGCTTCTTTGTGCTAGTTCTTGCTGAGACCAAGAAGATGGTGCTCAGATTTCTCTGTTTATATCTGCGTATATATCCTGTAAATAAAACTTTTACTAAATCAAACAATTGCATTAGCCTCTGCATGGGGATCATTCAAACCCAGGTTTATCTACCTTCAGAGCTTCTTTACTGTAGATAATAAGTTGTTGCCAGGTAACCCTTTTTTAAAAAATTAGTAATATCTATTTATAATTTCCTCTTGAAGCAAGAAGTTATACTCTTGGTTACTGACAACTACCCTGGTTCAGTCAAGTTTTGCCAGGTCTTTATTGTACTTCCAATGATGGAATTTTAAATTATTATAATAATCATTTGAGTTATAAATTAGATAATAATTTGAATTGAATAAATGCATTTGAATTATGATAGCAATCATTAAGCTTTTCCACCATTATTGATGCCTTTGAACTGTGGTGTTGGAGAAGGCTCTTGAGAGTCCCTTGGACTGCAAGGAGATCAAACCAGTCATTCCTAAAAGAAATCAACCCTCCATAGTCGCTGGAAGGAATGATACTGAAGCTGAAGTCTCAATACTTTTGGCCACCTGATGTGAACAGACAGCTCATTGCAAAAGAGCCTAATGTGGGGAAAAATAGAAGGCAAAAGGAGAAGGGAACGACTGAGGATTAGATGGTTGGATGGCATCACTGAGTCAATGGACATGAGTTTGAGCAAGCTCCAGAAGATGGTGAAGGACAGGGAAGCCTGGCATGCTACAGTTCATGGGGTTGCAAAGAGCTGGACACAGCTGAGCTACTGAAATGAACTGGTTCACGTTGTCCTGTTTGCTACCACCAGAGGGCGCTCTCTATACCGAGACTCCATTAGGATCATAGGTTGTGCCTTCATTAATCAGAGATGGCAGTCCAGGAAGAAAAAGACAATGGAAACATTTAGTTTTTCTCTCAAGAATATGAAATGAAAAGACTTAATTTTTTCCCTTAGTATGAGACAAAAAGAAAAAAGGGACAAATAAGCTAAATGTAAATAAATTTCATTGATAACAGAATAGTCACATTCAGGCCCCATGTCCTCATTTCTAGCAAGTGGCACATTCTCACTAGAGTGCTTCTTTGTGCTAGTTCTTGCTGAGACCAAGAAGATGGTGCTCAGATTTCTCTGTTTATATCTGCGTATATATCCTGTAAATAAAACTTTTACTAAATCAAACAATTGCATTAGCCTCTGCATGGGGATCATTCAAACCCAGGTTTATCTACCTTCAGAGCTTCTTTACTTTATATAATCTTTCTTTCATCTATAGACCAGACTCATGATTCTATATAAAGTCCCCAGCTTGATTACATGTTGCTTTCATTTTCAGAACAGTTGAACTCATGAACAATCACACAGCAAATGGTTTGCCAGCTTAATCCTTGCATTGGAAGAAGAAACTGAACAATATAACTAGGAGGATTAGATCACCCTACCAGAACCTCACTCAATCAAATTTAGTCCTCATAATTTCTATATCCATGTGATGTTAGCTTTTGAGCTTTCTTATATCCTTATCTTTAATCTATTTTTATTTGGGGGCCCTGCTACTCAGCTTGTGGAATCTTGGTTACCTGACCAGAAAAAGAACCCATGCCAATGTGTTGAAAGCATGGGCTCCTAACCACTGGACTACCAGAGTTCCTTTGAGCTCTTGTTTTCCAAAGGGTTCTTACAAAAGTCAAAGGAATTTTAAATTATGCGGGCTCCATAAAAATTATATTTCTACACATGAAAAGTTGAGCAATTATGAAATTAAGGAGGTCAGTATGATCATGTGTTTGGCCAAACCTGGTATTGTAACCATTTATTCTATCATCTTAGATTTGCAACATTTCTCTTTTGTGAGACTACTTCAAGCACAGTGTTTTTCTTCTTAACATAGCCATCCTTTGGATATCAGCTTCATAGGGCACAGAAGCAAAAAGAAAACCCTCTGTACTGCAATGGGGACAAATTGTTTCATGTAAAATGGGTGCTAAAGAGAACACCGCTTATTATATGAAGTATTGTGGAGATAGTGGACCTTAATGAAAGTACTGAAGGAACTATTTTACACTGATAATTGTCACTGGAATTAATACTTCAATAGATGCTGCTTTTAGAGTGTTATTTCACTGCCCTGCAGTAGAATTCCAGGCCAGGGAGACACATGCCAGAAAGAAAGAACTTAACGCTGATTATTAATCTTGTTTGTGCCTGCTTTGCATTAGGTAGATGAATACCGGCTCTCAATTTTTTTCCCTCCTGTTCTACTAAACAGTGACCTCTGTAACCTGAAAGAAAATTAGTAGTGTGCAGGAAAAACATTTTTTAATGATCTAGAAAAAAAGGTTAATTACCTTAACAACTAGAAACTGTTCATTTCTTCCCAAAATCCTTTTTAAATTCCCTTTGCTGGTGTACCTATTTGTTCGATATTTACATCTCAAATGATTCCTTTTTTCTCTCAAAGAACTGACCCTTTCTTAGTTCAGACTTTAACAGAGCTTTCATTTATTTTATTATACATGGCAATATCCATGATACTTGCAAGGTATGTTGATATTCTTTTCATATTGATCTTACATATGAAGATACATTTAAAACTATCTATGAAAAGACATTTCCTCTTATGTTTCACTTGAGAGATAAGATACTCAGTTAATACAATTTATTATTTTTAAGTAGGAATCTTATCATTTTATTCTCTATATTCAATATTTTATATTTAATATGCTTTTAAAAAATATATTCATTGTAATGAGATCTTTTACGTTTTAGGAATACCTAGTAGCAATATTTTAAAGACAATTTACTTTGAAGCTACATATGTGTACTAACAAATTGTACTCCAGGCAGTTTTACCAGTGAACTACTTTGAGCATTAAGTCTCTGTTTCCACAGTACAAATCAAGCTTTCTAGCTATTGGCTGCCAAAAAATGAACATGATTTTTGGCTTAGAATTCATTGTCACTCCATTTTTTCCTTTGTTCTGAATTTCTATTTCTTCTCTTCTCAAAGGAATTTTCTACAGAAAATTCTTCTAACTGAATGTGCCTATGCTTTACCAGGGCAGGTTCTTGGACAGAGACTATTTCTACATGTCAAAAACAAGACTAAAGATTGAAACTCTCAGCTTTATTGTTTTGTGTTCTGCATAATACAAAGCATCCACACTTCCCTGGATTCGTGAAAATTCTGATGGTTGGCATTGTGAAGGCAAAACCCCTGGAAAATTGACTGAATCTTTCAATTTTAACAACTTTTCTACCATCAATCAGTTAATCAGTTATCATCATCAATAATATTTAAGTATTAGCTTCAGAACAAACTAGGTTATGACACTGTGTTAGGCATTAAGAATGTATATCAGTATAAGAATTAATTCTTTTTTCCTGAAGCTTGGGGCTGATTTGGAGACACTGGATGTAATGATGAAAACAAATACATTTAAGGTTATGCATTATGCAGAACAGAAAATTCATCCTATGAGAGTTCAAAGGTAGGAGAGTTTGAGGAGACAGTTTTCCATGAGTTTCTTGTGTTTCCGTACAAGCAAAGGCACTGATTTTCTTTGTTCGATTTCTTTCATTGATACTTAAAAACATGGCAATATCCATGATACTTGCAAGGTATGTTGATATTCTTTTCATATTGATCTTACATATGAAGATACATTTAAAACTATCTATGAAAAGACATTTCCTCTTATGTTTCACTTGAGAGATAAGATACTCAGTTAATACAATTTATTATTTTTAAGTAGGAATCTTATCATTTTATTCTCTATATTCAATATTTTATATTTAATATGCTTTTAAAAAATATATTCATTGTAATGAGATCTTTTACGTTTTAGGAATACCTAGTAGCAATATTTTAAAGACAATTTACTTTGAAGCTACATATGTGTACTAACAAATTGTACTCCAGGCAGTTTTACCAGTGAACTACTTTGAGCATTAAGTCTCTGTTTCCACAGTACAAATCAAGCTTTCTAGCTATTGGCTGCCAAAAAATGAACATGATTTTTGGCTTAGAATTCATTGTCACTCCATTTTTTCCTTTGTTCTGAATTTCTATTTCTTCTCTTCTCAAAGGAATTTTCTACAGAAAATTCTTCTAACTGAATGTGCCTATGCTTTACCAGGGCAGGTTCTTGGACAGAGACTATTTCTACATGTCAAAAACAAGACTAAAGATTGAAACTCTCAGCTTTATTGTTTTGTGTTCTGCATAATACAAAGCATCCACACTTCCCTGGATTCGTGAAAATTCTGATGGTTGGCATTGTGAAGGCAAAACCCCTGGAAAATTGACTGAATCTTTCAATTTTAACAACTTTTCTACCATCAATCAGTTAATCAGTTATCATCATCAATAATATTTAAGTATTAGCTTCAGAACAAACTAGGTTATGACACTGTGTTAGGCATTAAGAATGTATATCAGTATAAGAATTAATTCTTTTTTCCTGAAGCTTGGGGCTGATTTGGAGACACTGGATGTAATGATGAAAACAAATACATTTAAGGTTATGCATTATGCAGAACAGAAAATTCATCCTATGAGAGTTCAAAGGTAGGAGAGTTTGAGGAGACAGTTTTCCATGAGTTTCTTGTGTTTCCGTACAAGCAAAGGCACTGATTTTCTTTGTTACAGATTATCTTTCTATGAATGTTTGTATAGCAAGCTGTCTTAGAAGGTTGAAATAATGCATCCCTTAAGGAAAAGAGCAAGTTTGTGTGTTGCATAGTGTGATAATGATGATAGCACTCCCTCCAGGCAAAGATTAAGCATGCTTTCTTAGAATCCATTATAGAAAGTCAGGGTTTCCTAAATTAGGGATTCCTTAGCTGTGATGTAGTCACCGCATCCGCATGCAAAGCACTCACCTGGGCCACTTGTGTCATTCTGTGGGATTCAAGCAACAAAGGAACTAATACAAACATTTTTGCTCATGGATTAAATTTTATTACCTGGAATTTAGGATTCTAATGAATCTCATACAGCAAATGATAAGAGAGGTGGCATAGGTAAAGATATAATTAGCTATTTTTTTCTGTTTACTTTGGATTATATGTTTATAACCTGTGATGATGAATGTCTTATTTCTTTATTCAAAACTCTGTATAAATAGTAATTCTTCATTGGACTTCTTTGTTGTCGTTATTGCTACTCAATTGTTAGGTCAAGTCTGACTCTTTACCATCCATGAATTGCAGCACGCCAAGATCCCCTGTCCTTCACTGTCTCCAGGAGTTTGCTCAAATTCATGTTAATTGGGTCGGTGATGCTGTCTATCCATCTCATCCATGCCTGTTCCCTTCCCTTTCCACCTTCAATCTTGTCAGCACCGGGTCTTTTCCCATGAGTCATCTCTTTGCATCAGATGGCCAAAGTATAGGAGCTTGCGCCTTCAGCATCAGTCCTTCAATTGTGGGCAACCTAAAATTCTGAATCTTTTTTTAAAATGTTAATCAGTTATCATCATCAATAATATTTAAGTATTAGCTTCAGAACAAACTAGGTTATGACACTGTGTTAGGCATTAAGAATGTATATCAGTATAAGAATTAATTCTTTTTTCCTGAAGCTTGGGGCTGATTTGGAGACACTGGATGTAATGATGAAAACAAATACATTTAAGGTTATGCATTATGCAGAACAGAAAATTCATCCTATGAGAGTTCAAAGGTAGGAGAGTTTGAGGAGACAGTTTTCCATGAGTTTCTTGTGTTTCCGTACAAGCAAAGGCACTGATTTTCTTTGTTACAGATTATCTTTCTATGAATGTTTGTATAGCAAGCTGTCTTAGAAGGTTGAAATAATGCATCCCTTAAGGAAAAGAGCAAGTTTGTGTGTTGCATAGTGTGATAATGATGATAGCACTCCCTCCAGGCAAAGATTAAGCATGCTTTCTTAGAATCCATTATAGAAAGTCAGGGTTTCCTAAATTAGGGATTCCTTAGCTGTGATGTAGTCACCGCATCCGCATGCAAAGCACTCACCTGGGCCACTTGTGTCATTCTGTGGGATTCAAGCAACAAAGGAACTAATACAAACATTTTTGCTCATGGATTAAATTTTATTACCTGGAATTTAGGATTCTAATGAATCTCATACAGCAAATGATAAGAGAGGTGGCATAGGTAAAGATATAATTAGCTATTTTTTTCTGTTTACTTTGGATTATATGTTTATAACCTGTGATGATGAATGTCTTATTTCTTTATTCAAAACTCTGTATAAATAGTAATTCTTCATTGGACTTCTTTGTTGTCGTTATTGCTACTCAATTGTTAGGTCAAGTCTGACTCTTTACCATCCATGAATTGCAGCACGCCAAGATCCCCTGTCCTTCACTGTCTCCAGGAGTTTGCTCAAATTCATGTTAATTGGGTCGGTGATGCTGTCTATCCATCTCATCCATGCCTGTTCCCTTCCCTTTCCACCTTCAATCTTGTCAGCACCCGGGTCTTTTCCAATGAGTCATCTCTTTGCATCAGATGGCCAAAGTATAGGAGCTTGCGCCTTCAGCATCAGTCCTTCCAATGAATATTCATGGTTGATTTCCTTTAGGATTGACTGGTTTGATTTCCTTGCTGTCCAATGGACTCTCAATCATCTTCTCCAGCACTACATTCAAAAGCATTAATTCTTTAGCACTCAGCCTTCTTTTATGATCCAACTCTTACCGTCGTACATGACTACCGGAAAAGCCATCGCTTTGACTATACAAACCTTTGTCAAAAAAGTGATGTCTCTGCTTTTGAATACACTGACTAGATTTGTCATAGCTTTTCTTCCAAGAAGCAGGCGCTTTTAATTTCATAGCTGCAGTCATTGTCTGCAGTAACTTTGGAGCCCAAGAAAATAAAATCTGTCACTACTTCCACATTTTCCTCTTCTATTTGCCACAGAATTCTTATGGCAAATTAGATTATTTTTCATATATTTATTCTCCCATTAGATTTTTGGCTTGCTCTGTAAGATATCATCTTGTTTGGGTACAGAAATATGTATAGCATAGCTTTGAAATGATGTCAGCCAGTACTAAAGAGAGTTGCCTATTAAGAGATTTAATCATGGGAATGCTATGTTCAATAAAAGTTATCAAAAGGCATTATCATAATGAAGAACTTCAGTGCTCCTCAAGTATAGCACCTTATGAATTATGCGGAGCTATTTTTGAACTACAATGCAACATTAAATTAGGTTCTTTCATAAAAAAATAAAGAATAATCAGTTACTATTCTCTGCTCATTTCTAATTTCTACAATGCTGCCTTGATTTTGTAAACCTACAGAAATCATGTCTTTTCTATACTCTTTTTCTGTTTTTAATGTCACCTTATATCAGTTTCACTTTTTTTTTTTTGCAGTGCTTGCTTATGAAACCAACTGGCAGTGATAATGGTCCTTCACGGTGGAACCCAGCAAATGATATTGCCATTTCTTTTAAGCCAGACCAGTCTGCAAACACACTGCCTCCATTTAGTGAAAATAACAGGGGGTAGAACAGAAAGGGGAGATCATGTGTATCTTAAAATAACAAGAGCCATATGACAGTTTCAGGCCTGTGCTTTGAGAATTTGCATATATCCCATTAAGTCTGCCTGAGGTCCACTTTCAAATTTTGATGTTACTAGTCAATTTGCAGAGGTCAATAATATCTTTTTCTAAATGCAAGTTTTCTTATAATTGTACCTCAGTAACTGACAACTGGCCCTGACAAAAAGACAAGAAAGACAAGTGTTTGTTGCAGGAAAGCATCGATATATGGCATTTTGTAGACAGGACTACTCTGGAAAGATTCTGCTATTTTTGGACCATTAGCATCAAGTCAAGGTTTCAAATGATAAATTCAATTAGGCTGGAGTTGACTAAGTGATCTAAAATAGTGTGCATTAGGAGCAATGTACAAGCATGGAGTTCATTAAATGGCAGTATCAATGTGATCACCTTTTAGTAACACAATCAATTTGCTGGTCTTTGAACGGTAGTGGTGGTCAGACTAAATTAAACTTAATGTGCATTGACCAACTGATTTATAGTATCTAGATTTACAGTATCTCAGAATAAAGAAGGATGACTTTCAAGTATTCCTGAAGCAAAGGGAGAAATGAGTCTAAAATAGACCAAGTAAGGTGAGAACATTCGCCTTTTGTTTGCCTCCAAGTTTTATACTAGTTCTTTTTCTGAAGTCTGTAAAAAATGTTAGACTAATCAGAATCCTGTAAACGCCACTGATACTACAGGCTTGAGTGCTGCACTGGCAAATTGGTATTCCACTTCCATTCCCATCAAAGCCTTTAAGGTTTATATTGCTGAATTCCTACTGACAGTTCTTTCATAAAAAAATAAAGAATAATCAGTTACTATTCTCTGCTCATTTCTAATTTCTACAATGCTGCCTTGATTTTGTAAACCTACAGAAATCATGTCTTTTCTATACTCTTTTTCTGTTTTTAATGTCACCTTATATCAGTTTCACTTTTTTTTTTGCAGTGCTTGCTTATGAAACCAACTGGCAGTGATAATGGTCCTTCACGGTGGAACCCAGCAAATGATATTGCCATTTCTTTTAAGCCAGACCAGTCTGCAAACACACTGCCTCCATTTAGTGAAAATAACAGGGGGTAGAACAGAAAGGGGAGATCATGTGTATCTTAAAATAACAAGAGCCATATGACAGTTTCAGGCCTGTGCTTTGAGAATTTGCATATATCCCATTAAGTCTGCCTGAGGTCCACTTTCAAATTTTGATGTTACTAGTCAATTTGCAGAGGTCAATAATATCTTTTTCTAAATGCAAGTTTTCTTATAATTGTACCTCAGTAACTGACAACTGGCCCTGACAAAAAGACAAGAAAGACAAGTGTTTGTTGCAGGAAAGCATCGATATATGGCATTTTGTAGACAGGACTACTCTGGAAAGATTCTGCTATTTTTGGACCATTAGCATCAAGTCAAGGTTTCAAATGATAAATTCAATTAGGCTGGAGTTGACTAAGTGATCTAAAATAGTGTGCATTAGGAGCAATGTACAAGCATGGAGTTCATTAAATGGCAGTATCAATGTGATCACCTTTTAGTAACACAATCAATTTGCTGGTCTTTGAACGGTAGTGGTGGTCAGACTAAATTAAACTTAATGTGCATTGACCAACTGATTTATAGTATCTAGATTTACAGTATCTCAGAATAAAGAAGGATGACTTTCAAGTATTCCTGAAGCAAAGGGAGAAATGAGTCTAAAATAGACCAAGTAAGGTGAGAACATTCGCCTTTTGTTTGCCTCCAAGTTTTATACTAGTTCTTTTTCTGAAGTCTGTAAAAAATGTTAGACTAATCAGAATCCTGTAAACGCCACTGATACTACAGGCTTGAGTGCTGCACTGGCAAATTGGTATTCCACTTCCATTCCCATCAAAGCCTTTAAGGTTTATATTGCTGAATTCCTACTGACAGGTGCTATGCAAGTAGTGGTATTATATGCTAAAAATAGTCATTGTAGTTTAATAAAGAAACCATGAAGATTCAAATATAGGACAAGCAAAACAGTTTATTTCAAACACATCAGAATTCTTCCTTTTTCAGCTCTTACCAAATGAGCAATATATGAATAAAAGAATAGTGATAAAGATATATCTGAATGGTGAGACACATGTGTCAAATATATTTGTCAACAACACATTTTTTTTCCTCCAGAGAGTCACTGCCTATTTGCATAAGATTTGCCAATAACCATAACAGTCATGTCCTATATTTCATATTTGCCCTCCAAGTGTCCGGCTATTTGGTGGGTCGGGGGTTGGGGAGAATGTAGAGGACCAGTAGAAATCTGTATGATATATTAATGCTGCACGTGATATTTAGTATATATCAGCTTTCTGTACTCCACCAGCAGTTGCAACAATTCATAATCAGAAGAGATTATATACCAAAAATTCTGAATAATGAAAAACAAAACAATCGCCACCAAATAAAATAAAATACCTCTTTTAATGGAGAATATTTTTTAAAAGCTCCTGGGTTTTACAAACGTTCTTTAAAGCTTCCTTTAAGCTTCATGCCAGAAATGAGTGCTATTCTTTTAGGCTTGGCTAGGGGGTGCTATAACCTTATAGCTGAGTTCTGGACTTCAGAACTGAAAACAAGATGTTTTATCAGCCTCTTTTCAGAAGAGGTATGTGTGTGTGTGTGTGTGCACATGGACATAGGCTTCTCTGCACTTTGGTAAGGTCTCCCCTAAAGTAAATTTTAGTACAAATAAAATAAATTTAGTACAAATGTTGATTTTTGCAATGAGACATGTTGATGCTTCAAACCATTTTGAATTTTTTAAAAATGTAAATGCTGCAGCTTAGGAAAACTAGTGATTTCATTTCTTTTAGTAAACACATTTTTCTCCAAATTTTAAGCTGGACGTTCTCATTAATACTTGAAGTTCTGAACAAGTAAGTATACCAATTAAGACTTTAGTATGTGCATATGTACACATACACAAAAAATATGCATATATTTGTGTGTGTGTGTGTATATATATATATATATATATATATACACACACACACACACAATTAAATCAATATTTTAGAACACTTTTAGAATCTAAAAATATTGTATATTTTAGACAACAGAGGTCAATTCCATTATTAAATTTTTAATTTTGCAATTTTCTCACATGTTATGAAACTAAATATATTTATGGTAAAGATCATTGGATCACTATCACTGTTGCTTTTACTTCTCCACAAGTATTGATAACATCTAGAAATTCTGATATTTTTATTGGAACATGTTTTTAAATATCAATTTCTCTAGTTGAGTAGCTAAAGAAAAAAAAATTCAAGAAGAGCCTATATAAAAGAATCTCTGTATATATAACATGCTATTTTAAGACTGAGATTTAGAGTTTATTGAGAAGATTGGTCACAATGATCTCTTTATGGGTA
This sequence comes from Tragulus kanchil, assembly GCA_022376925.1. Lineage (NCBI taxonomy): Eukaryota > Metazoa > Chordata > Mammalia > Artiodactyla > Tragulidae > Tragulus > Tragulus kanchil. The sequence goes on from JAIOJX010000032.1 coordinate 38,416,702, forward strand.
TATCTGAAGCTTCTTAGTAGGCTATTTTAAAAGGAATATTGAAAAATGCAATCATCCACTCTCGAAATCCTCTCCATTTTCCAACTGTTAAAGGCAACCTTTTGAATTAAAACATTACTAAGGAATAAAGGAGTTATGAATTTAGTTGCATTAATTTGAGAAAATTGTAATAAATCCCAGCAATGTCCAGCACTGTGACAGACCCCATGAACAGAAAACGAGTAAAATTCTGATATGCTCAGTCAAATCTCATACTGAAGGTGGAATGTCAATCCCAAATAGGTTTAATTTCATAAACGTAGAGAAAAGCATCCCCAAAATTACTTTTCTTGGTTTATAAAAAAGCTATAAAGTCCTATAACAATTTCACACATAGAAAAAATGTAGTCTGACTGTTGTCTGAAAAGCATATTTAGTACTTCCGAGAGGAATGCTCTCTTGTGCATAATCAATTGTTTTCACTTATGGGAAAACTGCCCTCAGGCCGGATTTGGCAGTAGCGGTGGTGGTGGTGGTGGTGGTGGCAGCGGCGGTAGCGGTGGTTATAGAGAGCTATTAATCACTCAGTTCAGCATATATACAGAACCTATAGTATGCAGCTTACTTGATGCCAGCTATGGAGATAGGCTGGTCCCTGTTACACTGGAGCCACGTTTGAGCTAGGAAAATGAAGAATTACAAAGAAAATTTGAAAAACATTTTAGTAAATAAAATGAGCTAAGTAGATGAGGTTAAGGTATTTCAAAAGATTATTATGCAACTTGTATTCCTTGACACCAAGGCCAAATCATATCTGAAAGAGATTAAAAAATGCAGCTAAGCAGTGCAGTTGAAGTTAACCTAACTACTCAGATTATAGCAAAAATTTTTTGAAATTTTTATGTTATGAAACTAAATATATTTATGGTAAAGATCATTGGATCACTATCACTGTTGCTTTTACTTCTCCACAAGTATTGATAACATCTAGAAATTCTGATATTTTTATTGGAACATGTTTTTAAATATCAATTTCTCTAGTTGAGTAGCTAAAGAAAAAAAAATTCAAGAAGAGCCTATATAAAAGAATCTCTGTATATATAACATGCTATTTTAAGACTGAGATTTAGAGTTTATTGAGAAGATTGGTCACAATGATCTCTTTATGGGTATATCTGAAGCTTCTTAGTAGGCTATTTTAAAAGGAATATTAAAAAATGCAATCATCCACTCTCGAAATCCTCTCCATTTTCCAACTGTTAAAGGCAACCTTTTGAATTAAAACATTACTAAGGAATAAAGGAGTTATGAATTTAGTTGCATTAATTTGAGAAAATTGTAATAAATCCCAGCAATGTCCAGCACTGTGACAGACCCCATGAACAGAAAACGAGTAAAATTCTGATATGCTCAGTCAAATCTCATACTGAAGGTGGAATGTCAATCCCAAATAGGTTTAATTTCATAAACGTAGAGAAAAGCATCCCCAAAATTACTTTTCTTGGTTTATAAAAAAGCTATAAAGTCCTATAACAATTTCACACATAAAAAAAATGTAGTCTGACTGTTGTCTGAAAAGCATATTTAGTACTTCCGAGAGGAATGCTCTCTTGTGCATAATCAATTGTTTTCACTTATGGGAAAACTGCCCTCAGGCCGGATTTGGCAGTAGCGGTGGTGGTGGTGGTGGTGGTGGCAGCGGCGGTAGCGGTGGTTATAGAGAGCTATTAATCACTCAGTTCAGCATATATACAGAACCTATAGTATGCAGCTTACTTGATGCCAGCTATGGAGATAGGCTGGTCCCTGTTACACTGGAGCCACGTTTGAGCTAGGAAAATGAAGAATTACAAAGAAAATTTGAAAAACATTTTAGTAAATAAAATGAGCTAAGTAGATGAGGTTAAGGTATTTCAAAAGATTATTATGCAACTTGTATTCCTTGACACCAAGGCCAAATCATATCTGAAAGAGATTAAAAAATGCAGCTAAGCAGTGCAGTTGAAACCACCTGAAGTTAACACTAAACTACTGATTTAGTTCAGAAGCATCATCAGTTATAAGATCCTCAGAGCTTTTAGTGCTAAATAGATAGGGTTTTGGTTGACTAACTATAGGTAACAGCTTTTCTCTAAACATTTTTATACTTCTCATAATTCTCAAAATTATTAGTATATAAAAAGGGCATCAATAAGTATTTTCAACTGATTATTTGTAACTGAAATAATGGTATGAAGGGGTGTTTTTTCCTGTGAAAAAATTAAAATAAACTTTAGAAAGAAAATCCCAAGTATATAAAAACCTTTGGTATTCCAGTACTCTTAAAACTTGCTTTTCCTAATCACAAATGCCCTTTCTGAAATGTATAGTTATGTGTGTGTGATATTTGTGAATGAGTGTGTATTTACTGAACTGTGTGCGTGAAAGTGATTTAAGAGGTCAAGGGTGCCCTATCTCCCGTCTACTTTTTATAGCTATTCAGCCCTTACCAGTCAGAATTTGATGGATGATTTCAGGAATTAAACTCTGACCCTCACTGGGAGGACATACTCCCTGTCAAAAGCATCTCAAAGGATTCCGATTATCCTTTAATTTAAAAGACTCTTGGAATTACTTATAGTTTTTGCTTTAGGTAATGAAAACTTCCTTTTCAGTTTATAATAAGTTAATAACAAAATGATATGCATTCCAAATAGCCACTCATGGCATAAATTTACTATCTGATTTAGATAATGTAGTATTGCCAGACAATACTAATTACCATGCAATTATTATAAAAATAATGGCCACATTTACCAAATGGGTATGATTTATTTGTTGCACTGAACATTTTTGGAGAAGACAAATCAAACTGTGATAGAAAATACAAACTGTTCTTATGATTTTTTATACTGAACTGATTTAAAAAACATATACAAATGCTGCACGTAATACATAAACCTCTTTTTAAAAGAAAAGTAATATACACAAATACAGACTCATCCAGCATTAGCCTATAATTAACTGATTCCTTAACAATAACTGAATATTTATTTCAGCCTCATGTCAGTGCTGCCATTGCTGCATTTTATTATATTGCAATGAAATAAGCCTGGCAAATGGAATACAAACCCCTAGGTATATCTTAGAGTCCCCAAAGATTCATCTAAGATTGTTGTCAGTACATCAGATATGTTTAATTCGACTAGACATGTTTAATCAGTGCAAAAATCATTAAACTTCAGAGAAAACTGTGTTAAAAACCAGGGTAAAACAATGCAGATGTTGCAGCTACATCAATCCATACTATTCTTTTCCTAAGATTAGTATGGTGGATCATCTAACACTAAATTTGACATCTTTATATAAGCTCATTATGTGATGAATTTTAAGAGAAAATCAAGAGTTGTTTCTTATTTCACAGACTTTATCAGATATTAGAATGTTTTTAGTTCTGTGTCTGGATGACCTGATTATGAAAATCCCAAGTATATAAAAACCTTTGGTATTCCAGTCTTAAAACTTGCTTTTAAAAAGCCTAATGTTTTGTGGGGATATTTGTGAATGAGTGTGTATTTACTGAACTGTGTGCGTGAAAGTGATTTAAGAGGTCAAGGGTGCCCTATCTCCCGTCTACTTTTTATAGCTATTCAGCCCTTACCAGTCAGAATTTGATGGATGATTTCAGGAATTAAACTCTGACCCTCACTGGGAGGACATACTCCCTGTCAAAAGCATCTCAAAGGATTCCGATTATCCTTTAATTTAAAAGACTCTTGGAATTACTTATAGTTTTTGCTTTAGGTAATGAAAACTTCCTTTTCAGTTTATAATAAGTTAATAACAAAATGATATGCATTCCAAATAGCCACTCATGGCATAAATTTACTATCTGATTTAGATAATGTAGTATTGCCAGACAATACTAATTACCATGCAATTATTATAAAAATAATGGCCACATTTACCAAATGGGTATGATTTATTTGTTGCACTGAACATTTTTGGAGAAGACAAATCAAACTGTGATAGAAAATACAAACTGTTCTTATGATTTTTTATACTGAACTGATTTAAAAAACATATACAAATGCTGCACGTAATACATAAACCTCTTTTTAAAAGAAAAGTAATATACACAAATACAGACTCATCCAGCATTAGCCTATAATTAACTGATTCCTTAACAATAACTGAATATTTATTTCAGCCTCATGTCAGTGCTGCCATTGCTGCATTTTATTATATTGCAATGAAATAAGCCTGGCAAATGGAATACAAGCCCCTAGGTATATCTTAGAGTCCCCAACGATCCATCTGAGATTGTTGTCAGTACATTAGATATGTTTAATTCGACTAGACATGTTTAATCAGTGCAAAAATCATTAAACTTCAGAGAAAACTGTGTTAAAAACCAGGGTAAAACAATGCAGATGTTGCAGCTACATCAATCCATACTATTCTTTTCCTAAGATTAGTATGGTGGATCATCTAACACTAAATTTGACATCTTTATATAAGCTCATTATGTGATGAATTTTAAGAGAAAATCAAGAGTTGTTTCTTATTTCACAGACTTTATCAGATATTAGAATGTTTTTAGTTCTGTGTCTGGATGACCTGATTATGACAGATTTATTTTCCTTATAAATTGCTTTTAAAGATATATATAAGCCATTTGGGAAGAGGTTTATTCTTTTCAAGAAAAGAAAAGAAAAAACTAAGCACAAGGAAAAGCTTGTAGTTGAAATAAACAATATACTTAAATATTCAATACTCGGGCAGGACTAACTTAAGTCTCAGTATAAGCAGAAAACATGGAAATATGCCATTTTTAAAATGCTAATGAAGTGTTATTCAATTGCAGTACTATTGTGTCAGTAATATTTTTGCTAGCATTAGTTGCAGCCAGGTACATCAGAAAGTCTGAGAATGGTATTCCTTGGGGGCATCCATGCAAAGTATCCATGGTCTTAAGGGGCACCTCTGTTGATTTCTAAAGATGACAATGATCAGTTTCTAGCAGTTTCTAGATAAAGACTGAGTTAATGAATGTGGCATCTCAAGAGGAATCTAGTTTCTCCTACCCTGAATCCCTCCTGTGCGTTCTACTAACATCTTCTTATCACTTTATATATGGTAAAGTTTGTATTATTAATAGAATTATTAACTTCATACATATTGACTGACTAGCTCCTAAGTGAGAGGTCTTATTCTAGATGCTAACATGGTTGACAGATAACCTTTGCCTCGCTCTTGTTCAATAGTTAATTCTCAGGATTCGATAGTTTCTGCCTTGCCAGTTCTACTTGGAAAATGGTGAGATAGTACAATTGGAGGCAGGGTAAACTATGGGTGAGGCATAGGAACAAAGGTCTTCTGTCATTCCTGTCATCTTTTCTCCCCATCCTTACCCTCAATGTAGGAAATAAACTCCAGATATGGATGCTTTCTGAAATAATCATGTGATAGTTTTGTCCTTTCTTTAAAAAAAAAAAGAACAAAATTATGATCAGTTTCTATCTGATTTTATTTATGTCAAAATTTTTAATTTATTCTGGAGCATAGTTGATTTACAATGTTGTGTTAGTTTCACTGTACAGTAAGATATTTCAGTTATACATGCATATATAATCTTTCTTTCTCAGATTTTTTTCACATATACTTTTTATTTGCTTTTAGGTATAGGCTCAAAAGTCAGTATACTGTTTTCCCAGCAATAGGGAAAGTTAACAAAGTATAATATCAACATATTCTGTTGTTCAAGTTTCTCTCTTTGAAAACTATTCAGAAATCAACTTTTTTCTTTCAGAAAATATAATTTTCCTTTAGTGCCCTGAATGAAACAAGAAAGTTATAACTGGATGTCAAAATTAAATGTCTCAAATGAAAAAATAAAGCTGTCTGTATGTAACCAACACCCATAATTTCTAGCCAATGATGAATACTATACATGGTCAAAAACTTCCCCCTTGAATGAGTTCACAGAATAAACACTCAGAGGTTGGCTGTGAGTAGGGCAGGCTACATAGGTATAAAAACTATGCAAAGTCACAGGACTCTGAATTTGGTTTAATCCTCTCCTATAAACATTTTGAAATTCTTAATAATTAATGAACAAGGATGCTTGCATTTTCATTTTGTATGGGGCCCTGCAACATATGTAGCCAATTTTTCTGATATAGCTCTTAAATGCTTCAAAACCAACAACTTAGACTAGTATTCACTTCTATTTTATACCCCGGCGTTCTACTAACATCTTCTTATCACTTTATATATGGTAAAGTTTGTATTATTAATAGAATTATTAACTTCATACATATTGACTGACTAGCTCCTAAGTGAGAGGTCTTATTCTAGATGCTAACATGGTTGACAGATAACCTTTGCCTCGCTCTTGTTCAATAGTTAATTCTCAGGATTCGATAGTTTCTGCCTTGCCAGTTCTACTTGGAAAATGGTGAGATAGTACAATTGGAGGCAGGGTAAACTATGGGTGAGGCATAGGAACAAAGGTCTTCTGTCATTCCTGTCATCTTTTCTCCCCATCCTTACCCTCAATGTAGGAAATAAACTCCAGATATGGATGCTTTCTGAAATAATCATGTGATAGTTTTGTCCTTTCTTTAAAAAAAAAAAGAACAAAATTATGATCAGTTTCTATCTGATTTTATTTATGTCAAAATTTTTAATTTATTCTGGAGCATAGTTGATTTACAATGTTGTGTTAGTTTCACTGTACAGTAAGATATTTCAGTTATACATGCATATATAATCTTTCTTTCTCAGATTTTTTTCACATATACTTTTTATTTGCTTTTAGGTATAGGCTCAAAAGTCAGTATACTGTTTTCCCAGCAATAGGGAAAGTTAACAAAGTATAATATCAACATATTCTGTTGTTCAAGTTTCTCTCTTTGAAAACTATTCAGAAATCAACTTTTTTTTTTCTTTCAGAAAATATAATTTTCCTTTAGTGCCCTGAATGAAACAAGAAAGTTATAACTGGATGTCAAAATTAAATGTCTCAAATGAAAAAATAAAGCTGTCTGTATGTAACCAACACCCATAATTTCTAGCCAATGATGAATACTATACATGGTCAAAAACTTCCCCCTTGAATGAGTTCACAGAATAAACACTCAGAGGTTGGCTGTGAGTAGGGCAGGCTACATAGGTATAAAAACTATGCAAAGTCACAGGACTCTGAATTTGGTTTAATCCTCTCCTATAAACATTTTGAAATTCTTAATAATTAATGAACAAGGATGCTTGCATTTTCATTTTGTATGGGGCCCTGCAACATATGTAGCCAATCGTTTATGGATTGAAATTCATTTGGATCAGCTATAGCTCTTAAATGCTTCAAAACCAACAACATTCCACCATCAGCAAAGGGCTAGAGTTAGAAACACTGTCTTCAGTAAATAAATATTAATGATATTATTTTAGAAAGACAATAAAACACAAGTAAGACTTCTGGTCATTCTTTATCTCTTGGTTTCTGGAATTATATTATCATTCATACTGACATAATCAAAACGAAGTCTGGCTTTTCATTCTGGCTGATCTTAAAACAACTTTTCTGTTGCTCTTCAACTTTGGTGTTTGGTACTTTCTTCTGCTTTCTCTGGAAATAGGTGAATTTCAAAAGAGAGATATACTTGACTGCTTCTTGGATTTGCATCCAGGAATAAATATTTCAGGAGCATGAACTCTGGAAGCAGAGTGCTTTGGGTGAAATCCCCTTTGGGGTGCTTAAAGACATTTTTAATACTATGACCTTGGGCAAGTTTCTTATGTAATCTCTCCCTGAATTTTTTCCTTAATAAATAGGAAAAATAGTAGTTTATAGTATATATCTCAGTTTTTGATTATAAGGATTGAACAAGACAATGACCATCAAATGCTTAACACATTTTGGACACATTGAATAATTAATACATTTAAAATTATTTCCTATCATTAAGGTCAGTTTCAATGTGTCACTTATATACGCACATATTAGATTACATGAAATAACTGTATGCCAAAAAATCTTGAAGTGTCACATTGATAATCATTTTATTAATCATCATTTGTATTTCTCTTTTACTACCAGCATCATGTATTACACTCTATTTCCTTTCTCTTCTCTATTTGAAATCCTTTAAAAAATTAAATTTTATAATAATTGTTTTATATGGACTAATCTTTTCCTAGTGGCTTTCCTTCTTCTAGAATTCTACATTTTTCTTTCTCTTTTTCAAATAGAACAGGCAAAATGAAGTTAAAATATGAAAACATATTCTTAATATTTTTTATATTCATAGCTTAAAACTAAATATAGAAGTAGCTTCCGTATATTGAATCAATCTACTGGTTATTTCTATGACTCATAAAAATACCATTGCATGAATTTTACTTTAGATCACAAAGATCTGATAATATTTTCCCAGCAAAATGAGATTTACATCCACTTTTCTGAGCAAATGAATATGGAAAATAGTGCAGGAGAGTATGGTTGGCAGAGATTCATAGAAAGAAATTGTGCATTTTTCTCAGGGCCCCAAAAGGGGAAATGTTAACAAGGAGCTATAAGGTAGCAAGTAAATCCTAATGAAGTTCATTTCCCACCAGTCAAAGAGATGAACATGTTAGCAGGCAGGGCAATCGATCAGTAGGTTTATTAAATATTAACAAAACATTCTCACTTTTTTCATTAGAACTTTTGCAAAGTAACTAAGAATGTGACTGTGCCAAAGACTCAAACTCTTCCAAGGACCAAGACAGGAATTTTATCATGATACGTTGTACTTCATCTCACAAGAACCAGCAATGTTTCTGGTACTGTGCTCTAAAGAGTAACCATATAGTTTCCCCCCAACACACGCACTTCTTCATCAAAGCAGTAGTCACTATTTCACTGTCAAGAATAAACATTTGCCACAGCAGAAGCATATTATTGACTGTAAATCTCACAGAAGTCTTAGTGATAGTTATTTCTATGCTTCTTGGACATATGGCAACACCTACTTCTTTGTGAGGTTGCAAAGTTTACCTTGCTTATCTACCAGACATTTTCAGAAAATACAGCACGCAGTGTGAACCAGTTTCCTGATACATTGAAAACAATTTCTTGCTTGATTTTCTAAGATTTAGGGAAGCCTCATTGGTTGTGAGTACTTTATAGTCAGAGTAGAAATTTAACCAAAGAAATTTCTTAAAGCAACTGATTTCTTTGGGAGGCTAGAATGACTTTTTAAAAAGTTAAGTAAAATATTCTACCCTTGTGTCTTTAATTCTCTTAGTTGAATAATAAATTGGTACTAAAGAATAATTCTGTACCATCAGATCATTGTGAGAATTATAACTGAAGACTGAATTTTAAGAAATATGATTATAAAAATATTATGGGATGCAAATATACAATTATTGAGACAATATTTGCTGGCACTTTGGGTATTATGTTCATGTTGAAATATGTTTCATCACTTTCCATTTTTAAAAGATCAAGTCCAAATTTCTTTTAGGGAGGGCTTCACTTTAGATCGTAATTTTCCCAGCAAAATGAGATTTACATCCACTTTTCTGAGCAAATGAATATGGAAAATAGTGCAGGAGAGTATGGTTGGCAGAGATTCATAGAAAGAAATTGTGCATTTTTCTCAGGGCCCCAAAAGGGGAAATGTTAACAAGGAGCTATAAGGTAGCAAGTAAATCCTAATGAAGTTCATTTCCCACCAGTCAAAGAGATGAACATGTTAGCAGGCAGGGCAATCGATCAGTAGGTTTATTAAATATTAACAAAACATTCTCACTTTTTTCATTAGAACTTTTGCAAAGTAACTAAGAATGTGACTGTGCCAAAGACTCAAACTCTTCCAAGGACCAAGACAGGAATTTTATCATGATACGTTGTACTTCATCTCACAAGAACCAGCAATGTTTCTGGTACTGTGCTCTAAAGAGTAACCATATAGTTTCCCCCCAACACACGCACTTCTTCATCAAAGCAGTAGTCACTATTTCACTGTCAAGAATAAACATTTGCCACAGCAGAAGCATATTATTGACTGTAAATCTCACAGAAGTCTTAGTGATAGTTATTTCTATGCTTCTTGGACATATGGCAACACCTACTTCTTTGTGAGGTTGCAAAGTTTACCTTGCTTATCTACCAGACATTTTCAGAAAATACAGCACGCAGTGTGAACCAGTTTCCTGATACATTGAAAACAATTTCTTGCTTGATTTTCTAAGATTTAGGGAAGCCTCATTGGTTGTGAGTACTTTATAGTCAGAGTAGAAATTTAACCAAAGAAATTTCTTAAAGCAACTGATTTCTTTGGGAGGCTAGAATGACTTTTTAAAAAGTTAAGTAAAATATTCTACCCTTGTGTCTTTAATTCTCTTAGTTGAATAATAAATTGGTACTAAAGAATAATTCTGTACCATCAGATCATTGTGAGAATTATAACTGAAGACTGAATTTTAAGAAATATGATTATAAAAATATTATGGGATGCAAATATACAATTATTGAGACAATATTTGCTGGCACTTTGGGTATTATGTTCATGTTGAAATATGTTTCATCACTTTCCATTTTTAAAAGATCAAGTCCAAATTTCTTTTAGGGAGGGCTTCACAATCTAGCCCCTTTATTTCTCCCTTATATTGATCTTCCATGTCAATCGAGCTGGCATACTTAAGAGATTGAACGTATTTTGCCTTTCACCTCTGTTATTTTGCTTATCTTACCTTATTTGCTTGGACTTCCCTTTCTCTTTTATGAAAGCTCCACTCATCTTGCAACATTCTGAGAGCTTACTATCTACAACGCACTATGCTTTATGGTTTTTATTTGGATTCATTAAATGAATCTCCAAAATGGGGCTTTAAAGTCTAAGAAACAAGATGTTGAACATACTAAATTTATGTCCTAAAGTACTGAACTATGAAATGACAGAAACTGGATCTAAAGCCCCAGTTCAGATTTCTTTTAAATTTCAGAGTTGCCTTCAGGCCAGCTGAAATTCCATCTCCTTTGCAAATACTTCCCTACTAAACCTCAAGTAATTTCCAAACTCCTAAACAAAATGGTTGTATAATTAACTGGCAACTGTAATCAGGAACATTGCCTTTTCCTCTACAGATATGCTTCTTAAATGTAAAGGTCCTAACTTCTTTTTAACTCCATAGTAGTTTGCAAAGCTTAATTTTTCAGTCTATCTAAATAAGGATAGAAAAAGTAAATGGTATTGATCCATATTATAAAAATTCTGACACTTGTTTAAGCCCTCTTCTGATAAAACCCACAACAGAGGAAGAAGTTTGCCCTCTGTGGATATAAGGATACTTATAAATATATGCCTCTATCTAAGGGACAAAAGATGGACTTTCTTGAATCTCTGAGAATATGTAACCATCAGATTCATCTAGCAGTACCTGTTTGATTGTGCTGAATCACCAGAGTGTACAGGGGAACCATTGAAGGACTTGTGTAGTATGTGAAAGTGGTCTGGGGAGCAAATAGTACTTGGGAGGATGATAATGGATCTTTAAAATGCTTTTGGTCTGGTCTGAGCAGTAGAATGTACATCAGGCAGACTGTTAGCCTAGCAAGAGCCAAGAATTAATTGATACTCATCTATTAAAATTACTTTTTTTCTCAGGTGAAAACCAGGCCACAGCCCAGCTCTCAGGGTAACCAAGGTTAGAGAAATCCTGCTAAGTCTATTAGAGCAAGGAATATACTCAGACTCTAGAGCTGAATTTAGTTCAGTATCTTTGATCCTGTCCCTGTTAACTTCAGATAGAGCAAAGTATGAAAAACAGATAAATGTTGTACAAAATTAAGCCAGTCTCAGGAATATAATATTCCCAGGAGAGTCTACCTTCACAAAATTTCTTCTTTATTCCTCTGAAAAACACACATACTTGTCATTTCATGATACAATTTTTCTTGTCTGTTTTTGGAATGGGCTCTTTATGAAAACAGATAAAATATCCAATAAAAACTTTCTCAAGGGTGATTTTGAAAATTGGAAAACTTAAATGTTTTCAGAATGAATGAATGATTGAATATAACTAGCTTAGATATCAGTAGTTTAGAATTCTATATTTAATTCCTTGGAGGTCATGATAACTTTTCAAGCTCTTTCAAAATTGAATTTAATTCAATTTAGAAATTGGTACCTTCTTGTTTGGAGCTATAGTAATAAGAGATTGAATAAATGGATTATTTTTGCCAGAGAACCCCCATCAACTCTAGGAATAATCAGGTGATCGAAGTGAAAATCATTTAGCTAATAAAAGGAATGGTTTCAAAAATGAGCTATGGAAGGTTGGCAAATGTGACAAGAAAGCTAGTATTAACAGTCAAATATAGTACTTGGAGAATAATAATTTAAGGACATTAACATTGACATTTGTATAAATTATAGCCTTGTATTACCTCTCAGGTCTAGAACTATATCTAGGTTAAGGTAAATGCCAAGTAAACTATTTCAACTTATTTTAGAGATGCATTTAAAATATTTAAGCCTGAATTCCATCTGCAACTTGTATTAAACACATTTAATGCTCTCTGAGATCCATATGGTGAAAGCAAAGCATCAGTTAAAAAGAAGTAAGTGGGAAAATGGTAGGTTTTGAGAAATGATGAAGTTGTAATCATGACAGCTGTGATGTCAGGAGAAAGTGAACAAGATGTGAGGAGAAAGACCTGGAAGAGAATACCAGACTCAATTGCTACTCACTAGAGGCCTTTGGAAAACTAACCTTTCCCTTTTTTAGTTTACTTATTAAACTGGGATAACAATGATAACATTTAACATTTTTTTTTTTGATGTGAGGAACTAATAATGAGATAATATTTCGATAATTCTTTGTAGTGGTTAAAATCCTATGAAAGTATTAGTTACATGTTTCACATTTTTTATCATGAAAAACTGACCCTGACACAGGTTAATAAATATCCTCTCTTGTACGTGGTCTGCTTCTTTTTATTAGATGACGTAAGGAAAATGATTTTGCAGGCTGGCAGTATTTAAAGATGCCATTTCTTCCAAAAGTGCCAGTAGTTTGTTAATTTATGATGCTTCATGTCAAACAAATCCTTCCTGTTTTTCCATCTATGAAAGTTAGGGCTCAATTACAAATACCTCTAGTTGAAGAAACATGTCATTTTCATGACATACAAAGCTTGAAGTTCTGATAGTAGATTAATTTCTGCAATCCGGTTTGATAGTAATGGGTTAAATGGTAAAACTAAACAAAACTTCAATATGTAAGGTGCAGGGTGCCTTGGAAGAGAAGCAGATTCTTTTTTTCCTTAAGAAATGAATAAAAGCTCTGCAAAAATATGAAGCCACTTTTAAGTAGAGTTCACCCTGTGGTCAAACATTGTTACACATTCTTTGGCAGATCAAAGGGAACTTCTAGTTTCCTGAGAAAAAAGAACTTTTAAGAGTTGAGGAAACAAGTATGGAATCTCCACATGCTTTAGTCAAGGCAGGAAACAAGTGAACTAAATGACTGAGAAACTCTTCCTGAGTCAGAAAGTTTGAAGAAGTCACTTTCGAGTCTATATGAGCAAAGGACAACACAGAAACTGAAGAGTAAACAGGCCATGGTTAAGAGGGAAACTCTTACCACAAAGTTCTGCTGGTGTCAAGAGTTATGTTTAAGATTACCTTCGAGATCAAGGGTAGAAATGCTGTCTGGGCTAGTGGAGTCAGGAGAAAATTTCAGCTTGTGAGGGAAGAGATCAAAGTTAAAACCTCAAAGCTTCCTAGAAAACTGCAGACAAACCAGCAGTGGTGTATTTCCAAGGCGCCTTGATAGTACATTCATAGAGGCAATGCAGAAAGCTGAGGCATTATGTGGATATTTATCAGGAAATAACCACTCTCCTGAATGCGAATGATTTTACTGCTTTTCCAAATAAGGAGACAAAATAAATCTATGCAATAAAAAAGCACTATCTACTTAGGTAGCTTCAGCATATATTACACATAGTTTTATTTTCTACACTTTGATCCAATTGGTACATAAAATATCTTCAACTCATGATAAAATTTAAGCAAACTGGGTTTTAGAGTTAAGATGGAAAATACTTTTGAATATCTATCTACTAAATATGTGTCAGTGAATATACACATAAATAAGGAGATCACATGTTCAAATATTTTAATACTAAATGCAGAGGAATATGAGGTTCCTTTTGTACTGTGGAATCTATACTCTGATTTTTCTTTTTTTCCATAAATGAGAACATTTCTAAGTTGTTTTGTGGTGAATTTTTTTTTCTTAAATTTTTAAATCTCACCTCTGCCACAGGAGGAAAAAAACCCCAAACAAGTGCTAATGTTTGAGTCTTTCACCAAAATAGCATTTCATGGAAGTGGTTAACATGATGGGTAACATTTTTTCCCTATTTTGGTTACATTTCAGGACTGCTAAATATTAAATATTAAATATTAATAGAAAATTGATCATTAGTGGCTAGTAATTGTATCTTTCAAGAAACTCAGAAAATGGTGCATAAAATTGAGGTAGATTATATTGATGTTACCTTATCAGTATGTGAACTCTTACTTATATAAAGACATTAAACATGTTATTAAAAATGTACCCAGTGCTTAGTATTCTAGGAATAACATACTTTTGATTCCTGAGATCATGTTTAATACGACTTGTATCATATGTAGAATCATTAAGGTTGCTTTCAAATAAAATGACACATTTCTAAGATATTGCAATTTTATCTGTGTCTAATACTATTTTCAGAATATTTTTCTCCCACACAATCTCTTCGGAGGTTTTAACTGACTTAACCTCTATAATATTAATATTTGATTTGTTGATCACTCTCTCTTAGTGGAAGAATCCCTTCCTTTGGGGCCCTTATCAACAATAGCTCAGGACAAATAACATCGGCGGAGCCAAGATGGTGGAGGAATGAGGGGAAGATTTCACCAGCTCCCCAACAGCATCAGCAGAACTAATCAAGAAATGAAACACCACCACCAAACCAGCTGCTGGACGACAGAAGAACTCCATAGGTCCGCGAGAGTAGAAGAGTGAACAGCCAGAACTTTGCAGGAGCTACTGTTCTAAGAACCCTCTATCCTAACCCGCATGCCAGACCGCACCAACGGAGAGCGCCAGCAAGTGCCCTAAAAGCGGGCCTAAGAAGAGCCTCGGAGGAAAGAGAGCAGCGATCAGCGTGAAAATTCCAAGAATCCGCCCGGATCGCTGGCAGAAATTAAGACACTGAGAAGATAGGATACTGGAGCAGGGCCAGGTGGAACGCGTGGAGTGCTGCCTAGCGACCTGGAGCCTGGAGGGAGCACCCGGTGCAAAAATTGCGCCGCTTGGCTGGACGAAAATCGCGACTTTCCGCCTGGCACTGGGTAAGTTCAAACAGTGCTAGTGGGGGACTAGCTGAAGGGGAAGTCGCCCACAGATTGCTGACCAGGGACTGGGCTCAAGTTGGACGGGGAAGCTAGTGCCTGCCTTTGGGACTTGGATACATAACTGGCAGTGCGCACGCGCCAGTGGCGGAGGAGCTGATGCACCTCCATAACTACACCCACAGCGGAGGAAGCTGGAAGAAGGGCAGGTATTGGAGGCTACTGGCGGGTGCGCCGCAGAGCCGGGGCGCCCCAAACACAGGACTGCGTGCGACATGGCCCCCTGCCCAACAGACTGTGATCAGCCTGCCGTCCAGGCCAGCACCTGAGTTTGCAGTCATGCCTTATTTGGCTGAAAACAAACCATAGCAACCAGTGCCCCAAGGGAAAGGCTACATCAAGACAACACCATCCAGAGCAGATTGGCTTCCACCAGACAGATGAGAGGATAAAAACCAGGGACAGTGTTTAGCTTTTTTTGTTTGTTTATTTGTTGGGGACGGTTCTGTTTATTTGTTTGATTGGTCAGGTTTGGGTTTTTTTTTTTTTGTCTCTTCTTATTAAGTTTCTCTTCCCTTTTTAATTTTTAATTTCTTTTTTTTTTGATTTTTAATTTTAATTGTTTTTTAATTTTAATTCTTGGAAACTTCTAATTTTCTTTCCTCTTTGCCACTGCTTCCTCCCTCTATGTTCTAAATCTAAAACGTTCTCCTATCTACCACTACCCCCTAGATAAATATTTCCTACCTTCCTGTCTCCACTATTCTCTACCAGCTGCACTAAACAATACAACGCACTAATCTTGGCTATATAACCCTATAAAATCCTTCCAAGACAAATCTATTCCTTCTCATTACCCATACACTCTCCACCTCCTCAGCCCCAACATATGTCTTAGCTAAAAATTGCTTTCAGTGAAATAGTCCAAGCCATGACCTTACCCAAGATCTATTTTTCCAGGCACTATTTTAATTAATTCAGAGCTTAATGGTCAAGTACCATCTTTGATTGCATCGTTAGCCAGAAAAATTTCCTATGCTTTGTCACTGTAAGACTGGTTAGATGTGGTTATTGCTGTGTATGTATGTATATCTTATGACTATGCTAGAAAACATCTGCATGCTTTTATGACTGTCACCCATCAGGGACACACCTCTTGCTCCTCAGATGCTAGTATTTGAACTAATATCACGGAACACCATAGCAAACCAGACATAAAGCCTACACCCCCTGACCAATCATCAAACCAAGGATCCTCGGAGTAGAAGCCCTGATTCCAAGACCCCACACTATCAAAGAACATACAACACTAGAGATTGTTCACCTGTAAACAAGACCTAACACCACCCAAGACACAAACCACTGAACCCTTCTAGAAGGACAGAAACCCAAAGGAAGAGAGAATTCAACCAAGAAGCCTGGTGGAGAAAAGAACTTCATACACACAACACACACAAAGAAACAAAAACTAACCTAAAAATGAAATGACAGAGAAACACTACACAAATGAAGGACCAAGCTAGAGAAACACAGCTTCAAATGACAAAGGAGAAGATAGACATATTATCTGAAAGAGAATTCAGAAAAACTATACTAATGAGGTTGCAAAACACCGAAAACAGAATATTAGAGGAAATCAGTGCATTGAGAAGAGACATGCAGGAAATGAAAAATAAGCAAATGGAGACAACCAACTCAATTGCTGAAATCAAAAATACTATAGAGGGCTTCCCCTGGTGGTCCAGTGGGTAAGGACACCGCCTTGCAGTGCAAGGGGCGCTGGTTCCATCCCTGGCACGGGAAGATCCCATGTGCCGCGGAGCAGCTGGACCGATGTGTCCAATTAAGGAGCCAGAGCTCTGGTGCGCGTGCGCCCAGAGCCGGCGCTCTGCGATGACAGAGGCCACCGCGATGGGAGGCCCACAGGAGCCAAAGAACAAAGACGGATGAAAATAGAGAAATGAAAGACCAATAGAAGTGGCCCGCCCATCCCCCTCCCCCCGCCCCGCCCAAAAAATACTATAGAAGGTCTCAAGAGTAAAGTATCGGAGGCAGAAGTATGGATAAATGAGCTGGAAGATAGAATGGTGGAAATAAATGCTGAAGAACAGAACAAAGCCGAAACAATTAGAAGAACTGAGGATAGCATCAGAGACCTATGGGACAATATCAAATGCACCAACATTAGAATTATAGGAGTTCCAGAGGAAGAAGAGGGGAAGAAAGGCTACGAAAAACTTCTTGAAGAGATTACAGTTGAAAACTTCTCCAGCATGGGAAAGGAAATATTCAACCAAGTCCAAGAAGCACAAAGAGTTCCATACAGGATAAACCCCAGAAGAAACACACCAAGGCACATTCTAATCAAACTAACACAGACTAAATAGAAAGACAGATTACTAAAAGCAGCTAGGAGCAAACAACAAATAACATATAAAGGAAAACTCATACGTCTAACTGTGGATCTTTCAACAGAAACCCGGCAGGCCAGAAGAGAATGGCAAGACACATGTAAATGGCTAAAAGAGAATAACCTCCAACCAAGAATTCTCTACCTAGCAAGAATCTCATTCAGAATCGATGGAGAAGTCAAAAACTTCACAGACAGACAAAAACTAAAAGAATTCTGTACCACAAAACCAGCCCTACAACAAGTGTTAAAGGTTCCGATATAGATAATAAATAAACGAGTAGGAGAAGTCCTATGTGGGGCTCTGAATTGAAACAGGACCATTGCAAGCATAAGGAAGCTTAAGCACACTGTTTCAGTTTGGAGCTAAGATGGCGCCTACAGGAAGGGATGTGAGAGTGAAAGCAAGCTTAAGCACATTGTTTCAGTTTGGAGCTAAGATGGCGCCTACAGGAAGAGACGAGGGCGTGATCTAAATTGTTAAGTGATGGTCAAAATTTCTGATTGGTTCCTCTGGTTTCTGTGCTCGTGGATGATTGCTTGACCTTTAGCTTGATTGGTATAATCTATAGGAAGTCCCATGCAAAACCCCCTTCACTTGACTATAAAAGCTGTGAATCTACACTAATAAAGCGGAAATGCTCTGACAGAACCCCTGTCGCGTCTGATTGTCTCCTGCCAGCCGGGGAGCTGGGTGGCAGGCAGCAAGATTCACCAGTCTCTGAGATCTCGTGGTTCAGCCGGGGGCAATCCCGCTGCCTTTCTTTCTGCGGAAGGCCCCCGCAGTCCTACAAATCAAACCCCAAACTTCTAAGAAGATGACAATAGGAACATTCATATCAATAATTACTTTGAACGTAAATGGATTAAATGCTCCAACCAAACGACACAGGCTGGCTGAATGGATCCAGAAACATGGCCCATATATATGCTGTTTACAAGAGACCCACTTTAGACCTAGAGACACTCATAGACTGAAAGTGAGAGGCTGGAAAAAGATATTCCATGCAAATGGAAGTCAAAAGAAAGCTGGGGTAGCAATCCTCATATCAGACAAAATAGGCTTTAAAGTAAAGACGATTCTAAGAGACAAGGGCAGGTCACTACATCATGATTAAGGGATCTATCCAAGAGGAGGACATAACAGTCATGAATATCTACGCACTCAACACAGGGGCACCTCAATACATAAGACAGGTACTTTCAGATATAAAAGAAGAAATCAATAATAACACAGTAATAGTAGGAGATTTTAACACTCCACTCACTCCAATGGACAGATCATCCAAACAGAAAATTAATAAAGAAACACAAGCCTTAAATGCCACACTAGAAAAAAATGGGCCTTATCGATATCTTTAGGACGATCCATCCAAAAGCAGAAGAATACACTTTCTTCTCAAGTGCTCACGGAACATTCTCCAGGATAGACCACATCTTGGGCCACAAATCAAACCTCAGTCAATTCAAGAAAAGTGAAATTATATCAACCATCTTCTCGGACCACAGTGCAATGAGACTAGAGATCAACTACAGGAAAAAAAACTGCTAAAAACACAAACACATGGAGATTAAACAACACATACCTAAAAAACCAACTGATTACTGAGGAAATCAAAGGAGAAATTGAAAAATTCCAAGAAGAAAATAATAATGAACATATGACCGTGCAAAACCTATGGGATACCGCAAAAGCAGTTCTAAGAGGGAAATTTATAGCAATACAATCCCACCTCAAGAAACTAGGAAAATATGAAGCAGATGACCTAAAACTCCGCTTAAAACAACTGGAGAAAGAAGAACAAAAACATCCCAAAGCCAGCAGAAGAAGAGAAATTATAAAGACTAGAGCAGAAATAAATCAGAAAGAAATGAAAGAAACTATAGTATGGATAAATAAAACAAAAAGCTGGTTCTTTGAAAAGGTAAACAAAATTGACAAGCCTCTGGCCAGACTCATCAAGAGAAAGAGAGAGAAGAACCAGATCAACAAAATTAAAAATGAAAAAGGAGAGATTACAACAGATAATGAAGAAATCCAAAGGATTCTAAGGGACTATTATGAGCAACTCTATGGCAACAAACTGGACAACCTGGAAGAAATGGACAGTTTCTTGGACAGGATTAATCTCCCAAGACTGAGCCAGGAAGAAACAGAAACTTTGAACAACCCAATCACAAGTGCACAAATCGATTCTGTGATTAAAAATCTACCCCAAAATAAAAGCCCAGGGCCAGAAGGCTTCACAGCCGAATTCTACCAAATATTTAAAGAAGAACTCATGCCTATCTTTCTAAAGCTCTTTCGAAAAATTGTACAGGAAGGAACACTTCAAAACACAATCTATGAGGCTGCAATCACCCTGATACCAAAACCAGGCAAAGACAACACAAAAAAGGAAAACTATAGGTCAATTTCACCGATGAACTTAGATGCCAAAATCCTCAGCAAAATCTTAGCAAACAGAATTCAATGACACATCAAAAAACACATATATCACGATCAAGTCAGGTTCATTCCAGGCATGCAAGGATTCTTCCATATCCGCAAAACAATCAATGTGATACACCATATCAACAAATTGAGAGACAAAAATCACATGATCATCTCAATAGATGCAGAAAAAGCCTTTGACAAAGTACAACATCCATTTATGATAAAAACACTTCAAAAAATGGGCATAGAAGGAACCTATCTCAACATAGTGAAAGCCATATATGAGAAGCCCACAGCAAACATTATCCTCAATGGTGAAAAAATGAAAGCATTCCCTCTAAGATGAGGAACAAGACAGGGGTGTCCACTTTCACCACTCTTATTCAACATAGTCCTGGAAGTGCTAGCAACAGCAATAAGAGAAGAGAAAGAAATCAAAGGAATCCAGATTGGAAAGGAAGAAGTCAAGCTCTCTCTTTTTGCAGACGACATGATATTATACATAGAAAATCCCAAAGACTCTATTACAAAACTACTAGAGTTAATCAGTCAATTCACCAAAGTCGCAGGATACAAAGTCGACACACAGAAATCACTGGCATTCCTATGCACAAACAATGAAAAATCAGAAAATGAAATCAAAGAGGCAATCCCCTTCACCATAGCAACCAAAAGAATAAAATATCTAGGAATAAACCTACATAAAGAAACAAAAGAACTGTACACAGAAAATTACAAGACACTCATGAGAGACATTAAAGAAGACTTAAACAGATGGAGAGATATTCCATGTTCCTGGGTCGGAAGAATCAATATTGTGAAAATGACCATACTACCAAATGTCATCTACAGATTCAATTCAATACCTATCCAACTACCATTGACATTTTCCACAGAACTAGACCAAAGAATCACACAGTTCACATGGAAACACAAAAGACCTCGAATAGCCAAAGCAATCCTGAGAAAGAAGAATGGAGTTGGAGGGATCAGCCTCCCTAACTACAGACTCTATTACAAAGCAACAGTCATCAAGACAGTATGGTACTGGCACAAAAACAGAACTATAGACCAATGGAAGAAGATAGAGAACCCGAGATAAACCCACGCACCTATAGGCACCTTATTTTTGACAAAGGAGGTGAACATATAAAATGGGACACAGACAGCCTCTTCAACAAGTGGTGCTAGGGAAATTGGACAGCTACATGCAAACAAATGAAGTTGGAACATTCCCTGACACCATGCACAAAGATCAACTCAAAATGGATTAAAGATCTAAATGGAAGACCAGAAACCATCAAATTCTTAGAGTAGAATATAGGCAAAACCCTCAGGGACATAAATCAAAGCAAGATCTTCTCTGACTCACCTACTAGAATAGCAGAACTGAAAAGAAAAATGAACACGTGGGACATAATGAAACTTAAAAGTTTTTGTACAGCAAAAGAAATTACAAAAAAGCTAAACAGACAGCTCACAGAATGGGAGAAAATCATAGCAAATGAAATAACAGACAAAGAATTAATCTCCAAAATCTACCAGCAACTGAAACAACTTAGCACAGGAAAAATGAACAACCCAATCAGAAAATGGGAAAAAGATCTAAATGGACATCTTACCAAAGAAGACATACAGATGGCCCAAAAACACATGAAACGATGCTCAGCCTCACTTATTATTAGAGAAATGCAAATTAAAACTACAATGAGGTGTCACCTCACACCTGTCAGAATGGCCATCTTCAATGAAAAATCAGAAAATGAAATCAAAGAGGCAATCCCCTTCACCATAGCAACCAAAAGAATAAAATATCTAGGAATAAACCTACATAAAGAAACAAAAGAACTGTACACAGAAAATTACAAGACACTCATGAGAGACATTAAAGAAGACTTAAACAGATGGAGAGATATTCCATGTTCCTGGGTCGGAAGAATCAATATTGTGAAAATGACCATACTACCAAATGTCATCTACAGATTCAATTCAATACCTATCCAACTACCATTGACATTTTCCACAGAACTAGACCAAAGAATCACACAGTTCACATGGAAACACAAAAGACCTCGAATAGCCAAAGCAATCCTGAGAAAGAAGAATGGAGTTGGAGGGATCAGCCTCCCTAACTACAGACTCTATTACAAAGCAACAGTCATCAAGACAGTATGGTACTGGCACAAAAACAGAACTATAGACCAATGGAAGAAGATAGAGAACCCGAGATAAACCCACGCACCTATAGGCACCTTATTTTTGACAAAGGAGGTGAACATATAAAATGGGACACAGACAGCCTCTTCAACAAGTGGTGCTAGGGAAATTGGACAGCTACATGCAAACAAATGAAGTTGGAACATTCCCTGACACCATGCACAAAGATCAACTCAAAATGGATTAAAGATCTAAATGGAAGACCAGAAACCATCAAATTCTTAGAGTAGAATATAGGCAAAACCCTCAGGGACATAAATCAAAGCAAGATCTTCTCTGACTCACCTACTAGAATAGCAGAACTGAAAAGAAAAATGAACACGTGGGACATAATGAAACTTAAAAGTTTTTGTACAGCAAAAGAAATTACAAAAAAGCTAAACAGACAGCTCACAGAATGGGAGAAAATCATAGCAAATGAAATAACAGACAAAGAATTAATCTCCAAAATCTACCAGCAACTGAAACAACTTAGCACAGGAAAAATGAACAACCCAATCAGAAAATGGGAAAAAGATCTAAATGGACATCTTACCAAAGAAGACATACAGATGGCCCAAAAACACATGAAACGATGCTCAGCCTCACTTATTATTAGAGAAATGCAAATTAAAACTACAATGAGGTGTCACCTCACACCTGTCAGAATGGCCATCTTCAAAAATTCTGCAGACAATAAATGCTGGAGAGGGTGCGGAGAAAAGGGAACCCTCTTGCATTGCTGGTGGGAATGTAAATTAATACAGCCTCTATGGAAGATAGTCTAGAGATTCCTTAAAAAACTAAAAATAGAAGCACCCTATGACCTAGCAATCCCACTATTAGGCTTATATCCTGATGAAATCAAAACTGAAAGAAGCACCTGTACCCCAATGTTCATTGCAACTTTCTATACAAATAGCCAGAACATGGTAGCAACCTAGGTGTCCATCGTCGAATGAATGGATACAGAAGCCCTGGTACATATATACAATGGAATACTACTCAGCTGTTAAAAGAAATGCAGAAGACTCAGTCCTAATGAAGTGGCTGGCTCTAGAACCTATCATAAAAAGTGATGTATGTCAAAAAGAGAAAGACAAATACAGTATACTAACATACATATATGGAATCTAGTAGGACGGTCTTGATAACACACGCAGGGAACTCATGGAAAAACAGACAGAGCATAGACATAGGGACACTGTGGGGAAGAAATAGGGAGGGGGAGGCATGGAGGGAGTAACATGGAAACCTATACTGTCATGTGTGGAAAAGATAGCTATTGTCATTGTATTAAGGGAATAGGAGTGCTTACAATGGCATGGGGTGATGGTCTGGAGGGGTGGGATGGGGGGAACTCGGGGTGTGGGGACCAGGGATATGCATATGACTGATCTGGGAACATACATGTCTGTGAACAACAAAACTCTGTAAAATCCTTAAAATAAAGAATTAAAAAAAAATAGCTCATACCCAGTTTACCTCTTGCTCTATCTATTTTTTAAACATTGGTATTCTTTTGATTTTATTCTTCCAAATGTTTTGTCTCACGCATTCTTCCTCAGAGAGCTTTCTGCCATAGCGTTGGTTACAGCATTTCTAAATATGCTGGCTTCTAAACCTTTACACTCAACTCTGGTCTTTTTCTAGGTTCAAACATTACATTTCAATTTTATCTGATGATCAGATTCAGTAAGTCAAAACTTACATCAATACACTATACCAAACTGGATAATGTTTTTCATGTTTAAAACATTATTTCGTAAAAGCCATTACCATTCTCTCTGTATTTCAAAATGGAAAACAAAACAAAACAATGATGCAATTCTAGACTTCTTTTTCTCTTACCTCTTATCCCAGACTTTTAAATGGTTATTTTTCCAGGCCAGGGATCAAACCCACATCTCTTTCAGCTCTTGCAATGACAGGTAGAGTGTTTACCATTAGCACCATCTATGAATATAAATGCATATTTATAAATAAACCAAATTAAAATTTAGAAATACATATATCATATATAGGTAGATAGGTGTGTGTAGGTTTACTAAATGGATTTTTGTCTTTACTAACACCATGCATTTTTTTCTCCAGGAAGATGGCCTTTGATTCAAATATGTGCAATGAAAGTGATTTCTTTAATTTTTCAGTTTCAATGGGCACATTCTCTCTGGCTTAGAACACATACTACTCTATGAGAAAAACATCTCAACAATTGCTAAGAAAATGGGAGAAATACTCCTTTGTCCTTTTGAAACCTCTGTTGACATTTGAAGAATCCAGGGAGGATGTGTGCCTTCTAAACTTGTGATTATAAGAATTGCAAATGTTTCTAGATTTGTTTTGGCATGAAAAAATACATTTCTATTTACCAGCTTTGACTACCCACTGAAGTCTAGACTCTCAAATTCTTCAACAGTGATATTCACTGCCGGAGGAAAAATGCATGGGTAGAAAAAGGAATGAGAACATGGCATTTAATTTTTAAATCAGTACATGTGCCTGACTTTCAGAGCTAGGTACTATTTAAATCTGGTTAAAGGAAGCCAATCATCCATTCTCTGAATCTCTGAAAGTGTGCAAACATGTCTTTTGCAACTGAAGGCTTTTGAAGGCTATAACAGTTTAGTGTATAACTAATTAACTAAAAATGAAAACATTTCAACTGTGTTGGGCACACTATTTGACCTTTTTCTTTTGAACCTTTATAGCAATATTGTGGTATAACAGACATTTTCTTTTTATGGAATTATAAAAGAGCGGCAACAGATCTTACACAAACTCGTGAAGAAAGAGAGAAAAATGTTAGTGTTTATTCATACTCTTCAGTGTGCAAAGCTGCTATATTTGATTATTTTTTTGTCTCACCTGAAAAAACTTATAATTTCCTATGAGTTTTTTAGCTACTAACAGCTATAATTTAAGATATAATTTCGCTGTGAACTTATCCACTATCTCATCTGATATTCAAACCAATCCTAAAGGAGTCTGTATTATTTGGGTACCTTTATGCAGATGTAGAAAAACTGTCAAAATAATTGTCTAAGATTGCATATCCTATAAAAATTGTTGCTAGACAACAAAAATGTGGACATGAATGTTCATTGCACCATTATTCCTAATAGCTAAATCTTTACTGTCCTCAAAGCTCATTCTCACAATTACCAAGTGTATGACCTTGGAGTGTTTACCCTGCATACATCCATATTTTAGTCTCTTCTAATGTATCGTTAAATGGAAAGAAATCTAATTTTCAATTGTATCGTCAAAAAATGGAAACAAATATCACATTAAAGCCAGTTAAAGAAAATCATTCCTAGGCAATGTTCCAGCAAATTTTTTTTTTTTTTTTGTCGGGGGGGGGGGGGGGGCACTTCTATTGGTCTTTCATTTATCTATTTTCATCCATCTTTGTTCTTCGGCTACTGTGGGCCTCCCATCGCAGTGGCCTCTGTTATCGCAGAGCATCGGCTCTGGGCGCATGCACTCCAGAGCTCCGGCTCCGTAATTGGACACATCGGTCCAGCCGCTCTGCGGCACGTGGGATCTTCCCAGGCCAGGGCTGGAACCGGCGCCCCTTGCACTGTAGGGGGTGTCCTTATCCACAGGACCACCAGGGAAGCCCTCCAGCAGATTTTTTTAAAAAGGTATGAATCACCTGTTCACTTGTTCAGTGGAATTTACCTACTTGTTTCCTGCCATGTCCATGGTTTCAAGAGTAAGAGTAATGAAAGAGTGAAATTGCCATTGTGCTCAAAACTCCCATTGTATTCTATTCTATTCTAGCTATTGTCATTGTGTTTTGGGAATAGGGGATCCTGCAGGGGGACTGTGCGATGGCCTGTAAGATTGGGATGGGGGGACTAGGAGGGGCTGGAGGAGGGAGGGGGCCAGGGATATACATATGACTAATCTGGGATTATATATACCTGTAAACAACAAAACTCTGTAAAAGCAAAAAGTCAAATAAAAATATTTAAATAATCTTTAAAAAACATTTCATTTTATGTGGATAGTTCTTCTGAATCTTCATGAAAGGCTAAAGAAGAATAAATACAGAATGAGAATGCATATCTGCTTAATTTTGACAAGAGTGAGTGTACTCTACTTGATTAATATACTTGAAAAATCCAGTTGACTTCTCAAGTAGTATTAGCATTTTTGGTAATGTTCATCTAGTTTCTATTTCTCATTGGGTTGTGCAGAAACTGTTTTGTGATATGGGAAAATATTATTCAAAGCACATATTTGCTCAGGAATTAAGAATGAATATACTGTTAAGGGAAATGAATATAGAGTTGACTCAATGCAATGCAGACAATAAATTGAATTTATATTCTGAGTGGCTTTTTCACAGAATCCCCAGGTGCTTTACAAAAATTAAAAATTCTTAACAGCAACATCAAGCATAAGTTACTTTGGTTTAGATTTTAAAACAAAAATTGATTTAGAATTTTAGATCTCCAGTGGGGATTGCTTCTACATTCACAAAAGCTGCTATTAGAGGTAGATATCCCATACAATCAACAGCTGCTGATCTAGGCAAAGACTTTATAGTTTCCAGGAAATCACAAAGATACTTCCATAACAACTGCAGGCATTGACCAACCAATCTGTGATAGATGAAGATGGAATTTAAATACATGGTTATTAGTGCAGAGAGTAGTTTGTACCAGTGTTCCGGGACTGTCCTTATACATCTTACTTATTTTTATTGCTACTACTTCTATAAAGCCACAAGTGCCCAGAATATCCTGAAGATGCTGTGAAAAACAAAAGAACATACCTACTGCAAATTCAACCTTATGTTTATAATTGCAAGTATCACATCTGTCCTAATTAGTTCAGACTTAGATATGGAGATAGATACAGTAAAATATTGTAGAGGTCAGTTTCAATGTTCCTATTCTTACAAAAATAATTGTACCTGACAGTTTAACAACCTTTTGTGAATGCTAAAGATTTTTTGCAGAATTCAGGAAAAATAAAAAGTGTTCTCTTTCTATTTCTCACTAAAAATAATTTAACAAGAAATAGAAAAGAAGGGTTTCCCTGGTGGTCCAGTGGATGGGGAGTCCACCTTGCAGTGCAGGGGGCATAGGTTAGATCCTTGGCCTGGGAAGACCCCAAGTGCCGCGGAGCCGCTGGACCAATCTGTCCAATTACGGGCCAGCACTCTGGAGCATGCGGGCCAGGAGCTGGTGTTCCATAGCGGGAGAGGCAGTTGCAATGGGGGCCCACACAGGCCAAAGACTAAACATGGATGAAAATAAATGGATAAAAAATCAATGAAAAGGCACCTAAATGGGTTGTGCAGAAACTGTTTTGTGATATGGGAAAATATTATTCAAAGCACATATTTGCTCAGGAATTAAGAATGAATATACTGTTAAGGGAAATGAATATAGAGTTGACTCAATGCAATGCAGACAATAAATTGAATTTATATTCTGAGTGGCTTTTTCACAGAATCCCCAGGTGCTTTACAAAAATTAAAAATTCTTAACAGCAACATCAAGCATAAGTTACTTTGGTTTAGATTTTAAAACAAAAATTGATTTAGAATTTTAGATCTCCAGTGGGGATTGCTTCTACATTCACAAAAGCTGCTATTAGAGGTAGATATCCCATACAATCAACAGCTGCTGATCTAGGCAAAGACTTTATAGTTTCCAGGAAATCACAAAGATACTTCCATAACAACTGCAGGCATTGACCAACCAATCTGTGATAGATGAAGATGGAATTTAAATACATGGTTATTAGTGCAGAGAGTAGTTTGTACCAGTGTTCCGGGACTGTCCTTATACATCTTACTTATTTTTATTGCTACTACTTCTATAAAGCCACAAGTGCCCAGAATATCCTGAAGATGCTGTGAAAAACAAAAGAACATACCTACTGCAAATTCAACCTTATGTTTATAATTGCAAGTATCACATCTGTCCTAATTAGTTCAGACTTAGATATGGAGATAGATACAGTAAAATATTGTAGAGGTCAGTTTCAATGTTCCTATTCTTACAAAAATAATTGTACCTGACAGTTTAACAACCTTTTGTGAATGCTAAAGATTTTTTGCAGAATTCAGGAAAAATAAAAAGTGTTCTCTTTCTATTTCTCACTAAAAATAATTTAACAAGAAATAGAAAAGAAGGGTTTCCCTGGTGGTCCAGTGGATGGGGAGTCCACCTTGCAGTGCAGGGGGCATAGGTTAGATCCTTGGCCTGGGAAGACCCCAAGTGCCGCGGAGCCGCTGGACCAATCTGTCCAATTACGGGCCAGCACTCTGGAGCATGCGGGCCAGGAGCTGGTGTTCCATAGCGGGAGAGGCAGTTGCAATGGGGGCCCACACAGGCCAAAGACTAAACATGGATGAAAATAAATGGATAAAAAATCAATGAAAAGGCACCTAAATTTAAAAAAAGAAAAAGAAATAGAAAAGAAGGTACAAAAGAAACTAAACTAGAAAGAGACTGAATAAAAGAACCTGTTAACACTAAATGACTTGTTATTCACATTTGGATGAAACCAGTATTACAAGTTACTAAGAAGAGAAAGGAAAAATGGTATGAATGTGGAAGATTTTTGGTGTTAGAATTGAAATATTGATATACAATCCATATGATATATGTGTACACATATATCAGTGTCTTCTATTTCTACATCTATTATATATCTATAACAGTGTATTCAATTTTAACACGCACACACACAGGAGAAAGGAAGAAAGGAAAAGAGAGCGCAGAAGCTTACTGTGTGTGGTGTAGAAAGTATTATTTAGGTCTAATCAAAGGGACTCTAATGACTGGTAGGATATAGTCCAAAACAAAACAAAGTAGGTGATTAGCTTATGCTTCTTGAATAAAATGGGGATAAAGATTGCTGCTTAAATTCCTGCAAATCTAGTTATTTTTACACTAAGATAAACATTTCTTGAGGTAGAATAGTATTTTTGATAAATGGTTGCTGGGTCAGTTATATATCCATGTGTAAAATAATTAAGTTGTATACCGATCTTATGCTATATACCAAAATCAATTCAGAATAGATAATAAACCTAAATGTGATAGTTGAAAGTATACAATTCTTAGGAGAAAGTCTAGGTATGAATTAGGTAATGCATTCTTAGATACGACACCAACAACCCAAGTAACAAGGAAAATTGAAACTGGACATCATCAAACTTAAAATCTTGTGGTTCAAAAGTCACCAACAAGTAAATGAAAAGGCAATCCACAGACGGTGAGAAAAATTTTGAAAATAAAACACCTGATAAGGTATGTGAATATGCACAGCATTACAACTCAGTAATAGAGAGGCAAATATCACAGTGTTTAAAAAGAGAAAACATCTGAATAGACACATCTGCAGAGCAGGTACACAAATAGCCAATAAGACAAAATACAAAGACGCCAAACATAGTTATCCATCAAGGATATGTCAATTAAAACCACAATAAAAAAAACCTCCTTCACTTATTAGAATTGATAAAATAAAAAAGACCAATGATAAGAAATCTGCTATATCTGCACAAAGGAATATTATTTGGTAATGAAAATTAAATACCAATACATATTGCAACAATATTAAAATGTTTATGTTTGGTGGGAAAACTTATTACAAAAGACTACATGTTATATGATTCCTTTCATAAGAAATGTTCAAAATAAGCAAACCTAAAGGAAATTAACATTTGCCTGGTACTAGGGAGTAGCCAGGAAAGACCATTAGAGAATGTAGGATTTATTTTTGGAGTGATCAAAATATTCTAAATTATTTATAGTGTGTAGTTGTACAACTCTGTGAATACACTAAAACACTGAATTTGATATTTGAATGAATGGCGTATGAATTATATCTGGATTATTTTGTTAAAGATAAAACTATATAAATAAGCATTGCAGATATTTCATCAAGAGTTTAAATAGTCTCTTTTGTATGAGGAAAGTGAAACCAAAGGGTATGAAACAATTATCAAAAGATATTACTCTAGGAATAGAAATGTCATTATAACTGAATTGTTCTCAGAAAAGTTTGCACATTTATTAAAAAAGTAACACACTCTAAAATGTTAACTGACTCCTTAACAAACAGATTAACAAAGCAAATAACAAGACAATATTTTTACACTGATGCTAATAGACCTTAGCTAGTATTTCACAAACTTCTCATTGATCATCAATGGGGCAGGTCAAATTATTCTGAAGACTCAAAACAAATTGGTTAGCGCATGTAGATAAACAGTTCAAATGTCATGGTTTAAATGACTGGATCATAGGGGTTATTTTAACATGCAATATATAGCATGCTGGGCAACTTAATGGAATTTAGGGATCAAAGAGCAAAATCAGTCTAGAAGAATATGGCAATAAAACAGATGAGAAGGTAAAAATTGAATAAAGTTATAGGAAATACAAAAATGATCATAAAGTTAGTTGTATAGCATCAGTCCCTAGATGGATAGACAGACATACACACACAAAGTCTAGCTACTACTGGCAAACTATAAAATACAATGAAGAAACATATTTTCCAACAGACTTATATGCATGAAAGACAATAACACTATCCCATCTGTGGTATGTTATGTCATATTGTGATGTTGTAGTTATTCTGGGTTTGGAGAGGGTTCTTTCAGCAAATGCCTCCACAACCTGCTCTGTAACGCATTGTCTTGAGGTAGAAGTACATGAGAACTCAAACAGCATCCTCCTTCATATACAGTGATGTAGTGAAAAAGAAACAACACATAGAGGGAGTAGAACTGGACATATTAGTAGATAATAAAGGACCACGAGAATCACAAAGTAAATTTATGTAAGCATAAAATAGAATGTAATGGGCTATGATATAATATGTTGATTCCCTCTGACAATTGTGGGTGCTTCTACAGTTTTCTAAGCATTTCTACCTTCTTTTATCAGATTCAGTCTCAACCTAAAGAGCAAAGCTGAACATTTTACAAACAAAACAAAGGAGGCTGAGATAGGTCAAATTATGGGAGAAGGAGTGCAAATTTCTGAGGAAGGGTACCAGTGGGAAGCCAAAGCCATAGGAAAAACATAGAGAGATGAAGTATTTTCCTAGAGTTTTCTCTTTTTTTAGCATCAATACAAATCAGAATAAAAATAGAAACTTGCTCCAGCTCAAAGTATGTGTATGCTCATATGCATTTACTTCACCATGATACATAATTTATGATGTAGTAAAAACCAAAATATACAGACCTCCCAGTTCCACCTACACATTTCTCCAACTCTAATACTGACTCCCTAGACCAAGGTACAAACCATCGTCCCTGAATCAAAGCCTCCTGGAACTCTTTCCTTCACTCATGCTGCCTCCCATTTCAACCTCTTTCCCATACAGCAGTAACAGTTTCCTTCAGCTAATGAGTCAACCTGCATCTGTGCAAAATCAGCCACTGCCTCCCCATCTAACTCCCCAGTCAAATCCAAAGTTCTTAAAATAACTTAAAATTTTAATGATCAGATTCCCTGATATTGTTGTGACCTCAGTTCCTCTCACTGGCCAGCTATGGTTCTCTCCAGCAAACTAGCACTGTCTTCTGCGACGTTCCTCCTATATATCAAGACTGCTCCACCCCAGGATCTTGATAATCACCATTCTCTGTATCAAGAACCCTCTCCCTCCTTATATCCATCTTGGTTTCTCCCTTGCTTCATCCCAAATGTTTTTCTAAATGCTAAACTTAAATACTAGACAAGCAAAAACATCTCTCCTTTCTTTCTTTAGTCTATTTTAATTAAACTACTTATAATCATCTAAAATAATGTATCATTAATCTACCTGGTATCAGTCTCCACGACTAGAATACAAGCTCCATGCTTGGTCTGTTTTGACCACTTCCACAACAACTACCATTGTTTTGAACAAATTAGGAATTAAATGACTATTTTTATTGCCATCTAATTGACATAACATTGGATTAGCTTTGGCTGTACAATATAAGACATACTGTGAAGAGATTTTCACGACCACACATAGTTACAAATTTTTTTTTCTTGAGGTAAGATGCTTTATGATCTCTCTAGCAAATTTCAAATATATAATAGACTATTATGAACTATCAGTTCAGTTCAGTTGCGCAGTCATGTCCGATTCTTTGCAACACATGGACTGCAGCATGCCTGGCCTCCCTGTCCTTCACCATCTCCCTGAGTCTGCTCAAACTCAGGTGCATTGACTCACTGATGTCATCCAGCCATCTCACCCTCTGTCGTCCCTTTCCCCTTTTGCTGTCTTTTTTCCCCCAACATCAGAGTCTTTTGCAGTGAGTCATCTGTTTACATCAGGTGGCCAAAGTATTGGAGCTTCAACTTCAGCATCAGTCCTTCCAATGAATATTCAGGGTTGATTTCTTTTTGAATTCACTGGTTTGATTTCCTTGCAGTCCAAGTGATTCTCAAGAGGCTTCTCCAACACCAAAATTCAAAGGGGTCAACTTTATGTGCTTAGCCTTCTTTATGGTCCAACTCTTGACATTCATTCATGACTACTGGGAAAACCATAGCTTTGACTATAGGGACTTTTGTCAGCAAAGTGATGTCTCTGCTTTTGAATACGGTAAGTTTGTCATAGCTTTTCTTCCCAGGAGCAAGTGTCTTTTAATTTCATGGCTGCAGTCACCGTTTGTAGTGATTTCAGTTTATCTTATGTTGCTATGTTTTGTTTATTTTATAATAAGACATTTATAACTTTGGATCACCTTGACCCACCACTTCCACTTCCCCTCACACTCCATATTTGGCCCCACCAATCTATTCTCTGTATCTATGAGCTATTTTTGTTTTTATATTATTTTTCTATATCTGCATAAAAAGTGATGTGGTATTTGCCTTTTTTTTTTGTCTGACTTATTACACTTGCCATAATGCCTTCAAGGCCTATCTGTATTGTCAAAAATGGCAAGATTTCCTTTATTTTTATGGCCAACAATATTCCTTTGTATATGTGTATAAATGAATATTTCTTGAATGAATGAATTGTAAGTATAGC
Organism: Tragulus kanchil; assembly: GCA_022376925.1. Taxonomy (NCBI): domain Eukaryota; kingdom Metazoa; phylum Chordata; class Mammalia; order Artiodactyla; family Tragulidae; genus Tragulus; species Tragulus kanchil. The sequence goes on from JAIOJX010000032.1 coordinate 38,450,126, forward strand.
AGTGGTACTTATATCCATTATTCTACTTTTCACAACACTAATAGATGCATTCAGTCTCATTTTATAGGTAGACAAATTGAAGCTCAGAGAAGGTAAGTGGTACGACCAATAACTTGTAGTTAATAAATAGAGCTCCACTTATGCTCAGATGCTTTCTCTATGTCTTTGCTACCTGCTTAGGCCCTGAGGTTCCCTGGAAGATTCCTATAGTCTTCCTTTGTCATTACAAAGGAAGGGGCTTCATGTAAGGTGTCTTTTGCCATGCATTTTAAAGGTGTGGTTTCAAAGAACTACTAAAAAAGACCTTGTTGCATATTGCATTATATAATGTGTGGTATATAAACATATGTGAATGAATGGTTTAGTAGGCAATAATCATATTTGTTCAGCACCTATGTTAAGGTAAAGAATCATTCTTTTCTCCTTTTATTACCCCAATGAAAATTTGTCTTGAAAAATACTGCTCTTGGTACTACAGGATGTGCATAATTGAGTAAAACATGTTTCTTTCCTTGAGTGCTTATATATGAAATAGAAATGTAAAACAAAGCTTGAGATACAGCATTTAATTGTGTGATACATTTCAGAACAACTTAATGTGAAATTAGGATGTGGAACTCTTAATGTTTTAGAACACAAACTGAAAGTCAAAAGAGTATTTTGAGGATTTTCAAAAGCAAAGTATTTATGTATAATAAGTATATGGATGTTAATATTTATATTTAGAGGTCCACTTTCCTCCATTTAGAACATACTGATTCATACTTCACACACAATTATAACAAGCTTGGCTTTTTTTTCCCCCTCCTTCCTTCTTTCTCTCTTTTTCTTTCTCTCTCCATCGCTCTTCCACTCTCCTTTCTTTCCTCTTTTCCTTCCTTTTTCATAGCATTCAGTATATTAGAAGGATTAAATTGAAAGTAAGGAGAAGACATAAATTAAATGCCTACATACAAGTAACATATGAAAGCTGATAACCTGATAATAAAAAAAAAACTTGAATAAATAAACCTTGACAAACTAGCCAAAGTACCAGAAAACATAGTTCCTTCTAATCGTATTGTGTGACAGAAGTCATATACAACACTTCTTGCAGAAAAGGAGTCAACAGTTAATATGGTTTACTAAATGTTGAAACTTCAATGTGGAATCTCAAAACTTAACTCTTTTTCTTACAATATGACTGTGAAATGCTATAATTGTGTGGGCATGTGTGACTGTGTATATTCTACTAATAAATTAAACCTTCAAAGTAAATATTTCAAATCAGTTTATTTGATGAATTAAATAATTCATTATATAGAGACAAACTATAATAGCACTTCATTATAATTCTTTAATGTGTTATTTGTATTGCTTTTATTTTCATGTTTACTTGGTAACAATAAAATAATGGCCCAGTTAAGGTAATTAATGTTGAATTACAGTGGAAATTCAATTGAATTACTTGTGACATTCACATTAATACTAAATGAGTTCACTGTGATTAATTCTGTTAAATAGATACCAGAGGAATTAATATTGATTAGGCAATTATTTTAAAGTGCTACTGTTTATTGCAATTTATACCAACTTCTCTTTTTTTGAGTAAACCTTTCTTTATTGGCAGCTGTGCCATCACCCAGGGAGCCAGAATTGGAATCACAAAGTTGTGTTTCATGTTCTTACATTTAAAATGGCAAAATGTGAAACTTTCTCTTTATCCTCCTTGGTAGATATTCACAACCCATGCTCTATAACAAGTTCTGAACCATTGCTTAGCACTTGCCCTTGATCCTGTGTGCTTCCGAATCTTCTGTGTGGTTGCCTACTCTTACCTGTTCTTTAGGGTCTGTCTCAAGTCCCATCTCCTACATGATGCCTTCTCTAGCTCTTCATTTAACCTTAACGTTGTTCAAGCACTTTACAAGTGCCAGAGCACTTGCAAATCATTTGAGATTTAGGATATAATACCTTAATAGCTGTTCACATTTTCATATGTATTTATATGAATACATCATATATAAATATTTTCACCAAAATGAGTTTTTACAGAGCATGGTATACTAATCTAAAAAATTTATAATTACACTATATAGGCATGTTCAAATCAGTCCTCTTAGATTATGCAGAATAAAAGACATTGTTTCTGCTCTTATTAGAGACCAAAGTGGGGCTATGTCATGAGAGTTTGGAGAATGGCAACTGATGTAGTTTCCACCTTCCAGATCTCTGAACAGAACACTGGGAGGCCCAAGAGCCTATCTTTGAACCTCAAAAGGTTTTGTGAAAATTTATAATAAATAATAAAAAAAATGTATAATGAAACATGTATTTTTCAGACAGTTTAGAAAATAAAACAAATTACTTGGAATGTAATTGTGAAACATGACATTTTCATTCAGAAACACCTGGTTATTATAATGTTAGCAGAAATGTCTCTTCTTAATAAAACCTGTGAGTGAATGTTCTTTATCAATGATGATATTAGGGAAATGTTATCTCAAAAAAAGAAGAATGTTTAGTAAAGAGATATTTTTTGTACAGTCAAGGTTCTCCAGAGAAACAAAATCAAATAAACTATTTGTGTGTGTGTGTGTAGAGGGAGGACTTCCATGGTGGCTCAGTGGTAAAGAATCTGCCTGCAGTTCAGGAGACCTGATTTGATCACTTGGTCAGGAAGATTTCCTGAAAAAGGGCATGGCAACCGCTCCAGTATTCTTTTTTTTTTCCCCACTTGGGGGGGAAGGTTGGGGAGGGAGGGGAGCAGGCGGGCCACTTCTATTAGTCTTTCATTTATCTATTTCCATCCATCTTTGTTCTTTGGCTCCTGTGGGCCTCCCATCGCGGTGGCCTCTGTTGTTGCAGAGCACCAGCTCTGGGTGCAAGAGCTCCAGAGCTCCGGCTCGGTAATTGGACACATCGGTCCAGCTGCTCCGCGGCATGTGGGATCTTCCCAGGCCAGGGATCGAACCGGCGCCCCTTGCACTGCAAGGCGGTGTCCTTATCCACTGGACCACCAGGGAAGCCCCACTCCAGTATTCTTGCCTGGAGAATTTCATGGACAGAGGGGCTTGTCAGGCTCCAATCCATACGGTCATACAGAGTCAGACATGACTGAAGCAGCAGCAGCAGATACCTATACATATATCTATATATACATGTATATATACACATATAGAAAAAAAGATTGTTTTAAGAAACTGGTTCATATGAATGTAGGGGCTACTACCTCTAAAACATTGTGATTCATTCTTTCGGGAAGGAGTTTATGCTGCAATTTCCAGGAAGAAATTCTTTTTCTCCAGGAAACTTCACTTTTTATTCTTAGGCCTTCAGGTAATTGAGTGAGTGAGGTTCATTCATGTTACCAACGAAATTTTTTTTACTTATAGTCAATTGACTGTAACTTCTAACCACATCTACATTATGACTTCACAGAAACATCTGGTTATTAATGTTAGCAGAAATGTCTCTTCTTAATAAAACCTGTGAGTGAATGTTCTTTATCAATGATGATATTAGGGAAATGTTATCTCAAAAAAAGAAGAATGTTTAGTAAAGAGATATTTTTTGTACAGTCAAGGTTCTCCAGAGAAACAAAATCAAATAAACTATTTGTGTGTGTGTGTGTAGAGGGAGGACTTCCATGGTGGCTCAGTGGTAAAGAATCTGCCTGCAGTTCAGGAGACCTGATTTGATCACTTGGTCAGGAAGATTTCCTGAAAAAGGGCATGGCAACCGCTCCAGTATTCTTTTTTTTTTCCCCACTTGGGGGGGAAGGTTGGGGAGGGAGGGGGATGGGCGGGCCACTTCTATTAGTCTTTCATTTATCTATTTCCATCCATCTTTGTTCTTTGGCTCCTGTGGGCCTCCCATCGCGGTGGCCTCTGTTGTTGCAGAGCACCAGCTCTGGGTGCAAGAGCTCCAGAGCTCCGGCTCGGTAATTGGACACATCGGTCCAGCTGCTCCGCGGCATGTGGGATCTTCCCAGGCCAGGGATCGAACCGGCGCCCCTTACACTGCAAGGTGGTGTCCTTACCCACTGGATCACCAGGGAAGCCCCACTCCAGTATTCTTGCCTGGAGAATTTCATGGACAGAGGGGCTTGTCAGGCTCCAATCCATACGGTCATACAGAGTCAGACATGACTGAAGCAGCAGCAGCAGATACCTATACATATATCTATATATACATGTATATATACACATATAGAAAAAAAGATTGTTTTAAGAAACTGGTTCATATGAATGTAGGGGCTACTACCTCTAAAACATTGTGATTCATTCTTTCGGGAAGGAGTTTATGCTGCAATTTCCAGGAAGAAATTCTTTTTCTCCAGGAAACTTCACTTTTTATTCTTAGGCCTTCAGGTAATTGAGTGAGTGAGGTTCATTCATGTTACCAACGAAATTTTTTTTACTTATAGTCAATTGACTGTAACTTCTAACCACATCTACATTATGACTTCACAGAAACATCTAGAGTAGTAGTATTTGATTAAGTAACTAAATATTAAGAGTATATCTAAGCCAAGTTGACACATAAGTGCAACTAACTATAACATTTGTAATGGGAATATACCTTTGATATAGAAGACTCTTTCTTCCTTTTGCTTTATTTTCATTAACATAATTACAGAGTTTTAGACTATTTCCCAGTGCTTTCTTTATTAGATCTTGATTTTGACAACTTTGCTTTTCCAACAGGGGTACTTTATTTTTTTTTTTTATTAGCAATAGATCTATCTATCTCTTCCAAAAGAGTTTTTTTGTCTGTCTCAACACCCTCCTTTCTCCGTATTTTCAAAAATGCCTTGATATTTCTATTGTAATCAGTGATCTCATTTGTTACAACTATTATGAAGAAAAGAGAAATCATACTTTAACATCTTTATATCACTTATTATCCTGAGAATTATTAATAATAATGGATGGTAAATATAATAACAAAATGATTAATAGTTTGTATCAGAAACAAAGGACATTCTGTATTACAAGTATTAAAATGTTTTTAATGCCTAAGATGATATCAATGATTAATTGTTCCTTTTTAAAATTATATTTGGGGCTCTAGATATTTCCTTAAAGAAAAGCCTGAAAGCAGAGCACATTGCTTACTGAAATATATTCTCAGGTCATGCTTCATATAGAGATTGATTTGCATTTTTTATTGAGTCTCTTTTTCTCTAGGCTTTAAAGGATTTACTGAAATTAAATATGGCTCTTAACTTCAGGGAGTTGATCTGAAAAATTTTTATCATCCTCTTATATTCTCAAAGGAAAATTTCAACCACTCACTCAAATGCTCTCTGTTTAATTCCTTCAATTAGAAAAAAAAATTGTTTTAAGAAACTGGTTCATATGAATGTAGGGGCTACTACCTCTAAAACATTGTGATTCATTCTTTCGGGAAGGAGTTTATGCTGCAATTTCCAGGAAGAAATTCTTTTTCTCCAGGAAACTTCACTTTTTATTCTTAGGCCTTCAGGTAATTGAGTGAGTGAGGTTCATTCATGTTACCAACGAAATTTTTTTTACTTATAGTCAATTGACTGTAACTTCTAACCACATCTACATTATGACTTCACAGAAACATCTAGAGTAGTAGTATTTGATTAAGTAACTAAATATTAAGAGTATATCTAAGCCAAGTTGACACATAAGTGCAACTAACTATAACATTTGTAATGGGAATATACCTTTGATATAGAAGACTCTTTCTTCCTTTTGCTTTATTTTCATTAACATAATTACAGAGTTTTAGACTATTTCCCAGTGCTTTCTTTATTAGATCTTGATTTTGACAACTTTGCTTTTCCAACAGGGGTACTTTATTTTTTTTTTTTATTAGCAATAGATCTATCTATCTCTTCCAAAAGAGTTTTTTTGTCTGTCTCAACACCCTCCTTTCTCCGTATTTTCAAAAATGCCTTGATATTTCTATTGTAATCAGTGATCTCATTTGTTACAACTATTATGAAGAAAAGAGAAATCATACTTTAACATCTTTATATCACTTATTATCCTGAGAATTATTAATAATAATGGATGGTAAATATAATAACAAAATGATTAATAGTTTGTATCAGAAACAAAGGACATTCTGTATTACAAGTATTAAAATGTTTTTAATGCCTAAGATGATATCAATGATTAATTGTTCCTTTTTAAAATTATATTTGGGGCTCTAGATATTTCCTTAAAGAAAAGCCTGAAAGCAGAGCACATTGCTTACTGAAATATATTCTCAGGTCATGCTTCATATAGAGATTGATTTGCATTTTTTATTGAGTCTCTTTTTCTCTAGGCTTTAAAGGATTTACTGAAATTAAATATGGCTCTTAACTTCAGGGAGTTGATCTGAAAAATTTTTATTATCCTCTTACTATTCTCAAAGGAAAAATTTCAACCACTCACTCAAATGCTCTCTGTTTAATTCCTTCAATTTAACTTCAAAAATGCTTAGTGTATTTCCATAGGTACAATGGTTTATTGCATTTTTCTAGCCAGGAGTATGTTGAAACTGAAAGTAGTTTGTCTTGATGTCACAACAGAAGAGAATCTGTTATTTCCCCCATCTTTGCATGATGGTGATACAATGAAGAAAAAGATTAGAAAAATAGGGAACTATAAATGGCAAATCCCCAAAGGGCATGCCTCCAAGCCTTGTACAATAATAGAAAAACCCACAGAACAAGACTGTTCAAAGGATTGTGCTCAATTTCCAGCTAATCAAAACAACCAGCAATGGAAAGTGGAGACATTTGTAACACATCTCTAAGATTTGGATTATTCATAAGTAGTGGCTATAAAACATATAAAAACAGTATCAGTCTAGTCCACAAGAGAAAAATATTTACAACTATTTCTAAAGAATAAATGGAAGAACACTGAAGCAAGTCTGCTCCCCTTTTAAAGCCGGATTCTTATCTCCAAAGCATAACTGCTTTTGCTACAAATCTTATATCTTCTACGGCACATGTGCAATAACTGATCTTAAAAGATACATAACATTATGTGGCTGAGTATCTCTGGGAAAAATCCAGCTCTTAAAGTTATAATGTAGTTTGAAGCTTATCAGGTGATATTTATGGCATATCTTGTTGGAGGGGAATTATCATTGCTTCCATTAGTGATTAGTGCACCAGAAGCTCAAGTTTTTCTGCCTTAAGGAGTTCATTCGATTATCATTAGCTTATTATTATTTCATCCTTTTCTTTTAGTATTATCAGTAAACTGACTGCTTTCATGTCATCAAATTAATTGTTCCTTTTTTAAATTATATTTGGGGCTCTAGATATTTCCTTAAAGAAAAGCCTGAAAGCAGAGCACATTGCTTACTGAAATATATTCTCAGGTCATGCTTCATATAGAGATTGATTTGCATTTTTTATTGAGTCTCTTTTTCTCTAGGCTTTAAAGGATTTACTGAAATTAAATATGGCTCTTAACTTCAGGGAGTTGATCTGAAAAATTTTTATTATCCTCTTACTATTCTCAAAGGAAAAATTTCAACCACTCACTCAAATGCTCTCTGTTTAATTCCTTCAATTTAACTTCAAAAATGCTTAGTGTATTTCCATAGGTACAATGGTTTATTGCATTTTTCTAGCCAGGAGTATGTTGAAACTGAAAGTAGTTTGTCTTGATGTCACAACAGAAGAGAATCTGTTATTTCCCCCATCTTTGCATGATGGTGATACAATGAAGCAAAAGATTAGAAAAATAGGGAACTATAAATGGCAAATCCCCAAAGGGCATGCCTCCAAGCCTTGTACAATAATAGAAAAACCCACAGAACAAGACTGTTCAAAGGATTGTGCTCAATTTCCAGCTAATCAAAACAACCAGCAATGGAAAGTGGAGACATTTGTAACACATCTCTAAGATTTGGATTATTCATAAGTAGTGGCTATAAAACATATAAAAACAGTATCAGTCTAGTCCACAAGAGAAAAATATTTACAACTATTTCTAAAGAATAAATGGAAGAACACTGAAGCAAGTCTGCTCCCTTTGAAAGCCGGATTCTTATCTCCAAAGCATAACTGCTTTTGCTACAAATCTTATATCTTCTACGGCACATGTGCAATAACTGATCTTAAAAGATACATAACATTATGTGGCTGAGTATCTCTGGGAAAAATCCAGCTCTTAAAGTTATAATGTAGTTTGAAGCTTATCAGGTGATATTTATGGCATATCTTGTTGGAGGGGAATTATCATTGCTTCCATTAGTGATTAGTGCACCAGAAGCTCAAGTTTTTCTGCCTTAAGGAGTTCATTCGATTATCATTAGCTTATTATTATTTCATCCTTTTCTTTTAGTATTATCAGTAAACTGACTGCTTTCATGTCATCAAATTAATTCACTAGCTGGTATTGCTAAAGTTTCTCCTATTATTGCTTATATTAGAAATTCTCCTAAAATAGCTCGGTGAGTATGTCAAAAAGAAAGTTTCAATTCACCTACTGTTCTTTTCTTCAATAATAAGTGAATGAGAAGGTATACCTTCTGTTTATTTCTTGGCTAAGTAGGCAAAGCCATACTTTGCCAAAATATTATTTAAATTATGCAATATATGTGTGTGCTTGAGTTAGTCGCTCAGTCAGGTCCATCTCTGTGACCCATAGGACTACAGTCCACCAGGCTCCTCAGTCTGTGGGATTTTCCCAAAAGTCTGGAGTGGTGGCCTTTCCCTCCTCCCAGGGATCTTCCTGTCCCAGGGATCAAATCAAGATCTCCTGCATCAGCAGGTGGATTCTTGACCTTCTGAGCCACCAGGGAAGCCCTATGCCTTATAAAAAACGTTGCTAATGCCAATGTTATCACCTCACCAAACTCAATCTTGGGGTAAGGGGTAGCAATCATTATGCCACTTTTTCATAAAAGGTGGTCTTTCTCATTACCTATTTCAAGATTTTTCTCATATATATGGAAAGATTGTATTCCTTAGAAAATGTTGACTTTCAGTCTTGGAAACACATTCCTCTGGAATATTTGATATTTATTATTAATGATGATTAGCTTTCTAAATTCTTCTTATCAAATGTGAACAAATATTATAAACATATAAAACAGTATCAGTCTAGTCCACAAGAGAAAAATATTTACAACTATTTCTAAAGAATAAATGGAAGAACACTGAAGCAAGTCTGCTCCTTTGAAAGCCGGATTCTTATCTCCAAAGCATAACTGCTTTTGCTACAAATCTTATATCTTCTACGGCACATGTGCAATAACTGATCTTAAAAGATACATAACATTATGTGGCTGAGTATCTCTGGGAAAAATCCAGCTCTTAAAGTTATAATGTAGTTTGAAGCTTATCAGGTGATATTTATGGCATATCTTGTTGGAGGGGAATTATCATTGCTTCCATTAGTGATTAGTGCACCAGAAGCTCAAGTTTTTCTGCCTTAAGGAGTTCATTCGATTATCATTAGCTTATTATTATTTCATCCTTTTCTTTTAGTATTATCAGTAAACTGACTGCTTTCATGTCATCAAATTAATTCACTAGCTGGTATTGCTAAAGTTTCTCCTATTATTGCTTATATTAGAAATTCTCCTAAAATAGCTCGGTGAGTATGTCAAAAAGAAAGTTTCAATTCACCTACTGTTCTTTTCTTCAATAATAAGTGAATGAGAAGGTATACCTTCTGTTTATTTCTTGGCTAAGTAGGCAAAGCCATACTTTGCCAAAATATTATTTAAATTATGCAATATATGTGTGTGCTTGAGTTAGTCGCTCAGTCAGGTCCATCTCTGTGACCCATAGGACTACAGTCCACCAGGCTCCTCAGTCTGTGGGATTTTCCCAAAAGTCTGGAGTGGTGGCCTTTCCCTCCTCCCAGGGATCTTCCTGTCCCAGGGATCAAATCAAGATCTCCTGCATCAGCAGGTGGATTCTTGACCTTCTGAGCCACCAGGGAAGCCCTATGCCTTATAAAAAACGTTGCTAATGCCAATGTTATCACCTCACCAAACTCAATCTTGGGGTAAGGGGTAGCAATCATTATGCCACTTTTTCATAAAAGGTGGTCTTTCTCATTACCTATTTCAAGATTTTTCTCATATATATGGAAAGATTGTATTCCTTAGAAAATGTTGACTTTCAGTCTTGGAAACACATTCCTCTGGAATATTTGATATTTATTATTAATGATGATTAGCTTTCTAAATTCTTCTTATAAAGAGAATCAGTAATATCATCCTTGAAAAACCATTGCATGTAATTCGTGAGCTTGTATGAGGACCTCAATAGTTGATATTTCTAGTCCATCCCCTCTTTGAACAGAAGTGAAAAACTGATTTTGTATACTTAGTTGTGTCTCACATAGTTGGTGTAGATCTATTTTTTAAATATACAATTTCCAAAAATGTTTTGATATGTATTAAACACGTTATTTTTTTTCCACGTGAAATCCATTCTTACGAACATAAGAAGAAGTCTGTGGCTAACTGGTCTCTGCCTCTGGTCCTATATTCACTCCATACCCTTTCATTTGACTCTTCATTGTCGAGCTGCATGGAATCACTTGCAGAAGTTCCATGTTCTCCCTGCTCCTTGTTATCTATTCATATCATTCTTTTTGCTATTAGATTAATTAAATAAGGAGACCATTAGACTGAGGGAATTCTAATGTCTCAAACAGCCTGCATAAGCAAACCAAATCATAAGCTCACACCTTCTTCAAGGTTAGGAAATCAAAACCTACGGACAGTACACAAACAGCCAGCTAGGCTTTTCCCAAACAAGGCAACTGCCTAAGCTAAAGCGAAACAAATTGCTCCCTTCTCTGTTAATACCATAAAAGCCTTTCTCCTAGCTCTAGTTCTGGAGTGCTTTAAATATTTCCAGTTTGGGCACTACTGGATTCAATGCAAACTTTTGCTCAGTCTTACAATGTTAAATATGCTTCATTTTATCTTTCAATACTGTCTACAACATTTCTTTCCCTTTTTCTCTGACTAGTTAATTCCTTTTCATGAGGTGCAAATACAGAAGTGATTTCCTCAGAAGAACATGTTTACCCTCCCAAAACTAAGTTAATTATATCACTATAGTCTTCCCAGAGCACTTTGTACTCATCTATATGATGGCCCTTGTCACATGGGACTAGAGCTCCCTGTTGATGAGTGTCCTTATTGTTAACTGTTCTATACTTAGCATCTAGCATTGGACCACAGACATTATGGATGATTGAATGCATGAATAAATGAAGATTATTTGCTTTGTAGTGATGCACAAGCTCTATATAAGAGCAGATAATGTTCTTTTTGCTCTTCAAAACAACAAAAAAAGTCCTTCTAATTTCCATTCTGCCCATTTATTGTAGTGTTTTATCTAAAAGTGTTTTGAAGCCATGACTATGGGAGGTCTATACTGATCACTGATTAAAGAATGCACTTAATGAAATGTGTTCAGAAACACATAGTAATATTTTTGAAAAGGTTTTTCTCCTCTACTTTCATCCAATTAATGAAGCATTTGTATCCATGGGTACCCCTGCTGTTAAGTGGTTAGCTTTCTCCTTTAGTTTTAATTAAGTATCTTCAGTTAAAGGAGACTTTTTAAAATTGGTTTTTAATCACAAACAAGCAGAAAATATCCAAATTCCCTGGAGGTATTTTCCTAAGATTTCCAAATATATTTAAAGAAAATAAGTATTAGAAGCATCACCTCATATTCTCACACCCACAGATTTGACCTCCTGGAATCCTTCCTAGAGTATTTTGGGCAAAACCTACGGACAGTACACAAACAGCCAGCTAGGCTTTTCCCAAACAAGGCAACTGCCTAAGCTAAAGCGAAACAAATTGCTCCCTTCTCTGTTAATACCATAAAAGCCTTTCTCCTAGCTCTAGTTCTGGAGTGCTTTAAATATTTCCAGTTTGGGCACTACTGGATTCAATGCAAACTTTTGCTCAGTCTTACAATGTTAAATATGCTTCATTTTATCTTTCAATACTGTCTACAACATTTCTTTCCCTTTTTCTCTGACTAGTTAATTCCTTTTCATGAGGTGCAAATACAGAAGTGATTTCCTCAGAAGAACATGTTTACCCTCCCAAAACTAAGTTAATTATATCACTATAGTCTTCCCAGAGCACTTTGTACTCATCTATATGATGGCCCTTGTCACATGGGACTAGAGCTCCCTGTTGATGAGTGTCCTTATTGTTAACTGTTCTATACTTAGCATCTAGCATTGGACCACAGACATTATGGATGATTGAATGCATGAATAAATGAAGATTATTTGCTTTGTAGTGATGCACAAGCTCTATATAAGAGCAGATAATGTTCTTTTTGCTCTTCAAAACAACAAAAAAAGTCCTTCTAATTTCCATTCTGCCCATTTATTGTAGTGTTTTATCTAAAAGTGTTTTGAAGCCATGACTATGGGAGGTCTATACTGATCACTGATTAAAGAATGCACTTAATGAAATGTGTTCAGAAACACATAGTAATATTTTTGAAAAGGTTTTTCTCCTCTACTTTCATCCAATTAATGAAGCATTTGTATCCATGGGTACCCCTGCTGTTAAGTGGTTAGCTTTCTCCTTTAGTTTTAATTAAGTATCTTCAGTTAAAGGAGACTTTTTAAAATTGGTTTTTAATCACAAACAAGCAGAAAATATCCAAATTCCCTGGAGGTATTTTCCTAAGATTTCCAAATATATTTAAAGAAAATAAGTATTAGAAGCATCACCTCATATTCTCACACCCACAGATTTGACCTCCTGGAATCCTTCCTAGAGTATTTTGTCATGGTTGATCAGGAACTACCTGACTGGACAAGTACGGGTTTCACATGAAAACGTTTACTACATAAAATGAAAGTTCTAGGTACACTGAATTTAGCTAAAATACTTTAAGTGGAAGTGAATCTTTAAGCACTTCTAATAAGAGACTGAAAGCAATCTACAAGGAATTCCATGAACTGTTTTTGAGAGAAAGTTGCCTTGGATTGGCCAGTTTTGTGTGCTTTTTTGTTTCTTTATAAACAGGGAGATTCTATAGTTCTTTCTTCAAAAAAAAAAAAAAAAAGTCAAAATACTGTGGCATTGCCCTATTATTGCAACCTATGGAACTCTGTGATCCTTTATAAAAATGAAGCTATTTTGATTAATGAACAGAATCACATATTAAAGTAAGCACAAACTGTTTACTCTTTAACACTACTCAGGTAGAATTAAAAGTTTAAATACTACATTTTAAGATCACTAACAATTGTGTATGGCATTAATATAATGAATTTTTTTTGGTTTTTAGAAAAGAAATAGTTTGATATGAAACCATAATCAAATTTTAATTATACATTTCAGCTATATATACCCAATACATATTCAAAGCATATAAAATTATACAACAAAGTGTTCAAGATGAATTTGACTATAATTTTAAGTGAAAACTACCCAGATGTGGCTTCTAAATAGTCCATGTGTTCTCTGTTCTAGCAGTGCCAATATCATTAAGGAATTCATAATAGTATATTTCTTAAATGAAATACTTCATGTTGTAAATCACTAATCTAAAATTCATTATTCTACACTCAGATGCATTTTTGGATCATTTATAACTGATCTCCTCTGAGAAGCTATCATACATGTTGATCGTACCTCAGATGCAAAGTTCTCTTTCTTCATTTACTTTTAATTAAGTATCTTCAGTTAAAGGAGACTTTTAAAATTGGTTTTTAATCACAAACAAGCAGAAAATATCCAAATTCCCTGGAGGTATTTTCCTAAGATTTCCAAATATATTTAAAGAAAATAAGTATTAGAAGCATCACCTCATATTCTCACACCCACAGATTTGACCTCCTGGAATCCTTCCTAGAGTATTTTGTCATGGTTGATCAGGAACTACCTGACTGGACAAGTACGGGTTTCACATGAAAACGTTTACTACATAAAATGAAAGTTCTAGGTACACTGAATTTAGCTAAAATACTTTAAGTGGAAGTGAATCTTTAAGCACTTCTAATAAGAGACTGAAAGCAATCTACAAGGAATTCCATGAACTGTTTTTGAGAGAAAGTTGCCTTGGATTGGCCAGTTTTGTGTGCTTTTTTGTTTCTTTATAAACAGGGAGATTCTATAGTTCTTTCTTCAAAAAAAAAAAAAAAAAAGTCAAAATACTGTGGCATTGCCCTATTATTGCAACCTATGGAACTCTGTGATCCTTTATAAAAATGAAGCTATTTTGATTAATGAACAGAATCACATATTAAAGTAAGCACAAACTGTTTACTCTTTAACACTACTCAGGTAGAATTAAAAGTTTAAATACTACATTTTAAGATCACTAACAATTGTGTATGGCATTAATATAATGAATTTTTTTTGGTTTTTAGAAAAGAAATAGTTTGATATGAAACCATAATCAAATTTTAATTATACATTTCAGCTATATATACCCAATACATATTCAAAGCATATAAAATTATACAACAAAGTGTTCAAGATGAATTTGACTATAATTTTAAGTGAAAACTACCCAGATGTGGCTTCTAAATAGTCCATGTGTTCTCTGTTCTAGCAGTGCCAATATCATTAAGGAATTCATAATAGTATATTTCTTAAATGAAATACTTCATGTTGTAAATCACTAATCTAAAATTCATTATTCTACACTCAGATGCATTTTTGGATCATTTATAACTGATCTCCTCTGAGAAGCTATCATACATGTTGATGATCTGTGTACCTCAGATAGCAATTTCATAATGTTCTCTTCCTTTATCTACTAATTGTCTTGAAATATTTGTGTATGCCTGCTTTCTCAATTTCCTTAATGATACTCTTCTCATTACTGGGTCTGGATTGGAGTTTTTCATTTTCATCATCTTTAACTTTTTGGAATATTTTACCCTGTGCCTATGAACCTGCTTGATTCAATAACATGACTCATGATTTTCTTATTCCACTGCACCGGTTCCTCTGTTCATATTCTTCTGAATCATTGGGATTATCAGAGGTGTTACTCTACTCTTTTGTGTACATTTTGTCTCTTCTCAGGGCTTCAGTTTCGTTCTACAACTGTATCTTCTATTGATACCACTTTCTCGGTGTTTTTCTTTATTTTTAAAGATTTATTTATTTATTTATTTTGGTAGGGGTGGGGTGGGGAGGGAAGGGAGCAGGCGGGCCACTTCTATTGGTCTTTCATTTCTCCATTTTCACCCATCTTTGTTCTTTGGCTCCTGTGGGCCTCCCATCGCGGTGGCCTCTGTTGTTGCAGAGCGCCGGCTCTGGGCTCATGCGCTCCAGAGCTCCGACTCGGTAATTGGACACATCAGTCCAGCCGCTCCATGGCACGTGGGATCTTCCCAGGCCGGGGATCGAACCCGCGCTCCTTGCACTGCAAGGCGGTGTCCTTACCCACTGGACCACCAGGGAAGTCTTCTAAGTGTTTTTCTTATGTTTTACAGATGAATTGCAAATGCTTGCAATCTCCACATAAGACTAGCATGTTGTTATTATGTCTCTTTTTCCTTTTTCTGTATCAAAGATTCCTATCCTCTTCAACAAGATAATTATAGCACTATCTTCCCAGCCACCCAGCTTGGAAGCTTCAAAGTTGTTTCTTTCCAGCTTCAAGACAAACGATAGTCTTTAATATGGTTATCCCCTTATTTATTCCCATTTACTCTTAGATATTGCCATTTTTCTCTTCTGAACGATTGCAGGAGCTTCCTAAATATTCTATATGCTACATGACCATCCCCCGCCCCAGCTCATCCTCCACCCTGTCACCCATTTCTCTTCTGCAATATCAGTCTTGTCATATAATTCCACTGTCCCCCTGAAAAGAATTTCCTAGTGCCATTGTTGTTCAGTTGATAAGTCGTGTGTGACTCTTTGCAACCCCATGAACTGCCATATGGCAGACTTTCCTGTCCTCTATTTTATGGAGTTGGCTCAAACTAAGACACATTGATTTCATTATTCCTTTTGGAATATTTTACCCTGTGCCTATGAACCTGCTTGATTCAATAACATGACTCATGATTTTCTTATTCCACTGCACCGGTTCCTCTGTTCATATTCTTCTGAATCATTGGGATTATCAGAGGTGTTACTCTACTCTTTTGTGTACATTTTGTCTCTTCTCAGGGCTTCAGTTTCGTTCTACAACTGTATCTTCTATTGATACCACTTTCTCGGTGTTTTTCTTTATTTTTAAAGATTTATTTATTTATTTATTTTGGTAGGGGTGGGGTGGGGAGGGAAGGGAGCAGGCGGGCCACTTCTATTGGTCTTTCATTTCTCCATTTTCACCCATCTTTGTTCTTTGGCCTGTGTGGACCTCCCATCGCGGTGGCCTCTGTTGTCACAGAGCACCAACTCTGGGCGCATGCGCTCCAGAGCTCCGGCTCGGTAATTGGACACATCAGTCCAGCCGCTCCATGGCATGTGGGATCTTCCCAGGCCAGGGATCGAACCGGCGCCCCTTGCACTGCAAGGCGGTGTCCTTACCCACTGGACCACCAGGGAAGTCTTCTAAGTGTTTTTCTTATGTTTTACAGATGAATTGCAAATGCTTGCAATCTCCACATAAGACTAGCATGTTGTTATTATGTCTCTTTTTCCTTTTTCTGTATCAAAGATTCCTATCCTCTTCAACAAGATAATTATAGCACTATCTTCCCAGCCACCCAGCTTGGAAGCTTCAAAGTTGTTTCTTTCCAGCTTCAAGACAAACGATAGTCTTTAATATGGTTATCCCCTTATTTATTCCCATTTACTCTTAGATATTGCCATTTTTCTCTTCTGAACGATTGCAGGAGCTTCCTAAATATTCTATATGCTACATGACCATCCCCCGCCCCAGCTCATCCTCCACCCTGTCACCCATTTCTCTTCTGCAATATCAGTCTTGTCATATAATTCCACTGTCCCCCTGAAAAGAATTTCCTAGTGCCATTGTTGTTCAGTTGATAAGTCGTGTGTGACTCTTTGCAACCCCATGAACTGCCATATGGCAGACTTTCCTGTCCTCTATTTTATGGAGTTTGCTCAAACTCATGCACATTGAACTAGTGATGCTGTCCAATCATCACATCCTCTGTCATATCCTTTTCTTGCCCTCAATTTTTCCAAGAATCACAGTCTTTTCCAATGAACCAACTCTTCACATCAAAATACGGTGGCTTCAGCTTTAGCATCAGTCCTTCCAATGAATATTCAGGGTTGATCTTGTTTAGTATTAATTGGTTTGATCACCTTTTTATTGGGACTCTCAAGAGTCTTCTCCAGCATTACAATTCAAAAGCACCATTCTTTGGTGCTCAGACTTCCTTATGGCCCAACTCTCACATTCATACATGAATAATTACAGATTCAAACTCCTGTTTCATAATTATCTTCCTATTATGTTATCCATATTAAACTTCCCAAATTCCTTATGCTTGGTATTATTTCGTTCATTGAATTCTCTCAATCTTGAATTCAGTTACCATTTTCACTACCTAGCAACACTTTCTTGTCCTAGCCTTTTTTTTTTTTTTAACTAATTCCTATTCTTCCTTTATCAATATTTCTTTAAAGCCTATTTTTAGGAGCTAAGATGGCAGCGTAGAAGGACGTGCACTCATCTCTCCTGCAAAATCGCCTGAATTGCAACGAGTTCCTGAAAAACCATCGACAGGAGGAGGTTGGATCTGATCACAGAGAGGATACCCCACATCAAAGAACAAAGGAGAAGCCGCATCAAGATGGTAGGAAGGGCGCAATTGCACTTTTAAAAGTCAAACCTCATACCTACCAGAGAGGCTGGGCGGGCCAAAGGGGCAAAGCATGTTGCAGATCAAGACCCGGGAAAGGAGTGGTGACACCCACAAGGGACTGAGGCAGACCTGCTTTGGAGGGTCCAAGTGCCCCATTGAGCTAGAAGTGCCCTTGAGCAGTCCTTGGAAGGACGGCACTCAGTTTCCTTTGGAGGAGGTTACCATTAACCTGATCACAGAGCCCCCGAGGAGGACTGGAAACTCTGTGTGCACTGTGATCTGGGAAAGGGGAATAGCGATGCTGCATGAGACTGAGCCAGACTCACCTCTGAGTAATCTGACATCTTCCACGGTGGTGGGGGTCGACGGTGGCCTGCAGCAGGGTCGGGATCACTGTAGAAGTGCTTCCCATAGAGCGTTTGGGACTAAATCCTTTGTGAGACAGACGCCATTTTCCCTACTGTAGTTTGGCTGCTGGTCAAACTGCAGGGTTGCTGGTCAAGCTACAGGGAGGGAACTTAGCTCCAACCAGTAATAAAAGGGATTTGGATTAAGAAACTCCCAGGGCTAGCCTGGGCGGGCCTTTTAGTTCTGGAATAGGCTGAAATAAACAAACAGTCAAAGAGGTGTTCAGATCCAACCACTACCAGAGACAAGAAAAAGACTGATAATTCCTGAATAGTCAGCAAGAGAAAGAAGAACATAAACACTATTTTCACATTTTCTCTGAAGCTGGAGTTACTGATGGATTTTTAAAATTTCATTTTATTCCTTATTCTTTTTTATTGCTTTTTTTTTGTATTGTATTGTTTTGTTTCAATTTTTTTTTCTCTTTTTTCCAAACCCGCTCAGTGCACTCCCCGTTTTTTTGTTGTTTTTTTTGTTTTGTTTTGTTTCTCTGGGTGTGTGAGAGGGGGTGTGTATATTTCCTCCATTGAATTCTACTGAAGCTACTAATCTTATCAGTATGACTGAATATATTCAAGTTTACATATTTTTTTTTCTTTTTCCTTTTAAACCACACATTTTATTTTGGTATAAACTTCTGGTTCCCCATTGGCCTTTTAAGGTTCTGTGGGGGGTTTGTTTGTTTTTATTGTTTTTGCTTTTTTTCTATATTTTTCTATATACTTATCTCTGTTTCAATTTTTTAAATTTTTCATTTGTATTACTACTTCCTCTAATAATTCTTTGCTTTCTCTGAAGCTCCTTTCCTATAGCACTGAACTCTAATACATACAAATCTTTATCTCCCTATATTTAACTTTGCAGTATCATTCTATATTTCTCTTCTATCCTCCCTTTCTCTTTTTCCCTTTTCCCACCATATTTCTTAGACTGTTCTGTCCTCATTGCCTTATCCCCAACGGGGACCCTGCTCTAGCATTATTCTCCAGATCTGGGAAAGGGAATAGCGATGCTGCATGAGACTGAGCCAGACTCACCTCTGAGTAATCTGACATCTTCCACGGTGGTGGGGGTCGACGGTGGCCTGCAGCAGGGTCGGGATCACTGTAGAAGTGCTTCCCATAGAGCGTTTGGGACTAAATCCTTTGTGAGACAGACGCCATTTTCCCTACTGTAGTTTGGCTGCTGGTCAAACTGCAGGGTTGCTGGTCAAGCTACAGGGAGGGAACTTAGCTCCAACCAGTAATAAAAGGGATTTGGATTAAGAAACTCCCAGGGCTAGCCTGGGCGGGCCTTTTAGTTCTGGAATAGGCTGAAATAAACAAACAGTCAAAGAGGTGTTCAGATCCAACCACTACCAGAGACAAGAAAAAGACTGATAATTCCTGAATAGTCAGCAAGAGAAAGAAGAACATAAACACTATTTTCACATTTTCTCTGAAGCTGGAGTTACTGATGGATTTTTAAAATTTCATTTTATTCCTTATTCTTTTTTATTGCTTTTTTTTTGTATTGTATTGTTTTGTTTCAATTTTTTTTTCTCTTTTTTCCAAACCCGCTCAGTGCACTCCCCGTTTTTTTGTTGTTTTTTTTGTTTTGTTTTGTTTCTCTGGGTGTGTGAGAGGGGGTGTGTATATTTCCTCCATTGAATTCTACTGAAGCTACTAATCTTATCAGTATGACTGAATATATTCAAGTTTACATATTTTTTTTTCTTTTTCCTTTTAAACCACACATTTTATTTTGGTATAAACTTCTGGTTCCCCATTGGCCTTTTAAGGTTCTGTGGGGGGTTTGTTTGTTTTTATTGTTTTTGCTTTTTTTCTATATTTTTCTATATACTTATCTCTGTTTCAATTTTTTAAATTTTTCATTTGTATTACTACTTCCTCTAATAATTCTTTGCTTTCTCTGAAGCTCCTTTCCTATAGCACTGAACTCTAATACATACAAATCTTTATCTCCCTATATTTAACTTTGCAGTATCATTCTATATTTCTCTTCTATCCTCCCTTTCTCTTTTTCCCTTTTCCCACCATATTTCTTAGACTGTTCTGTCCTCATTGCCTTATCCCCAACGGGGACCCTGCTCTAGCATTATTCTCCAATTGGTGGTCTACTTACTTTGGTTATTAACTGGTGGATATCATTCTTGGTTTTCTCTATTCACCATGTGAACCTATTGTACTGTATTTTTGGTTGGAATGCTTGGGTTATGTTATAGCTGTATATGTTTATGTGTATAATTCAACAGGCTAGATAGTATTTGCATAATATTTTAATTGCCATTTGTCAAAGGTATACCTTCTTTTTCTCATTCGCATATATATGTTTTAATATCATTTAATGCCATAACAACCCAGTCATGAAATCTTCATTCCCTGGTCAGGCAACAAGCCCCGGGACTTAAGGGAGGGAGCACTGACTCCAAAACTGTACAATACTAGAGAACACCTAACACTAGAGAGTAGTATACAAGTGAGAACGTCAACAAAGTTAAGCACGTGTATGCAAGTCCTGACATAAACCAACCACCAGCATACCCAGAATAAGAAGCCCTAATCAAACAACAAACACCAGCAGACATAACTCAAAGTCTGGGAAAAGGAAATCGCAAACAGAGTCAGTTAAAAAATTAATAATAACAATGAAACGGCAGAGAAATACCACACAAAGGAAGGAACAATCTACAAACACACAAGATCAAATCAATGAAGAGAATTTGGACAAACTTTCTGAAAGTGATTTCAGAAGAATGATAGTAAAGATGATCAAAGACACTGAAAACAGAATGTTAGAGAAATTGCTAGACACAACTAACACATTGAATTAGGAAATACAAGAACATACAAAAAAAGTAACAGAGACAAACAACTCAATTGCTGAACTGAAAAACACTGTAGAAGGAATCAAGAGCAGAGTATCAGAGACAGAAGACCGGATAAGTGAGCTAGAAGATAGAATGGTGGAAGTTACTGCTGAAAAACAGAATCTAGCTCAAAGAATGAAAAGAGCAGAGGATAGCCTCAGAGACCTCTGGGATAATATCAAATGCACCAATATTTGATTTATAGGGGTTCCAGAAGAAGAGAAAAACTCTCCCTTTCCCCTTTCTTTTCCCTTTTCCCACCATATTTCTTAGACTGTTCTGTCCTCATTGCCTTATCCCCAACGGGGACCCTGCTCTAGCATTATTCTCCAATTGGTGGTCTACTTACTTTGGTTATTAACTGGTGGATATCATTCTTGGTTTTCTCTATTCACCATGTGAACCTATTGTACTGTATTTTTGGTTGGAATGCTTGGGTTATGTTATAGCTGTATATGTTTATGTGTATAATTCAACAGGCTAGATAGTATTTGCATAATATTTTAATTGCCATTTGTCAAAGGTATACCTTCTTTTTCTCATTCGCATATATATGTTTTAATATCATTTAATGCCATAACAACCCAGTCATGAAATCTTCATTCCCTGGTCAGGCAACAAGCCCCGGGACTTAAGGGAGGGAGCACTGACTCCAAAACTGTACAATACTAGAGAACACCTAACACTAGAGAGTAGTATACAAGTGAGAACGTCAACAAAGTTAAGCACGTGTATGCAAGTCCTGACATAAACCAACCACCAGCATACCCAGAATAAGAAGCCCTAATCAAACAACAAACACCAGCAGACATAACTCAAAGTCTGGGAAAAGGAAATCGCAAACAGAGTCAGTTAAAAAATTAATAATAACAATGAAACGGCAGAGAAATACCACACAAAGGAAGGAACAATCTACAAACACACAAGATCAAATCAATGAAGAGAATTTGGACAAACTTTCTGAAAGTGATTTCAGAAGAATGATAGTAAAGATGATCAAAGACACTGAAAACAGAATGTTAGAGAAATTGCTAGACACAACTAACACATTGAATTAGGAAATACAAGAACATACAAAAAAAGTAACAGAGACAAACAACTCAATTGCTGAACTGAAAAACACTGTAGAAGGAATCAAGAGCAGAGTATCAGAGACAGAAGACCGGATAAGTGAGCTAGAAGATAGAATGGTGGAAGTTACTGCTGAAAAACAGAATCTAGCTCAAAGAATGAAAAGAGCAGAGGATAGCCTCAGAGACCTCTGGGATAATATCAAATGCACCAATATTTGATTTATAGGGGTTCCAGAAGAAGAAGAGAAAAAGAAAGGCTATGAGAAAATTTTTGAAGAGATTCTAGTTGAAAATTTCCCCAACAGGGGAAAAGAAACAATCAATCAAGTCCAAGAAGCGCAAAGAGTCCCATACAGAACCAACCTGAGAAGAAACACACCAAGACACATATTAATGAAGCTAACACAATTTAAACACAAAGACAGAATTCTCAAAGTAGCAAGGGAAAAGCAACTAGTGACATACAAGGGCAAGCCCATATGTTTAACAGCTGATCTTTCAACAGAAACTCTGCAGGCCAGAAGGGAATGGCAGGACACATTGAAACGGCTAAAAGAGAATAATCTGCAACCAAGAATCCTCCAACCTGCAAGGATCTCATTCAAAATTGATGGAGAAATCATAAATTTTACAGACAAGCAACAATTAAAGAATTTAGTCGCACCAAACCAGCCTTACAAGTGTTAAAGGGACTTATATAGGTAACAAGTATAAAAGAAGGAGAAGATCCACAAAACAAACCCATCATAACATCTAAGAAGATGACAATAGGATCATTTGTATCAATAATTACTTTGAATGTCAATGGACTAAATGCCCCAACCAAAAGACACAGAGTGGCTGATTGAATTCAAAAACACGACCCATACATATGCTGCCTCCAGGAATCTCACTTCAGACCTAGAGACACTCATAGACTGAAAGTGAGAGGTTGGAAAAAGATATTCCATGCAAATGAAATCAAAAGAAAGCTGGAGTAGCAATCCTCATATCGGACAAAATAGACCTCAAAATAAGGAAGATTAGAAGAGACAAGGCAGGACACTACATAATGATCAAGGGATCGATCCAAGAAGAAGACGTAACAATCATAAATATCTATGCACCCAACACAGGAGCACCCCAATACATAAGACAAACACTTTCAGACATAAAAGAAGACATCAACACTAACACAATAATAGTAGGAGACACTCCTCTCACACCAATGGACAGATCATCAAAACAGACAATTAATAAAGAAACACAAGCCTTAAATACCACACTAGAAGACATGCACCTCATGGATATCTTTAGGACTTTCCATCCAAAAGCAGAAGAATACACTTTCTTCTCAAGTGGTCACGGAACATTCTCCAGGACAGACCACATCTTGGGCCACAAATAAAACCTCAGTCGATTCAAAAAATCTGAAACTATATCAACCATCTTCTCGGACCACAATGCAATGAAACTAGAGATCAACCGGGAAACAACCAAGATTGCTCACAATTTAAACACAAAGACAGAATTCTCAAAGTAGCAAGGGAAAAGCAACTAGTGACATACAAGGGCAAGCCCATATGTTTAACAGCTGATCTTTCAACAGAAACTCTGCAGGCCAGAAGGGAATGGCAGGACACATTGAAACGGCTAAAAGAGAATAATCTGCAACCAAGAATCCTCCAACCTGCAAGGATCTCATTCAAAATTGATGGAGAAATCATAAATTTTACAGACAAGCAACAATTAAAGAATTTAGTCGCACCAAACCAGCCTTACAAGTGTTAAAGGGACTTATATAGGTAACAAGTATAAAAGAAGGAGAAGATCCACAAAACAAACCCATCATAACATCTAAGAAGATGACAATAGGATCATTTGTATCAATAATTACTTTGAATGTCAATGGACTAAATGCCCCAACCAAAAGACACAGAGTGGCTGATTGAATTCAAAAACACGACCCATACATATGCTGCCTCCAGGAATCTCACTTCAGACCTAGAGACACTCATAGACTGAAAGTGAGAGGTTGGAAAAAGATATTCCATGCAAATGAAATCAAAAGAAAGCTGGAGTAGCAATCCTCATATCGGACAAAATAGACCTCAAAATAAGGAAGATTAGAAGAGACAAGGCAGGACACTACATAATGATCAAGGGATCGATCCAAGAAGAAGACGTAACAATCATAAATATCTATGCACCCAACACAGGAGCACCCCAATACATAAGACAAACACTTTCAGACATAAAAGAAGACATCAACACTAACACAATAATAGTAGGAGACACTCCTCTCACACCAATGGACAGATCATCAAAACAGACAATTAATAAAGAAACACAAGCCTTAAATACCACACTAGAAGACATGCACCTCATGGATATCTTTAGGACTTTCCATCCAAAAGCAGAAGAATACACTTTCTTCTCAAGTGGTCACGGAACATTCTCCAGGACAGACCACATCTTGGGCCACAAATAAAACCTCAGTCGATTCAAAAAATCTGAAACTATATCAACCATCTTCTCGGACCACAATGCAATGAAACTAGAGATCAACTACAGGAAAAAAACAATGCTAAAAACACAAACACATGGAGATTAAACAACACATACCTAAAAAACCAACTGATTACAGAGCAAATCAATGGAGAAATGAAAAAATTCCTAGAAGAAAATGACAATGAACACACGGCAGTGCAAAACCTATGGGATACTGCAAGGAAAGGGGGAAGTTTATAGCAATTCAATCTTCCCTCAGGAAACTAGGAAAATCTCAAACAGACGACCTAACCTTACACTTGAAACAACTGGGGAAAGAAGAACAAAAACACCCCAAAGCCAGCAGAAGAAGGACAATCACAAAGATCAGAGCAGAAATAAATGTAAAAGAAACAAAAGAAACAATAGTAAAGACAAATAAAACAAAAACCTGGTTCTTTGAAAAGGTAAACAAAATTGACATACCACTGGCCAGACTCATCAAGAAAAAGAGAGATTAGAACCAGATCACCAAAAGCAAAAATGAAAAAAGGAGAGATTACAACAGATAATGCAGAAATCCAAAGGATTCTAAGAGACTATTATGAACAACTCTATGGCAACAAACTGGACAACCTGGAAGAAACAGACAGTTTCTCAGAGAAGATTAATCTCCCAAGACTCAACCAGGAAGAAATAGAAACTATGAACAAGCCAATCACAAGCTCAGAAATCGACCTTGTGATCAAAATTTACCCAAAAATAAAAGCCCAGGGCCAGATGGCTTCACAAGTGAATTCTACCAAACATTTAAAGAAAATCTAGTGCCTGTCCTTCTAAAACTGTTCCAAAAAGTTGCACAGGACAGAATACTTCCAAACACATTCTATGAGGCCACCATCACCCTGATACCAAAGCCAAGCAAAGGCAACACAAAAAAAGAAAATTATAGGCCAATTTCACTGATGAATCTAGACGTCAAAATCCTCAACAAACTCCTAACAAACAGAATTCAAAAACACACCAAAAAGCTCATATATCATGATCAAGTTGGGTTCATCCCATGCATGCAAGGATTCTTCAATATATGCAAATCAATCAATGTGATACACCATATCAACAAACTGAGAGACAAAAATCACATGATCATCTCAATAGATGCAGAAAAAGCCTTTGACAAAGTACAACATCCATTTATGATAAAAACTCTTCAGAAAATGGGCATAGAAGGAACCTATCTCAACATAGTGAAGTCCATATATGAGAAGCCCATAGCAAACATTATCCTCAATGGTGAAAAGCTCAAAGCATTCCCTCTAAGAGCAGGAGCAAGACAGGGGTGTCCACTTTCACCACTCTTATTCAACGTAGTCCTGGAAGTGCTAGCAACAGCAATAAGAGAAGAGAAAGAAATCAAAGGAATCCAGATTGGAAAGGAAGAAGTCAAGCTCTCTCTTTTTGCAGACGACCTGATATTATACATAGAAAATCCCAAAGACACTATTACAAAACTACTAGAGTTAATCAGTCAATTCACCAAAGTCGCAGGATACAAAGTCGACACACAGAAATCACTGGCATTCCTATACACAAACAATGAAAAATCAGAAAATGAAATCAAAGAGGCAATCCCCTTCACCATCGCAACCAAAAGAATCAAATATCTAGGAATAAACCTACCCAAAGAAACAAAAGAATTGTACACAGAAAATTACAAGACACTCATGAAAGACATTAAAGAAGACTTAAACAGATGGAGAGATATTCCATGCTCCTGGACCGGAAGAATCAATATTGTGAAAATGACCATACTACCAAATGTCATCTACAGATTCAATTCGATCCCTATCAAACTACCAATGACATTCTTCACAGAACTACACCAAAGAATCACACAGTTCACATGGAAACACAAAAGACCTCGAATAGCCAAAGCAATCCTGAGAAAGAAAAACGGAGCTGGAGGAATCAGCCTTCCCAACTTCAGACTCTACTACAAAGCAACAGTCATCAAGACAGTATGGTACTGGCACAAAAACAGAAATATCGATCAATGGAACAAGATCGAGAACCCAGAGGTAAACCCACACACCTATGCATACCTTATTTTTGACAAAGGAGGCAAAACTATAAAATGGGACACAGACAGCCTCTTCAACAAGTGGTGCTGGGAAAATTGGACAGCTACATGCAAATAAATGAAGTTGGAACATTCCCTGACACCATGCACAAAGACCAACTCAAAATGGATTAAAGACTTAAATGTAAGGCCAGAAACCATCAAACTCTTAGAGGAAAATCCTCAGGGACATAAATCAAAGCAAGATCTTCTCTGATTCACCTACTAGAATAGCGGAACTAAAAAGACAAATGAACACGTGGGACCTAATGAAACTTGAAACCTTTTTACAGCAAAGGAAATCTCCAAAATCTACAAGCAACTCAAAATTAATCTCCAAAATCTACAAGCAACTCAGACAACTCAGACAACAACAAAAAGAATTAATCTCCAAAATCTACAAGCAACTCAGATAACTCAACACTGGAAAAACGAACAACCCAATCAAAAAATGGGGAAAAGATCTAAATAGACACCTCTCCAAAGAGGACATATAGATGGCCAAAAAAACACATGAAACGATGCTCAACTTCACTTATAATTAGAGAAATGCAGATCAAAACTACAATGAGGTATCACCTCACACCCGTCAGAGTGGCCATCATCCACAAATCTACAGACAATAAATGCTGAAAAGGGTGTGGAGAAAAGGGAACACTCTTGCATTGCTCGTGGGAATGTAAATGGATACAGCCTCTATGGAAGACAGTTCGGAGATTTCTTTAAAAACTAAAAATAGAAGCACCATATGACCCAGCAATCCCACTCTTAGGCTTATACCCTGATGAAATCAAATCTTAAAGAAGCACCTGTACCCCAATGTTCATTGCAGCTCTCTATACAATAGCCAGAACATGGAAGCAACCTAGATGTCCATCGACGAATGAATGGATAAAAACGCTCTGGTACATATATACAATGTCCGGACATTCTTCACAGAACTACACTCACACAGTTCACATGGAAACACAAAAGACCTCGAATAGCCAAAGCAATCCTGAGAAAGAAAAACGGAGCTGGAGGAATCAGCCTTCCCAACTTCAGACTCTACTACAAAGCAACAGTCATCAAGACAGTATGGTACTGGCACAAAAACAGAAATATCGATCAATGGAACAAGATCGAGAACCCAGAGGTAAACCCACACACCTATGCATACCTTATTTTTGACAAAGGAGGCAAAACTATAAAATGGGACACAGACAGCCTCTTCAACAAGTGGTGCTGGGAAAATTGGACAGCTACATGCAAATAAATGAAGTTGGAACATTCCCTGACACCATGCACAAAGACCAACTCAAAATGGATTAAAGACTTAAATGTAAGGCCAGAAACCATCAAACTCTTAGAGGAAAATCCTCAGGGACATAAATCAAAGCAAGATCTTCTCTGATTCACCTACTAGAATAGCGGAACTAAAAAGACAAATGAACACGTGGGACCTAATGAAACTTGAAACCTTTTTACAGCAAAGGAAATCTCCAAAATCTACAAGCAACTCAAAATTAATCTCCAAAATCTACAAGCAACTCAGACAACTCAGACAACAACAAAAAGAATTAATCTCCAAAATCTACAAGCAACTCAGATAACTCAACACTGGAAAAACGAACAACCCAATCAAAAAATGGGGAAAAGATCTAAATAGACACCTCTCCAAAGAGGACATATAGATGGCCAAAAAAACACATGAAACGATGCTCAACTTCACTTATAATTAGAGAAATGCAGATCAAAACTACAATGAGGTATCACCTCACACCCGTCAGAGTGGCCATCATCCACAAATCTACAGACAATAAATGCTGAAAAGGGTGTGGAGAAAAGGGAACACTCTTGCATTGCTCGTGGGAATGTAAATGGATACAGCCTCTATGGAAGACAGTTCGGAGATTTCTTTAAAAACTAAAAATAGAAGCACCATATGACCCAGCAATCCCACTCTTAGGCTTATACCCTGATGAAATCAAATCTTAAAGAAGCACCTGTACCCCAATGTTCATTGCAGCTCTCTATACAATAGCCAGAACATGGAAGCAACCTAGATGTCCATCGACGAATGAATGGATAAAAACGCTCTGGTACATATATACAATGGAATACTACACAGTTGTAAAGAGAAATGCAGAAGAATCAGCCCTAATGAGGTGGTTGGATCTAGAACATATCATAAAAAGTGACGTCAGTCAGAAAGAGGAGAAACACAGTATATTAACACATATATATGGAATCTAGTAGGATGGTGATGATGGCACACACAGTGAAGCAATGGAAAGACAGACATGGACAGCGGACATATGGACATTTTGGGGAAGGAACAGAGGGTGGGAGGTGTAAAGGAAGTAACATGAAGTCCTGTACTATCATAAGTGAAGAAAATAGCTATAGTCATTGCTCTGTGAGAAAAGAGGATCCTTCAGGAACGCTGTGTGATGGTTGGGAAGGGTGGGAAGAGGGGGATATATATATGAATAATCTGGGAACATGCATATCTGTAAACAACAAAACTCTGTGAAAGTTAAAAGTATAATAAAGGTTTAAAAAAAAAAAAAAAAGCCTATTCTCTCCTCTCCAGTAAATTTCTGAAGTCTGAATTAAACTTTCTTTCCTCTAGGCTCACATAAATGATTTTTTAAACTTCTTTTTTCATCCTTTGTTACATTGCAGTTAACCATTTACATGTCTGTCATCAAAACTAGATTATAAACATAATAAAATTATTCATGTGCAATTGTAACAGAACCTTTCTTACTGAATATATGAGCCAATAATCATAAAATATTCAAATCATAGTTTCCAAGATTTTTTTCTTCGCCTTCTTTACACTACTCAAGAATATGTTATCAGGAAATTCCAATAAGACTTTTACAGTGACAAAACATACTCTGAAATAGTTCAAATAAGTTTATGATAAAACCTTTCAGTAATTCCAAAAGAGGACTCTAAAGCATGTTAGATCTTTCATGAACCTCAGTTGGACTGAGAACCATGTAACTTTAAAGTGAAGTGAAAGGGTTGTGGATCCTGCTGACCTATTCCTTTGGATTAGTTCATCATCTAGTCAAGCAAATGTAGGAAATCATGTCAGCTCACAGAAAGAGTGTTAGACAGGTTGTCTTCTCTCCAGCTGCATTCTTGGATTCTGGACAGAACTTAAGATAGTCTTCAGAAGAGGATTAAAACGTTTGTCATACACCATAAACAAAGATAAACTCCAAATGGATTAAAGATCTAAATGTAAGACCAGAAGCCATAAAACTCTTAGAGGGAAATATAGGCAAAACACTCAAGGACATAAACCATTGCAAGATCTTCCATGACCTGCCTACTAGAATAGCAGAACTAAAAATAAATATTAACATGTGGAACCTAATGAAACTTAAAATCTTTTGAACAGCAGAAGAAACTATAGACGTGAACAGACAGCCCACAGAATGGGAGAAAATAACAACAAATGATATAACAGACAACGAATTAATCTCCAAAATCTACAAACAACTCAGACAACTCAACATCGGAAAAATGAACAACCCAGTCAAAAAATGGGAAAAAGATCTAAATTGACATCTCACCAAAGAGGACATACAGACGGCCAAAAAGTACATGAAATGATGCTCAACCTCGCTTATTATTAGAGAAATGCAAATCAAAACTACAATGAGATATCACCTCACACCAGTCAGAATGGCCATCATCAAGAGATCTACAGACAATAAATACTGGAGAGGGTGCAGAGAAAAGGGAACACTTTTGCATTGTTGGTGGGAATGTAAATTGATACAGCCACTATGGAAGACACTATGGAGACTCCTTAAAAAACTGAAAAATAGAAGCATCATATGACCCAGCAATCCCACTCCTAGGCTTATACCCTGATGAAATCAACACTGAAAGAAGCACCTGTATCTCAGTGGTCACTACAGCTCTGTATACAATAGCTGGAACATGGAATCAACCTAGATGTCCATCGACGAATGAATGGATAAAAACGCTCTGGTACATATATACAATGCGGTACTTCTCAGCTGTAAAAAGAAATGCAGAAGAATCAATCCTAATGAGGTGGATGGATCTAGAACCTATTATGAAAAGTGAACTAAGCCAAAAAGAGAAAGACAAGCACAGTATACTAACACATACATATGGAATCTAGTAAGAGGGTAATGATAACACACGCAGTGAAGTGATGGAAAAAAAGACAGGGTACAGACATATGGACATCGTGGGGTATGGACAGAGGGTGGGAGGCATAGAGGGAGCAACATGGAAACCTATACTGTCATATGTGAAAAAGGCAACTATTGTCATTGCCCTGAGGGAATAGGAGATCCTGTAGGCGCGGGGTGCGATGGCCTGGAGGGGTGGGATGGGGGGGATTAGCAGTGGGGAGGGGACCAGGGATATGCATATGACTGATCTGAGAACATATATGTCTGTGAACAAAACTCTGTAAAAATTTGTAAAAAATGAAATGAAATAATTAAAAAAAAAAGAATAGTGCTTGATAAACAGTAGGTACTCAATAAATATTTGAAAATTTGATAATAATAAAAAAATGTTCATCATAAACTGATCCAGAGACTGGGCCATAAAGACCTGACTGAATCAACATGATTCAGACAAGAGCTGAGGACACCTGCCATGATGGACAACAAGCTGAGAGCAGTAACAATAATCTCAAAGCCCGTGCTAATACTTATGAGTGTGAAGATGTCAAAGATTTGGCCCTCTTCTCAACACACTCCATTTTGTCTATAATCCTCAAAGGTTACTTCAATGATCTAGTATCATACAATATACTGGTAATAGGCAATTAAATGTCAGTTAGCTGTCACTGAAAAATTAGTACCAAAAGCACTATAAGCAACTATTTTAAAAATTTATTTATGCTTTCATTTACTTTTTAATTGAGTACTATTGCGCTTTACAATGTTATGTTAGTTTCTGCTGTGCAACGTGTGTCAGCTATATGTATACATACATCCCATACATCTCCTTCCTCTTGAACTTTCTCCTACCTTCCTCAAAGCAAATTCTTTTTTTTTCTTTTTTCAGTCTCTCATACTTCTGTGGTTTGACAAGAACTACCTGAATGCTTATTCTGCTCCATGTGGTATTAGCTTGGAACAGCAGCCATCGTGAGACTGGACTGTCCTGAGGTATCCCACAGGGCTCTTTCTTGTGACTTGTAGTTGGTGCTGGCCCACTGTTTGGAGCTTAGCTGGGTATAGACATGAGTGCCTCAGTTCTCTGGTATGTGGCTTTTTCACGGAGTGAAGCTTTCTCCCAGAAGGATAGCTGGTTACCAAGGTAAAGTATTTTAAGAGAGCCAAAACAAAACTTGCAAATCTAAGGCTCAGCTTCAAAGATGCATGATGCCATTTCTGCTTTATGACATTGAACAAACCAAGTTAGGGCAAGGTTAGCACAAGTCCAAAGGGATAATAAATAGACTTCAACTCTTAATGGAAGAGATGGCAAAAATGTACACCCATTACTAATCCACCATATGCATATAATGAACATCTCTATGCTAGAGGTACAATTATTTTAAAAATTGAAGAAAAAAAAATTCGGGACTACCATTTAAATACACTATATCCATGTCAACCAAAATTGTATTGCACTTTTATAATACATCTGTTGTCATAAGCACACTATCCTTATTTTTATTTTTCCTCCTTTCTGAAAATCAATTGCTAATAATAAAAAATGTTCATCATAAACTGATCCAGAGACTGGGCCATAAAGACCTGACTGAATCAACATGATTCAGACAAGAGCTGAGGACACCTGCCATGATGGACAACAAGCTGAGAGCAGTAACAATAATCTCAAAGCCCGTGCTAATACTTATGAGTGTGAAGATGTCAAAGATTTGGCCCTCTTCTCAACACACTCCATTTTGTCTATAATCCTCAAAGGTTACTTCAATGATCTAGTATCATACAATATACTGGTAATAGGCAATTAAATGTCAGTTAGCTGTCACTGAAAAATTAGTACCAAAAGCACTATAAGCAACTATTTTAAAAATTTATTTATGCTTTCATTTACTTTTTAATTGAGTACTATTGCGCTTTACAATGTTATGTTAGTTTCTGCTGTGCAACGTGTGTCAGCTATATGTATACATACATCCCATACATCTCCTTCCTCTTGAACTTTCTCCTACCTTCCTCAAAGCAAATTCTTTTTTTTTCTTTTTTCAGTCTCTCATACTTCTGTGGTTTGACAAGAACTACCTGAATGCTTATTCTGCTCCATGTGGTATTAGCTTGGAACAGCAGCCATCGTGAGACTGGACTGTCCTGAGGTATCCCACAGGGCTCTTTCTTGTGACTTGTAGTTGGTGCTGGCCCACTGTTTGGAGCTTAGCTGGGTATAGACATGAGTGCCTCAGTTCTCTGGTATGTGGCTTTTTCACGGAGTGAAGCTTTCTCCCAGAAGGATAGCTGGTTACCAAGGTAAAGTATTTTAAGAGAGCCAAAACAAAACTTGCAAATCTAAGGCTCAGCTTCAAAGATGCATGATGCCATTTCTGCTTTATGACATTGAACAAACCAAGTTAGGGCAAGGTTAGCACAAGTCCAAAGGGATAATAAATAGACTTCAACTCTTAATGGAAGAGATGGCAAAAATGTACACCCATTACTAATCCACCATATGCATATAATGAACATCTCTATGCTAGAGGTACAATTATTTTAAAAATTGAAGAAAAAAAAATTCGGGACTACCATTTAAATACACTATATCCATGTCAACCAAAATTGTATTGCACTTTTATAATACATCTGTTGTCATAAGCACACTATCCTTATTTTTATTTTTTCCTCCTTTCTGAAAATCATTTGATATGATTTCTTGGCATAACTAATTATCATAGAATTGATGCTGTTATCTAGTAAGTGAAATGAAGATATTCTTACTAACTGCAATATTTAATATGTATCAAATTTATTATCTATAACTTTAGAATATATTTTCTTTTTTAATAGCTATAAATCTCAGACAGCTATTGAATTCTTACTTATTGAAATATCTGTGTGTTTTGAGAATATACCTAAGAGGATAACCCAAATCAAAAGTAAAATTTGCATTTAAAATTTTCTAGATGCCATTTTATTGTCATTATTACTTGAAAAAATCTAATGATTTGTTTAAACAGTCATTTTAGAGGTTAAAAGATGTCCCAATTTGAAAACATTTGCTAAACATTTCTATGGAAAGGAGAAATTTCTCAGAAGATAATAAAGAGCTTAATATTTCAACCAATAGTTTCAGAAAAGAAAATATTTTAAAATAAATTCTGATATAAAGTTATCTTTCTCATTTTTGGATCTTTGAATTAATAAGGAAACTGAAATTATGAAGACAGTTGTCAAGCTGTGAAAAGACTTCTTTAAATTATTTTTCTGCAAGATATGTCTAAGGAGACTTATTCTTATCATGAAGTTGTCTGACAAGAAGAAACAGCGTTTCCTCCATTCCTTACTATATGCTTTCCTCACAAGCCATACATTAACGATTTGGCTTCTTTCACCGTTCTCTGGTATGTGGCTTTTCACGGAGTGAAGCTTTCTCCCAGAAGGATAGCTGGTTACCAAGGTAAAGTATTTTAAGAGAGCTAAAACAAAACTTGCAAATCTAAGGCTCAGCTTCAAAGATGCATGATGCCATTTCTGCTTTATGACATTGAACAAACCAAGTTAGGGCAAGGTTAGCACAAGTCCAAAGGGATAATAAATAGACTTCAACTCTTAATGGAAGAGATGGCAAAAATGTACACCCATTACTAATCCACCATATGCATATAATGAACATCTCTATGCTAGAGGTACAATTATTTTAAAAATTGAAGAAAAAAAAATTCGGGACTACCATTTAAATACACTATATCCATGTCAACCAAAATTGTATTGCACTTTTATAATACATCTGTTGTCATAAGCACACTATCCTTATTTTTATTTTTTCCTCCTTTCTGAAAATCATTTGATATGATTTCTTGGCATAACTAATTATCATAGAATTGATGCTGTTATCTAGTAAGTGAAATGAAGATATTCTTACTAACTGCAATATTTAATATGTATCAAATTTATTATCTATAACTTTAGAATATATTTTCTTTTTTAATAGCTATAAATCTCAGACAGCTATTGAATTCTTACTTATTGAAATATCTGTGTGTTTTGAGAATATACCTAAGAGGATAACCCAAATCAAAAGTAAAATTTGCATTTAAAATTTTCTAGATGCCATTTTATTGTCATTATTACTTGAAAAAATCTAATGATTTGTTTAAACAGTCATTTTAGAGGTTAAAAGATGTCCCAATTTGAAAACATTTGCTAAACATTTCTATGGAAAGGAGAAATTTCTCAGAAGATAATAAAGAGCTTAATATTTCAACCAATAGTTTCAGAAAAGAAAATATTTTAAAATAAATTCTGATATAAAGTTATCTTTCTCATTTTTGGATCTTTGAATTAATAAGGAAACTGAAATTATGAAGACAGTTGTCAAGCTGTGAAAAGACTTCTTTAAATTATTTTTCTGCAAGATATGTCTAAGGAGACTTATTCTTATCATGAAGTTGTCTGACAAGAAGAAACAGCGTTTCCTCCATTCCTTACTATATGCTTTCCTCACAAGCCATACATTAACGATTCTTGTAACTTTAGATTTAAATGAGCATTAGAGCTGTGCTCATTTCTGAAGCATTGTTGGTTATTATTTTTATTAATTTTTATTCAAGTATAGTTGCTTTACAATGTTGTGTTAATTTCTATTGTAGAGCAAAGTGAGTCAGCTATATGTTCACATCTATCCTTCTTCTTGGGATTGCCTTCCCATTTGGGTCACCACAGAGCACTGAGTAGTTTTCTGTGCTATGCAAGGGTAGTAGGTTCTCATTACTTATCTATTTTCTATACAGTATCAATTGTGTATAAATGTCACTAATGGTTAATTATTTGAGAGACATGACACTTTCTAAGTGACTCAAAATTTTTTACTGCCATTTTTGGACTTAGTTAATGTTAATGTAATAAAGTATGTGAACTGGTAATAAAGATCTATTTTCTGAAATAAATAAAAATAAAATTAAGGTTTTGAAGAAAATATTCTTGGAAAAAATTTAGCCATATTTCTTAGGTAAAAATGGCTTTTGTAAACTCAGGTGAATGAAATCCTCCTTATAAAATAATGTGAAATTGATTGCAGTTTGGACTGTTTTCTTATTTTAAACAAACCAAGTGACAAAAAATATAGTAATCCTAAAACAAACTATAGTGTTGCATGCTGTTATGATTTTAAAAATTTCATTCACTTTATATATATATATAGTGTGTATAAATATATGTGTGTCTAAAGAGACAAGGATTCCTAAATAGCTAGCTAATAGATGATAGATAGATGTTGTATGGGTAAATACTTCTCTTTTAAACTGTGTTGTCCTTTTTGTGTCCTCACTGGTTTTTTGTAGTGTAGCTTATTGTTTAATAGCACTTCAGTTTTGTGATTTACTGTAAATCATTCATGTGGAATCCCAAATGTTAAACTATTAGGTTTATTTGAAATAAGGAAACTGAAATTATGAAGACAGTTGTCAAGCTGTGAAAAGACTTCTTTAAATTATTTTTCTGCAAGATATGTCTAAGGAGACTTATTCTTATCATGAAGTTGTCTGACAAGAAGAAACAGCGTTTCCTCCATTCCTTACTATATGCTTTCCTCACAAGCCATACATTAACGATTCTTGTAACTTTAGATTTAAATGAGCATTAGAGCTGTGCTCATTTCTGAAGCATTGTTGGTTATTATTTTTATTAATTTTTATTCAAGTATAGTTGCTTTACAATGTTGTGTTAATTTCTATTGTAGAGCAAAGTGAGTCAGCTATATGTTCACATCTATCCTTCTTCTTGGGATTGCCTTCCCATTTGGGTCACCACAGAGCACTGAGTAGTTTTCTGTGCTATGCAAGGGTAGTAGGTTCTCATTACTTATCTATTTTCTATACAGTATCAATTGTGTATAAATGTCACTAATGGTTAATTATTTGAGAGACATGACACTTTCTAAGTGACTCAAAATTTTTTACTGCCATTTTTGGACTTAGTTAATGTTAATGTAATAAAGTATGTGAACTGGTAATAAAGATCTATTTTCTGAAATAAATAAAAATAAAATTAAGGTTTTGAAGAAAATATTCTTGGAAAAAATTTAGCCATATTTCTTAGGTAAAAATGGCTTTTGTAAACTCAGGTGAATGAAATCCTCCTTATAAAATAATGTGAAATTGATTGCAGTTTGGACTGTTTTCTTATTTTAAACAAACCAAGTGACAAAAAATATAGTAATCCTAAAACAAACTATAGTGTTGCATGCTGTTATGATTTTAAAAATTTAATTCACTTTATATATATATATATGTGTGTATAAATATATGTGTGTCTAAAGAGACAAGGATTCCTAAATAGCTAGCTAATAGATGATAGATAGATGTTGTATGGGTAAATACTGCTCTTTTAAACTGTGTTATCCTTTTTGTGTCCTCACTAGTTTTTAGTAGGCTAGCTTAATGTTTAATAGCACTTCAGTTTTTGTGATTTACTGTAAATCATTCATGTGGAATCCCAAATGTTAAACTATTAGGTTTATTTGGCACAAAAGCTTGGATTTATCCAAGATAAAGAAAAGTTAGATTTTATTACAACTACTATTATTAGCTTTGAGCAATGAAAAAATGAATTTGATTAGTATTACAAAAATTCAATCCATTTGGTTTACCTTGGCTTGTTTATATGGCAAAATAGCTCAGGCAATTAACTTGAGTTTAGCAGATAAGGTATGTCATGCTATGAAAGAATGTTTTGCCCTTTTTACAATAATCTAGTAGATCTGCTTAAATACTGATGAGAAAAGTTATTCAGTGGGATGAAATGAAACATAAAATATTTTAAATTCTATAAATGTAACCCCTCCTTTCTCTTACAAAAGAGATTCTACTTGTCATGTCCTCTGCTCTTCTAAAATCAACACTCTTCCTGAAGTATCCACATCCCCATCTTCTGCTTTCATGGAAAGATTCTGTCCCTACATTATTTTCCATTCATGGAAAATGAATTTTCAATCTTTATTCCCTTGAAATCTAGTCATCTCATATGTCAATTCTAAGCTGTTCTTGCTGACTAACATGCAACATTTTAATATATGCTTGGTGATGCCAAAAGTTATTTGGTTAGTGCTACTATGTGCTAGATTGTTAGATGAACCAAAATAATAAATTAATTTAAATCTAATATTTAAAAATATGTGAGTTAGGTATATGTATACTTGTATTTCCTCATTCTCAAGCCTCCTTCCCCATCCATCCCACCCTTTAGGTCGTCAGAGAAATCCTCCTTATAAAATAATGTGAATTTTCTTTGGTTTTCTTATTTTAAACAAACCAAGTGACAAAAAATATAGTAATCCTAAAACAAACTATAGTGTTGCATGCTGTTATGATTTTAAAAATTTAATTCACTTTATATATATATATATGTGTGTATAAATATATGTGTGTCTAAAGAGACAAGGATTCCTAAATAGCTAGCTAATAGATGATAGATAGATGTTGTATGGGTAAATACTGCTCTTTTAAACTGTGTTATCCTTTTTGTGTCCTCACTAGTTTTTAGTAGGCTAGCTTAATGTTTAATAGCACTTCAGTTTTTGTGATTTACTGTAAATCATTCATGTGGAATCCCAAATGTTAAACTATTAGGTTTATTTGGCACAAAAGCTTGGATTTATCCAAGATAAAGAAAAGTTAGATTTTATTACAACTACTATTATTAGCTTTGAGCAATGAAAAAATGAATTTGATTAGTATTACAAAAATTCAATCCATTTGGTTTACCTTGGCTTGTTTATATGGCAAAATAGCTCAGGCAATTAACTTGAGTTTAGCAGATAAGGTATGTCATGCTATGAAAGAATGTTTTGCCCTTTTTACAATAATCTAGTAGATCTGCTTAAATACTGATGAGAAAAGTTATTCAGTGGGATGAAATGAAACATAAAATATTTTAAATTCTATAAATGTAACCCCTCCTTTCTCTTACAAAAAGAGATTCTACTTGTCATGTCCTCTGCTCTTCTAAAATCAACACTCTTCCTGAAGTATCCACATCCCCATCTTCTGCTTTCATGGAAAGATTCTGTCCCTACATTATTTTCCATTCATGGAAAATGAATTTTCAATCTTTATTCCCTTGAAATCTAGTCATCTCATATGTCAATTCTAAGCTGTTCTTGCTGACTAACATGCAACATTTTAATATATGCTTGGTGATGCCAAAAAGTTATTTGGTTAGTGCTACTATGTGCTAGATTGTTAGATGAACCAAAATAATAAATTAATTTAAATCTAATATTTAAAAATATGTGAGTTAGGTATATGTATACTTGTATTTCCTCATTCTCAAGCCTCCTTCCCACATCCATCCCACCCCTTTAGGTCGTCAGAGAGCACTGAGCTCAGCTCTCTATGCTATACAGCAACTTTCTTCTAGCAATCTCTTTTACATATGGCAAGGTACATATGTCATGCTACTCTCTCAATTCGTCCCCTTTCCTTCCCTCACACTGTGTCCACATGTCTTTAGATCTGTGGAATGATTACTGCTCTGCAAAATACATTCATTAGCACTAGTTTTCTAGATTTCATTGTTCTTGTTTAATCACTAGGTTTTGTCTGACTCCGTGTGATGCCATGAACTGCAGATGCCAGGCTCCTCTGTCCTCCAGAATCTCCTGGAGTTTGCTCAAATTCATGTCCACCGAGTCAATGATGACTTCCAACCAACTAATCCTCTTCTGTCCCCTCATTCAGAATATTCCAAGTTGATATCCTTTAATAAAGACTAGCTTGATCTCCATACAGTCCAAGGGACTCTCAAGAGTCTTCTCCAATACCACAATTTGAAAGCTTGTACATCTGGAAGTTCTTTTTTTTTTTTTTTAAAGATTTATTTATTTATTTATTTTTGGGCGGGGGTCGGGTTGGGGAGGGAGGGGAGCAGGCGGGCCACTTCTATTGGTCTTTTGTTTCTCTATGTTCATCCGTCTTTGTTCTTTGGCTCCTGTGGGCCTCCCATCACGGTGGCGTCTGTCGTTGCAGAGCGCCGGCTCTGGGTGCATGCGCTCCAGAGCTCTGGCTTGGTAATTGGACACATCAGTCCAGCCGCTCCGCGGGCACGTGGGATCTTCCCAGGCCAGGGCTCGAACCGGCGCCCCTTGCACTGCAAGGCGGTGTCCTTACCCACTGGACCACCAGGGGAAGCCTCATCTGGAAGTTCTTAATTCATGTACTGTGAAGCCTAGCTTGAAGAATTTTAAGCGTCACCTTGCTAGCTTGCAAAATGAGCACAATTGTATACTAATTTGAACATCTTTGGCATTGCCCTTCATTGACCTTTTCCAGTCTTGAGGCCGCTCATGAGTTTTCTAAATTTGCTGACATAGTGACTGCAGCACTTTGACTGAATTATCTGCTAGGATTTTAAATAGCTCAGCTGGAATTCTATCATCTCCACTAGCTTTATTTACAGTAACGCTTCCTAAGGCCCACTTAACTTCACACTCCAGGATGTCAGGCTCTTGGTGAGTGACTATACCATGGTGATTTTCTGTGTCATTAAAAACTTTTATGTAGTTCTTCTATGTATTTTGCCACCTCTTCTCAATTTCTTTTGCTTCTCTATTTTTGTCATCTGCTCATTTGTGATGTCAGGCTCAAAATGGGATTACTGCTCTGCAAAATACATTCATTAGCACTAGTTTTCTAGATTTCATTGTTCTTGTTTAATCACTAGGTTTTGTCTGACTCCGTGTGATGCCATGAACTGCAGATGCCAGGCTCCTCTGTCCTCCAGAATCTCCTGGAGTTTGCTCAAATTCATGTCCACCGAGTCAATGATGACTTCCAACCAACTAATCCTCTTCTGTCCCCTCATTCAGAATATTCCAAGTTGATATCCTTTAATAAAGACTAGCTTGATCTCCATACAGTCCAAGGGACTCTCAAGAGTCTTCTCCAATACCACAATTTGAAAGCTTGTACATCTGGAAGTTCTTTTTTTTTTTTTTTAAAGATTTATTTATTTATTTATTTTTGGGCGGGGGTCGGGTTGGGGAGGGAGGGGAGCAGGCGGGCCACTTCTATTGGTCTTTTGTTTCTCTATGTTCATCCGTCTTTGTTCTTTGGCTCCTGTGGGCCTCCCATCACGGTGGCGTCTGTCGTTGCAGAGCGCCGGCTCTGGGTGCATGCGCTCCAGAGCTCTGGCTTGGTAATTGGACACATCAGTCCAGCCGCTCCGCGGGCACGTGGGATCTTCCCAGGCCAGGGCTCGAACCGGCGCCCCTTGCACTGCAAGGCGGTGTCCTTACCCACTGGACCACCAGGGGAAGCCTCATCTGGAAGTTCTTAATTCATGTACTGTGAAGCCTAGCTTGAAGAATTTTAAGCGTCACCTTGCTAGCTTGCAAAATGAGCACAATTGTATACTAATTTGAACATCTTTGGCATTGCCCTTCATTGACCTTTTCCAGTCTTGAGGCCGCTCATGAGTTTTCTAAATTTGCTGACATAGTGACTGCAGCACTTTGACTGAATTATCTGCTAGGATTTTAAATAGCTCAGCTGGAATTCTATCATCTCCACTAGCTTTATTTACAGTAACGCTTCCTAAGGCCCACTTAACTTCACACTCCAGGATGTCAGGCTCTTGGTGAGTGACTATACCATGGTGATTTTCTGTGTCATTAAAAACTTTTTTATGTAGTTCTTCTATGTATTTTTGCCACCTCTTCTCAATTTCTTTTGCTTCTCTTAGGTCTTTTCGGTTTCTGTTCATCATGCTCATATTTGCATGAAGTGTTGTTCCCTTTTAAGAAAGCTCTTTTAAATGAACAGAGCAAAATAAAGGAAAACAAGAAAATTGGAGATATAGTGATACATTCAATATAGAAGACAGTATAGGTGTTCCTTAAAAAATAGGAATGAAACCACCTTATGATGAAGCAATCCCACTGCTAGGCATATACCCTGAGGAAATGAAAATTGAAAAAGACATATGTACCCCATTGTGCATAGCAGCACTATTTATAATAGCTAGAACATGTAACCAACCTAGATGCCCACTGACCAATGGATGAAGAAATGAAGTACATAGATACAATAGAATATTACTTAGCCATTTGAGTCAGTTCTAATGAGGTGGATGAACCTAGAGTTTATTATATAGAATGAACCAAATCAGAAAGAGAGAGAGAAATATCATCTGTGAACACATATCTATGGAATCTAAAAAGCTGGTACTGATGAATTTATCTGGAGGGCAGCAATGGAGAAACAAACATAGCAGACTTACAGACATGGGTGGCAGAGGCAGGAGAGGGTGAGATGTAGGAAAGAATAACATGGAAACTTACATTACCATATATAAAATAGATAACCAATGGGAATTTGCTGTAAGACTCAGGGAACTCAAACAGGGGCTCTGTAACAACTTGGAGGGGTGGGATGGGGAGGGAGATTAGCGGAAGTTTCAAGATATATATATATATATATATATATATATATATATATATATACACACACACACACACACACCCTATGGCTGATTCATGTGGATGTTTGGCAGAAAACAGCAAAACTCTGTAAAGCTATTATTCTTCAATTAAAAAAAAATTTTAAATCCTCATTTCTTCTTGTTATTCTCTGGAACTCTGCATTCAGTTGGTGTATCTTTGCCTTTCTCCTTGCCTTTTGGTTCTCTTCTTTCTTCAGCTATTTGTAAAGCCTCCACAGGTAACCACTTTGCCTTCTTGCATTTTTTTTTTTTCCTTTGAGATGGTTTTCGGTTTCTGTTCATCATGCTCATATTTGCATGAAGTGTTGTTCCCTTTTAAGAAAGCTCTTTTAAATGAACAGAGCAAAATAAAGGAAAACAAGAAAATTGGAGATATAGTGATACATTCAATATAGAAGACAGTATAGGTGTTCCTTAAAAAATAGGAATGAAACCACCTTATGATGAAGCAATCCCACTGCTAGGCATATACCCTGAGGAAATGAAAATTGAAAAAGACATATGTACCCCATTGTGCATAGCAGCACTATTTATAATAGCTAGAACATGTAACCAACCTAGATGCCCACTGACCAATGGATGAAGAAATGAAGTACATAGATACAATAGAATATTACTTAGCCATTTGAGTCAGTTCTAATGAGGTGGATGAACCTAGAGTTTATTATATAGAATGAACCAAATCAGAAAGAGAGAGAGAAATATCATCTGTGAACACATATCTATGGAATCTAAAAAGCTGGTACTGATGAATTTATCTGGAGGGCAGCAATGGAGAAACAAACATAGCAGACTTACAGACATGGGTGGCAGAGGCAGGAGAGGGTGAGATGTAGGAAAGAATAACATGGAAACTTACATTACCATATATAAAATAGATAACCAATGGGAATTTGCTGTAAGACTCAGGGAACTCAAACAGGGCTCTGTAACAACTTGGAGGGGTGGGATGGGGAGGGAGATTAGCGGAAGTTTCAAGATATATATATATATATATATATATATATATATATACACACACACACACACACACCCTATGGCTGATTCATGTGGATGTTTGGCAGAAAACAGCAAAACTCTGTAAAGCTATTATTCTTCAATTAAAAAAAAATTTTAAATCCTCATTTCTTCTTGTTATTCTCTGGAACTCTGCATTCAGTTGGTGTATCTTTGCCTTTCTCCTTGCCTTTTGGTTCTCTTCTTTCTTCAGCTATTTGTAAAGCCTCCACAGGTAACCACTTTGCCTTCTTGCATTTTTTTTTTTTCCTTTGAGATGGTTTTCGTCACTGCCTTCGTGCTAATATACAATATTTGTTTTTCTCTTTCTGACTTATTTCATCCTGTGTGGAAGGCTCTATGTTCATTCATATCACTAGAAATGACCTATTTTTCTTCCTTTTTATGGTTGAGTAATTTTCCATTGTATGTGTATATATATGTGTATATATATATATATATATATACCACATCTTCTTTATCTATTCATCTGTTGATAGACATCTAGATTGCTTCCCAGTTCTGGTTATTGTCAATAATGCTGCATTGAGCATTGGGTTACATAAATATTTTTGCATTATGGTTTTCTCAGGGTATATGCCCATTAATGTGATTTCTGGGTCATATGTTTCTATTTTCAGTTTTTTACAGAACCTCTGTACTGTTCTTCATAGTGACTATATTAATTTACATTCCCACCAACAGTAAAAGAAAGTTCCACTTTCTCCACAGCCTCTCCCAACACAATACTGAAAAGCAATTATACTCTCCAATTAAAAAAAATTGAATTGGTAATAAAGAAAAAAATTAAGTTTAATTCAAAGTGGTTTCACTGATGCATCCTATTAAACATTAAATGAAAAAATAATACCAATACTTTACAATGCTTTCATAAAGTATAGGTGGGTGAACACTTCTAAACTCATTCTATGAAGTTAGCATCACTCTGATATTAAAGACAAATAAAGATAAAACAGAGGGTATCCCAGATAACGCTCATTGTAAAGATCCTGCCTGCCAGTGCAGGAGACATTCGAGACTTGGGTTCAATCACTCAGTCGGGAAGACCCCCTGGAGAAGGGAATGGAAATCCACTCCAGTCAGTAGTCTTGCCTGAAAAATTCTATGGAAAGAGGAGACAGGCAGGCTACAGTCTATGGGGTTGCAAAGTCAGAAATGGCTGAAACGACTTAGCACGCACTCAAAGATATAATAAGAAACTATAAACCAGTCTGCTTCATGAACACAGATTTAAAAATCCTTAGTGAAATATGAACAAACAAAATTCAAGAATGACAAAAAAAAAGAAAAAAAGAATGCTGCATTGATAGATGTGCTGGAGTTTCTCAAACTTAATTTAATTCTTAAAACTTCAAAAAAAATTCTTCCATCAGCATCTATTTATAATGCATCCTTAGAAGGCTTCTTGGGTTGCCTTTCAGTTTCTGTCCCCACTGTTCTGTCTTCCATCACCATAGTAAAGATGATCTGTTTTGTATGTTGTAAAAATAAAATGATACTATAAAAACTGTTATTTAATAAAGTACATGGAAAGAAAATATTCAAACTACTAATCATTTTAGAAAATAATTTTTAAAATAACTGGTG
The DNA here is from genome assembly GCA_022376925.1 of Tragulus kanchil. Lineage (NCBI taxonomy): Eukaryota > Metazoa > Chordata > Mammalia > Artiodactyla > Tragulidae > Tragulus > Tragulus kanchil. Next base: position 38,495,041 of record JAIOJX010000032.1, read on the forward strand.
AAAGTTCATTATGCAAAATTGTGATGACCAACAAAATAATTATATGACTAGAGAAAATGACTGAAAGCAGAAGGGGAGGAAAGAGGATGGGATGTTTGGATGGCATCACTGACTCAACGGACATGAATTGAGCAAACTCTGGAAAATAGTAGAGGACAGGGAAGTTTGGTGTGCTACAGTCCTTGGGATCACAAAGAGTCAAACATGATTTAGCAACTGAGCAATGACAACAAGGGAAGATGGAACTGACTGACTTGTTTTATTTGTTCTCCAGTACTGAAGATACTTTTAGCTACATACACACACACACACACACATATACACACAATATAGCCTTCAAAATTTTGTCTTTTGACTGATAGGTAGATAAGAGTTTGGTAAAATAAGAAATATATAAACAAACAATTATGGCCAACTACTCTAAATTAATCATCTTGTAGAAAAGTATCTTCAGTATTAGTCATTCTAATTTTTTTTCAGGTATGTACTTTAAGTCAGCATATCCAGAGTTAACTCTATTCATTTCCAGTTACCAGAATTGCATTATAACTGCAAGAAATATGTTTTTAGAACTTTAACTCACCAATATCTTTGAAATTTTTCATGAAAGAACAGATAGAAAACAAAAATTAGTATCTACACATTTCAGGTAAATAAGCAATTTTGATTTATATGCAATTCAATGGTTTCAATACTAGGACATTAAAAAATGTGAGATTATTTTTAAATTGATTTTTTAGACTAATTCAGTGATAATTTTTACTATCTTTATCACATAGTCCTAGCTAGTAGTTTGTATAGGATTTAGGGAACAGACTATTTTGTGCACTGGATTAAATTAACTAGAGAAGTTAAGAACATTTAACTTTAGTGTTAAAATGTTACATAAACACATCTTCTAAATCCTTATGTGATTACAAAGACTTTTTTCACAAACCTAATTCTGAGTTGGTTTGTGGATTCTGCCCCATCTGTTTAATTCAAACTGAATCAAACCGGACGTTTGGGCAGTTGTTTTGTAAATGTTTTTTAAAAATAAAATGATACTATAAAAACTGTTATTTAATAAAGTACATGGAAAGAAAATATTCAAACTACTAATCATTTTAGAAAATAATTTTTAAAATAACTGGTGAAAGTTCATTATGCAAAATTGTGATGACCAACAAAATAATTATATGACTAGAGAAAATGACTGAAAGCAGAAGGGGAGGAAAGAGGATGGGATGTTTGGATGGCATCACTGACTCAACGGACATGAATTGAGCAAACTCTGGAAAATAGTAGAGGACAGGGAAGTTTGGTGTGCTACAGTCCTTGGGATCACAAAGAGTCAAACATGATTTAGCAACTGAGCAATGACAACAAGGGAAGATGGAACTGACTGACTTGTTTTATTTGTTCTCCAGTACTGAAGATACTTTTAGCTACATACACACACACACACACACATATACACACAATATAGCCTTCAAAATTTTGTCTTTTGACTGATAGGTAGATAAGAGTTTGGTAAAATAAGAAATATATAAACAAACAATTATGGCCAACTACTCTAAATTAATCATCTTGTAGAAAAGTATCTTCAGTATTAGTCATTCTACTTTTTTCAGGTATGTACTTTAAGTCAGCATATCCAGAGTTAACTCTATTCATTTCCAGTTACCAGAATTGCATTATAACTGCAAGAAATATGTTTTTAGAACTTTAACTCACCAATATCTTTGAAATTTTTCATGAAAGAACAGATAGAAAACAAAAATTAGTATCTACACATTTCAGGTAAATAAGCAATTTTGATTTATATGCAATTCAATGGTTTCAATACTAGGACATTAAAAAATGTGAGATTATTTTTAAATTGATTTTTTAGACTAATTCAGTGATAATTTTTACTATCTTTATCACATAGTCCTAGCTAGTAGTTTGTATAGGATTTAGGGAACAGACTATTTTGTGCACTGGATTAAATTAACTAGAGAAGTTAAGAACATTTAACTTTAGTGTTAAAATGTTACATAAACACATCTTCTAAATCCTTATGTGATTACAAAGACTTTTTTCACAAACCTAATTCTGAGTTGGTTTGTGGATTCTGCCTCATCTGTTTAATTCAAACTGAATCAAACCGGACTTGTTTGGATGGGCAGTTGTTCTAGGGCAACTAAGTGTAACAGAGGAGGGATCAAATGGTAAGTTCAGGAAGATAGTGTGTGCCTTGCAGGCAGCAGACTGAGGACTGGAGTCCAGGATTCATTAGGGTTCATGAAAGACAAGAAGCAACATTACATTTTAATTTTAAAAGTCCTATAACAACAAGTGTATGCTGCATTATGATGGAATTCTGAGAAAGCACAATGTGAGAAATAGGACATATAATAAAGCAGAAGAGAATACAGGTGTAGTCCGTATGAATTGGCTATTTTAGGGACAAAACAAGGCTTAGAGGCTGTGACCGGACCAAAAAGTTGAAATGATTAAATAGATTAATAGGAGAAAAGGATGTGCATTTGATTAATTATTACATGGGATAATAATTAAGGTTTAATAATTGAGGGATTGAAGACTCAAGAACTCATCTGAGAACAAAGTATTTACTATTTTTAGGACAAGAAACAAGACAAAGAGGCTTAGAAAAGGCAGTCAATTGTAGAGAAATGACTAGGAAGTAAGGGCTAGTATAGCAAGATTTGTTTGTACAAATTTCTCTGTCTTACTTTCTCATCTTTGCTAATAAGAATGTCTTCCTTCCTCCTTGTACAGAGAGGGCATCTTTCACAAGGATTTTTTATCTCCTGCTTTTAGGAAGAAAAAGGAAGGTCAGAGTGTCCATTTAACACCTGCTGTTAAATAGCCTTTAACTCAAAATAATCTATATGGCAAAGCAGCATATTCCAGGGTTGAACTCTTTCACTATTCGAGTTCCATTTTCCAAGTTCTCAAACCAACTGAAAGTCATAGCAAGAAATGTCAGGCTTGTGAGTATTTAGTATATAAGCAGACTTAACAAAGGAAGAGAGAATATGAGATAGCCAGGTGGTGTGTAGGCTGTTGAATTCTAGCCTAGTTAGATACCCTTGGAAAATGTACCCCAATTTCTGCATGCTCCCCTCATCACAACTGAAATCTGGAGTCATTTTCAAAGATAGTTTTATTTTTGGTGTTGGAGTCATTTGTCTCAGAGCAGAAGGTGCCTGGTAGATTTGGCTACCATGGTGCATGCAGTAGTCAGTGAGGTTCTGGAACCTTGAAGGCCCGATTGTGTTACCTGGATATGCAATAAACTACAATGTAATTTACACTCCAAATTTTTCTGTATGTACAATTTTACCTTGCTAGATTTCTTGGCCAAAGTTATCCTGATTTCCTTTTTCCTGTTCTGATTTCCCTTGAGAGTCCTTGTAGATAAAATCTACTCTCAACGTTCTCATCTGGGGAAACCAGACTAAACCGTCTGCTAAACAATCAGGACCACACCTGAAGCTCATTTAGTGTATCCATTATTGTTAGAGGAAATAGGACATATAATAAAGCAGAAGAGAATACAGGTGTAGTCCGTATGAATTGGCTATTTTAGGGACAAAACAAGGCTTAGAGGCTGTGACCGGACCAAAAAGTTGAAATGATTAAATAGATTAATAGGAGAAAAGGATGTGCATTTGATTAATTATTACATGGGATAATAATTAAGGTTTAATAATTGAGGGATTGAAGACTCAAGAACTCATCTGAGAACAAAGTATTTACTATTTTTAGGACAAGAAACAAGACAAAGAGGCTTAGAAAAGGCAGTCAATTGTAGAGAAATGACTAGGAAGTAAGGGCTAGTATAGCAAGATTTGTTTGTACAAATTTCTCTGTCTTACTTTCTCATCTTTGCTAATAAGAATGTCTTCCTTCCTCCTTGTACAGAGAGGGCATCTTTCACAAGGATTTTTTATCTCCTGCTTTTAGGAAGAAAAAGGAAGGTCAGAGTGTCCATTTAACACCTGCTGTTAAATAGCCTTTAACTCAAAATAATCTATATGGCAAAGCAGCATATTCCAGGGTTGAACTCTTTCACTATTCGAGTTCCATTTTCCAAGTTCTCAAACCAACTGAAAGTCATAGCAAGAAATGTCAGGCTTGTGAGTATTTAGTATATAAGCAGACTTAACAAAGGAAGAGAGAATATGAGATAGCCAGGTGGTGTGTAGGCTGTTGAATTCTAGCCTAGTTAGATACCCTTGGAAAATGTACCCCAATTTCTGCATGCTCCCCTCATCACAACTGAAATCTGGAGTCATTTTCAAAGATAGTTTTATTTTTGGTGTTGGAGTCATTTGTCTCAGAGCAGAAGGTGCCTGGTAGATTTGGCTACCATGGTGCATGCAGTAGTCAGTGAGGTTCTGGAACCTTGAAGGCCCGATTGTGTTACCTGGATATGCAATAAACTACAATGTAATTTACACTCCAAATTTTTCTGTATGTACAATTTTACCTTGCTAGATTTCTTGGCCAAAGTTATCCTGATTTCCTTTTTCCTGTTCTGATTTCCCTTGAGAGTCCTTGTAGATAAAATCTACTCTCAACGTTCTCATCTGGGGAAACCAGACTAAACCGTCTGCTAAACAATCAGGACCACACCTGAAGCTCATTTATAATTATAGCTATAATCCAAGGACAAATGTTAATTGCTCACTTTACAGATGATGCTCTCCATACAGTTATGACTTCCGTTAGGTGTGGGTAGGTGTTTCTCAAAATACAGTCTGAGATGTACTTGGGAATGAGTCATTTTAGATGACAATTAACATATAGGTTTTTAGGTCCTGTCATATGACAGTTGAATCAGAGTCACTGAGGCTGGGGCAGTTAAGTTGGCACAGTTAATAAAAGCTCAAGATGATGCTTATACACATAGAAGTTAAAGAAACTCTGATCTAAGTTATCTATGAAAAGCAGGTTTATTTCTTAGCTTCCAGATGGTTGGGGCTGCTATTTGTGGCATAGTCTAGGCTGGCTGTAGAAGAGAAACCAGACAGATCTGACGTTATCTGAAAGTATACACACAGTCTGCCAGGAATAAATCAATTTCTTAGAGATAATAAACTTACATAAGACTCTTTTTAAGGATGAGAAATCCAAGATCTAGAGAGGTTAAGTGATTTGCCAAATAGCATGAAAAGGCTATCTTTAGATGAAACAAAATATCTCAGGTATCCTAGTTCCCAAAGCCTGTGCCCCTCTTATTCATGGTACTTCCTGTCACTGTTCATACTACCACTTTTACAGCAAATCATAGAATAATAAAATGATAACTGTTTGCATTCACAGGTCAAGTTTGCCTATGCATATTTTTTGTAAAGTTAGATACCCTTGGAAAATGTACCCCAATTTCTGCTCCCCTCATCACAACTGAAATCTGGAGTCATTTTCAAAGATAGTTTTATTTTTGGTGTTGGAGTCATTTGTCTCAGAGCAGAAGGTGCCTGGTAGATTTGGCTACCATGGTGCATGCAGTAGTCAGTGAGGTTCTGGAACCTTGAAGGCCCGATTGTGTTACCTGGATATGCAATAAACTACAATGTAATTTACACTCCAAATTTTTCTGTATGTACAATTTTACCTTGCTAGATTTCTTGGCCAAAGTTATCCTGATTTCCTTTTTCCTGTTCTGATTTCCCTTGAGAGTCCTTGTAGATAAAATCTACTCTCAACGTTCTCATCTGGGGAAACCAGACTAAACCGTCTGCTAAACAATCAGGACCACACCTGAAGCTCATTTATAATTATAGCTATAATCCAAGGACAAATGTTAATTGCTCACTTTACAGATGATGCTCTCCATACAGTTATGACTTCCGTTAGGTGTGGGTAGGTGTTTCTCAAAATACAGTCTGAGATGTACTTGGGAATGAGTCATTTTAGATGACAATTAACATATAGGTTTTTAGGTCCTGTCATATGACAGTTGAATCAGAGTCACTGAGGCTGGGGCAGTTAAGTTGGCACAGTTAATAAAAGCTCAAGATGATGCTTATACACATAGAAGTTAAAGAAACTCTGATCTAAGTTATCTATGAAAAGCAGGTTTATTTCTTAGCTTCCAGATGGTTGGGGCTGCTATTTGTGGCATAGTCTAGGCTGGCTGTAGAAGAGAAACCAGACAGATCTGACGTTATCTGAAAGTATACACACAGTCTGCCAGGAATAAATCAATTTCTTAGAGATAATAAACTTACATAAGACTCTTTTTAAGGATGAGAAATCCAAGATCTAGAGAGGTTAAGTGATTTGCCAAATAGCATGAAAAGGCTATCTTTAGATGAAACAAAATATCTCAGGTATCCTAGTTCCCAAAGCCTGTGCCCCTCTTATTCATGGTACTTCCTGTCACTGTTCATACTACCACTTTTACAGCAAATCATAGAATAATAAAATGATAACTGTTTGCATTCACAGGTCAAGGTTTGCCTATGCATATTTTTGTGCACATACCCCCCCACACATACAGACATATCTGCTTCAAGGAGAGAAGATGATTGATTCCATACATATTTCTAGACTTTTCCTATTCATTATGCCATATCTACCACACAAAGCTTCTGCAGCTAAACACAGAGAAGCGACACATGAGAATATTTTCATATAAATATGGCTTCATCAAGATGTATTAAAATATGTAGTGGCTTAAATTAATTAAGCAACAGAATTGCTAACAAATACAAACAAAATATCAAACACTTGACATCCTGAAAACAAAGCAAACATAGGCAACCTAAATTGCTCACTGCTTGACTAGTTGATTTGTTATGTGGATAGAGCCATGTGTTCAGCCAATTGTACACATGATCACATTCTAATAAAAAGCATGAATGTTTGGGAGATTCTCTCTTATTTTTGAATACCAATGCTTTGATTCCTTATTAGTATGCACAATCGCGTGTTAAGTGTAGAGTTTTAAATTCGCACATTCTTTCAATTTTTAATCTGGAAAAGAAATAAAAAAACAAAACAAAACAAAATTGGATTTCTTAACTGGTTTTATAAAATGCATAAAAGTAAATTGGCTGGTAGTTTTAATTTATTGTTACAATGTAGTTACAATTTTATTTAATATGAAGTTAGTATTTACAATGTTTAATCATTACAGTTTTAGATGAGTTTTATTCAGTTATGGCTACATTCCCCTTTCACACAGAGAAATGTGTTTTTTTTTTTGGATATGTGTTACTCTTTTGGGGCTGGGCTGTAGACAGATACTGAGCTGCTTCTATTGAAAAAAATATACATTTAAAATAAATAATTCACGAGTTTTTGTTTTCCAAAGCCTGGGGGCCCTCTCTTATTTCACACAGTCTGGAAAACTTCAGAGATAATAAACTTACATAAGACTCTTTTTAAAAATCCAAGATCTAGAGAGGTTAAGTGATTTGCCAAATAGCATGAAAAGGCTATCTTTAGATGAAACAAAATATCTCAGGTATCCTAGTTCCCAAAGCCTGTGCCTCTTATTCATGGTACTTCCTGTCACTGTTCATACTACCACTTTTACAGCAAATCATAGAATAATAAAATGATAACTGTTTGCATTCACAGGTCAAGGTTTGCCTATGCATATTTTTGTGCACATACCCCCCCACACATACAGACATATCTGCTTCAAGGAGAGAAGATGATTGATTCCATACATATTTCTAGACTTTTCCTATTCATTATGCCATATCTACCACACAAAGCTTCTGCAGCTAAACACAGAGAAGCGACACATGAGAATATTTTCATATAAATATGGCTTCATCAAGATGTATTAAAATATGTAGTGGCTTAAATTAATTAAGCAACAGAATTGCTAACAAATACAAACAAAATATCAAACACTTGACATCCTGAAAACAAAGCAAACATAGGCAACCTAAATTGCTCACTGCTTGACTAGTTGATTTGTTATGTGGATAGAGCCATGTGTTCAGCCAATTGTACACATGATCACATTCTAATAAAAAGCATGAATGTTTGGGAGATTCTCTCTTATTTTTGAATACCAATGCTTTGATTCCTTATTAGTATGCACAATCGCGTGTTAAGTGTAGAGTTTTAAATTCGCACATTCTTTCAATTTTTAATCTGGAAAAGAAATAAAAAAACAAAACAAAACAAAATTGGATTTCTTAACTGGTTTTATAAAATGCATAAAAGTAAATTGGCTGGTAGTTTTAATTTATTGTTACAATGTAGTTACAATTTTATTTAATATGAAGTTAGTATTTACAATGTTTAATCATTACAGTTTTAGATGAGTTTTATTCAGTTATGGCTACATTCCCCTTTCACACAGAGAAATGTGTTTTTTTTTTTGGATATGTGTTACTCTTTTGGGGCTGGGCTGTAGACAGATACTGAGCTGCTTCTATTGAAAAAAATATACATTTAAAATAAATAATTCACGAGTTTTTGTTTTCCTTTGGTTCTTAAAGTATTTCATTGGATAAGGGATGGTTAGTGTGCTTATGGTGGTTTGTTTTTCCTCTTTTTAATGTTAACTGCAGCAAATCACATACTAACTGCAAAACAAAGCTATTAGATTTCATATTTTGATGGCCAGTATGTAATCCAGAGACTTTAGAATATGTCAAGAAATTGTCTATTTCTGATAAGGCATGCCTTGGTCTGATATAAATTTATTAAGGTGTATAGCTATGCCAAGTCTCATCATAAAGTAAGTAGGTCCATAAGGTAGTCTTGAAATCTTATGCTAGCTCTGGCCAATCTATACAAAGTCCTTTTCCATTCCATAGGCCGCAGTTTTATATTGTAGTCCAAGGGACAGAAATTTATCTCTGTTTATACTCTGAGAACTGATCATTGTCTGACATCAATTTTGCTTTTGGTCTTATGGTTTGTGACCCAGTTATGACAAAAGAGATAAGGAAAAGGGGTCATTAGTATATATGCCTCCTATTCTTCTGATTTTCTTCCAAGTTATTATTTACCTTCATTCTGGATGTGTACACACTTTAAGTATTTATTATTTTTAAAATGCACATTGTTTTAGTCATCTTATCTCAAAAGCTGCAGTTGACTTTGCTTATTTGCTTTTACTGGATGAATTTAATTTCTTTTTTAAACAAATATTTATTTTTGGTTGCATTTGGTCTTAATTGCAGAACGTGGGTTATTCATTGTGGCATGAGGGCGTCTTCCATTGTGTGTGCAGGCTCAGTAGTTGTGACACTACAGCTTAGTTGTGCCTCGCACATGGGATCTTAGTTCCCCAACCAGGGATTGAACCCACATCCCCTGCATTGCAAGGCAGATTCTTAACTACTGGACACCAAGGAATCCTTGGATGGCTCTAATTTCACAGCTATATCCATAAGAGTTTTCTAATGATTACTTTTGGGGATAAAATGATAGTTTGATACAGTGGAAAATCCAACATAGATGACAGATGGGTTGTTGGGATTGAAGCTATGTGATTAACATGGACTGTCTGGGATCACCTTACCTTCTTCCCTCAGGTGCTTCATTTATAAAATAAAGATGGTTATGAAGATACTCCATATGACAGATTGGATGTGTGCATGCTTAGTCACTTAGGTGATTCCAATTCTTTGCAATCCCATGGATTGAACCCTACAAGGCTCCTCTGTCAGTGGGATTCTCTAGGCAAGAATACTGGAGTGGGTTGGCATTCTCTTCTCTAGGAGATGTTCCTGAGGAGTCTCAGGGTCTACTCAGGTCTACTGCATTATAGCTGAATTCTTTACCGTCTCAGCCACAAGGGAAGCCTGACAGATTGAATGATGGTCCCCAAATTGCCCCAATCTCTGGAACTTGTAAATATGTTACTTAACATGGAGAAAGGGACTTTATAGATGGAATTAAAGTTTAAAATAGGACCTTAAAATAGGGATATTATCCTGGATTATCTGGATGGGCCCAATGACATGAGTTCCTGAAGCTGAAGAGGAAGGCAGAGTGGTCTAAGATATGACGACAGAAGAGACAGCACAAAGTCAAAGTATAAGAGAGACTCACATTATTACTGGCTTTGGAGGCAGGAAAGGAACTTGGTGGAGGAATGCAGGCAGCCCCTAGAGGCTGGGAAACAGAGCTCAGCTGACAGCCAGTAAGTAAATGGGTGACATCAGTTACAAAACCAAAAGGAATAGAATTTTCTTAACAACAGAATGATTAAGAACCCCCTAAAAGGAACACAGCCTGCACATACCATTGTTGTTCTTTTTGTCACTAAGTTCTGACTTTTACTACAGGTTGCATTTGGTCTTAATTGCAGAACGTGGGTTATTCATTGTGGCATGAGGGTCTTTCATTGTGTGTGCAGGCTCAGTAGTTGTGACACTACAGCTTAGTTGTGCCTCGCACATGGGATCTTAGTTCCCCAACCAGGGATTGAACCCACATCCCCTGCATTGCAAGGCAGATTCTTAACTACTGGACACCAAGGAATCCTTGGATGGCTCTAATTTCACAGCTATATCCATAAGAGTTTTCTAATGATTACTTTTGGGGATAAAATGATAGTTTGATACAGTGGAAAATCCAACATAGATGACAGATGGGTTGTTGGGATTGAAGCTATGTGATTAACATGGACTGTCTGGGATCACCTTACCTTCTTCCCTCAGGTGCTTCATTTATAAAATAAAGATGGTTATGAAGATACTCCATATGACAGATTGGATGTGTGCATGCTTAGTCACTTAGGTGATTCCAATTCTTTGCAATCCCATGGATTGAACCCTACAAGGCTCCTCTGTCAGTGGGATTCTCTAGGCAAGAATACTGGAGTGGGTTGGCATTCTCTTCTCTAGGAGATGTTCCTGAGGAGTCTCAGGGTCTACTCAGGTCTACTGCATTATAGCTGAATTCTTTACCGTCTCAGCCACAAGGGAAGCCTGACAGATTGAATGATGGTCCCCAAATTGCCCCAATCTCTGGAACTTGTAAATATGTTACTTAACATGGAGAAAGGGACTTTATAGATGGAATTAAAGTTTAAAATAGGACCTTAAAATAGGGATATTATCCTGGATTATCTGGATGGGCCCAATGACATGAGTTCCTGAAGCTGAAGAGGAAGGCAGAGTGGTCTAAGATATGACGACAGAAGAGACAGCACAAAGTCAAAGTATAAGAGAGACTCACATTATTACTGGCTTTGGAGGCAGGAAAGGAACTTGGTGGAGGAATGCAGGCAGCCCCTAGAGGCTGGGAAACAGAGCTCAGCTGACAGCCAGTAAGTAAATGGGTGACATCAGTTACAAAACCAAAAGGAATAGAATTTTCTTAACAACAGAATGATTAAGAACCCCCTAAAAGGAACACAGCCTGCACATACCATTGTTGTTCTTTTTTTGTCACTAAGTTCTGTTTGACTATTTGAGACCTCATGGGCTGTCACCCACCAGGCTCCTTTTTGGATTCTCCAGGCAAAAATACTGAAGTGGGTTGTCATTTCCTTCTCCAGGGCAACTTCCCAACTGAGGGGTCAGACTCAAATCTGCTGCTTGGCACGTGGATTTTTTACCCCTGAGTCACTGGGAAGCCCATACCTTGCAAAACTATAATACATTTGTGTTACTTTAAGCCACTGCATTTTTATTTTTTTTTTGTTTGTTTATATCATTAGAACTCATGTTATGTGGTTTGAAGAAACATTACCAGTATGTGAAAATATTTTTCAGACTTCAAAGTATGGATTCAAATTAATAAACATTAGTTAAGAGCTACTGAACACTTTGATATGTGCTGAGGATACAAGAAAAATAACATATTATCTCTGGTCTCAAAGTACTAATATTTTGACAGAAGATATAAGCAAGTAAATAAATAATTCAATAATTCAAATAATTCAAGGCCACTCTGTGTCAAATGTGCTACATTTGAGGTGTAGTACAACAAATACTGAAAGCATAAAGGAGGAAACTTTGCTTCTATAGCTACGTACAATTTCGCATTTTTTGTTTTCATTGAAAAGAGTCTTCCAATTTTTCAAAAAAGCAGAAACCTGCTTTCTACATTTTCCCTTCTAAAATTGTATAAAATATATTTGGAGAAATGGAAATCAAAACTACACTGAAGTATCAATAAAATAGCCCCAATCCCTCTGGAACTTAAATATGTTACTTAACATGGAGAAAGGGACTTTATAGATGGAATTAAAGTTTAAAATAGGACCTTAAAATAGGGATATTATCCTGGATTATCTGGATGGGCCCAATGACATGAGTTCCTGAAGCTGAAGAGGAAGGCAGAGTGGTCTAAGATATGACGACAGAAGAGACAGCACAAAGTCAAAGTATAAGAGAGACTCACATTATTACTGGCTTTGGAGGCAGGAAAGGAACTTGGTGGAGGAATGCAGGCAGCCCCTAGAGGCTGGGAAACAGAGCTCAGCTGACAGCCAGTAAGTAAATGGGTGACATCAGTTACAAAACCAAAAGGAATAGAATTTTCTTAACAACAGAATGATTAAGAACCCCCTAAAAGGAACACAGCCTGCACATACCATTGTTGTTCTTTTTTTGTCACTAAGTTCTGTTTGACTATTTGAGACCTCATGGGCTGTCACCCACCAGGCTCCTTTTTGGATTCTCCAGGCAAAAATACTGAAGTGGGTTGTCATTTCCTTCTCCAGGGCAACTTCCCAACTGAGGGGTCAGACTCAAATCTGCTGCTTGGCACGTGGATTTTTTACCCCTGAGTCACTGGGAAGCCCATACCTTGCAAAACTATAATACATTTGTGTTACTTTAAGCCACTGCATTTTTATTTTTTTTTTGTTTGTTTATATCATTAGAACTCATGTTATGTGGTTTGAAGAAACATTACCAGTATGTGAAAATATTTTTCAGACTTCAAAGTATGGATTCAAATTAATAAACATTAGTTAAGAGCTACTGAACACTTTGATATGTGCTGAGGATACAAGAAAAATAACATATTATCTCTGGTCTCAAAGTACTAATATTTTGACAGAAGATATAAGCAAGTAAATAAATAATTCAATAATTCAAATAATTCAAGGCCACTCTGTGTCAAATGTGCTACATTTGAGGTGTAGTACAACAAATACTGAAAGCATAAAGGAGGAAACTTTGCTTCTATAGCTACGTACAATTTCGCATTTTTTGTTTTCATTGAAAAGAGTCTTCCAATTTTTCAAAAAAGCAGAAACCTGCTTTCTACATTTTCCCTTCTAAAATTGTATAAAAATATATTTGGAGAAATGGAAATCAAAACTACACTGAAGTATCAATATGCAAACTGAATTCTTGAAGTCAAATAATAAAGTATGTTCCATTTAGTTGGGTCTTTTTTAAAATTTTTATTTATTTATTTATTTATCTTTTGGGTGAGGAGAGAGGGGGATGGGCAGGACACTTCTATTGGTCTTTCATTTCTCTATTTTCATCCATCTTTGTTCTCCTGTGGGCCTCCCATTGCGGTGGCTTCTTGTTGCAGGGCGCCGATTCAGTAATTGGACACATGGGTCCAGCCACTCCGCAGCATGTGGGATCTTCCCAGGCCAGGGATTGAACCAGCGCCCCTTGCACTGCAAGGTGGTGTCCTTACCCACTGGACCACCAGGGGAAGCCCTTAGTTGGGTCTTTAAGGATGAAGTTTTACTTGTCACTGTGATTTGTTGAAAATTAAATGCTTTGTTCTTAACCAATCACTTCTTTAGGATAATTTATACTTCAGAAGTTAAAAAGTTCATTCATCTAAATTATCTGGTAAACTTGGTATACAGTTACATTCAGTGAATTATCATTGACTGAACATCATGTGCTCAATGGACAGATATATCAGAATTCTCTAGTAGAAAAAACTACATTTTAATGGTAGATTTTTATGTCACCAAAAGTAAAAAAAAAAAAAAAAAAAAAACCTGAACTGAAATTCTGCATTTCTTTCTTCATTTGTAACCAGTTGTTCTCTTTAAACAAAACTGACAGTACATACTAGCTTTGAATTTCTCTATTGGTCAAGATACGCTAGATAACATGGCAATAATAACCTTCACATCCCAGTGAGTTGAAAGTTGAAAGTTTAGTTTCTGCTCTGGCTTACATCCATCACTAGTCAAGAGGAAGTTCATCACAGTCACTTGGGGACTCAGGCCAACAAAGCATTCATACTCTCCAACATTGTCAGTCAGCGTTTGAAGGAGAATAATAATAATAAAAAAAGGCCTCACACTAATAATTTAATTCTTCAAATTGGGATTAAAAAATACCACTTCAACTTGTAAGTCATTCCACTGAATTTTTCTCTTGACCGCATACCACCATAAGGAGATCAGATGGTACAATCCTACCACGTTTCAGGAAAGTCAAGAGAGGAGAATATTTCATGAACAGCACTAATGTGCAGTACAGGTTTTGTTTGCACTTCTAGACAGATGCTTTACAGAAGACAATTTCATCATAGAAGAAACCATTTAAAGTGGTGTTTCCCAAACTGTATTCTTAGAAATACCATAAGAAGTATCTCTAAGATGTTTAAAGTCATTATTTAAAAAAAATGCCCATGACTTCAAATTAACTTGGAAACTATACAGCCTAAGTGCATATATATTAGAAATTCTGAGAAATCTTTTGTTATATATTTTTTTTTACTTTTTTAATCCCAATATATTTCAGTTACCTGAAAATGTAATGGTTGCCTTTTCATGAAGTATATACTAGCATTATGAGAAACACAGAACATCTATGCACATCTTAATTAAGAGGAAAAGATCATTGACTGATTTACTTTAAGTCTGCTATTGGCACTTTTACATGTATCACTGTCCAATCATATTCAGTGTTCTTCATGAGAGCACAATCTCTGGTAAACTTGGTATACAGTTACATTCAGTGAATTATCATTGACTGAACATCATGTGCTCAATGGACAGATATATCAGAATTCTCTAGTAGAAAAAACTACATTTTAATGGTAGATTTTTATGTCACCAAAAGTAAAAAAAAAAAAAAAAAAAAAAACCTGAACTGAAATTCTGCATTTCTTTCTTCATTTGTAACCAGTTGTTCTCTTTAAACAAAACTGACAGTACATACTAGCTTTGAATTTCTCTATTGGTCAAGATACGCTAGATAACATGGCAATAATAACCTTCACATCCCAGTGAGTTGAAAGTTGAAAGTTTAGTTTCTGCTCTGGCTTACATCCATCACTAGTCAAGAGGAAGTTCATCACAGTCACTTGGGGACTCAGGCCAACAAAGCATTCATACTCTCCAACATTGTCAGTCAGCGTTTGAAGGAGAATAATAATAATAAAAAAAGGCCTCACACTAATAATTTAATTCTTCAAATTGGGATTAAAAAATACCACTTCAACTTGTAAGTCATTCCACTGAATTTTTCTCTTGACCGCATACCACCATAAGGAGATCAGATGGTACAATCCTACCACGTTTCAGGAAAGTCAAGAGAGGAGAATATTTCATGAACAGCACTAATGTGCAGTACAGGTTTTGTTTGCACTTCTAGACAGATGCTTTACAGAAGACAATTTCATCATAGAAGAAACCATTTAAAGTGGTGTTTCCCAAACTGTATTCTTAGAAATACCATAAGAAGTATCTCTAAGATGTTTAAAGTCATTATTTAAAAAAAATGCCCATGACTTCAAATTAACTTGGAAACTATACAGCCTAAGTGCATATATATTAGAAATTCTGAGAAATCTTTTGTTATATATTTTTTTTTACTTTTTTAATCCCAATATATTTCAGTTACCTGAAAATGTAATGGTTGCCTTTTCATGAAGTATATACTAGCATTATGAGAAACACAGAACATCTATGCACATCTTAATTAAGAGGAAAAGATCATTGACTGATTTACTTTAAGTCTGCTATTGGCACTTTTTACATGTATCACTGTCCAATCATATTCAGTGTTCTTCATGAGAGCACAATCTCTGGTTTTGCATATAGGAATTTAGTAAGACTAGGTCTTTCCAATTTTCTTAATTTTTCCTTCTTTCCCCTCCCCTCCCTGCCTCTTGGAGGAAGGTCTGATTTTATAGTTACATATTTAACTTTTAACAAAGTCATGGGAAATCTGGGAAAATTTAGTAGCATCTTCCTGAATAGTATATAAACTTTGGTGAATGGTATACACTCTTTCATTTGAATGATTATTTGAATAAAATTGTTTAGCTTTTATAAGATTACTATTAAATAAACTCTAGAAATATTTTGTTAATTGATTTAATTTATCTATGTGCTGTGCTCAGTTGTTCAGTCACATCCAACTGCTTGCGGGGCTATGGATTATAACCAGCTAGGTTCCTCTGTCCATGGAATTCTCCTAGTAAGAATACTGTAGTGGATTGCCATGCCCTCCTCCAGGGGATATTCCCAACCCAAGGATCATACCTGTATCTTTTGCATCTCCTTCACTGGCAGGCAGATTCTTTACTAACCCACCTTCTAATCATAAAGATGGGCACTGTAGTCAACATTTTAAATGAGTGCATTAATGAAAATAAAGGCCAACGTGCATTTAAAAAATCAAGACAACTGGAAAGTAAAGATATTTTGCATGAAGTGTGTAAAGGTCACGTATATAGTGTTTTCCCCAAATAAATCCTTTATTTTCACTTATCAGTACTATCAAGAATATGGTTTTAGGGTTTCCCTGGTGGTCCACTGGGTAAAGAATCCACCTTGCAGTGCAAGGAGAACTGGTTCAATCCGTGCCCAGGAAGATCTCATGTTCTGCAGAGCGGCTTGACTGGTGTGTCTAATTAGGAGCCAGCGCTCTGGAGCCCATGTGCCCATGTGCCCAGAGCCCATGTGCCCATGTGCCCAGAGCCCATGTTCTGCAAAGAGAGAGACCACTGCAATGTGAGACCCACACAAGCCAAAGAATAAAGATGGATGAAAATAAATACATAAATAACAATAAAAGAGGCCAAAATTAAACAAACAAAAAAATATGGCTTTAGCTAATTCTCCATTAAACTGATTTACTTTAAGTCTCTATTGGATTTACATGTATCACTGTCCAATCATATTCAGTGTTCTTCATGAGAGCACAATCTCTGGTTTTGCATATAGGAATTTAGTAAGACTAGGTCTTTCCAATTTTCTTAATTTTTCCTTCTTTCCCCTCCCCCCCTCCCTGCCTCTTGGAGGAAGGTCTGATTTTATAGTTACATATTTAACTTTTAACAAAGTCATGGGAAATCTGGGAAAATTTAGTAGCATCTTCCTGAATAGTATATAAACTTTGGTGAATGGTATACACTCTTTCATTTGAATGATTATTTGAATAAAATTGTTTAGCTTTTATAAGATTACTATTAAATAAACTCTAGAAATATTTTGTTAATTGATTTAATTTATCTATGTGCTGTGCTCAGTTGTTCAGTCACATCCAACTGCTTGCGGCGCTATGGATTATAACCAGCTAGGTTCCTCTGTCCATGGAATTCTCCTAGTAAGAATACTGTAGTGGATTGCCATGCCCTCCTCCAGGGGATATTCCCAACCCAAGGATCATACCTGTATCTTTTGCATCTCCTTCACTGGCAGGCAGATTCTTTACTAACCCACCTTCTAATCATAAAGATGGGCACTGTAGTCAACATTTTAAATGAGTGCATTAATGAAAATAAAGGCCAACGTGCATTTAAAAAATCAAGACAACTGGAAAGTAAAGATATTTTGCATGAAGTGTGTAAAGGTCACGTATATAGTGTTTTCCCCAAATAAATCCTTTATTTTCACTTATCAGTACTATCAAGAATATGGTTTTAGGGTTTCCCTGGTGGTCCACTGGGTAAAGAATCCACCTTGCAGTGCAAGGAGAACTGGTTCAATCCGTGCCCAGGAAGATCTCATGTTCTGCAGAGCGGCTTGACTGGTGTGTCTAATTAGGAGCCAGCGCTCTGGAGCCCATGTGCCCATGTGCCCAGAGCCCATGTGCCCATGTGCCCAGAGCCCATGTTCTGCAAAGAGAGAGACCACTGCAATGTGAGACCCACACAAGCCAAAGAATAAAGATGGATGAAAATAAATACATAAATAACAATAAAAGAGGCCAAAATTAAACAAACAAAAAAATATGGCTTTAGCTAATTCTCCATTAAACTGATTTTTCTTTTTTTTAATCTACCTCCTCTTTACCTTTCCTTCTTTCTCTTTCCCTTCTTTTTCCTTATAGATTTTAGCTTTATCCAAAGTCACTTTGTGATCATTTTGCATATATCTAAAACAGGTTATATCCTATTCATATTACTATTCATCTATCCCTTATAATACTTTACATATTTTAAAATTACTGTTTATTTGTAGTATGATTTTTATAAGTTGTTGCTTACCCAGTTCTGCAGCCTCTCAAGACACAAAAATTCATGAAGACAGGACCATAACAGTTTGACACTATCATGTCTTCCGTACCCAACATGTCAGACTCACAGGAATTCTTCAATAAATGTTTGATGAATGAAAGCCTTTATACATGGTAATTGCCTGCTTGCATATATACCTTAGACTGCTCCTAGAGGCAGGCCCTTTGATGCAGGCTCTGTCTTTTTCCCCTTCACAATGAAAAATTTTAGCATATGGACATGCATACATTTTTTGAAGGGATTTTTAAAAGAAAAGAAAAAACAATGAATGAATGGATGGATGGATGACTACTCCTATCTGTTTTCCCACTTGGATTCAATATTAGAAGAGTAGATCTGAAAGTAATATTTCTGTTTTATATTGACAAGAGTTAATTGAAATTTACAAACAGATGTGAACTTTATGAAAGGAAGAGTTTTATTTTGATTTATCAAAGGTATAATGCTCATTACTTAAAGATAACTGAGCAAATATTAAATACAATAAAGTCAGTTAAAACATTTGAGAGACTTCTGAATTCGTTTTTCAATCTATTCACCAAGGATTATAAAAATGAATGTGAATGCCTGATAGCTTGCTTTTTATTTTTTTCTTTGGAAAACCTCTGATGGATTAAAATTACTGTTCTGAAGTCAATTACCAATAGTCAAATATAACTATTATTTGTTAGGTCATAGCAAATTAGAGCAAATCAAAGGTATCTTTACTATTGATTCTAAAACTCTCTTCAGGTTCTTGGGAACAGAGAGACTTGAAAACAGAGATTATAAAGAGAAAATAAAATGGGCTTGAGAAATAGGATGTTACTGAATATTACGTACAATGCTGAGGGGGGAAAATGGTATATTGAGTTTAGTACATGACAAATATTTAAGAAAAAGCATAACAGTTTTTGGAAGGTAAAAGTGATTATGCAAAATAGTCACTCATTGATAATGACTGTGTCAACTGATTTTAAGTAGGAATTAAGTTTGATATTTATTAGTCAGGTTTATTGTTATGCTTCAAGAACAGCAAACCAATCAGTCCTAAAGGAAATCAACATTGAATATTTACTGGAAAGACTGATGCTGAAGCTGAAGCTCCAGTAGTCTGGCCACCTGATGTGAAGAGCTGACTCATTGCAAAAACTCTGATGCAGGGAAAGATTGAGGGTAAGAGAAGGTACTGATTTTAGCGTGAATGAACTCTTCCGTACCCAACATGTCAGACTCACAGGAATTCTTCAATAAATGTTTGATGAATGAAAGCCTTTATACATGGTAATTGCCTGCTTGCATATATACCTTAGACTGCTCCTAGAGGCAGGCCCTTTGATGCAGGCTCTGTCTTTTTCCCCTTCACAATGAAAAATTTTAGCATATGGACATGCATACATTTTTTGAAGGGATTTTTAAAAGAAAAGAAAAAACAATGAATGAATGGATGGATGGATGACTACTCCTATCTGTTTTCCCACTTGGATTCAATATTAGAAGAGTAGATCTGAAAGTAATATTTCTGTTTTATATTGACAAGAGTTAATTGAAATTTACAAACAGATGTGAACTTTATGAAAGGAAGAGTTTTATTTTGATTTATCAAAGGTATAATGCTCATTACTTAAAGATAACTGAGCAAATATTAAATACAATAAAGTCAGTTAAAACATTTGAGAGACTTCTGAATTCGTTTTTCAATCTATTCACCAAGGATTATAAAAATGAATGTGAATGCCTGATAGCTTGCTTTTTATTTTTTTCTTTGGAAAACCTCTGATGGATTAAAATTACTGTTCTGAAGTCAATTACCAATAGTCAAATATAACTATTATTTGTTAGGTCATAGCAAATTAGAGCAAATCAAAGGTATCTTTACTATTGATTCTAAAACTCTCTTCAGGTTCTTGGGAACAGAGAGACTTGAAAACAGAGATTATAAAGAGAAAATAAAATGGGCTTGAGAAATAGGATGTTACTGAATATTACGTACAATGCTGAGGGGGGAAAATGGTATATTGAGTTTAGTACATGACAAATATTTAAGAAAAAGCATAACAGTTTTTGGAAGGTAAAAGTGATTATGCAAAATAGTCACTCATTGATAATGACTGTGTCAACTGATTTTAAGTAGGAATTAAGTTTGATATTTATTAGTCAGGTTTATTGTTATGCTTCAAGAACAGCAAACCAATCAGTCCTAAAGGAAATCAACATTGAATATTTACTGGAAAGACTGATGCTGAAGCTGAAGCTCCAGTAGTCTGGCCACCTGATGTGAAGAGCTGACTCATTGCAAAAACTCTGATGCAGGGAAAGATTGAGGGTAAGAGAAGGTAACAGAGGGTGAGATGGTTGAATGCCATCACTGACTCAGTGGACATGAACTTAAGCAAACTTTGGGAGATAGTGAAGGATAGGGAAGCCTAGCGTGCTGCAGTCCATAAGGTCTCAATGAGTCAAATACAACCTATGAACTGAAGAACATTGCTAACCTGAGCCATTTATTAAATGGGTAATATAGCTACGAATTTGTTTTTCTTTTTGTGTAGTGTGAGATGCTTATTTTCAAATTAATACTTCAACAATGAATCAAA
Organism: Tragulus kanchil; assembly: GCA_022376925.1. NCBI lineage: Eukaryota > Metazoa > Chordata > Mammalia > Artiodactyla > Tragulidae > Tragulus > Tragulus kanchil. Next base: position 38,515,998 of record JAIOJX010000032.1, read on the forward strand.
AGAAGTATAACTTCAAGTGACTCATCTTTTAATCTGGATTTACAGAAGAAAATGTATGATGCTTGGTAACCTTTAATATTGTAGAGCAAAATATTTCTATGAACACTGGTCAGCAGACATTAGCTTGATTTTGAAATCCTTAATTTCCAAGCATTTTTATAATTTTATTGTGCATAACCTCTTATAGTTCAGGTCATTTTTGTAGATGCCAATTCAAGAAAATTTAATATCTAAAGAAAGCGGTGGAAGAATATGGCTGCATTTTTCCTTAGCTAAGGAATTATTAACAAAGAAATGTCTTTTCTTATAAAATCTCTCATTAATTTCTTAAAGTAGATATTTTGGTTTATGATGCTAAACTTGATTTCTTTTTTATTGAAAATAATCTATATATTCAACTTACAGATTCTAGAATTTTAAATTAGATTAAGTTTGCTGAATAAAAAGAGTTAAAGGAAACTATGTGATGGTATTTTCTGTCATGTTAAGAATATCTCATCTTCAGTCTGAAGGCAGTGAACACATAAAGGTTCCTCCAAGCTTTTTTTTCCCAGTTAAGTGATTATGCAAAATAGTCACTCATTGATAATTACTGTGTCAACTGATTTTAAGTAGGAATTAAGTTTGATATTTATTAGTCAGGTTTATTGTTATGCTTCAAGAACAGCAAACCAATCAGTCCTAAAGGAAATCAACATTGAATATTTACTGGAAAGACTGATGCTGAAGCTGAAGCTCCAGTAGTCTGGCCACCTGATGTGAAGAGCTGACTCATTGCAAAAACTCTGATGCAGGGAAAGATTGAGGGTAAGAGAAGGTAACAGAGGGTGAGATGGTTGAATGCCATCACTGACTCAGTGGACATGAACTTAAGCAAACTTTGGGAGATAGTGAAGGATAGGGAAGCCTAGCGTGCTGCAGTCCATAAGGTCTCAATGAGTCAAATACAACCTATGAACTGAAGAACATTGCTAACCTGAGCCATTTATTAAATGGGTAATATAGCTACAATTTGTTTTTCTTTTTGTGTAGTGTGAGATGCTTATTTTCAAATTAATACTTCAACAATGAATCAAAAGAAGTATAACTTCAAGTGACTCATCTTTTAATCTGGATTTACAGAAGAAAATGTATGATGCTTGGTAACCTTTAATATTGTAGAGCAAAATATTTCTATGAACACTGGTCAGCAGACATTAGCTTGATTTTGAAATCCTTAATTTCCAAGCATTTTTATAATTTTATTGTGCATAACCTCTTATAGTTCAGGTCATTTTTGTAGATGCCAATTCAAGAAAATTTAATATCTAAAGAAAGCGGTGGAAGAATATGGCTGCATTTTTCCTTAGCTAAGGAATTATTAACAAAGAAATGTCTTTTCTTATAAAATCTCTCATTAATTTCTTAAAGTAGATATTTTGGTTTATGATGCTAAACTTGATTTCTTTTTTATTGAAAATAATCTATATATTCAACTTACAGATTCTAGAATTTTAAATTAGATTAAGTTTGCTGAATAAAAAGAGTTAAAGGAAACTATGTGATGGTATTTTCTGTCATGTTAAGAATATCTCATCTTCAGTCTGAAGGCAGTGAACACATAAAGGTTCTCCAAGCTTCCTAGTTAAGCAGTGACAAAGAATGATATAATTTTTCTTATAATGAGCTACATGTTACATAACTCAAGAGTGCAATTCTATAATAATGAAAAATAAGTGAAAATACTGAATTTTTCAAATGTATCTGAGAATAAAGTAGCTTTCTTTCAACTGCACCTTGTCATTTATTGAAACATTCTTTATCAGTAGTACATCCTAAGCACTAAGGTACAGTGGTTCAACTCTAAACTTCCAAAGATGATTAATTCTGAGAGGGTCAAGGAATAAAATAATGTTTGTCATTGGTTGGCTGCTCGATCATGTATGACTCTTTGCAACATTATGGACTATAACATGCCAAGCTCCTTTTTTCTCCACTATCTCTGAGTTTGCTCAAATTTATGTCCACTGAGTTGATGATACTACATATCCACCTTATCCTCTTCTGTTCCCTTCTCCTTTGCCTTCATTCTTTCCCAGCATCAGGGCCTTTTCCAATGAGTTGACTCTTCACTTCTGGGGACCTAAGCACTGGAGCTTCAGCTTCAGCATCAGTCCTTCCAATGAATATTCAGGGTTGATTTCCTTTAGGATTGACTGGTATGATCTCTTGCAGTCCAAGGGATGCTCAAGAGTCTTCTCCAGCACCACAATTTTAAAGCATAAATTCTTCAGTGCTCAGCCTTCTTTATAGTTTAGCTTTCATATCTGTACATGACTACTGAAAAACCATAGCTTTGACTATGCAGTCCTTTGTTGGCAAAGTGATGTCTCTGCTATTATAGCTTTCCTATCTTTCTTAGGAACTTACATTTTAGACACTGTATTTTAGTAGATGGAATCTAATGAAGAGGAAAAAAAATGCAAAATATCAAAAATGGAGGCAAAGATCATATTTGTGGTTCCTTGCCTAATGCTTTCATTTGGTGTTTATGCTCAAGCTTCATTCACTTCCTCAAAATGTATATGGAATCACATTTCTGAAAAATAATTTCTACTTGTGAGGTGGCTCTGGTCCTTGGGAAGTTAAGTGATGTTCGCAACGTGAGTTAGAAGAAAGGAAGACAACAACAAAATCAAGTAAACTGGTTAGGCTTGGCTGTAGATTACCGTGTGAGTTACATGGTCACTATGATGTTACATAGACAAAATGTATTAAAATATGGCTTTCACAACTTTTCTGCCATTCTGCTACTGAAAGGATATTTGGATTTCACACAAGCAGCTTTTTCCTCTTACCAGATTGTTCATTCCTCAACCTTCAGATCCTCCCCTCCCCATCTTCCCTGAAACACATAAGAAAAAATACAAAATCTCAGATATGACTTCTGGCAGAACTCATTTTTATAAATGCAGTGTTGCCCTGGGCCATCTCACATGGTCATCAATGCATATGCAATTCGGAGACCAAAGTCATCAAGGCTTTCTTCCAAGTGAACTCAGTTTTGGGTTTTGAGCCAAAGTCACAGAGAAAAGAGAAAATTTGTCTGAAATTATATCTGACCTTTGTATACTACCTACAAGTCTAACATAATCTATCAATAATTAAGTAATTTTAGGTTCTAATCATTTTTATTTATACTGAAGTATGATTAATCTATTTCATATATGTCTTTTTGGGTTTTTTTTTTTTTTGCATAAAACAGGTTAAACATACGCACGTTGAGACTCTAAGATGGGAGAGAGGTGTATTTTCATTTTAAGCTCTGCACAGGGTAAAACTCTCTTTGGATTGATTGTGATATTAGGAGAAGTCAAACAAAGATTATTACATTTATTCCAATTTAAGCTTTATATTCATTTTCCAATAATTGCACTTCAGAAGCCTCAAAGATGTGCTCTCAAATCTTAAGAACCTTGGGGAAATTAGCCAGTTTTATACTAATAAATTAATGATAATGTTGAAATAACCTTTTTCCAAGGTAACATAAAAGGCTGTAGCAATGTTCTACTTTCTTAGGCATAATATAAGTTTTTAGTTGACCTGGAATAAAGTCTGTAAATTTTCCTTTCAAAAGAGCAATGCAATTGCTGTAAACGGCATTCTGTTTGGTATCCAAATTAGCAAAGGTCTTTACATTTATTTTTTAACAGTTAAAAATTACCATTTACTGACATCATTATTTATCATATACTATTCATTTGTTTAAAGATATGCATTAATGACAGACTGTACTGATGATTCATTAGTTAAAAATAAGTTTCTAGCTTCAAAGTATAGTGAAATTAAATTTTACTTATTTTTCTTTGCATTTATTGGGATATATTTGACACTATATAAGTTTAAGGTCTACAGTATAATGGTGACTAAAGTTCATTATAAAATAATTTTCCACAATAAATTTGCTGAATATCCATCATCTCATATGTGGTTGTTGTTTAGTAACAAGTTGTCTCTGACTCTATGATCTCATGAACTATAACCTGCCAGGCTCCTCTGTCCTTTGGATTTCCCAGGCAAGAATATTGGAGTGGGTTGCCATTTCCTTCTCCAGTGGATATTCTTGATCCCAGGATCAAATCTGTGTCTTTTGAATTGCAGGTGGATTCTTTACCATTGAGCCACCAGGGAAGCCCATCATCTCGTATAGATCCAGAATATAAGGGAAATAGTTTCTAGTGGAAATATTTTTAATCCCAACCAATTTTCAAGCTGTATATCATTATTGCCATTGAGTTTGTATCCAAATAGAATCCCTAAATGCTTTACACCTGAAATTCTGAGAAAATAGGTCTTCCTATCTTGAATTTTATTATAAGTTCAGAGCTTCTTTTAATTTATTTTAATTTCTGAATAAATCCCAAATTTACAGTATAATAGCAAGAAAACTTCTCAAATCACATTGTGAATCTGATCTATTTATCTAGTTAAATTTGTCTTTTGGCAATTGGCATATATTGAGTGAAGTTCAAAAAAAGTTTTTTTGCACTTCAGAAGCCTCAAAGATGTGCTCTCAAATCTTAAGTTGGGTTCATTTTACTAATAAATTAATGATAATGTTGAAATAACCTTTTTCCAAGGTAACATAAAAGGCTGTAGCAATGTTCTACTTTCTTAGGCATAATATAAGTTTTTAGTTGACCTGGAATAAAGTCTGTAAATTTTCCTTTCAAAAAGAGCAATGCAATTGCTGTAAACGGCATTCTGTTTGGTATCCAAATTAGCAAAGGTCTTTACATTTATTTTTTAACAGTTAAAAATTACCATTTACTGACATCATTATTTATCATATACTATTCATTTGTTTAAAGATATGCATTAATGACAGACTGTACTGATGATTCATTAGTTAAAAATAAGTTTCTAGCTTCAAAGTATAGTGAAATTAAATTTTACTTATTTTTCTTTGCATTTATTGGGATATATTTGACACTATATAAGTTTAAGGTCTACAGTATAATGGTGACTAAAGTTCATTATAAAATAATTTTCCACAATAAATTTGCTGAATATCCATCATCTCATATGTGGTTGTTGTTTAGTAACAAGTTGTCTCTGACTCTATGATCTCATGAACTATAACCTGCCAGGCTCCTCTGTCCTTTGGATTTCCCAGGCAAGAATATTGGAGTGGGTTGCCATTTCCTTCTCCAGTGGATATTCTTGATCCCAGGATCAAATCTGTGTCTTTTGAATTGCAGGTGGATTCTTTACCATTGAGCCACCAGGGAAGCCCATCATCTCGTATAGATCCAGAATATAAGGGAAATAGTTTCTAGTGGAAATATTTTTAATCCCAACCAATTTTCAAGCTGTATATCATTATTGCCATTGAGTTTGTATCCAAATAGAATCCCTAAATGCTTTACACCTGAAATTCTGAGAAAATAGGTCTTCCTATCTTGAATTTTATTATAAGTTCAGAGCTTCTTTTAATTTATTTTAATTTCTGAATAAATCCCAAATTTACAGTATAATAGCAAGAAAACTTCTCAAATCACATTGTGAATCTGATCTATTTATCTAGTTAAATTTGTCTTTTGGCAATTGGCATATATTGAGTGAAGTGACAAGAAAGTCACTCAGTTGTGTCTGACACTTTGCAATGCCACGAATGAGCCGTGGACTTCTCCAGGCAAGAATACTGGAGTGGGTAGCCTTTCCCTTCTCCAGGGGATCTTCCTGACCCAGGGATTGAGTCCAGGTCTCCTGCTAGATTCTTTACTGTCTGAGCCACCGGGGAAGCCCAAGAATACTGGAGTGGGTAGTCTATCCCTTCTGCTGGGGATCTTCCGGACCCAGAAATTGAACAGAGCTCTCCTGCAATGCAGGCTGATTCTTTACCAGCTGAGCTACCAGAGAAGCCCATTTTGAGTGATGGGGGTGATAATGTCTGTAGTATTAAATCCAAAGATTTAAACTCTGCTAAAGAAAACTATAATATCAATTTATATTCCTATGAAGCCTTGTTTAAGGCTACAATTTAATTTTCTTTTTTATTTATCTATTATTTTCTGTGTGAGTCATTACAACATATTACAACTTATAGTGTCTTCAAGGGATGTTCATGAAACAAAGAAGTCTGTCTTCAAGAGGTTCTGTTTCATTTCATTTGTTAATAGAATATGAATATTACAACTTACATAAAATAAACAAGAGGACAGTAATTTGAAAGAAGCTATCTTTGTAATTCAAAAAATTAATCTGAAATTGATAAGAAACTCTAAGCTATAGATTTTATAAAAATTCATTTATATATCAGTTGCATATTTAGTACATAATCGGAAATCACTAAATATTGAAATAAATAAATGAAGATCGGCAGATGCAAATGTGGAGGCAGCAATTATTCCCTCATTTTATTACAGGAGTATGTGAGATATCAGGGAGAGACAAAATATGCCCCATAAAGACATAACATATCACACTAGTTTTCAGGAAGCTTATAATGTAGTTAAAATAATAAACCCTGCCACTCACTATTTGGTTCTTAGTCTCTTTTTCTCCATAAGCTAGAGTCATTTGTTCAAATTCAATAGCAGATTAAGAAGATGGGTTGCATAATTAGCCTAAAGAAAAATAACAGAAATTTCTAGTTAACAGAAAGAACAGAACTAGTTAATAATTTATATTTTATCTCATGGGACACGATCTTTGGTATCATACAGGACATTAGAGTTAATGACCTCATGCAAATATTGAATAATAAATATTTAGACACAGGCTATACATATTTTGGTCTGTTTGGATTGAGTATGACTTCATTTTAGACTTATCTGACTATACAGTAAAAAATAATCTATGGGAGTTTTGTGAGGTAAATTGTGCCCCTCCCCCAAATATGCTCAAGTCCTAACTTTCAGTAGCTGTGAATATGACATTATTTGGGAAAAGGGTTTCTGTAGATGCAATTAAGATGGAATCACACTGGACTAGGGTGGGCCCTAAATCCAATGACTACTGCTCTTCAAGAATATAGAAATGTGAGTGCTGAAACCCGCCTAGACAGAAAGGGGACAAATGAAGATGAAGGCAGAGACTGAAGCCATTCTGCCAAGAACAGGGTAATACCAAGGAATACCAGAAACTACCAGAATCTAGGAAAGGCAAGCAACGATTTCCCTCTAGAATCTTCAGAGATAGCACAGCTATCAGAGATATCTCTATTCAGAGATATCTACAGCTAGATTTCAGATTAATGATCCCCAAAACTGTTAGAGAATATATTTCTGCTGTTTTAAGTCACCTAATTTGTGATATTTTGTTACAGTATCCCTAATAATTCAGCACAAAGATTTAAGACAAGAAAAAAGAAATACATGGAGAATGGAAACATACATAGAAGGTGATAATTTTAAGTATAGCATATATTTAAGTAAATTGTTGGCCCTAGAGAAATGCATTTGTAAGTAAACTAACCTATGATAATGTAAGATTGTGAAAAGAAACATGTCATTTACAGGATTTTAGTAAACCTTTGAATAAAAAAAATCGGCAGATGCAAATGTGGAGGCAGCAATTATTCCCTCATTTTATTACAGGAGTATGTGAGATATCAGGAGAGACAAAATATGCCCCATAAAGACATAACATATCACACTAGTTTTCAGGAAGCTTATAATGTAGTTAAAATAATAAACCCTGCCACTCACTATTTGGTTCTTAGTCTCTTTTCTCCATAAGCTAGAGTCATTTGTTCAAATTCAATAGCAGATTAAGAAGATGGGTTGCATAATTAGCCTAAAGAAAAATAACAGAAATTTCTAGTTAACAGAAAGAACAGAACTAGTTAATAATTTATATTTTATCTCATGGGACACGATCTTTGGTATCATACAGGACATTAGAGTTAATGACCTCATGCAAATATTGAATAATAAATATTTAGACACAGGCTATACATATTTTGGTCTGTTTGGATTGAGTATGACTTCATTTTAGACTTATCTGACTATACAGTAAAAAATAATCTATGGGAGTTTTGTGAGGTAAATTGTGCCCCTCCCCCAAATATGCTCAAGTCCTAACTTTCAGTAGCTGTGAATATGACATTATTTGGGAAAAGGGTTTCTGTAGATGCAATTAAGATGGAATCACACTGGACTAGGGTGGGCCCTAAATCCAATGACTACTGCTCTTCAAGAATATAGAAATGTGAGTGCTGAAACCCGCCTAGACAGAAAGGGGACAAATGAAGATGAAGGCAGAGACTGAAGCCATTCTGCCAAGAACAGGGTAATACCAAGGAATACCAGAAACTACCAGAATCTAGGAAAGGCAAGCAACGTTTTCCCCTCTAGAATCTTCAGAGATAGCACAGCTATCAGAGATATCTCTATTCAGAGATATCTACAGCTAGATTTCAGATTAATGATCCCCAAAACTGTTAGAGAATATATTTCTGCTGTTTTAAGTCACCTAATTTGTGATATTTTGTTACAGTATCCCTAATAATTCAGCACAAAGATTTAAGACAAGAAAAAAGAAATACATGGAGAATGGAAACATACATAGAAGGTGATAATTTTAAGTATAGCATATATTTAAGTAAATTGTTGGCCCTAGAGAAATGCATTTGTAAGTAAACTAACCTATGATAATGTAAGATTGTGAAAAGAAACATGTCATTTACATCCTCTGCAAAACTCAGAGAACTTTGCAGTTTCAGACTATTTCCTTGGCTCCCTTCCCTCCTCTCATTTTTAAATTTAACTCACACCAGTGAAAGGTCAAGGAGGAGTTTCTTATAATGTAATAAAAAGTGAAAGTGTTACTCACTCAATTGTCCTACTCTTTGGGACCCCACAGATTGTAGATCACCAGGCTCCTCTGTCCATGGAATTCTCCAGGCAAGAATACTGGAGTGGGTTGCCATTTCATTCTCTAGGGGATCTTCCTGATCCAGGGATTGAATCTGTGTCTCCTGCATTTGCAGGCAGATTCTTTATCATCTGAGCTACCAGGGAAGGTTTAATTATAATGTAGACTTAAATTAATTTCTTGATTTATATCAACCTTCAACATGTACTAGCTGGATGAACTTGAGAAAGTCACAGTATTAGTTTGCTATAATGGCCATAATAAAGTGCCATGAACTGATGGCATAAACAGAAATTTGTTTCCTCACATTTGTGGAGGCTAGAAGTCCTGGATCAAGTGTGGCAGGGTTAATTTCTTCTAAGGCTTCTCTTCTTGGCTTGTAGATGACCTTTGGTGTTTTTATATTATTTTCCTTCCGTGTGTGTCTGGGTCCTAATCTTCCCTTCATATTAGGATACCAGTACAAATGGATTAAGGTCCACCCACTTGTTTTTGTTATTTAGTCACTTAGTCATGTTTGTCTTTTGTTACACCATGGACTATAGCCCACAAATCTCCTCTGTCCCTGGGAATACTTGTGTGGACTGTTATTTCCTTCTCCAGGGCATCTTCCCGACCAAGGGATAAAACCCAAGTCTCCTGGTTGGCAGGTGAATTCATTACCACTGAGCCACTGTGAAAGCCCATATCTGACCTAATTTAATCTTAATTATCTCTTTAAAGGTAATTTCCCATCTCAAAATACAAGCACATCCTGAGATACTGAAGGATAGAACTTCAATGCATGAAATTGGAGGAGGGGACTCAATTCAACTAATTACAGTTCTTTTATTCCTTAGTTTTCTTATCTCTACAAAAGTGAATTCCATAAATATTAACAGCCTACATATGTTAGGAGGATTGAATGAAATATACACAGAACAGTACCTGGCAAGTTTTAAGGCACTACATATAGTTTGACTATTGTTACTATTATTAATGTAAGTTAATACATTTCAATCAAGATTTACATTCAATTAAAGTCATTTCCTGCTCTACAGTTCAAATTCCCTCCGCATCTTAGATAAAGATGAATTTAGAATAAGATATGTACAAATTAATATGGAAGAGACCGATTTAAAGAAGAGCTAAACTATTTGGTTTCTAGCTTTGTGTGTCAAACATTGTGGGATTTCTGCCATAATAATTAGAAAAAGAAGAAGAGGGAATTAGGATCTTTTGAGAACTGAGGCCAGTAGTTTCTGGGGTCAAAAACTATTCTGACTTAGTCAAATATGTAGTTCTCAACATATGTGTAGACCATGTGCTTTTTAATGATGGGAAAATGAAGATTATTAATCAAGTGGTTGAGCTGTGTATTAGTTTGCTATAATGGCCATAATAAAGTGCCATGAACTGATGGCATAAACAGAAATTTGTTTCCTCACATTTGTGGAGGCTAGAAGTCCTGGATCAAGTGTGGCAGGGTTAATTTCTTCTAAGGCTTCTCTTCTTGGCTTGTAGATGACCTTTGGTGTTTTTATATTATTTTCCTTCCGTGTGTGTCTGGGTCCTAATCTTCCCTTCATATTAGGATACCAGTACAAATGGATTAAGGTCCACCCACTTGTTTTTGTTATTTAGTCACTTAGTCATGTTTGTCTTTTGTTACACCATGGACTATAGCCCACAAATCTCCTCTGTCCCTGGGAATACTTGTGTGGACTGTTATTTCCTTCTCCAGGGCATCTTCCCGACCAAGGGATAAAACCCAAGTCTCCTGGTTGGCAGGTGAATTCATTACCACTGAGCCACTGTGAAAGCCCATATCTGACCTAATTTAATCTTAATTATCTCTTTAAAGGTAATTTCCCATCTCAAAATACAAGCACATCCTGAGATACTGAAGGATAGAACTTCAATGCATGAAATTGGAGGAGGGGACTCAATTCAACTAATTACAGTTCTTTTATTCCTTAGTTTTCTTATCTCTACAAAAGTGAATTCCATAAATATTAACAGCCTACATATGTTAGGAGGATTGAATGAAATATACACAGAACAGTACCTGGCAAGTTTTAAGGCACTACATATAGTTTGACTATTGTTACTATTATTAATGTAAGTTAATACATTTCAATCAAGATTTACATTCAATTAAAGTCATTTCCTGCTCTACAGTTCAAATTCCCTCCGCATCTTAGATAAAGATGAATTTAGAATAAGATATGTACAAATTAATATGGAAGAGACCGATTTAAAGAAGAGCTAAACTATTTGGTTTCTAGCTTTGTGTGTCAAACATTGTGGGATTTCTGCCATAATAATTAGAAAAAGAAGAAGAGGGAATTAGGATCTTTTGAGAACTGAGGCCAGTAGTTTCTGGGGTCAAAAACTATTCTGACTTAGTCAAATATGTAGTTCTCAACATATGTGTAGACCATGTGCTTTTTAATGATGGGAAAATGAAGATTATTAAAGTCTGGTAAGTGGTTGAGCTGTGTGACTATGTGGACTTGTATTCATTTAAATGTACTTATTACTCCCCACTTTTATATTGTTTTAATTCAAGTGGACATAATTAATTAACCATAATCCTTGGTTAAGGACACAGTGTGCTTATGGCTTTATGTGCTGTTCTCCTTTTTCATTTCTTTATTTATACTGATACTATGATGAATACTCATAAACTACTGCTCAGTCCTACAATATTTAATCATACTCTACATGGTTTACTCTACATGGTTGACTATGATTTGCATTTCCCACTGAACATCATGTTACTAAGATTTATGCCTGCTGACACATGGTGTTGCTATTAATAGCTCATTTTTACGGCCATGCAATATACTTTTGTGTAAATATATAATTACTATTTGTCCTTTCCCACATGATGGGTATTTGGTTTGTTTTTAGTGTTCTGCTATAAAGAACATTGTATAAATGTTGGGAAATATCTTATCCGCCTCAGAGGATGAGATGGTTAGATGGCATCACTGATGCAATGGACATGGACTTGGGCAAACTCTGGGAGATGGTGAGGGTCAGGGAGGCCTGGTGTGCTGCAGTCCACAGGGTCACAAGGGGTCAGAGATGACTGAGTGACTGAAAAACAACAACAAATGCACTTATGCACGTCTCCTGCTGAAGATATTACTGCTAAGTCACTGGAAAAGTGAAAGTTTGGCTTTAGAAGATTTGCCAATTATTTTTGATGTGGTTGTAACAATCTGTGTGATAATAAAATGTGTGAGTGACTACACAGGCACACACACACACATACACACACACACACACACACGTGTATATACACACATATATATGTTTTATAAGTAGTATTCTCTCCACTATCAAATTAAACTTATTTATTTTGATATATTGATACTGATTATATAGTTCCTCTTTTTGATCTTTACTTGCATTTCTTAATGGAATAGCAACTCTGAACTTTTTTTTTTGACCCTTTTTATTTACCCTACTGTGTATAAAGAATTTGCTTCTCAGTTGCATGTCTTTTGTCTATTGATTATACAAATTCTTTATACAGTATTCACACTAATCTCTGGACAGTTATTTGCGTTAAATTATACTCCTCTTTGGGGTTTGCTTCCCCTTATTTCTGGAGTCTTTTAATAAACACATTATCTTAATTTTAAAGTAGCTGAAGTTAACAATCCTTTTTTTAATGGTTAACATTTTGTCTGACTTGTTTAATAAGTTTCTCTTTATCTCATGTTTATAATTATCTTTTTATTTTTTAAAGTTTTGAAATCTTTCCTTAGACACTTAAATGTGTAATCAATGTATCGGTTTCTTTGTCTATGGTGTTAGGTATAGATACAATTTATTGTTGCTTCTATCAATAATAATTTTACGTATGTACATATATATGCATATATGTCTGTTTCAAAGAATACTATTCTCATTAATCAAAATGCTGGGCCTTGTAATAATGTCACATTATTTCATATATATTTGCAAAAAAAACTTTAATATTTATTTTGGATGTTCATTTCTCTTCCTATTATGCTAGAAACAGCATACTATTTGTAGAATTCTAAGTATCTGTATTATATTTATAGGAATGTAATCATAAAGCTTTATAATTCAAGTGATCTGGATGCTATTTCCAACTAAATCTTTTGGTTTCTAATTTCTAAAATCTATAAAATCTTTGTATTATTTCTTCTGTGTAAATGGTCTCTTATATATAATATGACTGGGTAATTTTTAAAATACTCTTTCTATAATGCTTTACATTAGCATGATGGCAATAAAGAAAATATCTATAGTAAGCTTTTTAATTTTTTCCTATTATAATAGGAAAGACATTAAGTGATAGTATGTTTGAGTTGTTCAAGATCATACTAAGTAGTCGGGAATTGAGAATTTGGGTATGTTTTCCCCTAATTCTTCATTCTCTTTAGAATAACATATGTGTTCCAACTAAATGATCCCTATTATTGTTAGGAAGGTAAAAAAGTTGGAAAGTGATTTAAATATATCATTAAATATTTCAATCTCAATGAAAATATAAGATTGAGTTTTTACTTTCATATTCATCTCAGTAAGAAGTAAAGAAAAATAATGTACTAGACATTTGCAAATATACCAAATTTTCCATCCTGAAGGATTCTACAGTAAGTTCCTAATTTACTTATGCTACCCAGTTGCTAATTCATAGGTCAAATATTGAGAATAATGATGATGATGATGCTGACATGAGTAAGTCAAAGGCTTAAAGTGAAAAAAATGATGGCATTTAGTATAGGAAGGTAGATAATAGAAAAAAATAATTTGGTTATAATTAGAATATACATTTGTACACGTAAATAGATCTAAACAGCAGAAATTATGAAACTGATATTCAGAGGAGTGATCTTAAGATCTTCAGGGTATTTACAGCCACAGAATATGGGCCTGAAGATCTTTGAAGAATTCTTTTCTCATTGTACTTTAGATTTTTTTAGGGAAAAGAAACAAAAAAATGGCTTTAATGTAAACAAGCAACTTATGAAATTCTAACATGAAAAACTAAACAGAATGACTCTTAATCAACCGATTTATCAAAGTCTTTATCCAAATAAGGAGGCTGAGATAAGGGTAATATCTGACTTTTTTGTTTGGCTTGGTTTTCACAAATTACTGTCTGTAGGCTGGAAACCAATCAAAGTCAGTGGTATAGTTCTAGTCCAGTGCCATAGGCCTGAGAACCAGGGAAGGGAATATTGTAAATCTCAATCCAAGAGCAGAAGAAAACTGATTCCCAGCTCAACAGGCAGGAAACAAAAGGACAAATCCTTCCTTCTTTCACTTTTTCTAGTCAGGTCCTCAGTGGCTAGGATGATATCCATCCACACTGGGAAGGGCAATCTACTGAATCCATTGATTCAAATGCTAATCCCACTCAGAAATACACTATGATACATATTCTGACAGAATGTTTAATCTGTGAAGTCATTGGTATACATACATTTATAACATTTTAAAATGAAGTTTTATTACTAAGTAGTCGGAATTGAGAATTTGGGTATGTTTTCCCTAATTCTTCATTCTCTTTAGAATAACATATGTGTTCCAACTAAATGATCCCTATTATTGTTAGGAAGGTAAAAAAGTTGGAAAGTGATTTAAATATATCATTAAATATTTCAATCTCAATGAAAATATAAGATTGAGTTTTTACTTTCATATTCATCTCAGTAAGAAGTAAAGAAAAATAATGTACTAGACATTTGCAAATATACCAAATTTTCCATCCTGAAGGATTCTACAGTAAGTTCCTAATTTACTTATGCTACCCAGTTGCTAATTCATAGGTCAAATATTGAGAATAATGATGATGATGATGCTGACATGAGTAAGTCAAAGGCTTAAAGTGAAAAAAATGATGGCATTTAGTATAGGAAGGTAGATAATAGAAAAAAATAATTTGGTTATAATTAGAATATACATTTGTACACGTAAATAGATCTAAACAGCAGAAATTATGAAACTGATATTCAGAGGAGTGATCTTAAGATCTTCAGGGTATTTACAGCCACAGAATATGGGCCTGAAGATCTTTGAAGAATTCTTTTCTCATTGTACTTTAGATTTTTTTAGGGAAAAGAAACAAAAAAATGGCTTTAATGTAAACAAGCAACTTATGAAATTCTAACATGAAAAACTAAACAGAATGACTCTTAATCAACCGATTTATCAAAGTCTTTATCCAAATAAGGAGGCTGAGATAAGGGTAATATCTGACTTTTTTGTTTGGCTTGGTTTTCACAAATTACTGTCTGTAGGCTGGAAACCAATCAAAGTCAGTGGTATAGTTCTAGTCCAGTGCCATAGGCCTGAGAACCAGGGAAGGGAATATTGTAAATCTCAATCCAAGAGCAGAAGAAAACTGATTCCCAGCTCAACAGGCAGGAAACAAAAGGACAAATCCTTCCTTCTTTCACTTTTTCTAGTCAGGTCCTCAGTGGCTAGGATGATATCCATCCACACTGGGAAGGGCAATCTACTGAATCCATTGATTCAAATGCTAATCCCACTCAGAAATACACTATGATACATATTCTGACAGAATGTTTAATCTGTGAAGTCATTGGTATACATACATTTATAACATTTTAAAAATGAAGTTTTTAAAACTAGCACATTACTAATTATTTGTTTCCATTTATCTCACATTTTTCCCATGAAAAAGCCTTACTTGTAAATTTTTTACACCTTGGGGCTGAATTAAAATCAGAATATCTATTTTGTTATCTCAACATTTTATCTCACAATAGGAAAAAATACAAAATCATGTACTACAGTGCAACTTTCACGAAAAATCATTTTAGACAGGTACTATAATTATATAAGGAACATGAACAAAAGAGAAGAATGTTAAAGAAAATTGAAGTACTCAAAACAAGTATTGTTCTCAGTGATCAAATTTCAAAACAATAGACTTTACAAGGATGCTCTAAAAAAAACAATTCCTTTTAGTTGTAAATTTATGAAGGCTAAAGATTTGAACAAAAGCTTGTTGACATGATCTTTATAATCTGCCAGCTGTTTGTATTATTTGAAGACAAAAGATCTTTGAGAATTGCTCAAGCTATGAATCTGACATATAACTTATTTTTTCAATAGCTTATTACAGGAATAATTTCTTCTGAATTAAAATATTTGATTTTGCCCAAAAGGTGAGTGGTATTCTTGAATGTGCTATCTGAAAATGAGTATATTTAGTACTGCAATGAGTGGGTTAGAGACCTCAGAGGAAATTAGCCACTGGGAATTTTGAAAAGTAATTGTTCTACAATGTATCTTCAAATGCAAATGTGCCTGATATAATTTTTAAATGAAATTTGATTAATATACAACTTTAAGTATAATTAATTATTTGTGAAACAGAGATGGTCATCAAACAGGAGGAGAGATATTGAACTTCAATCTTTTTCAGCCCAATATTGACTTACCACTCAATCTTTCATCATTCAGCCAAATTATATACTCAAGATGCTTCTATCCATCAGTCATATTGCAAATGTGTGAGTGTGTATGTAAGTGTTTGTGTGCGTGTATGCTGAACAAACTGCTTAAAAATATTCAAAATTTCTTCTCCACATGACTCCATTATTTCAGCATACAAACATGTTTTTTGTATCACTGAAAATTGGGAGGTAGACTAAGGTGGTCATTTTGTTTTTGTTCTAATACTGACACATTCTTCAGCATATCTTAAATAACCTCTTCACTCTCTCCAACCTATCTACAATTCATCAATCTTCTAACATTCATTTCTCTTCTTTGTTCCTTTCAAACAAAGATTTAGAAAAATTTGTTCCTACCAGCTTACCAAATGGCACTTTCCAAGTTACCGAAAACTTCTGTTGTATGAAATACGAAGGTCAATTTTCTGTCTTATGTTCCTTGAATTGTCAGTACCCTATGACAAGTTGAGGATTCTAGTTATCTTGAATAAATATGTTCAAACTTCCTTGCAGTCCTTGTTCTTGCTTAGCTTTCTTTGAGCTCTGCTTTTACAGTCATTTTTTTTTAGCTTTGTTTTTACTTTTTGGCCCATACTTCTAAAATGTCGTGCACAACAATTCTGTCTTGGAAAGCTTCTTCCAGTTATTTATTAATTCTAGTTGATCTCATCAAGTGATCCACAAAGTTAAAGAATAGTCATGCCTTGGTAACTTCTAGAACAACATCTCCTACCCTAATCCCTTCCCTTCTTCTTCTGCTCAAGCTATCTGATTTTTTAAGCTTACAGGAATAATTTCTTCTGAATTAAAATATTTGATTTTGCCCAAAAGGTGAGTGGTATTCTTGAATGTGCTATCTGAAAATGAGTATATTTAGTACTGCAATGAGTGGGTTAGAGACCTCAGAGGAAATTAGCCACTGGGAATTTTGAAAAGTAATTGTTCTACAATGTATCTTCAAATGCAAATGTGCCTGATATAATTTTTAAATGAAATTTGATTAATATACAACTTTAAGTATAATTAATTATTTGTGAAACAGAGATGGTCATCAAACAGGAGGAGAGATATTGAACTTCAATCTTTTTCAGCCCAATATTGACTTACCACTCAATCTTTCATCATTCAGCCAAATTATATACTCAAGATGCTTCTATCCATCAGTCATATTGCAAATGTGTGAGTGTGTATGTAAGTGTTTGTGTGCGTGTATGCTGAACAAACTGCTTAAAAATATTCAAAATTTCTTCTCCACATGACTCCATTATTTCAGCATACAAACATGTTTTTTGTATCACTGAAAATTGGGAGGTAGACTAAGGTGGTCATTTTGTTTTTGTTCTAATACTGACACATTCTTCAGCATATCTTAAATAACCTCTTCACTCTCTCCAACCTATCTACAATTCATCAATCTTCTAACATTCATTTCTCTTCTTTGTTCCTTTCAAACAAAGATTTAGAAAAATTTGTTCCTACCAGCTTACCAAATGGCACTTTCCAAGTTACCGAAAACTTCTGTTGTATGAAATACGAAGGTCAATTTTCTGTCTTATGTTCCTTGAATTGTCAGTACCCTATGACAAGTTGAGGATTCTAGTTATCTTGAATAAATATGTTCAAACTTCCTTGCAGTCCTTGTTCTTGCTTAGCTTTCTTTGAGCTCTGCTTTTACAGTCATTTTTTTTTAGCTTTGTTTTTACTTTTTGGCCCATACTTCTAAAATGTCGTGCACAACAATTCTGTCTTGGAAAGCTTCTTCCAGTTATTTATTAATTCTAGTTGATCTCATCAAGTGATCCACAAAGTTAAAGAATAGTCATGCCTTGGTAACTTCTAGAACAACATCTCCTACCCTAATCTCTCTTCTTCTCCAACACCAGTTCAAGTTCTGTCTGCTCAACTTCACTGTTTAGATGCCAAAAGTCTACTCAACAATTAGCATGTTCCAAATAGAATATTAATTCTCCTGCTCTCTAGCCTCCAAAACTCTCACTTAAGTACATGACATCACACTCAACACAACCTGCTTAAGTCAAAGATTTAGGAATGTTTCTTGAATTTTGTTCTTCTGCTACATACATAGACATTATACTAGCGATTACTATCAACCCTACCTTCAAAGTATATTCTCAATAAATCCACTTTCTTCCATCTTCACTTTTGAATTTAAACCACTATCATCTTGTACTTGAATCACTAAAATAGTCCATTATTTCGGTTTTTGTTTTCATTCCATTTTTCACACAAGTGACAAAGTAATCATTTTAGTAAATAAATCAAAGCTGCTTTAGTTTGGGTCCTACTAGAAGTAGGTGTTAGACAAAGATTCATGCATGAGAGTCTTATTTTGGAAGTAAAACAATATTTGTGATGGGAGTGAAGACATGGGAAGAGGAAGAAAGACAGCTAATAAATGCTATTAAACAAGAGAGGTCCCTGGTTTCTTAAAGCTTAATTTCTCCAGGAAACTCTGGATGATGGCTTTTTGGAGTAATCCTACTAGAAGTATGAGGGAACTGGGGTAGTCATATACAACAGTCATTGTCTGAGAGAGCCTTTTCTGCAATTCTTCCTTCTTGTGTGAGAGCAGACCAGATTTCTAAAGCTCAGAGAAAGCTGTAGAGAAACAGGCAGCTGCAAATCAGCTGAAGAATACCTCAAGGGCCTGGCCCAATGGATACAGGCAGGGTACATAAGTCAAACTTCCCTTTTCTAAAACCCTGAAAAAGCTTATTTTATTTAGAAAAAAGTCCCAGCTCCTGTGGTCTCATGGCTTACTTGCTGATTCTTCTATCAGTCAAAATCACCCACAGCAGAGATTTGCTGAAGCAGATTTTCTACACTGGTTCTCCTCAAGTGATCCACAAAGTTAAAGAATATTCATGCCTTGGTCTATTCTAGAACAACATCTCCTACCCTAATCTCTTCTTCTCCAACACCAGTTCAAGTTCTGTCTGCTCAACTTCACTGTTTAGATGCCAAAAGTCTACTCAACAATTAGCATGTTCCAAATAGAATATTAATTCTCCTGCTCTCTAGCCTCCAAAACTCTCACTTAAGTACATGACATCACACTCAACACAACCTGCTTAAGTCAAAGATTTAGGAATGTTTCTTGAATTTTGTTCTTCTGCTACATACATAGACATTATACTAGCGATTACTATCAACCCTACCTTCAAAGTATATTCTCAATAAATCCACTTTCTTCCATCTTCACTTTTGAATTTAAACCACTATCATCTTGTACTTGAATCACTAAAATAGTCCATTATTTCGGTTTTTGTTTTCATTCCATTTTTCACACAAGTGACAAAGTAATCATTTTAGTAAATAAATCAAAGCTGCTTTAGTTTGGGTCCTACTAGAAGTAGGTGTTAGACAAAGATTCATGCATGAGAGTCTTATTTTGGAAGTAAAACAATATTTGTGATGGGAGTGAAGACATGGGAAGAGGAAGAAAGACAGCTAATAAATGCTATTAAACAAGAGAGGTCCCTGGTTTCTTAAAGCTTAATTTCTCCAGGAAACTCTGGATGATGGCTTTTTGGAGTAATCCTACTAGAAGTATGAGGGAACTGGGGTAGTCATATACAACAGTCATTGTCTGAGAGAGCCTTTTCTGCAATTCTTCCTTCTTGTGTGAGAGCAGACCAGATTTCTAAAGCTCAGAGAAAGCTGTAGAGAAACAGGCAGCTGCAAATCAGCTGAAGAATACCTCAAGGGCCTGGCCCAATGGATACAGGCAGGGTACATAAGTCAAACTTCCCTTTTCTAAAACCCTGAAAAAGCTTATTTTATTTAGAAAAAAGTCCCAGCTCCTGTGGTCTCATGGCTTACTTGCTGATTCTTCTATCAGTCAAAATCACCCACAGCAGAGATTTGCTGAAGCAGATTTTCTACACTGGTTCTCCTTCCAAACCTTCACCTGGAGATCTCTTCATTCAGGACTCAGCTCCCTGAACACTATCAGTGAAGCAACTCCTACCCACCCTAGTGAACCACCAATTCCACACTTGCACATCTTCATTTTATTCTTTTTATTTTTATCACTATCTCAATAAATATTTATTTTATTTAACATTTACTCTCTCCCTGATAAAAATGTAGGCTCCCTGATAAAAAGGAACTAAGCCTAATTCTGCACTCTATTCCTAATGTATTGAACAATGCCTGGCACATAGGACGTGCTATAAAAATTTGTGGAATGATTATTCTGTTGTTTAACTCAAAGTATGGCAATTCATTTTCCAAATGTCCTTTTCAAAATGTACTATTTCTCAAGGACACACTATGTATTTGAAATTTGGGAACACAACATCTGGGTTCAAATATCAGCTCCAGGATTTATGAACTGTGGACCCTGGACAAATATACTTGGCCTATCTCTTATAGGACTTACTTCACTGTGTTGTTATATTAAATTATATAGCTATATATACTAAAATTATTAGAACGGTACCTGACATAAAGCATTATGGAACTATTAATTATTAATCATTGCTTTTCAATAAACATTTAGTCATACTCAAAATATGGTATCTGCTTCCCTCTCTTCATGGCAAACTGATGAAGAAAAAATGGAAACATTTGCAGATTTTACTTTCTTGGGCTCCAAATCACTGCAGACGGTGACCGTAGCCATGAAATTAAAAGATGCTTGGTCCTTGGTAGAAAAGTTATGACAAACCTAGACAATATATTAAAAAGCAGACGTCACTTTCCTGACAAAAGTTCTGTTAGTCAAAACTATGTTTTTTCTAGTAGTCGTGTTACCCATGTGAGTTGACCATAAAGAATGCTGAGTGCTGAGGAATTGATGTTTTTGAACTGTGATGCTGGAGAAGACTCTTGAGAGTCTCCTGGATAGTAAAGAGATCAAACTAGTCAATCTTAAAGGAAATCAACTTTGAATATTCATTGGAAGGACTGGCGTTGAAGCTGAAGTTCTAAAATTCACCCACAGCAGAGATTTGCTGAAGCAGATTTTCTACACTGGTTCTCCTTCCAAACCTTCACCTGGAGATCTCTTCATTCAGGACTCAGCTCCCTGAACACTATCAGTGAAGCAACTCCTACCCACCCTAGTGAACCACCAATTCCACACTTGCACATCTTCATTTTATTCTTTTTATTTTTATCACTATCTCAATAAATATTTATTTTATTTAACATTTACTCTCTCCCTGATAAAAATGTAGGCTCCCTGATAAAAAGGAACTAAGCCTAATTCTGCACTCTATTCCTAATGTATTGAACAATGCCTGGCACATAGGACGTGCTATAAAAATTTGTGGAATGATTATTCTGTTGTTTAACTCAAAGTATGGCAATTCATTTTCCAAATGTCCTTTTCAAAATGTACTATTTCTCAAGGACACACTATGTATTTGAAATTTGGGAACACAACATCTGGGTTCAAATATCAGCTCCAGGATTTATGAACTGTGGACCCTGGACAAATATACTTGGCCTATCTCTTATAGGACTTACTTCACTGTGTTGTTATATTAAATTATATAGCTATATATACTAAAATTATTAGAACGGTACCTGACATAAAGCATTATGGAACTATTAATTATTAATCATTGCTTTTCAATAAACATTTAGTCATACTCAAAATATGGTATCTGCTTCCCTCTCTTCATGGCAAACTGATGAAGAAAAAATGGAAACATTTGCAGATTTTACTTTCTTGGGCTCCAAATCACTGCAGACGGTGACCGTAGCCATGAAATTAAAAGATGCTTGGTCCTTGGTAGAAAAGTTATGACAAACCTAGACAATATATTAAAAAGCAGACGTCACTTTCCTGACAAAAGTTCTGTTAGTCAAAACTATGTTTTTTCTAGTAGTCGTGTTACCCATGTGAGTTGACCATAAAGAATGCTGAGTGCTGAGGAATTGATGTTTTTGAACTGTGATGCTGGAGAAGACTCTTGAGAGTCTCCTGGATAGTAAAGAGATCAAACTAGTCAATCTTAAAGGAAATCAACTTTGAATATTCATTGGAAGGACTGGCGTTGAAGCTGAAGTTCTAAAATTTTGGCCACCTGATGCAAAAAAGTAACTCATTGGAAAAGATCCTAATCCTTGAATAGATTGAGGGCAGAAGGAGAAGGGGACAACAGAGGATGAGATTGTGAGATGCATCACTGACTCAATGGACTTGAGCTTGTGCAAACTCCAGAGATAGTGAAGGACAGAGAAGCCGGCCGTGCTGAAGTCCATGGGGTTGCAAAGAGTCAGACATTACTTAGTGACTGAACAAAAACATTTCCAAATACATCTTTTAAATTAAGAAGTGAATAAAAACCTTGTTTTATGTTTTGAAGCAGAATGAGTAAATTATCTGTTTTGGAATCAAAATGAGTTTTTTTTTCTTCTATTTTTTAGCTTTATGACTAAGTTACTGCCCTTCTTGGAACTACTTTCCTCATCGCTAATGGGGATAATGATGTCTATCACTTAGAGTTTTCATGAAAATTAAATAAGGTGTGTCAAATGCTTGGCATATAGGAGTTGTACCTTTCAATATTAATATCCCTTGCCCTTTTTTCACTGCCATTAATTATTTGTGTGCTTTTAGAAAATCACTCATCTTGGGATCATGTGAAATAATCCGAGTTTTCCAAATATATCATAGGAAATAGGTTCTTTAAAAATTTAATACGTCTTTATAATAAACAAAACAGGGACATGAAAGCTTAAGTGTGCAAAATACTTCTTTGACCCATATTTGAACATCCTAATACACACTTATGTATCACAATCTCTTATAGATCTTAAAGAAAACTGATTAATTTTGTTGAAGATAATTTTATCAAGCATTATTTCATAATGGAACATATTTTTTGTTGTTGTAGAAGACCTATTAAGCTCTTCAGAGGCTCTGGAACAAAAGTTCTTTTAGTCAAAACTATGTTTTTTCTAGTAGTCGTGTTACCCATGTGAGTTGACCATAAAGAATGCTGAGTGCTGAGGAATTGATGTTTTTGAACTGTGATGCTGGAGAAGACTCTTGAGAGTCTCCTGGATAGTAAAGAGATCAAACTAGTCAATCTTAAAGGAAATCAACTTTGAATATTCATTGGAAGGACTGGCGTTGAAGCTGAAGTTCTAAAATTTTGGCCACCTGATGCAAAAAAGTAACTCATTGGAAAAGATCCTAATCCTTGAATAGATTGAGGGCAGAAGGAGAAGGGGACAACAGAGGATGAGATTGTGAGATGCATCACTGACTCAATGGACTTGAGCTTGTGCAAACTCCAGAGATAGTGAAGGACAGAGAAGCCGGCCGTGCTGAAGTCCATGGGGTTGCAAAGAGTCAGACATTACTTAGTGACTGAACAAAAACATTTCCAAATACATCTTTTAAATTAAGAAGTG
Source organism: Tragulus kanchil (assembly GCA_022376925.1). Classification (NCBI taxonomy): domain Eukaryota; kingdom Metazoa; phylum Chordata; class Mammalia; order Artiodactyla; family Tragulidae; genus Tragulus; species Tragulus kanchil. Next base: position 38,539,706 of record JAIOJX010000032.1, read on the forward strand.
AATAAAAACCTTGTTTTATGTTTTGAAGCAGAATGAGTAAATTATCTGTTTTGGAATCAAAATGAGTTTTTTTTTTTTTCTTCTATTTTTTAGCTTTATGACTAAGTTACTGCCCTTCTTGGAACTACTTTCCTCATCGCTAATGGGGATAATGATGTCTATCACTTAGAGTTTTCATGAAAATTAAATAAGGTGTGTCAAATGCTTGGCATATAGGAGTTGTACCTTTCAATATTAATATCCCTTGCCCTTTTTTCACTGCCATTAATTATTTGTGTGCTTTTAGAAAATCACTCATCTTGGGATCATGTGAAATAATCCGAGTTTTCCAAATATATCATAGGAAATAGGTTCTTTAAAAATTTAATACGTCTTTATAATAAACAAAACAGGGACATGAAAGCTTAAGTGTGCAAAATACTTCTTTTGACCCATATTTGAACATCCTAATACACACTTATGTATCACAATCTCTTATAGATCTTAAAGAAAACTGATTAATTTTGTTGAAGATAATTTTATCAAGCATTATTTCATAATGGAACATATTTTTTGTTGTTGTAGAAGACCTATTAAGCTCTTCAGAGGCTCTGGAACTTTCTGTAATTTATGTAAAACCCTTTCTGTTTCAATTTCTGAAATTCTATGACTTTCTTTTTTCTACTAGTGCTATAATTTTTATATCGCTGTCAATAGCGTAATCCCAAGAGTTTTTACATTTTGGACATAATTCATTTTAGCAACATTCTTTCCTAACTGCTGCAACAGTCACTGTACCATTATCCTAGCTTTCATAACCTATTATGCTGTAGTCATTTCTATTTCTGCTCTGAAACAATATCAACTTCTCATTTAAGATATTATACCAATCAAAATACACAGGGCAATATATGGGCTGTTCTGTAACTGATATGCAAAGGGTGAGAGGCAGGGGAAGGCAACTATTCCTTAATCACTCTGTAGTGGCATAAGAGTTATAAAGAAAAGAACAGATTCAAAATTTTCAGAAATAAAAATGTCAAATGAGCTAGAACTTTTTTCTGAATTTTTCTCAAAATTATTTTCTCCTTGTTACCAGTATTCTAGGGGCATGCAAGTCCTCCTACAATATGCTATATTAAGATCTACTCAATCTGGTAATTAAATTATGCCAAATTTTGCAATGGTTCATTTTGTATTAAAATACCATCATTAAATACCTCTCACACTATACAGAGACAAATTTTTCTCACCAGAATATTGCAGAAAATTAGAAAGAAGATTTTAAAAGGATATAAACATATAATTTAGAAATAAAAAATAGTTAAATAGGATTTTAATCCACAAGCCTTAAAATCAAGTATAAATCTAATCCTACAAAATCTGAGTATCTCTCATCTGCTTTTTAGATAACTTCATGAAGTGGTGCTTAGAATTCTAGATTTCTTTGGTGGTAACATTTTCTTAGCAGTTGAGGAGAGGGCAAAATACACTGAAATTAAAAAAAAAAAAAAAAGGTCAGTACTCCTATGGTCATTCTGTCTTGTGATCTGTTTTTAAAGAGAAATAGATTAGGGGATTGACATATATACATTACTTTATTTAAAACAGATAACCAACAAGGATCTGCTCTATAGCACAGGGAAATCTCAATATTTTGTAAAGACCTAACAATGGGTAAAAAATATGAAAAATAATAGAGTACATGTATGTACGAAGTTGCTTCAATTGTGCCCAACTCTGTGCCTCCCTGTGGACTGTGGCCCACCAGGATCCTCTGTCTATCTCCAGGCAAGAATACTGGAGTGGTATGCCGTGCATTTTTCCAGGGGATCTGTTTGACCCAGGGATCAGACCTGCATCTCTTAGGTCTTCTGCATTGGCAGGCAGTTTCATTACCATTAGTGTCAACTGGGTAGCAGAGATACATGTATAAGTATAACTGAATCATATGGCTGTACACTTGAAACAAACATAACATTGTTAATAAACTATAATATAAAAATTTTTAAAAAGCAATGCTAAATTTTATGGAACAAATTACTTTTAATTTTCTTAAAATTATTTTCTCCTTGTTACCAGTATTCTAGGGGCATGCAAGTCCTCCTACAATATGCTATATTAAGATCTACTCAATCTGGTAATTAAATTATGCCAAATTTTGCAATGGTTCATTTTGTATTAAAATACCATCATTAAATACCTCTCACACTATACAGAGACAAATTTTCTCACCAGAATATTGCAGAAAATTAGAAAGAAGATTTTAAAAGGATATAAACATATAATTTAGAAATAAAAAATAGTTAAATAGGATTTTAATCCACAAGCCTTAAAATCAAGTATAAATCTAATCCTACAAAATCTGAGTATCTCTCATCTGCTTTTTAGATAACTTCATGAAGTGGTGCTTAGAATTCTAGATTTCTTTGGTGGTAACATTTTCTTAGCAGTTGAGGAGAGGGCAAAATACACTGAAATTAAAAAAAAAAAAAAAAGGTCAGTACTCCTATGGTCATTCTGTCTTGTGATCTGTTTTTAAAGAGAAATAGATTAGGGGATTGACATATATACATTACTTTATTTAAAACAGATAACCAACAAGGATCTGCTCTATAGCACAGGGAAATCTCAATATTTTGTAAAGACCTAACAATGGGTAAAAAATATGAAAAATAATAGAGTACATGTATGTACGAAGTTGCTTCAATTGTGCCCAACTCTGTGCCTCCCTGTGGACTGTGGCCCACCAGGATCCTCTGTCTATCTCCAGGCAAGAATACTGGAGTGGTATGCCGTGCATTTTTCCAGGGGATCTGTTTGACCCAGGGATCAGACCTGCATCTCTTAGGTCTTCTGCATTGGCAGGCAGTTTCATTACCATTAGTGTCAACTGGGTAGCAGAGATACATGTATAAGTATAACTGAATCATATGGCTGTACACTTGAAACAAACATAACATTGTTAATAAACTATAATATAAAAATTTTTAAAAAGCAATGCTAAATTTTATGGAACAAATTACTTTTAATTTTCTTAAATCTTCATTAATCATTTCCTCTCTTCTACTTCCAATACTTTCTTTTTCACTAAAGTCTACTTTTATTGTTTAGTTAAAGCATTCTCATGAACCTCCATTTCATAATGTATTTCTTCCTCTTTGGCTATAGAAAGAAACTAATAAATAGATTCTTACAGACATTTTGTAAGAATTTTAGATTTCTTACAGACACTGTAAGAATTTCATTTGAAGCCTTTAACTTCTTAGAAATATATATGTAATTAAACACATTATGAAATAAAATTTGGGGAGCTCAGGCAGGGTCAGAATATGCATAAGCAAAGTTTTGCTCATGGACATCCAAACTGGACAGTCACACAGGGTTCTGTGCTCAGAAGGGCTTTGTGCTTAGTCTAAGGTGTTGCTGCCCCAGAATTCTTAATAGTTTCATCTTTGAATTTATATTTTGTGAATGAAGTCTGATGGCACAAAAGAGCATGCATTTGAACAGAGAAGATACATACAAAATGTGGGTTCATTGCCCTGTCGGTTTCTCCATTTGCATATAGTGATTCCAATGTCCTGCCACCATGTCAGAATTCTGATGGATCCATGGTATATGGGGTCACTCTAGGACTCAAAATAAGTACAAATGAAGAGTATTAAGTACATAACAGGGTAAGTGGAGGAACACAACCATTGAGATATACTTTCCTTTTGAACAAGAATTTGCTTCAACTGCAGAAAGAAAACAATGCTATTCAAAGAAATGTGCATGGGGCTTCCCTGGTGGTCCAGTGGGTAAGGACACCGCCTTGCAGTGCAAGAGGCACTGGTTCGATACCTGGCCTGGGCAGATCCCACGTGCTGCAGAGTGGCTGGACCGATGTGTCCAATTACCGAGCCGGGACGCTGGAGCGCATGCGCCCAGAGCCGGCGCTCTGCGACAACAGAGGCCACCGTGATGGGAGGTCCACAGGGGCCAAAGAACAACGATGGATGAAAATAGATAAATGAAAGACCAACTCCCTCCCTCCCCAACCTGTCCCCTCCCCACCAGAATTTAAAAAAAAAAAAAAAAGAAATATGCATGAGGGACTTTCCTAAGGTTCTTAAATCTTCATTAATCATTTCCTCTTTTACTTCCAATACTTTCTTTTCACTAAAGTCTACTTTTATTGTTTAGTTAAAGCATTCTCATGAACCTCCATTTCATAATGTATTTCTTCCTCTTTGGCTATAGAAAGAAACTAATAAATAGATTCTTACAGACATTTTGTAAGAATTTTAGATTTCTTACAGACACTGTAAGAATTTCATTTGAAGCCTTTAACTTCTTAGAAATATATATGTAATTAAACACATTATGAAATAAAATTTGGGGAGCTCAGGCAGGGTCAGAATATGCATAAGCAAAGTTTTGCTCATGGACATCCAAACTGGACAGTCACACAGGGTTCTGTGCTCAGAAGGGCTTTGTGCTTAGTCTAAGGTGTTGCTGCCCCAGAATTCTTAATAGTTTCATCTTTGAATTTATATTTTGTGAATGAAGTCTGATGGCACAAAAGAGCATGCATTTGAACAGAGAAGATACATACAAAATGTGGGTTCATTGCCCTGTCGGTTTCTCCATTTGCATATAGTGATTCCAATGTCCTGCCACCATGTCAGAATTCTGATGGATCCATGGTATATGGGGTCACTCTAGGACTCAAAATAAGTACAAATGAAGAGTATTAAGTACATAACAGGGTAAGTGGAGGAACACAACCATTGAGATATACTTTCCTTTTGAACAAGAATTTGCTTCAACTGCAGAAAGAAAACAATGCTATTCAAAGAAATGTGCATGGGGCTTCCCTGGTGGTCCAGTGGGTAAGGACACCGCCTTGCAGTGCAAGAGGCACTGGTTCGATACCTGGCCTGGGCAGATCCCACGTGCTGCAGAGTGGCTGGACCGATGTGTCCAATTACCGAGCCGGGACGCTGGAGCGCATGCGCCCAGAGCCGGCGCTCTGCGACAACAGAGGCCACCGTGATGGGAGGTCCACAGGGGCCAAAGAACAACGATGGATGAAAATAGATAAATGAAAGACCAACTCCCTCCCTCCCCAACCTGTCCCCTCCCCACCAGAATTTAAAAAAAAAAAAAAAAGAAATATGCATGAGGGACTTTCCTAAGGTTCCAGTGGATAAGAATCCACCTGGCAATGCAAGGAAGGCAGATTCGCTCCCTGGTCAGGGAGCTAAAATCCCACATACCACAGGGCAAGTAAACCTGCAAGCCACATCTAGACAGCCCATGTGCCACAACTAAAACCTGACACAGCCAAAAATGAATCAGTAAATGTATTTTTAAAAAAGAAATATGCATGACTATGAACTCTACCACATTCTTTCAGACCTAATCATTACAGTGAAAGTTGCTCAGTCCTGTCTGACTCTTTGCCACCCTCTGGACTGCAGCCTGCAAGTCTCCTCTGTCTATGGAATTCTCCAGGCAAGAATACTGGTGTGGGTTGCCATATCTTATTCCAGAGAATCTTCCCAACTCAGGGATTGAACTCAGGTCTTCGTCATTGCAGGCAGATTCTTTACCATCTGAGCCACCAGGGAAGCCCATACTCATATTACTACTCTGTTAACCAAACACTTATACTAATATTGATGACAGGGAAGGAACAAGGGGAAAAAAAAGCAATACCTTCTTTTCCTTTTATACCTTGGTTTGATAGTATATTCACTGGTAGAGAATTTGATTGAATATGCAATATTCACATATCAACACGTCAAGTTAATTCTGTCATTTTAACTATTGTGTTAAGAATGGAATACACATGCATGTCCTAAGTAGCAAAATACAAAGTGTAGTTCTTTTGATTCAGCATATTAGTTAAGTACTTTTATGTGTGCATTTAAAATTCACATTGCACATATATAAATAAAAATGTTAAAACTCATGCTATAAATTAACAATTTTCATTTTACTTTACTTAGAGGAATATTAAATAATAAATTAAAAGTTGAATCTAATGTTAATAATATAAACTTACATTTATATTATTTATGTTGAATTATAGAAATGATATCTAATTTATAATACTGACACTGTTACTAAACTGCTGCTGCTTAGTCTCTTCAGTCATATCTGACTCTCTGTGACCTCACGGAGTGCAGTCCACCAGATTTCCCTACCCATGGAATTCTCCAGGCAAGAATACTGGAGTGGGTTGCCATGCCCTCCTCCAGGGGGATCTTCCCAACACAGGGATGGAACCCAGGTCTCCTGTATTGCAGATAGATTCTTTACCACAGAGCACTCAGGGAAGTCCCATGTATATATTTGAAACCCCATGGACTGTATGTCACTGGGCTTCTCTGTCCATGAATTTTATAGTGGAACTAATAAAATCGCTAAATATAATAAAGTATTATATTTATATGTAATTGAAATAGTTCATCTCTATTTATGCCACTAATCAAATAGTAAAGTTAATAGTTTAAATGTATTTTATTTTACTGATTTCAATTTATACCTTATTTTTAATTTGTTTTACTTAAAACATGGTTATAAATTAAAATCTATAAAACAAAATATATTCCTATAAGCCTAGGATTAATACATATATATATATACACATACATGTATATGTATATATATATGTATATATACACATGATATATATAATACATGATAGCATACTATATACACTTTTCATTATCTTGACTTAACAATAATTTCATAATAGTATGTGAAGCTATTTCTCATTATTTTTGTAGCTTTACAATACTCTATTCTGTAGATGGCATTTGTTCAACCAGATGGATGTTTGAATTATTTCCAAAATTTGTTACACAAATAGTCTGTAAAAAACAGATTGTGGTCAATTTTTTTATAGTTTTACCAGTTTGTCTTCAGGATAGACTCCTAAAAATGTGACTGCTCAGTTAAAGGGTAGTAATACATGTGATTCGGCTAAACATTGTCAACTCTCCCACCCCCATAGGGATGAGGCCATTTTTTCTTCTCACCAGCAATGTATGACATTTCTTGCTAATAGAACATGCCATCAAATTATTAATTAATGCCTTGTCCAAGAAAATTAGGTAAAGACATGAACAGGCACATTACAGAATAGGAAAACTAGAAGGAGAAATGAATATTTAAAGAGCAAATCGAAAACACACCAAAATGTACATTTTTACTATGTCTGTACTTTTATAAATTTAGCATATCAATAAAAATGTAAAATCCTTATCATAACAAGTATGGCAAAGATTTGATGATGTAGAAACCTGATCATACATGTGTAGACATGTTTGATTTACTTGGAGAACTATAGACTTTATGTAGTTAAATGACTAGGAGTGGGTTGCCATGCCCTCCTCCAGGGGATCTTCCCAACACAGGGATGGAACCCAGGTCTCCTGTATTGCAGATAGATTCTTTACCACAGAGCACTCAGGGAAGTCCCATGTATATATTTGAAACCCCATGGACTGTATGTCACTGGGCTTCTCTGTCCATGAATTTTATAGTGGAACTAATAAAATCGCTAAATATAATAATGTATTATATTTATATGTAATTGAAATAGTTCATCTCTATTTATGCCACTAATCAAATAGTAAAGTTAATAGTTTAAATGTATTTTATTTTACTGATTTCAATTTATACCTTATTTTTAATTTGTTTTACTTAAAACATGGTTATAAATTAAAATCTATAAAACAAAATATATTCCTATAAGCCTAGGATTAATACATATATATATATACACATACATGTATATGTATATATATAGTATATATACACATGATATATATAATACATGATAGCATACTATATACACTTTTCATTATCTTGACTTAACAATAATTTCATAATAGTATGTGAAGCTATTTCTCATTATTTTTGTAGCTTTACAATACTCTATTCTGTAGATGGCATTTGTTCAACCAGATGGATGTTTGAATTATTTCCAAAATTTGTTACACAAATAGTCTGTAAAAAACAGATTGTGGTCAATTTTTTTATAGTTTTACCAGTTTGTCTTCAGGATAGACTCCTAAAAATGTGACTGCTCAGTTAAAGGGTAGTAATACATGTGATTCGGCTAAACATTGTCAACTCTCCCACCCCCATAGGGATGAGGCCATTTTTTCTTCTCACCAGCAATGTATGACATTTCTTGCTAATAGAACATGCCATCAAATTATTAATTAATGCCTTGTCCAAGAAAATTAGGTAAAGACATGAACAGGCACATTACAGAATAGGAAAACTAGAAGGAGAAATGAATATTTAAAGAGCAAATCGAAAACACACCAAAATGTACATTTTTACTATGTCTGTACTTTTATAAATTTAGCATATCAATAAAAATGTAAAATCCTTATCATAACAAGTATGGCAAAGATTTGATGATGTAGAAACCTGATCATACATGTGTAGACATGTTTGATTTACTTGGAGAACTATAGACTTTATGTAGTTAAATGACTATGTCTCTAGCAATAGATCCAGCAATTTTGTTTCTGGGCATATATTCAAGAGAAACTTTCTCATATGTATACAGAGAGACATGTTTAATAATATTTAATGCATCATTGTTTATAATGGCAAGAATTTATTAATAATTAAAATGTTTATCTAATGGAAAATAATTGTAGGTTTACATGATTAAATGTCACATAGCAACATAACAATGAACTAGAATTATTAAAAGCAAATGAATATAAAATATTAATTTTGTGCAAAACTAAAATATGAGTTGAATAATACTTATAATTCCTGAAAGTTTGATAACATGAAAATAACATACATATTCCATATATAAAATACGCAGGTTATATGTGGCACAAGTATATAAATATATAATATATAGAAAGTTTATAACTATACATCTGAAATTACAAAACACAAAATGTACATATTACATGCTAAAAGTAGAAAGTACATAGAACAGACATATAAAAAAATAATGATTAACAATAAATTTAGGATAGACAGTCTTAGAAAATAAAGGTGATATTTTGTTTAAAAACTCTAAAATGGTAAAATGTACAATTTATTCTGGGAGATCAATACATTGGTGCTTGTAATGCATTTTCCTATGCTTTTTTATAATATGAAATATTATATTGTGGCAAAAATAAATCATCAAGCTGCATACACACATATAAAACAATATTATTATTATGTAGATATCAGATGTTCAATACCAGACATTCAAGGTTTTAATTGCACTGGTAAATTAGAAAGAATTTTTTAAATTCAACTTTACAAACAACTTCATTTTTTCAACATAGGAGGACCCTGAATCAACAGAATTCAACTAAACAATCCTCAACTAGTCAAAAGTTATTTGGTATACCTTTAGAAGGATCTCAGAAAAATACAAGAAAAGGTCTATGTGTGAGTGTGTGTGTGTATGTGGTGGGTTTCATGAAAATTTAGCTTTCTGGCTCAATCCTGGAGTCACTCAGTTAAATTTTATTAATCTTTACATCTGGGTCTCCAAGACAATACAGTTATACAATGCGAATTTAGTTTCAGGATGAGACCCCTCCAGGCACTACCAGAGTCTCAATTATCACAGAGATTCAATTATCTTCACCTATGTTTTACTTATTAACATAGTAAATGACCTAATGCATTTGAGAAAGAAAAGAATTTTGACAACATTTTAAGGGAGTAGAATTCACTTGTTAAATGTAATTATTAGAAAATGCAATTAACCAGAACAAATTCTGGTTAATCAGGGTGTTACTATAATAGTATTAAATTCCATTATGTCTAAATTCATTATAATAAAATGTACTTTATAAAATGTAGACCATGGGTTTTTGGATAAAACTTCTGAGAGCAAAATAAAACTGAAAAACAGTCAGTACAAATGAGCGGTGCTTAATTGACCACTGCAGCAAGTCATTCAGAGAAATAGATCCATGAGCATTAAAAGAACTCTGCAAAAAAAGGGTAAAGGGATCTTAGAGTCTCAGGATTAGAAGGGCCCTTAAAATTCTCATCAATTAGTTTTGAAATCTTGCTGTGCATAAGAACGACTTTAGGTAGGTTGTTGTTTGTGTATATAGGATACATGTGTACAGTGTCTTCATTCCTCTGAAAATTCGGATTCTTTTTCATTAGATCAAATTATATCATCCTTCAATTCAGTGTCCACTTTCTCCAGAGTTCTTTCTGTGACCCCTCATTAGCACTGGTTCCCTGGACACTCCAGATTTCCAAAGCGCATCCTCTTATTAAGCATCCTGATTTATTCTTTGCCTTGGTCTACTCTCTATCATAATCTGACAGTTCAGTATGTGAGTGTTCCAAGATTTTAAATATAATATTACATTAGTTACTGTTGATTCATTTTCATGTGATAGATATATATTGAAAACCTAAAATGGGATAAGTACTCTTCATGCTATAATCACTAAGTGCTACGAATATGTAAAGATAAATCAGACAAATGATTTAAAGATAAACCAGAAAGGATAAAGCAGAAAAGTCAATTATGTGAGCATTTTCATATTAGAATCACTGATAGTTATACACACTTAATTAAAATTACATTTTTCCACAGCATTTTCCTTTCAGCTTTCTATTTACTCTTAAATTTAAAACTCACAGATAATCAGAAACTTTAAATTACATTATATTCTTACAAGCTTTGATAGATATTGTCACTCAACTATCTTTGATTTTCCTATACTCTTGAGCATATGAGAAAATTACACTTCACACTCTTTTTAATTTAGGAATCCCTATATAACTTATTTTCCTGGTGGCTCAGATGGTAAGGAATCTGCCTGCAATGCAGGAAACCCGGATTCCATCCCTAGATCAGGAAGATCCCTGGAGAAAGGGATCTCCAGTATTCTTGCCTGGAGAATTCCATGGATAGAGGATACTGGAGAGAGAGTCCATGGGGTTGCAAAGAGTCCAACTTGACTGAGCTAGTAACACACACACCATTTAATTTGAACTGGTCAAGATACGGCATGCGCCACCTTCTGATGAAAATTTTAAAAGTTGATGACTGATTCTCCATCTCTCTTCCCATTGCTACAATGAAGGGCAGTTATGCTGCTTAAATTGCTAAATAAGAATGGTTCAAAACCTTTGATGACCTCTATCGATCTCTGATAAATAAACCTCTACAATGGCACGAGTTAGGCAATACTTACACATAACCTATTGTTAGTTCTAAACTGTAACTTTATTTCAATTAAGAAAAATCCTCTATAAGCTTTATCTTCTTTATTTTGTAATTTGTACATATTTAGCATACATTTGTGAGGTAAAGTCTTCCCCTGTGATAGTTTAAGCGCATCCTCTTATTAAGCATCCTGATTTATTCTTTGCCTTGGTCTACTCTCTATCATAATCTGACAGTTCAGTATGTGAGTGTTCCAAGATTTTAAATATAATATTACATTAGTTACTGTTGATTCATTTTCATGTGATAGATATATATTGAAAACCTAAAATGGGATAAGTACTCTTCATGCTATAATCACTAAGTGCTACGAATATGTAAAGATAAATCAGACAAATGATTTAAAGATAAACCAGAAAGGATAAAGCAGAAAAGTCAATTATGTGAGCATTTTCATATTAGAATCACTGATAGTTATACACACTTAATTAAAATTACATTTTTCCACAGCATTTTCCTTTCAGCTTTCTATTTACTCTTAAATTTAAAACTCACAGATAATCAGAAACTTTAAATTACATTATATTCTTACAAGCTTTGATAGATATTGTCACTCAACTATCTTTGATTTTCCTATACTCTTGAGCATATGAGAAAATTACACTTCACACTCTTTTTAATTTAGGAATCCCTATATAACTTATTTTCCTGGTGGCTCAGATGGTAAGGAATCTGCCTGCAATGCAGGAAACCCGGATTCCATCCCTAGATCAGGAAGATCCCCTGGAGAAAGGGATCTCCAGTATTCTTGCCTGGAGAATTCCATGGATAGAGGATACTGGAGAGAGAGTCCATGGGGTTGCAAAGAGTCCAACTTGACTGAGCTAGTAACACACACACCATTTAATTTGAACTGGTCAAGATACGGCATGCGCCACCTTCTGATGAAAATTTTAAAAGTTGATGACTGATTCTCCATCTCTCTTCCCATTGCTACAATGAAGGGCAGTTATGCTGCTTAAATTGCTAAATAAGAATGGTTCAAAACCTTTGATGACCTCTATCGATCTCTGATAAATAAACCTCTACAATGGCACGAGTTAGGCAATACTTACACATAACCTATTGTTAGTTCTAAACTGTAACTTTATTTCAATTAAGAAAAATCCTCTATAAGCTTTATCTTCTTTATTTTGTAATTTGTACATATTTAGCATACATTTGTGAGGTAAAGTCTTCCCAGTAACATTAAAAATGGAAATATATTTTCTAAAGTTGCTTCTTAATCCACTGAAAATAAAAATAAAAGTTTATTTCATGTTCCAAGTCAGTAGGTTCTCTGATGAAGAATGTGATATTTGATTTCTACATTTTTCACAAAATGAAAATCATAGAATATAAAAAAATTAAAAGAACTCATTACAACAGCAAAGGTATTCATTAATTTCATTCCTTATGAACTTGTTGAGCAAACACTATTTGCCAGGAATTACAGATGCTATGCTGTTTTCTTAACACAGAAGAAAGTAACAGGCTAAAAGTTAGGGTACCTTTAGAACAAATTGTTAGATTTGACTGAAATTACAAATTGTTGATTGGTAAAACTAAGTCTTGGGTAACAGAAAAAGAGTTACATTTTATTAAGCACATAGTCTAAACTTATTTTGTTCAAAGGAAGTAAAACTGATTTTCTTAAGCCAAATGCTACTGAGGTTATAAGAATAATAAAATTTAGTGCAGCTTATAACCAAAAGCCAACTTAGGATACCATCATTTAGATTTAATTGCAGATTTATTGAGATACCTTTGAATAGTCAATCAATGTCTTTTGAAGAGAGGAAATTTTAGATTTACCAATGTGGCATAATCTCAATTTATGGCAGAAGTTGGTGCCTTGAAACATTTTAAAATTTTAACAAAAAGGTACAAAATAATATTTGAAGATTTTAAAATATGACTAAAATCATTGAATGGCATTTCAATAATGCAACAGGTAGTAGGGTATCTATGAACATATAAGATGCTTACAAAAAAAATTTAAAAACTTCTATAAGGAATGGGGCATGTTGTTTAAAGCTGTCTATTAATCTGAACGCACAAATCCATGATCCCAACATTTTTCAGCCTCTTCCTGTTTGGGAACTGTGATCTCCCTTTGAAGTTCACTTGAGGGCAAGCTTGTTCCTGTCTTACCTTTGTACACTAAACAAAAATCATTACAGATTTGATTTTGCTCATATTGAGATGTATCACCTTTTGATATAGATTAATTTTTTAATAAAAAGATCACCTTCAGAATCAGATATAGTTCATGCAGATACGTTATTCACTTAGCAATATCCATCACTTGCTAATTAAGCTGAAATTTATATCCCAGGCACGGCTCAAATATTGATACATCCTCTATTAAATATATCAATACTGAATAAAACAAAATGTTTGTTAAATGAGTGCTTCAATGAATGAAAATGTTTCATTGTAAGATATTAGCATTTAATTGTTAATTTCTATTCTCTTAAGGAAAGTATGTTTGTTCACAAGTAGCCTACTTGGGCTTTATTTTTTGGTTTCTTTGTTTATTGATGATGGCAAATAATACAACATTTTGCAAACAACTGCAAGAACTATGGCTCTTGTTGCTATTCCTCTGACAAACAGAAAATCAACATAAATGGGTCTGACATAAAGCAACAGAACCTTTTTTCAAAAATTTCCTAATTGACTTTACACACAGAAGACTATATGTAACTATCCTTTTTGGTATAATAAAGAAAATAAAATAATATTTTCACATGTGTTGTGTTCATATGAAATTTATGGTACTTTTGTTTAAATATACCCTTGTGTCTTACCTACCCATAAAAAATGCTCAACAAGCTACACCCTAAATAACCTTTTGTACGTGTGTGTGTATGTGTGTGTGTGTGTACAGTGCTCAGTCATGTCCAACACTTTGCAACCCCACGTGCTGTAGTCCACCAGGCTCCTCTGTCCATGGGATCTGCTGGACAAGAATACTGGAATAGGTTACCATACCCTTCTCCAGGAGTTCTTCCCAACCCAGGGATAGAAGCTGTATATCCTGAATTGGCAGGTGAATTATTTATCACTGTGCCACTAGATACATACAAAATGTCACATTAATAGTCAACACTTAGTTAAAATGTTCAGATTACACAAGCCAAAGTGAAAAAGTCTAAATATTCTTTATCTAGATATAAACTAACCTACTGTGGTTATGATAAACTTTCAGGTTTTAGACCAATGTCTGTTATTCTTTTCTGTTTTAACATTTAGAGTTTTTTGCAAAAATTCCTGGGTCTATAGCCTTTCTCAGAAATTTACAATTACTGCAAATTTTAGCTGCTTTGATAGAGTCACATTCAAATATCCCACTCCAGCTCTAGGAAAACTGAACTCATATGCACCTGCACTTGGAGAATCCCAAAGGGACCTCTCTGAAAGATGTAAAGAGAAAATCATTTATTTTTATAAAAGCCACAAATCTTTTTAAATAGAGCCCAGTGAACCAAACCGCAGATTTCATTTCTAAATATATCAATACTGAATAAAACAAAATGTTTGTTAAATGAGTGCTTCAATGAATGAAAATGTTTCATTGTAAGATATTAGCATTTAATTGTTAATTTCTATTCTCTTAAGGAAAGTATGTTTGTTCACAAGTAGCCTACTTGGGCTTTATTTTTTGGTTTCTTTGTTTATTGATGATGGCAAATAATACAACATTTTGCAAACAACTGCAAGAACTATGGCTCTTGTTGCTATTCCTCTGACAAACAGAAAATCAACATAAATGGGTCTGACATAAAGCAACAGAACCTTTTTTCAAAAATTTCCTAATTGACTTTACACACAGAAGACTATATGTAACTATCCTTTTTGGTATAATAAAGAAAATAAAATAATATTTTCACATGTGTTGTGTTCATATGAAATTTATGGTACTTTTGTTTAAATATACCCTTGTGTCTTACCTACCCATAAAAAATGCTCAACAAGCTACACCCTAAATAACCTTTTGTACGTGTGTGTGTATGTGTGTGTGTGTGTACAGTGCTCAGTCATGTCCAACACTTTGCAACCCCACGTGCTGTAGTCCACCAGGCTCCTCTGTCCATGGGATCTGCTGGACAAGAATACTGGAATAGGTTACCATACCCTTCTCCAGGAGTTCTTCCCAACCCAGGGATAGAAGCTGTATATCCTGAATTGGCAGGTGAATTATTTATCACTGTGCCACTAGATACATACAAAATGTCACATTAATAGTCAACACTTAGTTAAAATGTTCAGATTACACAAGCCAAAGTGAAAAAGTCTAAATATTCTTTATCTAGATATAAACTAACCTACTGTGGTTATGATAAACTTTCAGGTTTTAGACCAATGTCTGTTATTCTTTTCTGTTTTAACATTTAGAGTTTTTTGCAAAAATTCCTGGGTCTATAGCCTTTCTCAGAAATTTACAATTACTGCAAATTTTAGCTGCTTTGATAGAGTCACATTCAAATATCCCACTCCAGCTCTAGGAAAACTGAACTCATATGCACCTGCACTTGGAGAATCCCAAAGGGACCTCTCTGAAAGATGTAAAGAGAAAATCATTTATTTTTATAAAAGCCACAAATCTTTTTAAATAGAGCCCAGTGAACCAAACCGCAGATTTCATTTCTAAATATGCTATCCTTTCATAGGCTGACAGCATCGACAAACAAATTCCTTCAATAGCCTACTTTGCCACTACAGTCATTCCTCCACATAGGTATGAGTTCCATTCCAAAACCATGTTCCTAAATCCAACCTGTTTGTAAGTCCAGCAGAGTTAGCCCAGGTATGCAACTAACACAATCAATGATATAGCACTTCACTGTAATAGGTTTATAATGTACTTTTTAAACAAATGATATGTTAAAAAATACAAAAAGTATAACATTTTTTAAGCTTACAGTACAGTACCTTGAAAAGCACAGTCTTATAGTACAAAAGTTGCCATATAGGAGCTGGTATCACACAGTGAACAGGCAAGAAGTGCTACTGATTGGAGGAGAGAAAGGAGGTGGGAGATGGTAGAGCTGAAGGATCAACAGCAGTAGGAGACAGAGGGCAAGTGGCAATTTCACTCAAGCCTGACTTTGATGGAATGCACATTCACTTCTTTGAAAAGTTCACAACTTGAAGGTCCATATGTACAGGACTTCCTATAATTGAAATGTGTTTCAGATTCTTTTTTTTTTTTTTTTTGGCTTCAGGTTTATTTGGAGAATACTTGTCATTTCTCATTGACTTCTGAAGGTTTCTGTTTCTTTCTTATGTTTACTCCCTTCTAGAATTGATAGTAACTGGCTTTGTTGAACCTTTTTTACTGGCTTCCAAATTTTCATCTCTATCAGGATTCTCCCAAACTTTGGCCCCTGGTAAGATTTTTCCTAAACCTTGCTTTGCTTCAGAAATATACCTGACCACCGTATCTCTTTCTCTCTTTCCTTCTTTCTTAGCATATTCTTCTCTTTGTATTTCAATCTACTATTTTTAAAAACAGTTTTTGATGGTGTGTTTCTATTGTTATACTTTCAAGAAGCAGATATTTCTTCCACTCAACTTCTTACCTTAATCAACAGAGTAAATTCACATTTATATTTTTATTAATAGTCTCAGCCATAAATTTTTCTCCAGTTTTTCAGAGATACAGATAATTCTTTCTATGGTCCTACATGTTAACTATAATACTTCCAAAGCAGTTGAAAATGCTTGGATTTAAACAATGCAGAATCATAGATTATACAATCTGTGGTTTATAATTAAAGAGGCAATATTTGTGGATAGTTCGCAAAATTGGCTTCAGTATAGATGTTGTTGGTGGGTCATGGACTGCATGCAGTTCATCAGGTTTCTGTCCTTCACTCTCTAAAGCAAGTTGAAAATGCTCATGGATCAATCATCTATAAAATAAAAAACCCCCTGTTTGTAAGTCCAGCAGAGTTAGCCCAGGTATGCAACTAACACAATCAATGATATAGCACTTCACTGTAATAGGTTTATAATGTACTTTTTAAACAAATGATATGTTAAAAAATACAAAAAGTATAACATTTTTTAAGCTTACAGTACAGTACCTTGAAAAGCACAGTCTTATAGTACAAAAGTTGCCATATAGGAGCTGGTATCACACAGTGAACAGGCAAGAAGTGCTACTGATTGGAGGAGAGAAAGGAGGTGGGAGATGGTAGAGCTGAAGGATCAACAGCAGTAGGAGACAGAGGGCAAGTGGCAATTTCACTCAAGCCTGACTTTGATGGAATGCACATTCACTTCTTTGAAAAGTTCACAACTTGAAGGTCCATATGTACAGGACTTCCTATAATTGAAATGTGTTTCAGATTCTTTTTTTTTTTTGGCTTCAGGTTTATTTGGAGAATACTTGTCATTTCTCATTGACTTCTGAAGGTTTCTGTTTCTTTCTTATGTTTACTCCCTTCTAGAATTGATAGTAACTGGCTTTGTTGAACCTTTTTTACTGGCTTCCAAATTTTCATCTCTATCAGGATTCTCCCAAACTTTGGCCCCTGGTAAGATTTTTCCTAAACCTTGCTTTGCTTCAGAAATATACCTGACCACCGTATCTCTTTCTCTCTTTCCTTCTTTCTTAGCATATTCTTCTCTTTGTATTTCAATCTACTATTTTTAAAAACAGTTTTTGATGGTGTGTTTCTATTGTTATACTTTCAAGAAGCAGATATTTCTTCCACTCAACTTCTTACCTTAATCAACAGAGTAAATTCACATTTATATTTTTATTAATAGTCTCAGCCATAAATTTTTCTCCAGTTTTTTCAGAGATACAGATAATTCTTTCTATGGTCCTACATGTTAACTATAATACTTCCAAAGCAGTTGAAAATGCTTGGATTTAAACAATGCAGAATCATAGATTATACAATCTGTGGTTTATAATTAAAGAGGCAATATTTGTGGATAGTTCGCAAAATTGGCTTCAGTATAGATGTTGTTGGTGGGTCATGGACTGCATGCAGTTCATCAGGTTTCCCTGTCCTTCACTCTCTAAGAGTTTGCTCAAATTTGTGTTACAATCCCATTAAACACGTGAACAGATGTGGTGCTATAAATAATCAATAAATATTTAGAGTTATCCATAGATAGATTTTCTTCAATAATCAATGGTTTACTTAAGCCAGATTAGGACTTTATGGCTCATAAACAATTAAAAGTGAAATCTTGGAATTTATTATATATGTCCAATACTATATATAATTTGCAATAGTTATGTATGTCATAACATTCCTCTTGGATGAGATTAAGATGACAGAGTAGAAGGATATTCAGTCAGCTTTGCCTGCCAGAGTACCAAGATCACAACTTGCAGCTGAAAAAACATGAACAAGAAGACACTGGAACCCACCAAAAAAAGAAAAGATACCCCACATTCAAAGACAAAGGAGAAGCCACAACAAAACAGTAGGAGGGGAGCAATTGTGATAAAAATCAAATTCTATGCCTGTCGGGTAGGTGACTCACAAGCTAGAGAACAATACTACCAAAGAAGTTCTCATGCTGTTGTGAAGGTTCTAGGCTCCCACATCAGACTCCCCTGCTTCAGGATTTGGCCAAAGAACTGGGAATCCCCAGGGTATCAGGGCACAGAGGAAAGAAGTAGTGACCCCACAGGAGACTGAGCCAGACCTGCCTGTGAGTGTCTGAGGGTTTCCTGGGGAGATGTGAGTCAGCAGTGATCTGCCACAAGGACGGGGAACCTGCCAGCAATGGTACTCAGAGCTGTGTCATGGCATGGGCCCTCTTGGAGGTCACCCAACAATAGAAGCCTCTAGATTCCAGGACTGAGTTGCCTCAGGCCCAAAAATTAACAGGGAGGAAGCACAGTCCCAGGGAACAGCAGATAATTGGATTAGAGTTTTACTAAGCACAGCCCTGCCCAACACAGCAAGACCCAGTTTCTCCCACAGCCAAGTCTTCCCATCAGGAAACTTGCATAATCCTCTTATTCTCACCAGAAGGCAGACAGAATATATAAGAACTACAGCCCCAACAGTCTTCAGAACTAATACCACAATCATAGAAAGATAGTCCAGATGAAACGAATTTGGATTATTTCCCAAAGGAACAAGATAAATCCCCAGAAAAATAATTAAATAAAGTAGAAATAGGCAACCTCCCAGAAAGAGAATTCAGAAAGATGATAGTGAAGATGATGCAGGGTATTGAAAACAAAATGGAAAAGATGCAAACAATGTTTACTAAAGATCTAGAAGAAATAAAGAACAAGCAAACAGAGATGAACAATAAACTAGAAGGAATTAATAGCAGAATAACTGAAGCAGAAGAATAGATAAGTGATCTGGAAGACAGAATGGTGGCAATCAATGCTGCAAAACAGAATATAGAAAAAAAGAATGAGACAGCCTAAGAGACCTCTTGGACAACATTAAACTCACTAATATTCGAATTATAGGGGTTCCAGAATGAGAAGAAAGAGAGAAAGGACCTGAGAAAATATTTGAAGAGATAACAGCTGAAAACTTCCCTAACATGGGAAAGGAAATAGTCAACCATGTCCAGGAAGTACAGAGAATCCTAGGCAGGATCAATCCAATGAGGAATACACAGAGACACATGGTAATCAAACTGAAAAAAATTAAAAAATGAAGATAATTTATTAAAAGCAACAAATAACATACAAGGGAAAATCCATAAGGTTATCAATTGATTTCTCAATAGAAACTCTACATGTCAGAAGGGAATGGCATGATATATTCCAAGTGATGAAAGGGAAGAATCTACAACCAAGAATACTCTCTCCAGCAAGACTCTCTTTCAGATCTGTGGGAGAAATCAAAAACTTTACAGACAAGCAAAAGTTATGAGAATTTAGCAATACTAAACCGATTTTACAGCAAATACTAAAGGATCTTCTCCAGGCAGGAAATAGAAGAGAAGGAAAACATCCACTAATATTTTCCTTCTAAAAAAATAACCCAAAACAATTAACACAATGGTGATAGGATCACATATATCAATAATTACCTTAAATGTAAATGGATTAAATGCACCAACCAAAAGACATAGATTGGCTGAGTGGATACAAAAACAAGACCCATATATACGTTGTCTACAAGAGACCCACTTTATACCAAGAGACACTTACAGACTGAAAGTAAGGGGATAGAAGAAAGTATTTCATGCAAATGGAAATCATAAGAAAGCTGGAGTAGCAACACTCATATCAGGCAAAAGAGACTTTAAAAGAAAGACTGTTATAAGAGACAAAGAAGGACACTACATAACGATCAATCCAATAAGAAGATATAACAATTTTAAATACATATGTACCTGACGTAGGAGCACCTCCATATGTAAGGTGAATACTAACAAATATAATAGGAGAAATTGATAGTAACAGTAATAGTGGGAGACTTTAGACACTTTAGAAAAGTTTAAATTAATTGATATTTATAGGGAGTTCCATCCAAAAGTAGCAGACTACACATTTTTCTCACGTGCACATGAAACATTATCCAGGATTGACCACATGCTGGGGCACAAGGTGAACCTTGGTAAATTTATGAAAATCGAAATAATATCAAGTATCTTCTCTGACCACAATGCTATGAGATTAGAAATAAATTACAAGGAAAAAATCTCTTAAGAAATGCAAACATGTGGCAGGTAAACAATATGCTACTAAACAACTATTGGATCACTGAAGAAATCAAAAAAGAATTTAAAAAATACCTAGAGACAAATGAAAATGAAAGCTCAACTGTCCAAAACTTACAGAATGTAGTTAAAGCAGTTCTAAGAGGGACATTTATAGCAATACAATCTTACCTCTAGAAATAAGAAAACTCTCTAATAAACAACCTAACTTTACATCTAAAACAACGAGACAAAGAAGGATAAACAAAACATATGGTCAGTAGAAGGAAGGAAATCTTAAAGATCAGAGCAAGAATCAATGAAATAAAAAGAAAACAATTACAAAGATTAATCAAACTACAAGCTGTTTCTTTGAAAAGATAAACAAGATTGATAAACCTTTAGCCAGACTCATCAAGAAAAAAAACAAAGAGGCCTCAAGTCAGTAAAATTAGAAATTAAAAGGGAGAAATTACAACTGACCACACCAAAATACCGAGAATTATGAGAATACTATGAACAACTGTATGCCAATAAAATGGACAATTTCTTAGAAAGGTACAGTCTCCCTTGACTGAACCAGGAACAATTAGAAAATATGAACAGACCAATCACCAGGACTGAAATTGAAACCATGACTGAAAACCCCCCAGCAAACAAAAGTCCAGGACCTGATGGCTTCATAGGTGAATTTCATCAAACATTTAGAGAAGAATTAATACCTATCCTCCTGAAACTATTCCAAAAAATCACAGAGGTAGGAAAAAACTTTTCAACTCTTTTTATGAAGCCACCAATACCTTGATACCAAAATAAGACAAAATATGACAAAAAAAGGAGGAAAATTACAGGCCAATATCATTAACAAACATAGATGCAAAAATCCTCAACAAAATACTAACTATCCATATCCAACAATACATTAAAAGGATCATACACCACGATCAAGTGGGATTCATCCCAGGGATGCAAGGTTGTTTCAACTTCAACAGATCAATAAATGTGAAAAAACACCATATCAAAAACTGAAGAATAAAACATGTGGGACATATGCTATTTGAAAGCAATTAGAAATAAATTACAAGGAAAATCTCTTAAGAAATGCAAACATGTGGCAGGTAAACAATATGCTACTAAACAACTATTGGATCACTGAAGAAATCAAAAAAGAATTTAAAAAATACCTAGAGACAAATGAAAATGAAAGCTCAACTGTCCAAAACTTACAGAATGTAGTTAAAGCAGTTCTAAGAGGGACATTTATAGCAATACAATCTTACCTCTAGAAATAAGAAAACTCTCTAATAAACAACCTAACTTTACATCTAAAACAACGAGACAAAGAAGGATAAACAAAACATATGGTCAGTAGAAGGAAGGAAATCTTAAAGATCAGAGCAAGAATCAATGAAATAAAAAGAAAACAATTACAAAGATTAATCAAACTACAAGCTGTTTCTTTGAAAAGATAAACAAGATTGATAAACCTTTAGCCAGACTCATCAAGAAAAAAAACAAAGAGGCCTCAAGTCAGTAAAATTAGAAATTAAAAGGGAGAAATTACAACTGACCACACCAAAATACCGAGAATTATGAGAATACTATGAACAACTGTATGCCAATAAAATGGACAATTTCTTAGAAAGGTACAGTCTCCCTTGACTGAACCAGGAACAATTAGAAAATATGAACAGACCAATCACCAGGACTGAAATTGAAACCATGACTGAAAACCCCCCAGCAAACAAAAGTCCAGGACCTGATGGCTTCATAGGTGAATTTCATCAAACATTTAGAGAAGAATTAATACCTATCCTCCTGAAACTATTCCAAAAAATCACAGAGGTAGGAAAAAACTTTTCAACTC
Organism: Tragulus kanchil; assembly: GCA_022376925.1. Taxonomy (NCBI): domain Eukaryota; kingdom Metazoa; phylum Chordata; class Mammalia; order Artiodactyla; family Tragulidae; genus Tragulus; species Tragulus kanchil. The sequence continues at coordinate 38,562,415 of JAIOJX010000032.1, forward strand.
TTTTTATGAAGCCACCAATACCTTGATACCAAAATAAGACAAAATATGACAAAAAAAGGAGGAAAATTACAGGCCAATATCATTAACAAACATAGATGCAAAAATCCTCAACAAAATACTAACTATCCATATCCAACAATACATTAAAAGGATCATACACCACGATCAAGTGGGATTCATCCCAGGGATGCAAGGTTGTTTCAACTTCAACAGATCAATAAATGTGATACACCATATCAAAAAACTGAAGAATAAAAACTATATCATCATCTCAATAGATGTAGAAAAGACTTTTGATAAAATTCAGCATCTATTTATGATAAAAACCCTCCAGAAAGTGGGTATAGAGGGTACATTCCTCAACATAATAAAGATCATATATGACAAACCTATAGCTAGCATCATACTAACTTGTGAAAAACTGAAAGCATTTCCTCTAAAATCAGGAACAAGACAAGGATGTCCACTCGCACCACTTTTATTCAACATAGTTCTGGAAGTCCTTGCTACAGCAATCAGAGAAGAAAAAGAAGTAAAGGGAATCCAAATTGGAAAAGAATAAGTTAAACTGTCACTGTTTGTAGATGACATGATACTATATATAGAAGATCCCAAAGATTCTACCAGAAAACTACTAAAACTCATCAATGAATTTAGTAAGTTTACAGGTTACAAAGTTAATATGCAGAAGTCTGTTGCATTTCTATACACTAGGAATAAAAGATCAGAAAGAGAAATTCAAGAAGCAATTCCATTTACCATTGCATCAAGAAGAATAAAATATCTAGGAATAAACCCACCTAGGGGGACAAAAGACCTATACTTTGAAAACTATAAGGCACTGATGAAGGAAATCAAAGAAAACATAAACAGATGAAAAGATATACCTTGTTCATGGATTGGAAGAAGCAACACTGTTAAAATGACGACACTGTCCAAGGCAATCTATAGATTCAATGCAATCCCTATCAAATTACCAATGGCATTTTTCACATATCTAGAACAAAAAATCTCAAAATTTGAATAGAGACACAAAAGACCCTGAATAGACAAAGCAATCTTGAAAAAGAAAACTCGAGCTGGAGGAATCAGGCTTCCTGACTTCAGACTATACTACAAAGCTACAGTCATTAAGACAGTGTGGTACTGCCACAAAAATAGAAATATAGATCAATGGAACAGGATAGAAAACCCAGAGATAAGCCCATGTATCTACAGTCAACTAATCTATGACAAAGGGGACAAAACTGCACAATGCTGGAAAGACAGTCTCTTCAACAAATGGTGCTGGGAAACTGGACAGCCACATATAAAAGAATCAAATTAGATCATTCATTAACTCCATACAAAAAAATAAGCTCAAAATGGAGTAGATACCTAAATGTTAGACCAGACACAATAAAAGTCTCAGAGGAAAACATTAGCAGAACACTCTCTGAGATAAAGGGCAACAACATCTTTTTTAATCCATCTCCTAGAATAATGAAAATAAAAGCACACATAAACAAAAGGAACCTACTTAAACTCAAAACCTTTTGCACAGCAAAGGAAGCAATAAACAAAATAAAAAGACAAGGGCATCCCTGGTGGTCCAATGGGTAAAGAGTCTGCCTTGCAGTGCAAGGGGCACTGGTTCGATCCCTGGCCCGGGAAGATCCCACATTCCACAGAGTAACTGGACTGGTGTGACCAGTTAGGAGCCAGTGCTCTGGAACACATGTGCCCAGAGCCAGTGCTCTGCAATGAGAGATGCCACTGCAATGGAAGGCCCACACATGCCAAAGAATAAAGATGCATGAAAAATAAATACATAAAAATCATTAAAAAATATAAAAATAACAACAAAAAAAGACAATCCACAGACTGGGAGAATATATTTGCAAATGATGTGACCTATAAAGGATTAGTCTCCAAAGTATAAAAACAGCTTATGACACCCAATAGCATCAAAACAAACAACCCTCTCAAAAAGTGGGCAGAGGACCTGATCAGACATTTCTATAAAGAGGACATGCAGATGGCCAACAGGCACATGAAAAGATGTTCAAAATCACTAGCTAGAGAAATGCAAATTAAAACTAAAATAACAAACCACCTCACAACCCAGGATGACTATCATCAAAAATTCCACAAACAACAAATGCTGGAGAGGGTGCAGAGTGAAGGGAAGCCTTCTGCATTGATGGTGGGAATGTAAGTTGGTACAATCACTATGGATAACTGTGTGGAGGTTCTTAAAAAATCTAAACATAGAGCTACCATATAACCCTGCAATCGCACACTTGGGCATATATCCAGAGAAAAGCATGGCCCAAAGTGAGGCATGATCCCCAGTGTTTATTGCAGCACTGTTTACAATAGCCAGGACATGGAAACAACATCGACAGAGGAAGGGATAGAGAAGATGTGGTATATACATATATAATGGAACACTATCTGGCCATTAAAAAGAACGAAATAAGGCTATTTGCAGCAATATGGATGGACCTAAAGAGTGTCATACTGAGTGAAGTAAGTCAGAGAAGGAGAAATATCATATGACATCCCTTTTATGTGAATTCTAAAAAGAAACAATACAAATGAACTTACTTACAAAACAGAAAGAGACTCACAAACTTAGAAAACAAACTTAACAATTACAGTGGGGAGGAGATGCTTGAGGACTTTGGGAAAGTCATGTATGCACTGCCATGTTTGAAATGCATTACCAATAAAAATTTATTGTATAGCACATGGACCTCTACTTAATGTTATTTATCAGCCTGAATGGGAACGGAGTTTGGGGGAGAACGGGGAGAATGGATGCATGTATATGTATGATCGAGCCCCTTCACTGTTCACCTGAAACTATCACAAAATCGTTAAGTGGCTATAACCTAATAAAAATGTTTTTGCTGAAAATAAAATATCCCACTTGTGCCAATTTACAATTAACATCGATACCCATGAATACTATTAACCCACTCCATTTTGTTATATGTGAAAAAAGTTATACTGAGTAAATTACTCTACATTATCTAACTTTTCTATATGATTCCTTGCAAGGCTTAGCATTGAGAAAAACAGAATATTACAGAATGAAAGGGAAAAAAAGGATCAGCAAGTTCAAATACACCTCAAGGAAAAATGAAAATAAGAGCTAAGGAAACATGTCTGAGTTTGTTAACTAGGAAACACTCACAATAACTTAGAGAATAAGGTATATAAGGTGATTGAAGGTCAGTCAGTGGCAAAGGAATAGAAGAAACAAGGACAGAAGGTTAGAAGGAAGACGTAGTCTTTGTTTTATTTTACTCTAATCAATTAAGAAAATATCATGCTAGAAAACAAAAAGAATTACAGAAGGCAATGTCAAATTATCTGATAAATACTGTATTAAAATAGAGAATTGTTGTCACCCAAACCTAACCAAAGGATGCTTTTCAAAAAAGGACTACAATCAATTTTTTTTTTTTTTTTGGCTGCCCTGTGTCTTAGTTGTAGCATGTGGAATCTAGTTTCCTGACCAAGGATCAAACCCAGGCCCCCTGCATTGGGAGCTCAGTGTCTTAGCCACTGGATGACCAAGGAATCCCCTCAATCAATTTTACTACAAATCAATTACTAATGAAAAAACGGAAAGAGACTCACAAACTTAGAAAACAAACTTAACAATTACAGTGGGGAGGAGATGCTTGAGGACTTTGGGAAAGTCATGTATGCACTGCCATGTTTGAAATGCATTACCAATAAAAATTTATTGTATAGCACATGGACCTCTACTTAATGTTATTTATCAGCCTGAATGGGAACGGAGTTTGGGGGAGAACGGGGAGAATGGATGCATGTATATGTATGATCGAGCCCCTTCACTGTTCACCTGAAACTATCACAAAATCGTTAAGTGGCTATAACCTAATAAAAATGTTTTTGCTGAAAATAAAATATCCCACTTGTGCCAATTTACAATTAACATCGATACCCATGAATACTATTAACCCACTCCATTTTGTTATATGTGAAAAAAGTTATACTGAGTAAATTACTCTACATTATCTAACTTTTCTATATGATTCCTTGCAAGGCTTAGCATTGAGAAAAACAGAATATTACAGAATGAAAGGGAAAAAAAGGATCAGCAAGTTCAAATACACCTCAAGGAAAAATGAAAATAAGAGCTAAGGAAACATGTCTGAGTTTGTTAACTAGGAAACACTCACAATAACTTAGAGAATAAGGTATATAAGGTGATTGAAGGTCAGTCAGTGGCAAAGGAATAGAAGAAACAAGGACAGAAGGTTAGAAGGAAGACGTAGTCTTTGTTTTATTTTACTCTAATCAATTAAGAAAATATCATGCTAGAAAACAAAAAGAATTACAGAAGGCAATGTCAAATTATCTGATAAATACTGTATTAAAATAGAGAATTGTTGTCACCCAAACCTAACCAAAGGATGCTTTTCAAAAAAGGACTACAATCAATTTTTTTTTTTTTTTTGGCTGCCCTGTGTCTTAGTTGTAGCATGTGGAATCTAGTTTCCTGACCAAGGATCAAACCCAGGCCCCCTGCATTGGGAGCTCAGTGTCTTAGCCACTGGATGACCAAGGAATCCCCTCAATCAATTTTACTACAAATCAATTACTAATGATCTGAAATGAAATGAACAAATAAATCCTACATGATAAATACACTCATTCACTCACTCATATGTTCATTCATTCATCCAGCAAGCATGTATTTATGTATTGAGTGCTTAGTTGCTAAGTTGCACCAACCCCACAGACTATAGTTTGTCAGGCTCCTCTGTCCACAGGATTTCCCAGGCAAGAATACTGGAGTGCGTTGCCATTTCCTTCTCTGGGGATCTTCCTGACCCAGGGAACAAACCTGCCTCTCCTGCACTTGCAAGTGGATTCTCTTAACTGCTGAACCATCAGGGAAGCCCACTGCTATATACTGGGAAATGACAAGTAGTTTTGTCCTTCAAGTTGGCATATCTGTGATGTAAGCCAAATACATAAGTAATAAAGTGGTAAACATAGCAGATCCTTTAATAATGTCATAAACAATATATATTGATGATGAAAAGTACTATGGATACTGAGGAGCTGGAAAGATAAGCATCTATGTTTTTCTACATATATATATGCCAAGTGAGGGTCTGTAGAACGAATAACCATTTACCAGGCAGCAAGTAGGAAAGGATATATCAGCCATAGGGAATAGTATGAAAAATAAGTATAGCAAAAATAAAGCAATTTTATCCAGTTTGTAACTGCTTTTATGAACCTTACTTCAATCACTATGGAAGCCAGAGTACTTAGTAGGATTGTATCAATTGTTAACTGCTTATTATAGCTGTGATTGACTTTTAGCACATTAATTCATTTCATCTTTGATATAATCTTTTGAAACAATTGTGTAGGCTTTATTTTCTTCAATTTATAGATGAAAGAACTTTGATTTGAAGAGTTTAAGTAACTTCCTCAAAATATTAAGCTAAGGAATGACAGAGTAGGTGGGGACCTGGAACTGTCTAGTTAACACAAAATTTGCCTTCATTACTACAAATCACTTGTCTCTATTTGTCTCAATAGAATGAGAGTTTGATATTAGAAAACTGACACACTCTGCTTCCTAGGACATCAAGATCAAAGTAAACCAAATCTAGACTTTGTATGCCCTAGGGAAGTAATTAGTTCTTTCACATGTTTTCTGATTACAAAAGTTAAACATACTAGGAAACCTTCAAATAATGCACTCTCATGCAATATCTATTATTTTGTATATAAATGTGTATGTAAATATTATATATCTATACCCTGATTAATTCATGACAAGGGCAAAAAATATGAGTTGTTCCAAAGTTTCCATCTTAAATTCATGTGCATATGCAGATCATATGATAATTAGCTTTAATTAGAAGAATGTGTTCTTCACATTCTTTACTAGGATTAAAACCAAAGCAAGATTGTAGCAACTTCAAAATAGCATGAGAAGCACTGGAACTTAGTTGACCCTCAGAGAAAGATTATTTACGTATTGATCTGCAGCTAGAAGTGTCTGCTTAGCATGTTAAAAATGCAGACCATGTCAGGGAAGCTGCAAAATGACCTGTAACAATGGATCACAAAAGTCTGGGTTGACAAGAGCAATGTAAGTTTTTAGAAACTTGTTCAGTTTCTCTCCAGTGCAATACCATTAGATTTAATTACAAAGAGAAACTTATTTTTGTTATACAAATAATATCCCCACATAGCCCAATTTAAACTAATTACCTACATAGTTTTCATTCCAAGGGGAAAATGCAACTAAAATAAGTGCTGACTTATTGAAAATGTTTTTAATTATATTATCACATTGAATTCTGCTTTGACCCTTCTTCCAAAGTTACTTTTATAATCAGAAATGTTACTACAAAGTGTGGCATTCCTGCAATTTGTAAAGTTTCACTTCTGCTTGACCTATTTTACCAGTCACTTTTCCTTCTAACATAGAGTATACTGTTTCCAACAAAAGCTCTAAATGTGTACAATGGGACATAAATACCTGTATTATTTTTTTTCATCTTTATTTCTTGTCATCTTATTATTTGTTAGAAGGAGAATAATTTACCTATGAATCTTAAAGTGAAAGAATAACTGATATTGAGTCTTAGGGATTGAGGAATTTTTGCATACACTCCTACCTAAGGACCAGTTTCAAATGCACCTTCCATAAAACCCTATGGTGTAGCAACATCAGAACAAAGTGCTGGGCTCCTGATCTCTCTCACAGCATGGAAGAGATAAGATTTTTAATTGGATTCAGTGATGGTCTCGCTGGAGTCATGTCACTAGCTGTTATAGGGAGATAAGTTTTAAACGACATTAGTCAAGTTGGCTGGAGGGCATTGCAACCCATCATTAACCTAAATCTTGATGACTGGCTGGAGGAAGGACTCTTGAGACACTGATGGCATGAAGAAAACAAAGCTGTCCACACAATCAGTTACTGTATGAGACAGTCCAAAGGCTTCGTTTTCAATTCTCTATTAACTCTGGGTGGGGGAAAGGTGACCCAAGTTTTCTCACTCCTGGTCTTGGTCCAGAAAACATAGCCTCTTTAGAAAGCTGTTATTTAAAGACTTGCATAGTAACTGAACTTACTTTAGACTCTCCAGGAATTTTGTTTCTCCAGTTCTATGACAGACATGCAGTGTAAGGTAAGCATTTTAGGAGGCCTTGGGAAAGGTTCTGATACTTTGTGAGCTCTACTTGGCAATGAGTCTCACAAACCTGCTTTTAAAAAGTCAGGTAACTTTATTTCAAAAGTTTGCTTAATTGAGACACCACAAAGTTCAGAATTGTCTTAAGAATGCATTCTCATTATCTTCACTTTGTAGTCATTTTTCTGAAAGGCCAAAACAATGTGTGTAACAGAGATGGGTAAATTTCAAATTTAAGTCATAACAAAATTTCTCAGTCTCAACAGATTATCATTTTTGTAGGATAATTCTTTGTTACAGGGGAGTTGTTCTGTTCACATTACAATTTTCAGCAGAATTTCTGGCCTCCACCCATGAGATGCCAGTAGTACCTCCCAGTTATAACAACCTAAACCAAGTTTCCAGACACTGCCAAATGTCGTCCTCAGAAGGATAACTATGCCTCTGGGTGAGAAGCATGGATCTAGCTATAGATCTATAAAACCGATTGCTTTCAATTTATCTTCAACCACTAAGTTATCACATGTGGAAAGGGCAAGTCAATTAGGTCTTCAGCACAAATATCTCTCAGCAGCTCTCCCACCCTCTATGCTCTGTATGGGGATAAGGGAGTAATTAAATTAAGCAGAGTGAGAAGAATTTTTCTTTGGTGGATTGTGTGTAAGAAAATCACTCATGGAACATGATCATGGTAAAGCAAAAAAATACCCTCTAAATAGTTTGCCTTCTCTTTGGATTTTATAAGCCATTCACAAAGTTCTCCAGTGATAAACAGATCAATTTGACACTAAATAGGAGCTAGGAGACACCAATCACTCAGAGTTATTTTGGAACATAGCAGAGTCAAATCACACAGAGGATGGCATCTAGATGAATGGGGACATTTGAAGGTTGGTTCCTTTCCATGTTCAAAAATGCCACCTAAAGCACTGTGAGAGGAGAACAGATTGGAAACACAGAAACAACTGGCAAAAAAATCGCTAAATACAAATTATGTATTTTTTCAACATATACTAGTATTATCTCATTAATTTTATGCTTGATGAGGTAAATGTAAAAGATAAATACAGCATCCTAACACAAAAAATATGTCTCAACGGTTACGAAATTAAAAGCAAAACAAGTCATTATTCTAAAGACACAACACTATTGGTGTCAGACCTAGGCTAACTTATCATCTACTCAAGAATTTGCTTAAAACTTTCTGTTATTTAATGGAGGTTTCTGTTTTATTTTTCAGATAAAAAAAATGCACAAAAGATTCTGCTTCTGTTGTTCAAATACATACTCAAATCATACTCTTTTTGACTGAATGGACTGTACCACACCAGTTGTTTCTGTCTTTTTACCATCTCCTAAAGTTTGCTCAAATTTATTCTATCTAACCATCACATCCTCTGCTGTTCCCCTCTCCTTTTGCCTTCAATCTTTCCCAGCATAAAGTTATTTTTCAATGAGTCATCTTTTCATATCAGGTGACCAAAATATAGGAGCTTTAGTATCAGGTCTTCCAATGAATAGTCAGGGTTGTTCCCTTTAGGATTGACTGGTTTGATACCCTTGCATTCCAGGACTCTAAATAGTATTCCTCAGCACCAGAGTTTCAAAGATCAATTCTTTGTTGCTCAGCCTTCTTTACGGTCCAATTATCACATCCCACATGATTACTAGGAAAACCATAGCTATGACTATACAGTCATTTGTTGGTTATGTCTCTGCTTTTTAATATGCTAAAAAATGTCTTAAAAAAAGAAATAAAGCAAATGCTTATCATTTAGCTTTTGTTATCTTAGAAAAATTAAACACTACAGAACTTAATGACTTAAAAACAACAAAAAATACATTGTCTAGTTTGTCAGAGCACTCCTTCCAAGGAGCAGCATCTTTTAATTTCATGATTGCAGTCACCATCTGAAGAGATTTTAAAGAAAATAAAATTTGTCACAGCTTCCACTTTTCCCCCTTCTATTTGCTATAAAATGATGGGATTGAATGTCATGATCTTAGTTTTTTTAGCTTTAGTCTCTTAGGTTTAGGTCAGCTTTTCCACTTTTTTCTTTCACCCTCATCAGGGGACTCTCTAGTTCCCTCTTAAAACTTTCTGCCATTAGAGTAGTATCATCTGCATATCTGAGGTTGATGATATTTCTCTCTGAAATCCTGATTCCAGATTGTGATTCAACAGCCTGGCATTTTGCATGATGTACTCTGCATAGTACTTAAATAAGGAGAGTGACAATATCCAGCCAATCATATTCCTTTCTCAACCTGGAACTAGTCAATTGTTCCATTTCTTGTTCTAATTGTTGCTTCTTGACCCGCATATAGATTTCTCAAGAGACAGGTAAGGTGGTCTGGTACTCCCATCTCTTTAAGAATGCAACTTTTTTAAGGGGTTTTTTTTCTGCTTCTGTTGTTCAAATCATTTACTCTTTTGACTGAATGGACTGCAGCACACCAGTTGTTTCTGTCTTTTTACCATCTCCTAAAGTTTGCTCAAATTTATTCTATCTAACCATCACATCCTCTGCTGTTCCCCTCTCCTTTTGCCTTCAATCTTTCCCAGCATAAAGTTATTTTTCAATGAGTCATCTTTTCATATCAGGTGACCAAAATATAGGAGCTTTAGTATCAGGTCTTCCAATGAATAGTCAGGGTTGTTCCCTTTAGGATTGACTGGTTTGATACCCTTGCATTCCAGGACTCTAAATAGTATTCCTCAGCACCAGAGTTTCAAAGATCAATTCTTTGTTGCTCAGCCTTCTTTACGGTCCAATTATCACATCCCACATGATTACTAGGAAAACCATAGCTATGACTATACAGTCATTTGTTGGTTATGTCTCTGCTTTTTAATATGCTAAAAAATGTCTTAAAAAAAGAAATAAAGCAAATGCTTATCATTTAGCTTTTGTTATCTTAGAAAAATTAAACACTACAGAACTTAATGACTTAAAAACAACAAAAAATACATTGTCTAGTTTGTCAGAGCACTCCTTCCAAGGAGCAGCATCTTTTAATTTCATGATTGCAGTCACCATCTGAAGAGATTTTAAAGAAAATAAAATTTGTCACAGCTTCCACTTTTCCCCCTTCTATTTGCTATAAAATGATGGGATTGAATGTCATGATCTTAGTTTTTTTAGCTTTAGTCTCTTAGGTTTAGGTCAGCTTTTCCACTTTTTTCTTTCACCCTCATCAGGGGACTCTCTAGTTCCCTCTTAAAACTTTCTGCCATTAGAGTAGTATCATCTGCATATCTGAGGTTGATGATATTTCTCTCTGAAATCCTGATTCCAGATTGTGATTCAACAGCCTGGCATTTTGCATGATGTACTCTGCATAGTACTTAAATAAGGAGAGTGACAATATCCAGCCAATCATATTCCTTTCTCAACCTGGAACTAGTCAATTGTTCCATTTCTTGTTCTAATTGTTGCTTCTTGACCCGCATATAGATTTCTCAAGAGACAGGTAAGGTGGTCTGGTACTCCCATCTCTTTAAGAATTTTCCAGAGTTTGATATGATCCATAGTCAGAGGCTTTAGCAAAGTTATTGAAGCAGAAATGCATGCTTTTATGGAATTCCCTTGATTTTTATATGATCCAATGAATGCTGCCAATTTTATGTTTCCTCTGCCATTTCTAAAACCAACTCGTACATCTGGAAATTCTCAGTTCATATATTGCTGAGGCCTAGCTTGAAGGATTTTGAGCATAACCTTACTAACATGTGAAATGAACACAACTGTATGGCATGGATTTCATGAAATTCCTTCTATCTTCGAATTACTATGCTGTTTACTCCTTAATGAGGCAGTTTGTTTTCTGCTGTTTTAAATTTCCCTATTCACTATTATGATAATATTTGTCAGTAATTTCATAGTTCTTGTCATCATTCTTCAAAGATAAAAAGGTCAATTGGTTCTTTTGAAAGCCAACCTTTACATGTCTCCTCTTTTTCTAGGCATTTGTCAGCAAATACATGAAAACACTTTGCAGGAGAATAAATTAAGAAAATGTTAATTTTTGTATTAAAAAATTTACAACTGGCTTTAAAATGGGGCAAAGATAAAACTGTCATTCTGCCAGATTCTACTTGTAAACAGTTGGCATTTCATTGTTGTTGTTGTTGTACTTTATTTGGCCAGGAAAGCCAAGATTTTGATCCAATGATTTTATTTTTCATAGGAAATCTCATGCTTGCTCTTGAGTGCATTAGATACTTGGTGACCAAGGCCTAATCCCACCGTGTTCCTGTGTCTGAGACACGGATGATAAGTTGTTTTTGACTCACAGCAGTCTTTTTATGGATTTGGTCTAATAAAAAATGACCACAAGTATGACAGACTTTAATTGGATTATTATACCTTTAAATTTTAATTTTGTAGAAAATCTGGCAGGAGACTATGGTCGTATGGTGTTAAATACTGTTCAATTTTGATAATGGCTATCACCATGGCTTTTCGGCAGCATGATACAAAAAGTTCTATTACAGGGAACAGGCTTTACTGAAAATATGTAAAAAGTGAATGCTCACAAATTTGCTGACCTCTGTGAAGAATTACATAATAACCAGTGTTATTACTCCACAGAGAGAAAGCAGCACAAAAAGTAGGGGAGCCACATCTTGAAGTGTATTTGCATTCTGACCCAGACTTCTCTTCTATAAATTGAAGGTAAAATATGTGCCTTAAAAATTTTTATAAGGTAATTCACAATATTAACTGTGCTTAGCAAAGTGCTTGGCACATAGCACCCCTCCCTAAATGACAGGACAATTACAAACAATTCATATTTAACTTAGATTCCCTATCCTGTCCTATTTCTAGCTACAGTGGAGAAAGAACATGTTTTATATTGCAGTTTTCATGATATATACTAGAGCTGACTCTTATCCCTTGAGAGGACTTTTGTAATATTGTCTTATCTATCTGGGGCTTCCCAAGTGGCTCAGTAGTAAAGAATCCTCCTGACAATGCAGAAGACTCAAGAGACATGGGTTCAGTCCCTGAGTCAGGAAGATCCCCTGGAGGAGGGCATGGAAACCCACTCCAGTATTCTTATCTGGAGAATCGCATGGATGGAGGAATCTAGTGGGCTACAACTCATGGGGTGCACAAGAGTTGGACATGACTGAAGCAACTTAGCAGGCATGCACACTTAACTATATCCCTGCTTCCAACCTTTTCTCCTCTACAGTTTTTATTAAACCCAGCAGTCAAAAGGATCCTTTAAAACACCAATCAGATGACACAACCCTTGTACTGAGAGTCTGTGAATGTTCCCAAGTCTCACCTGGAAGAAACATTGAAGACTCTACAATACCTACAAGGCTTTTCTATATCTTTTGGCCCCTAATATTAATACTTTTTTGAACTCTCATATTATGCCTTTTTCCCCTGACTCTTTGCATTGGTCATGGTTCTCTGGAGAAACATAAATGAGATTGGTATATGGTGATGGTGAAGACCTGACTAATTCAATTATGGAAACTACAAAGTCCAATGACAACTTGTTCAGGAAAGTTGGTGGTGTATTCACTCTGAGTGTGAAAACCTGAGACTCAGGGATTCTGATGATGTTGGCTAAATCAAACTGTTCAATTTTGATAATGGCTATCACCATGGTTTTCGGCAGCATGATACAAAAGTTCTATTACAGGAACAGGCTTTACTGAAAATATGTAAAAGTGAATGCTCACAAATTTGCTGACCTCTGTGAAGAATTACATAATAACCAGTGTTATTACTCCACAGAGAGAAAGCAGCACAAAAAGTAGGGGAGCCACATCTTGAAGTGTATTTGCATTCTGACCCAGACTTCTCTTCTATAAATTGAAGGTAAAATATGTGCCTTAAAAATTTTTATAAGGTAATTCACAATATTAACTGTGCTTAGCAAAGTGCTTGGCACATAGCACCCCTCCCTAAATGACAGGACAATTACAAACAATTCATATTTAACTTAGATTCCCTATCCTGTCCTATTTCTAGCTACAGTGGAGAAAGAACATGTTTTATATTGCAGTTTTCATGATATATACTAGAGCTGACTCTTATCCCTTGAGAGGACTTTTGTAATATTGTCTTATCTATCTGGGGCTTCCCAAGTGGCTCAGTAGTAAAGAATCCTCCTGACAATGCAGAAGACTCAAGAGACATGGGTTCAGTCCCTGAGTCAGGAAGATCCCCTGGAGGAGGGCATGGAAACCCACTCCAGTATTCTTATCTGGAGAATCGCATGGATGGAGGAATCTAGTGGGCTACAACTCATGGGGTGCACAAGAGTTGGACATGACTGAAGCAACTTAGCAGGCATGCACACTTAACTATATCCCTGCTTCCAACCTTTTCTCCTCTACAGTTTTTATTAAACCCAGCAGTCAAAAGGATCCTTTAAAACACCAATCAGATGACACAACCCTTGTACTGAGAGTCTGTGAATGTTCCCAAGTCTCACCTGGAAGAAACATTGAAGACTCTACAATACCTACAAGGCTTTTCTATATCTTTTGGCCCCTAATATTAATACTTTTTTGAACTCTCATATTATGCCTTTTTCCCCTGACTCTTTGCATTGGTCATGGTTCTCTGGAGAAACATAAATGAGATTGGTATATGGTGATGGTGAAGACCTGACTAATTCAATTATGGAAACTACAAAGTCCAATGACAACTTGTTCAGGAAAGTTGGTGGTGTATTCACTCTGAGTGTGAAAACCTGAGACTCAGGGATTCTGATGATGTAAAAACCAGTCCAAAGGCAGAAGAAGATGAGACAAAATGTTCCAGTTCTAGTAGTGAGGCAGGAAAACAAAGAAACAAACTCCTGTTTCTTTTCAGGCCCTCAATGAACTAGATAATGCCCAATCACAACAAGGACAGCAATCAAGCAATCCCACCAATTCAGACACATTTAGAAACACTCTCACACATACATGCAGAAACAGTGTACCATCTGTCAGCCTGTCCCCCACTCATAATTGACACATATCTTAACCATCAAACCTGCTTCATCTCAGGGGCAGACATATTCTCATCTTAGAGTCTTTCTTAGTCCACTGTGCTGTTACAACAAAAATACCATAGACTAGAGTGTTTGTAAACAATATAAATGCATTTCTCACTGTTCAGAATGCTAGGAAGACCAAGATCAGACACTGGCAGATATCTTATTTACAGTTATAATTCCCAGGAAGTGCTAATGATAAAGAATCTGCCTGCCAGTGCAGGTTAGGTTTAAGAGATGTGGGTCTGATCCTTGAGTTGGGAAGGGCATGGCAACCCATTCCAGTGTTCTTGCCTGGACAATCTCATGAACACCGGAGCCTGGCGAGCTGTAGTCCATAGGGTAGCACAGAGTTGACACAACTGAAGCAACTTAGCACATAAGCACCAAACCTTCTTACTCAATGGCCTTCCTAATTTTCCCAACTAAACAAATTCTTTGATTTTTTCCCCCATAGAACATTCTAATCCTATCACTTCTATTATACCATACAGTTTTATTTATTGTATGTTTTCTGGGGTTTTTAATTGACTGCATTCTCCTTTGGATCCAGGTCTGAACCAAGAACTCTAAAATTATAATAGGGTTAAGCATAGAGGTAACAGTTGGTCTTTCTCAAAGAGTGACATGTTTCCTGAACAAAACTGTAGTGCCCTTATGAAAGAAAGCTCACAGAACTCCCTAGCACTTCCTGCCATGAGAGGATACAGTGAAAAGATGGCCATCTTTCACAAAGTAGGCCTTAAAGGCTACAGAACCCCTACTTACCATATTTCTACATTTAAATTCCATGTTCTATCGGAGTACAAAGAATATTAATGGATATATATACATGTGCACACATGGACACATGATAAATAATGGCTTACGTGTTGCTACAAAGTTTTTATGAATATAGCTAAATGTGAGCTCATACAAAATTGAAGCAACTTTTCCAAGTCCAAGAGGAGTGAGCCTAACATAGTAACCATCTCTCACACTTTTGCAATGAGATTGAATCATTGTTGAAGAGAGATAATTGACACAGCATGGTTCTACAAAATCTTTGCCAAATAAACTGGACACGATCCAACTAACTGATCAAATAATACAGGCAAGGAAATGAGTGAAACCTTCTGGCAGGCACAGAACAGACCACTGGTTAATTACAGCCACTTAAAGGATCAGGACCTTGGCACTGAATATAGGGACCCCAATTTGAAAATTGTGTTTTACTCACTTTTTAATCTAGAGTGTTTGTAAACAATATAAATGCATTTCTCACTGTTCAGAATGCTAGGAAGACCAAGATCAGACACTGGCAGATATCTTATTTACAGTTATAATTCCCAGGAAGTGCTAATGATAAAGAATCTGCCTGCCAGTGCAGGTTAGGTTTAAGAGATGTGGGTCTGATCCTTGAGTTGGGAAGGGCATGGCAACCCATTCCAGTGTTCTTGCCTGGACAATCTCATGAACACCGGAGCCTGGCGAGCTGTAGTCCATAGGGTAGCACAGAGTTGACACAACTGAAGCAACTTAGCACATAAGCACCAAACCTTCTTACTCAATGGCCTTCCTAATTTTCCCAACTAAACAAATTCTTTGATTTTTTCCCCCATAGAACATTCTAATCCTATCACTTCTATTATACCATACAGTTTTATTTATTGTATGTTTTCTGGGGTTTTTAATTGACTGCATTCTCCTTTGGATCCAGGTCTGAACCAAGAACTCTAAAATTATAATAGGGTTAAGCATAGAGGTAACAGTTGGTCTTTCTCAAAGAGTGACATGTTTCCTGAACAAAACTGTAGTGCCCTTATGAAAGAAAGCTCACAGAACTCCCTAGCACTTCCTGCCATGAGAGGATACAGTGAAAAGATGGCCATCTTTCACAAAGTAGGCCTTAAAGGCTACAGAACCCCTACTTACCATATTTCTACATTTAAATTCCATGTTCTATCGGAGTACAAAGAATATTAATGGATATATATACATGTGCACACATGGACACATGATAAATAATGGCTTACGTGTTGCTACAAAGTTTTTATGAATATAGCTAAATGTGAGCTCATACAAAATTGAAGCAACTTTTCCAAGTCCAAGAGGAGTGAGCCTAACATAGTAACCATCTCTCACACTTTTGCAATGAGATTGAATCATTGTTGAAGAGAGATAATTGACACAGCATGGTTCTACAAAATCTTTGCCAAATAAACTGGACACGATCCAACTAACTGATCAAATAATACAGGCAAGGAAATGAGTGAAACCTTCTGGCAGGCACAGAACAGACCACTGGTTAATTACAGCCACTTAAAGGATCAGGACCTTGGCACTGAATATAGGGACCCCAATTTGAAAATTGTGTTAATCATTAACATCAACTGTTTCTTTCCTAAGGACCTCAGGCATTAGTCGAGTGCATTCAAGTATTTGCAGAAGTCAGAAATTATTGTTTTCATATCAATGTGAATTCTTTTTCTAAAAAAAAAAAAAATCAGCTGACAGTGTTACTATTATTAACAGGAAATCCGTTATCAGATTCCACTAAAATTTCTTGACTCTTGTTAAACTATGTCCTGGCTGACCTCCATGTCATATCTATCATAAAAGCTCAAATATCAAAGGAAAACTGCAAATATGTGACTCAATAGAATAGTCACCAAATTAGACAGTCAGGGATGGTCTTTTGTTTACTTCAAAGACTATACCCTGTAAAGGATTGAGGTAGGTGTGATTAATTTTCAGGAGTCCAGGAGCTCTAATGTCAGTTATATAGGTTATGTGTAACTCTGAGCAAGTGCTCGTGCCATAGTTTATATCATAATGATGAAACTCATTAATTCTCAAAACAGCCCATATTGAATTTGTATTGTCTTAATGGCCAATTTAGTTTGTTGTGTAGATATTGGTTGTCTGTATTATTTGAAATGAACAAACCATGCAGGAAGCCAAAGACTGACTAATTTTTAGGCAAACCTCTTATAGTAAGAGGAAGCTATGTATAATCTGGAAAGCGTTTGTAAAACTTTTGTTGGTATAGAATGTCATGAAATATGAATAATGGCAAAATAATTTAAAAAAAAAAAACAAAAACTGTTGAGTTGCACTCTGTAGACATGTAAGCCTTGTAGTTGCTGACACTCAAGACTGAAGAAAGGGCCCAGAGATATCATTGGTTTACTTGTTAGGGACTCTTACAAGTTACCATTTTCGAAAAATTGATATCAGGTTGGCTGGTCAGAAAGCAATTTTCCAATTGACACAGTAACCATCTCTCACACTTTTGCAATGAGATTGAATCATTGTTGAAGAGAGATAATTGACACAGCATGGTTCTACAAAATCTTTGCCAAATAAACTGGACACGATCCAACTAACTGATCAAATAATACAGGCAAGGAAATGAGTGAAACCTTCTGGCAGGCACAGAACAGACCACTGGTTAATTACAGCCACTTAAAGGATCAGGACCTTGGCACTGAATATAGGGACCCCAATTTGAAAATTGTGTTAATCATTAACATCAACTGTTTCTTTCCTAAGGACCTCAGGCATTAGTCGAGTGCATTCAAGTATTTGCAGAAGTCAGAAATTATTGTTTTCATATCAATGTGAATTCTTTTTCTAAAAAAAAAAAAAATCAGCTGACAGTGTTACTATTATTAACAGGAAATCCGTTATCAGATTCCACTAAAATTTCTTGACTCTTGTTAAACTATGTCCTGGCTGACCTCCATGTCATATCTATCATAAAAGCTCAAATATCAAAGGAAAACTGCAAATATGTGACTCAATAGAATAGTCACCAAATTAGACAGTCAGGGATGGTCTTTTGTTTACTTCAAAGACTATACCCTGTAAAGGATTGAGGTAGGTGTGATTAATTTTCAGGAGTCCAGGAGCTCTAATGTCAGTTATATAGGTTATGTGTAACTCTGAGCAAGTGCTCGTGCCATAGTTTATATCATAATGATGAAACTCATTAATTCTCAAAACAGCCCATATTGAATTTGTATTGTCTTAATGGCCAATTTAGTTTGTTGTGTAGATATTGGTTGTCTGTATTATTTGAAATGAACAAACCATGCAGGAAGCCAAAGACTGACTAATTTTTAGGCAAACCTCTTATAGTAAGAGGAAGCTATGTATAATCTGGAAAGCGTTTGTAAAACTTTTGTTGGTATAGAATGTCATGAAATATGAATAATGGCAAAATAATTTAAAAAAAAAAAACAAAAACTGTTGAGTTGCACTCTGTAGACATGTAAGCCTTGTAGTTGCTGACACTCAAGACTGAAGAAAGGGCCCAGAGATATCATTGGTTTACTTGTTAGGGACTCTTACAAGTTACCATTTATACGAAAAATTGATATCAGGTTGGCTGGTCAGTTTCCAGAGAAACCAATCACCAGGGCACATCCTTCACAGCCCCACAGATTAACAACCACCAAGAAAGCAGATATTTACCTCTTTAAACTAGCTGGTAGAGTTGTCTGGCCTAAGGTTTAAAATGATCACTATAAATGTAGATCTATCTATGTCTATCTATCATCTATCTAATAAACTGGAAAAAAATAAGTTTTTCAGTGAAAAACTATTGATAAAATAGGATACATTTCTGTACATTTCTAAGAGGTCTAGGCATAATAACAACCAAAACCAATGCTTTCATCTTTATATAATGAACTTATTGCATGTACTTTAGATAGTTATAACATGAAAACTGATGGGAATGTCCTCAGGGAACTTCAAGTCCAATTAGGCAGGGAGAAAGAAAAATAAATCTCTTATAAACTGAGAAAGAGAAGATGAAATGCTACTATAGAAAACATTAATTAAAATAGACAACATTTCCTAGTTTGATAATTAGGCTAAGATTTATAGGAAATAATATTTATACTACTTCTGATCTGATGGAAAATCAAAAAATCAGTAAGAGGAAGAGCATGACAGGTAGAAGGCAAAGGAGATGTAAAATCTCTAGAGGAAAAAATGATGAATTTAATAATTGAAAATTGTCCAGTGGGGTTGCATCACTATTAAAAGGGAAAATCAAAAATAATGGCATTTATTGTGGTGTGTGCTGTATTATTTGAAATGAACAAACCATGCAGGAAGCCAAAGACTGACTAATTTTTAGGCAAACCTCTTATAGTAAGAGGAAGCTATGTATAATCTGGAAAGCGTTTGTAAAACTTTTGTTGATGAAGCTCTTATAGTAAGAGGAAGCTATGTATAATCTGGAAAGCGTTTGTAAAACTTTTGTTGGTATAGAATGTCATGAAATATGAATAATGGCAAAATAATTTAAAAAAAAACAAAAACTGTTGAGTTGCACTCTGTAGACATGTAAGCCTTGTAGTTGCTGACACTCAAGACTGAAGAAAGGGCCCAGAGATATCATTGGTTTACTTGTTAGGGACTCTTACAAGTTACCATTTATACGAAAAATTGATATCAGGTTGGCTGGTCAGTTTCCAGAGAAACCAATCACCAGGGCACATCCTTCACAGCCCCACAGATTAACAACCACCAAGAAAGCAGATATTTACCTCTTTAAACTAGCTGGTAGAGTTGTCTGGCCTAAGGTTTAAAATGATCACTATAAATGTAGATCTATCTATGTCTATCTATCATCTATCTAATAAACTGGAAAAAAATAAGTTTTTCAGTGAAAAACTATTGATAAAATAGGATACATTTCTGTACATTTCTAAGAGGTCTAGGCATAATAACAACCAAAACCAATGCTTTCATCTTTATATAATGAACTTATTGCATGTACTTTAGATAGTTATAACATGAAAACTGATGGGAATGTCCTCAGGGAACTTCAAGTCCAATTAGGCAGGGAGAAAGAAAAATAAATCTCTTATAAACTGAGAAAGAGAAGATGAAATGCTACTATAGAAAACATTAATTAAAATAGACAACATTTCCTAGTTTGATAATTAGGCTAAGATTTATAGGAAATAATATTTATACTACTTCTGATCTGATGGAAAATCAAAAAATCAGTAAGAGGAAGAGCATGACAGGTAGAAGGCAAAGGAGATGTAAAATCTCTAGAGGAAAAAAAAAATGATGAATTTAATAATTGAAAATTGTCCAGTGGGGTTGCATCACTATTAGCAAAGAAGAGAATCCCTGTAACTGTGCATCCATATTCAGTCATGTCCAACACTTTGTGGCCTCATAGACTGTACCCTATAGGTCCTCTGTCCATGGAATTTTCCAGTCAAGAATACTGGAGTGGGTTTCCATTTCCTACTTTAGGGGATCTTTTCAACCCAGGGACTGAACCCACATCTCGTGTCTCTCTTGCAATGGTAGGCAGATTCTTTACCAACTTGGAGCCCCCCAAAAGAGAATAATTGCCAATAATCAGTAAGAATGATCAATGGGGATGGATTTGCTAATTAAGTAAAATACATTTTAGGCCAGAATTTTAAAATACAGCTATTTGTAAGAAACAAACCTAAAACTTAAAAATAGACTTTTTTTTTTGTTTTGTTTAGTTATGATAAACATACCAGGCAACATTAATCCAGAAGAAAACTGCTATGATATATCTATGAATCAAGTACATAATAAAACCAGAAAATTAGTAATCCACAAAACTTTCCAGCAAACAATAATAATATTTTATTTAGCTTAAGAATATACCTGCAAGTTGAGGGATCAGCTGATTAGTGCTCTTTATCTCTGTTGGGCTCTATCCACAACTGGGAGTTGATGGATCTTGACTGGACATAGCTGTTACAACTTGGCTTCACTCTAAAATTTTCTCATTTCCCTCCTGGACTCATACTTTCAAGTTCAATTATGCAAAGCTTTTTCAAACTTCAGCTTGCATTATGTCTGCAAGATCTCATTGGCCAAATCATTTCCCACGGACTAAGGAGTGTACCGTTACCACATTGAGGGGACAAAGCATAGGAAATGGTGTGGATACTTGATCCAATTATGAGGGAAAAAATAAAAATTTAAGTTATAATCCAATCTACTACAATATATATATTAATATCTAACAAAATGGACTTTTGCAGAAGGCTTTAGTAGACATAATACTGCAAATTCATAACACATTAAATTCACAGAGAAAGTAGTATGATTCTAAAATAATCTTTGCAAATAATATACAGGTTCATAGTATTAAAAATATCTGCAATTAATATAGACAGAAAAACAAATCACAGGTTTATTTTAACTTGTCTGTTTTCAGTAATTAAGACTAATTAAAGGGAAATATCAAAAAGGACTAGATTAACACTGTCTAAAATAAGTACCATTTCACATATTATTTTACAGTTTTTGTAGCCACATTAAAGGAAATAATAATAAATAGATAACTTAATTTTAATAATATATTTTAACTCAATTATCCAGTATGCTATCATTTAAACAAGTAATCAGTATGAAATAGGTCATTTTATTTTTCCACTGTGGCCATATACTGCATTTTTAAATGTTTATGGGAGTGAGTGGAGGAATAGCTAGTCAGTTAAGGGGAGCGTGGCAAAAAATCAAGAGATCAGCAAGTCATCTAATTATTAGTGCATTGAGAAAAATAAAATATTAGGATGTTATAGAGATATACATAGGACTGTTCATATTCACATAAATTAAAATTAAATGAAAAATTCAGTTCCTTGGCTCTATAGCCACTTATGGCTTGGGTCTTAACTAATTTATTGATCCGCACTGGTTATAGGCCTTAACTACTCACGTTGTTTTTGGCTTAGAATATACCTGCAAGTTGAGGGATCAGCTGATTAGTGCTCTTTATCTCTGTTGGGCTCTATCCACAACTGGGAGTTGATGGATCTTGACTGGACATAGCTGTTACAACTTGGCTTCACTCTAAAATTTTCTCATTTCCCTCCTGGACTCATACTTTCAAGTTCAATTATGCAAAGCTTTTTCAAACTTCAGCTTGCATTATGTCTGCAAGATCTCATTGGCCAAATCATTTCCCACGGACTAAGGAGTGTACCGTTACCACATTGAGGGGACAAAGCATAGGAAATGGTGTGGATACTTGATCCAATTATGAGGGAAAAAATAAAAATTTAAGTTATAATCCAATCTACTACAATATATATATTAATATCTAACAAAATGGACTTTTGCAGAAGGCTTTAGTAGACATAATACTGCAAATTCATAACACATTAAATTCACAGAGAAAGTAGTATGATTCTAAAATAATCTTTGCAAATAATATACAGGTTCATAGTATTAAAAATATCTGCAATTAATATAGACAGAAAAACAAATCACAGGTTTATTTTAACTTGTCTGTTTTCAGTAATTAAGACTAATTAAAGGGAAATATCAAAAAGGACTAGATTAACACTGTCTAAAATAAGTACCATTTCACATATTATTTTACAGTTTTTGTAGCCACATTAAAGGAAATAATAATAAATAGATAACTTAATTTTAATAATATATTTTAACTCAATTATCCAGTATGCTATCATTTAAACAAGTAATCAGTATGAAATAGGTCATTTTATTTTTCCACTGTGGCCATATACTGCATTTTTAAATGTTTATGGGAGTGAGTGGAGGAATAGCTAGTCAGTTAAGGGGGGGAGGGTGGCAAAAAATCAAGAGATCAGCAAGTCATCTAATTATTAGTGCATTGAGAAAAATAAAATATTAGGATGTTATAGAGATATACATAGGACTGTTCATATTCACATAAATTAAAATTAAATGAAAAATTCAGTTCCTTGGCTCTATAGCCACTTATGGCTTGGGTCTTAACTAATTTATTGATCCGCACTGGTTATAGAACACTTCAAACTATACTTGTTTTAATACCATTTAACTCTATAACAAAACCAGCCATGGAATCTCCATTTCCTGGTGAGACATGAAGTCCAGGGACTTCAGAGAGGGAGCAATGACTGCAAGACCCTACACTACCAGAGAACACATAGCACTTAGGAGCATTAAATAGTGAGAACTCCCACAAAGGTAAGTACTTCTATGCAAGGCCTGGCATCACCTGACCACCAGCAGCACCCTGATTAAAATGCCTCATCCAAATAGCAAACAAGACAAAAATACAAACCTAATCATCAGCAGACTTAACTCAAGCCTGACCACCAGAGGGGAAAAAATAAAAATAAAAACTCACCTCCTTCCACACCCTACAAGAAGCTTAGACAAACCACAGGACCAACCTTATGAGAGCAGAAACAAAAAGAAAGAAAGAATTCAACCTCAAAGCTTGGGAAAAGAACACTTCACATGCAGTAAATTAAAAATTAATAATAATAATAAAAAGGCAGAGAAATACTGTCCAAATGAAGGAACAATATACAAACACACAAGTCCAAACAAATGAAGAGGAGTTACATAAACTTTCTGAAAGAGAATTCAGGAAAAACAGCAAAGATGATACAAAACCCCAAAGATAGAATAGAAAAAATGCAAGAATCTATTAACATATTGAACAAAGATATACAAGAAATTAAGAATACACAAGTAGAGAAAAACAATGGAATTACTGAAATTAAAAATACTCTAGAAGGAATCAATACTAGAGTTACCTGAGGCAGAAGAGTAGATAAGTGAGCTAGAGGATAAAATGATGGAAATAACTGCTGAAAAACAGAATAAAGCTCAAAAATGAAAATAACTGAGAGTCTCAGAGACGTCTGGGATAATATCAAACACACTAGCATTTGAATTATTGGGGTTCCAAGAGAAGGAGAAATAAAAAAAGGGTATGAGAAAAAATTTTAAAAGATTTTAATAGAAAAATTCCCCAACATGGGAAAGGAAACAGTCAATCAAGTTCAAGAAGCACAGAGTCTCATAAAGGATAAACCCTTGGAGAAACACATGAAGACACATACCAATTAAGCTAACACAGATTAAACACAAAGACAGAATATTAAAAGCAGCAAAGGAAAAGCAACAAGTGATATAAAAGGGAAATCCCATATGTTTAATAGCTGATCTCTTAGTGGAAAACCCTAAAGTCCAGACAGGAATGGCAAGACATATTTAAGGTACTGAAAGGGAAAAGTTTACCACCAAGATTACTGTACCTGGCAAGGAGCTCAGTCAAAATTGATGGAGGAATCAAAAGCTTTACACACAAGCAAAAGTTAAGAGAATTTAGTACCACCAAACCAGCCTTACAACAAATGTTAAAGGGACTTATATAGTCAGCAAATACAAGAGAAGAAAAAGTTCTACAAAGCAAACCTCAAACATTTAAGAAGATGGCAATAGGACCATTTGCATCAGTAATTACCTTAAATGAAAATAGATTAAACACTGTAACCAAAAGACACAAACTGGCTGAATGGATACGCGTGATCTAAATTGTTAATTGATGGTCAAAATTTCTGATTGGTTCCTTTGGTTTCCGCGCTCATGAATGATTGCTTGACCTTTAGCTTGATTGGTGTAATCTATAGGAAGTCCCGTGCAAAACCCCCTTCACTTGCCTATAAAAGCTGTGGATCTTCTTCAATAAAGCGGAACTACTTCGATGGAAAAAAAAAAAAAAAGGGCATATATATATATATATATATATATATATACTGTTTACACGAAACCCACTTCAGACCAAAAGACACATATAGACTAAAAGTGAAAGGATGGAAAAACATACTCCATGCAAATGGAAGTCAAGAGAAAACTGGAGTAGCAAACCTCATATCAGACAAAACAGACCTTAAAATAAAGAAGATTATAAGAGACAAGCCAAGACACTACATAATGATTAAGGGATCAACCTAAAAGAAATACATAACAATTATAAATATATATGCACCCCAATACATGAGCACCTCAATACATAAGGCAAACACTATCAGACACAAAAGGAGAAACTGAGAGTAACACAGTAATAGTAGGAGACATTAACACCCCATTTACACCAATGGACAGATCATAAAAACAAAATTAATAAGGAAATACAAGCTTTAAATGACACATTAGATGAGATGGATCTTATTGATATCTTCACAACATTTCCTTCAAATGCAGAAGAATACACTTTCTTCTCAAGTGCACATGGAACATTCTCCAGGACAGACTACATTTTGCATCACAAATCAAACCTCAGTAAATGTAAGAAAACTGAAATCATATTAACCATCTTTTCTGACAACAATACTACAAGACTCAATATCAATTACAAGAAAAAAATAAAAAAAACACAAACACATGGAAATTAAACAACACATTTCTAAATAATGAATAGATTACTGAAGAAATCAAAAGGGAAATAAAAAATTCCTAGAAGAAAAGGACAATGAAAGCACGACAACTCAAAACCTATAGAATGTAGCAAAAGCAGTTCTAAAAGGGAAATATATACTAGCAATAAATCCTACCTCAATAAACAAGAAAAAAACATCAAATAGACAATCTCACTCTACATTTAAAACAATTGGAAAAAAGAAAAACAAAAAACTCCAAAGTTAGCAGAAGAAATCATAAACATCAGAGCAGAAATAAATGAAAAAGAAATAAAAGAAACAATAGCAAAGATTAATAAAACCAAAAGTCAGTTCTTTGAAAAGACAGACAAAATTGATAAACCTTTAGCCAGTCTCATCAAAAAAAAAAGAGAAGAAAACAATCCAAAAAATCAGAAATAAAAAGGAGAGGTTACAATAAAAAATGTAGAAATACAAAGGATTATAAGAAACTCTTATGAATAACTATATGGCAATATAATGGACAACTTGGAAGAAATGGACAGGTTCTTAGATAATTTCAATCTTCTAAGACTGAACCAGGAAGAAATATAAAGTATGAACAATCCGACTACAAGCACTGAAACCAAATCTGGGATCAAAATCTCCCCAAAATTAAAAGCCCAGAGCCAGATGACTTCACTGGTAATTCTATCGTACATTTTAAAAAGAGCTAATGCCTATTCTTCTAAAACTCTTTCAAAAAATTGCACAGGAGGGAACACGTCCAAACTCACTCTATGAGGCCACCATCACCCTGATACCAAAACCAGGAAAAGACAACTCCAAAAAAGAAATTTATAAGCCAATATTCCTGATGAATACAGACACAAAGATCCTCAACAAAATTCTAGCAAAAAGAATTCAACGACACATAAAAATGCTCATACATCATGATCAAGCTAGGTTTACTTCAGGCATGCAAGGATTCTTCAATATTTGCAAATCAATCAATGTGATACACCATATCAACAAACTGAAAGACAAAAATCATATGATAATCTCAATAGATGCAGAAAAAGCCTTTGATAAAATCAAACATCAATTTATTACTAAAAAACTCTTCAAAAAATGGGCATAGAAAGAATCTATCTCAACATAGTGAAAGCCATGTATGATAAGCCCACAGCAAAAATTATCCTCAATGGTGAAAAACTGAAAGCATTCCCTCTAACATCAGGAACAAGACAGGGGTTTCCTCTCTTACCAGTGTTATTAAACATTGTCTTGGAAGTCCTAGCTGTAGCAATTAAGAGAAGAAAATAAATAAAAGGAATACAGATTGGAAAAGAAGTAGTAAAACTCTCACTATTTGCAGATGACATGATACAATACATAGAAAACCCTAAAGAAACTATTAGAAAATTACTGGAGACAATCAGCGAATTTAGCAAAGTCACAGGATAGAAAGTCAATACACAGAAACACTCACATATGTATATACTAATAATGAATAATCAGAAAGAGAAATAAAGGAAGCAATCTCATTCACTATTGCAACAAAAGGCATAAAATATCTAGGAATAAATCTACTGAAGGAGACAAAAGAACTGTACACAGAAAATTATAAGACACTGATGAAAGAAGACATACACAGATTGAGAGATATTCCATGTTCCTGGGTTGGAAGAATCAATATTGTGAAAATGACCATAATACCAAATGCATCTACAGATTATAAAGTATGAACAATCCGACTACAAGCACTGAAACCAAATCTGGGATCAAAATCTCCCCAAAATTAAAAGCCCAGAGCCAGATGACTTCACTGGTAATTCTATCGTACATTTTAAAAGAGCTAATGCCTATTCTTCTAAAACTCTTTCAAAAAATTGCACAGGAGGGAACACGTCCAAACTCACTCTATGAGGCCACCATCACCCTGATACCAAAACCAGGAAAAGACAACTCCAAAAAAGAAATTTATAAGCCAATATTCCTGATGAATACAGACACAAAGATCCTCAACAAAATTCTAGCAAAAAGAATTCAACGACACATAAAAATGCTCATACATCATGATCAAGCTAGGTTTACTTCAGGCATGCAAGGATTCTTCAATATTTGCAAATCAATCAATGTGATACACCATATCAACAAACTGAAAGACAAAAATCATATGATAATCTCAATAGATGCAGAAAAAGCCTTTGATAAAATCAAACATCAATTTATTACTAAAAAACTCTTCAAAAAATGGGCATAGAAAGAATCTATCTCAACATAGTGAAAGCCATGTATGATAAGCCCACAGCAAAAATTATCCTCAATGGTGAAAAACTGAAAGCATTCCCTCTAACATCAGGAACAAGACAGGGGTTTCCTCTCTTACCAGTGTTATTAAACATTGTCTTGGAAGTCCTAGCTGTAGCAATTAAGAGAAGAAAAAGAAATAAAAGGAATACAGATTGGAAAAGAAGTAGTAAAACTCTCACTATTTGCAGATGACATGATACAATACATAGAAAACCCTAAAGAAACTATTAGAAAATTACTGGAGACAATCAGCGAATTTAGCAAAGTCACAGGATAGAAAGTCAATACACAGAAACACTCACATATGTATATACTAATAATGAATAATCAGAAAGAGAAATAAAGGAAGCAATCTCATTCACTATTGCAACAAAAGGCATAAAATATCTAGGAATAAATCTACTGAAGGAGACAAAAGAACTGTACACAGAAAATTATAAGACACTGATGAAAGAAGACATACACAGATTGAGAGATATTCCATGTTCCTGGGTTGGAAGAATCAATATTGTGAAAATGACCATAATACCAAATGCATCTACAGATTCTACATGACCCTATCAAATTACCAATGGTATTTTTCACAGAACTAGAACAAAAAGTATCACAGTTCATATGGAAGCACAAAACACTCCAGACAGCCAAAGCAGTCTTGAGAAAGAAAAATGAAGCTGGAAAAATCAACCTTCCTGACTTCAGACTATACTATAAAGCAACAGTCATCAAGATAGTATGGCACTGGCAGAAATACAGAAATATAGACCAAAGGAACAAGACAGAGAGCACAGAGCACTTATGAGTTCTTAATTTTTGACAAATGAGGCAAAAATATACAATGGGACAAAGACAGCCTTTTCAATAAGTGATGCTGGGAAAACTGGATAGCTAAATGACACTACCTAACACCATACACAAAGATAAACTCAAAATGGATCAATGACCTAACTATAAGACCAGAAACCATAAAACTATTAGAGGAAAACACAGGCGGAACACTCAATGACATAAATCAAAAGAGGATCTTCTATGATCCACTTACTGGAGTAAAGGAAATAAAAACAAAAATAAATAAATGTGATCGAATTAAAGAACTTTCACACAGCAAAAGAAACTACAAACAAAGTGAAAAGACAATCTTCAGAATGGGAGAAAATAATAGCAAATAAAAAAACTGACAAATACTTAACTTCCAAAATATACAAGCAGCTCAGACAACTCAACAACAAACAAACAAACAACCCAATCTAAAAATGGGAAAAAGACCTAAACAGACATCTCTCCAAAGACATACATGGCCAGCAAACACATGAAAATATGCTCAACATCCATGGGTCATTGTTCGAGAAAGCAAATCATAACTACAATGAGATACCAGCTCATACCTTGCCCATTATCAAAAAGTCTACAAACAATAAATGCTGGAGAGAGTGTGGAGAAAAGGGAACCCTCTGGCACTGTTGGTATGAATGTAAATTGATGCAGCCTTTCTGGAAGACAGCATGGAGATTCCTCAAAATACTAGAAATAGAACCACCATATGACCCAGAAATCCCACTACTGGGCATATACCCTAAGGAAATCAAAATTGAAAGAGACATGCGTACCCCATTGTTCATTGCAGCAATATTTACTATAGTTAGAACATGGAAATAGCCTGTACGTCCACAGGCAGATGAATGGATAAAGCAGCAGTGGTACACATATACAATGGAATATTGCTCAGTCATAAAAAGAAATGCATTTGAGTCAGTTCTACTGAGGTGGATGAATCTAGAACCTATTACACAGAGTGAAATTGGTCAGAAAGAGAAAGACAAATATTATATACTGACAAATATATATGGAATCTAGAAAGACGGTACTGATAACTGTACATGCAGAGCAGCAATGGAAAAACAGCCATATAGAATAGATTTATGGGCATTGTGGGGAGAGAGAGGAATATGCTGTAAGACTAAGGGTATTTAAACAGACACTCTGTAACAAACTAGAGGGGTGGGATGAGGAGAGAGATGGGAGAGAAGTTAAAGAAGGAGGGGACATTTGTACACCTATGGCAGATTCATGTCAATGTGTTGTAGTAAACAACAAAACAAAAATAAATAAATGTGATCGAATTAAAGAACTTTCACACAGCAAAAGAAACTACAAACAAAGTGAAAAGACAATCTTCAGAATGGGAGAAAATAATAGCAAATAAAAAAACTGACAAATACTTAACTTCCAAAATATACAAGCAGCTCAGACAACTCAACAACAAACAAACAAACAACCCAATCTAAAAATGGGAAAAAGACCTAAACAGACATCTCTCCAAAGACATACATGGCCAGCAAACACATGAAAATATGCTCAACATCCATGGGTCATTGTTCGAGAAAGCAAATCATAACTACAATGAGATACCAGCTCATACCTTGCCCATTATCAAAAAGTCTACAAACAATAAATGCTGGAGAGAGTGTGGAGAAAAGGGAACCCTCTGGCACTGTTGGTATGAATGTAAATTGATGCAGCCTTTCTGGAAGACAGCATGGAGATTCCTCAAAATACTAGAAATAGAACCACCATATGACCCAGAAATCCCACTACTGGGCATATACCCTAAGGAAATCAAAATTGAAAGAGACATGCGTACCCCATTGTTCATTGCAGCAATATTTACTATAGTTAGAACATGGAAATAGCCTGTACGTCCACAGGCAGATGAATGGATAAAGCAGCAGTGGTACACATATACAATGGAATATTGCTCAGTCATAAAAAGAAATGCATTTGAGTCAGTTCTACTGAGGTGGATGAATCTAGAACCTATTACACAGAGTGAAATTGGTCAGAAAGAGAAAGACAAATATTATATACTGACAAATATATATGGAATCTAGAAAGACGGTACTGATAACTGTACATGCAGAGCAGC
Organism: Tragulus kanchil; assembly: GCA_022376925.1. Taxonomy (NCBI): domain Eukaryota; kingdom Metazoa; phylum Chordata; class Mammalia; order Artiodactyla; family Tragulidae; genus Tragulus; species Tragulus kanchil. The sequence goes on from JAIOJX010000032.1 coordinate 38,593,014, forward strand.
AATGGAAAAACAGCCATATAGAATAGATTTATGGGCATTGTGGGGAGAGAGAGGAATATGCTGTAAGACTAAGGGTATTTAAACAGACACTCTGTAACAAACTAGAGGGGTGGGATGAGGAGAGAGATGGGAGAGAAGTTAAAGAAGGAGGGGACATTTGTACACCTATGGCAGATTCATGTCAATGTGTTGTAGTAAACAACAAAACTCTGTAAAAAATAAATTTAAAAAATATAAAATAAAATAAAATTAGAGGTAGTAAAAGAAAACTGGCAAATGAATACAGTTATAAAAATGGTTGATATTGATCCAAATATTTCAAAAATTACTTTAAATGTGAAAGGTCTATACACACCAATTAAAAGCCAGAAATTGTCAGAGTGGATTAAAAAACACATCCACTATTTGTTGTCTGCAAGCAACTCACTTTAAATGTAAAGACACAGACAGGTTAAAAACAAAAAGAAAAAGATATACCATGATAATACTACTCAAAAAGAAACTTGGACATATGAATGTCAGACAAAGCTGATCTCAGAACAAGAAAAGTAATCATGAATAAAAAGAACACTATAGGAATTGTTTAATTTCTCCTTTGATTTCCTCAATGATCAGTTGGTTTTTTAGGTATGTATTGTTTAATCTCCATGTGTTTCTGTTTTTAGGGTTTTTTTTTTCTGGTAGTTGATCTCCAGTATCATTGCATTGTGGTCCGAGAAGATGGTTGATATAATTTCGGTTTTCTTGAACTGACTGAGGTTAGATTTGTGGCCCAAGATGTGGTCTATCCTGGAGAATGTTCCGTGAGCACTTGAGAAGAAAGTGTATTCTTCTGCTTTTGGATGGATCGTCCTAAAGATATCGATGAGGTCCATCTTTTCCAGTGTGGCATTTAAGGCTTGTGTTTCTTTATTAATTTTCTGTTTTGTTGATCTGTCCATTGGAGTGAGAGGAGTGTTAAAGTCTCCTACTATTATTGTGTCATTGTTGATTTCTTCTTTTATGTCTGAAAGTACCTGTCTTATGTATTGAGGTGCCCCTGTGTTGGGTGCGTAGATATTCATGACTGTTATGTCTTCCTCTTGGATAGATCCCTTAATCATGATGTAGTGACCTGCCTTGTCTCTTAGAGTCTTCTTTACTTTAAAGTCTATTTTGTCTGATATAAGGATTGCTACTCCAGCTTTCTTTTGATTTCCATTTGCATGAAATATCTTTTTCCAGCCTTTCACTTTCAGTCTATGAGTGTCTCTAGGTCTGAAGTGGGTCTCTTGTAAACAGCATATATATGGGTCATGTTTCTGGATCCATTCAGCCAGCCTGTGTCATTTGGTTGGAGCATTTAGTCCATTTACGTTCAAAGTAATTATTGATACGAATGTTCCTATTGTCATCTTCTTAGAAATTTGGGGTTTGATTTGTAAGGCTTCTCCTACTCTTGTATTTCTTGGCTATATCAGGCCCTTTAACACTTGTTGTAGGGCTGGTTTTGTGGTACAGAATTCTTTTAGTTTTTGCTTGTCTGTGAAGCTTTTGAGTTCTCCATCGATTCTGAATGAGATTCTTGCTGGGTAGAGAATTCGTGGTTGCAGGTTGTTCTCTTTTAGCAGTTTAAATGTATCTTGCCATTCTCTTCTGGCCTGTAGGGTTTCTGTTGAGAGATTCGCAGTTAAACGTATGGGGTTTCCTTTATATGTTATTTGTTGTTTGCTCCTAGCTGCTTTTAGTAATCTGTCTTTATATTTAGTCTGCGTTAGTTTGATTAGTATGTGCCTTGGTGTGTTTCTTCTGGGGTTTCTCCTGTATGGAACTCTTTGTGCTTCCTGGACTTGGTTGACTATCTCCTTTCCCATGCTGGTGAAGTTTTCCACTATAACCTCTTCAAGAATTTTTTCATAGTCTTTCTTCTCTTCTTCTTCTTCTGGAACTCCTATAATTCTAATGTTGGTGCGTTTAATATTGTCCCATAGGTCTCTGAGGCTATCCTCAGTTCTTTTAATTCTTTGGGCTTTGTTCTGTTCTTCAGCACTTATTTCCACCATTCTGTCTTCCAGCTCACTTATCCGTTCTTCAGCCTCTGATACTCTACTGTTGAGACCTTCTATAGTATTTTTGAGTTCAGCAATTGAGTTGGTGGTCTCTATTTGCTTATTTTTCATTTCCTGCATGTCTTTTCTCAATGCACTAATTTCCTCTAATATTCTGTTTTCGGTGTTTTGCATCCTCATTAGTATAGTTTTTCTGAATTCTCTTTCAGATAGCTTGTCTATCTCCTCTGTCATTTGAAGCGGTGTTTCTCTAGCTTGGTCCTTCATTTGTACTGTGTTTCTCTGACGTTTCATTATTAGGTTAATTTTTGTTTCTTTGTGTGTGTCTGTGTGTATGGAGATCTTATTCCCACCAGGCTTCTTGAATTCTCCCTTCCTTTGGGTTTCTGTCCTTGTAGAAGGGTTCAGTGGTTTGTGTCTTGGGTGGTGATAGACCTTGTTTACAGGTGAATAATCTGTAGTGTTGTATGTTCTTTGATAATCAGTGTGGAGTCTTGGAATCCGGGCTTCCGCTTTGAGGATCTTTGGTTTGATGATTGGTCAGGGGGTGTAGGCTCTATGTCTGGTTTACTATGATGTTCTGTGATACTAGTTCACACACTAGCATCTGAGGGGCGGGTTCAGCGGCGCCTCGCGGGCGGGTTCAGCGGCGCCGCGGCGGCGGGTTCAGCGGCGCCTCGCGTGCGGGCCGCGGCGGGTTCAGCGCGGCGCGGCGGGTTCGGGGCCGCGGCGGGCGGGTTCCGGCGGCTCGATAATGAATCTTACAAGTCTGAAATAAGGTCCTAGATTGACACCTGCCATGTGGCAGGCAGGATATTTTGTTTTCATATTCCAATAAGAAGAAAAGTTGTGAAAGATTATGGAGGCAATAATAAAAAGCATAAAGAACATTGGCATATCCTCCTATTTTGTTACGCATGGACTATATGAGGATAGATTCCCCTAGGAGGGCAGCAAGAGATGCAATCCATCCTTAGAGAATAGCCAAGCTACAGCCAGGGTAGAAGGTGCACATAAGAAAATTTTTTGGATAGAGACTTAAAATATGGTGAAGATTGTCAGTCATAAAGTAACAGTTGTTAAGAGAAAGCCTGGAGAGAGACATAGTAACAGAGAGACGAGTTGGGGAATTTTAAAAATATATTTATTTAGTTACACCGGGTCTTAGTTGCCACATGTGGCATCTTAGTTCCCTGACCAGGGATCAAACCTGGGCCCTCTGCATTGGGAGCTCAGAGTCTTAGCCCTGGACCACCAGGGAAGCCTAAGTTGGGGAATTTATTCAGTTGAAAGAATAAAAAATAAGAGAAGCATTTAAATGAAAGAAAATGTGACAAGGAAGGTTTGGGCTATGTGCATTCATTGATGTTTCCGCCTGTTTAGTATGCTCTCTGCCTTCCCTACCTAGCATCTTCATTATAATCTATAGACATCCCAGTTATTCCTATATCATAGTGATTGCTATTATTTCTACTTATATTTCTCTTTTGATCTCTAACAGATAGTAAGCTTATTGAGAAAGGGGACTGGGTATTGTTAGCTTTTATTTTCCCACTCCCTATAAAGTGTCTGAGACTTAATAAGTGCTTAATGTTTGATTTAGGAATGAATTACCCCTTGACTATTTCATTTGTGTGTAAAATTGGATGTATTTTTCCAAGAAAAAGCTTAGAGCATTGTTTCAATGTCTTTCTCTATAAAGTGGAAGACTTTGTCCAGAATGACCTCTACGGTTGTCTGAAGCTGGAGCTTTATGGCTTTTAAATGACAAATCCTTTCATTTGTCCAAATGTTTTACCAGTGGCTTCATTTCCACTTTCTCTGCAAAGATATCTAAGATAGCTGTGAGAATTTTTGACAATGACGTCTATTTTGGGAGCCTTCCATGTCAAGTATCTTATCACTTACTTCTCTTTTAAACTTTCTGAAGTACAGTGTTAACCTTTATATCAACTACCTTGAAGAAGAAGAAGGAAAAAAGACTGAGCCATCTAGCTCTAAATATCAAGTAGATGCTGTGTTTCTTAAAACACAATCATTTGTTTAATTTTAGATTTTAAGTTACTTGTGTAAATACTGAAATGACTTAGCTCAAGGCCCTACATAATAAGCAACAAAGCACCACATAACCCTAAAATAAATGGTATCTATGATAAATTATGTGTCCAGGAAATAGATTAAAAAAAACTCCAAAATATTTATGACACTTTGAAAATTCAGTTAAATAGTTTATTTATGGTCCTATGTGAATGATTACATACACGCATGTGTGAATTCTCAGTCACTGCAGTCATGTCTGATTCTTTGTGATCCCATGGACCATTGCCCACCAGATCCTCTGTCCATGATATTCTCCAGGCAAGAATACTGGAGTGGGTTGCCATGCCCTCCTCCAGGCGACTTTCCTGACCCTGGGGTTGAACCAGAGCCTCCTGTGTCATGGGTGGATTCTTTACTTCTGAGCTACTAGAGAAGCACAATTATGCATGTATGTGTGTGTGTGCACATGCATGTGTGTATGTATACAGGTTATATATATATATATATTGTTCCTTGATGGGTCAGATGTACAAAGAATCTGCTGACAATGTGAGAGACCCAGGTTCGAATCCTAGAAGATCCCCTGAAGAATGGTAACCTACTCCAGTATTTTTGCCTGGAAAATTCCATGGACAGAGGAAGCTTGTGGATTACAGTCCATGAGATCCCAAAGAGTCAGACATGACTAGGCAACTGAAATACACACACACACACACGTATATATAATCAAATTATATGAAAGGATTACTTTAAATACATTCTCCAGAAGATAAAACTTGAAGACTTGATATAAAAAAAGTCTCTTCAACAAATTTTTCTAACAAAATTGTCTTTCTTTTGGTTTAATTTCTCTTTGCTCATTCTTTTAATCATGTTTCTCTTGATCCCTGAAACTTGGAACTTCAGTCACCATGAAGAAAGAATATTTAACTACATTTGAAACACTTGTCTCATACATTGGATATGAAGTTTGGATTCAATAAACACTACTTGAAAATTTATTGGTACAGATGAAGTCCAAGTACTCATCAGCAAATTGGAATTATTAATTAATTAATAGACAATGGAATAAAAGGAGCTTTAAGAATGTAGAACAGTGAACCAAAGAAAATAAAATTCAATTTGTGTTCATATCTTCTTATTAATTGACTCCTGTTCAGAGAGAATCAATTCCCTTGACACAAGGGTCGATAAGAGCAAGACTTTTGTTATATATCACTCAATACAGGCTTTAGCAGGTTAATATTAATCTTCCCACCCTTTGTCTTTTAATTTGCTCTGAGGTACACTATTTGAAATCACAGCAATGGTAATGGAGAATAGTAGCCAAATGACACACAGCAGAAAAAGGGTTCCAAAAGTACTCTCTGGGACCGTTGGGATCTGAAGATAGTTCTTGAGTCCTGAAAGTTGAGAGCCTCTGGAATAAAATATTTTTTATGTTGAGAGTCTCTTATTTTCACATAGTAATTTATCCACTCTGTGCTGAAGAGGAGGGAGTACATAAGTACTATGGCCACAAATAATTTTCTTTGCATCTTAAGTTTCAGAATTCTGCCACATTCTGATTTATACCTTTGTTCCACCCAATAGTTGTTTTACAAAGTTGCTCTTCACTTTGCATTTGTAATTTCTAGGTATGACTATAGGAATAAGGAATTGGGATATAAAGCCTTAAACAGAAATGTTTTTAGTTCCATTTAGTCAATAAGCACTAAACATGATTTTCTAGGCTCCAGAGAAGAAGCAGATATATCAAATATAGGAAATATCAGAAGGATCAATTATGCTGACACCTTAAAAAGAACAAAACTGATTTAAAACTGCTTTTATCACAATGAAAATTAATGCAGAATCATCAGAGTAAATAAATATGAAAACAAATAGAGTGAAATATTATTTTTGTGTATGTAGGAAAGAAATCTTCATTGAGGAAGTCTAAAACATGATATTTTGGGAGAAATAAAACATGGCAGGACACAACTCCAACCCTAAACTAACGACAAGTTTTCAATTACCAAGGGCAGCTGGAACAAGCAAACAAGTTGCGATAGAAATTATACAAAGTATAAAGAGTAAGAACTATAAATTCAGTTACTTTCTTTTTGAGTCTCATAGTAAGTGGTCTTTGGTAGAGTATGCTTAAATTTCAGTCATCACTTAAATGAGCTCAATAAATCATTATTTAATGCGTGCATTACTAGAGTTGCTGTAATATATTACCACAAACTTAGGACTTTAAACAACAGGAATTCTTTTTTACCCCACAGTGTTAGAGGCCAGAAATCTGAAAACAAGGTGTTGCCAGGGCTATACTTTCTCCAAAGGGTTTCAGGATGAGTGTGTTCCTTGTCTGTTTCACTTCCTGGTGGCTCCAGCCATTCTTTGGCTTGTGGTCACATCACTGTCTCTGCCTAGATGGTCATATTTCACTTCACTTTCTGTCTCTGTTTTGTAAGAATATGTATGATCGCATGTAGGACCCATCTCAGTAACCTAGGATCTCCCTCTCAAGAGCCTAATTTAATCATATATTTTGCTCTTTGTTGTTGCTCAGTCACTCAGTCACGTCTGACTCTTTGTGAACCCATGAACTCCAGCATGCCAGGTTTCCCTGTCTTTCACTATTTCCTAGAGTTTGCTCAAACTCATGGCCATTGAGTCAGTGAAGACAATCAACCATCTCATCCTCTGTCATCCCCTTATCCTCCTTCCTTCAGTTTTCCAAGCAACAGGGTCTTTTTTCAATAAGCTGGCTCTTCATATAAAGTGATCAAAGTGTTGGAGCTTCAGCTTCAGCATCAGTCCTTCTAATGAATATTCAGAGCTGATTTCCTTTCGGATTGACTAGTTTGGTTTCCTCACAGTTGAAGGAGCTCTTAAGTGTCTTCCCCAGCACCACTGTTTGAACGCATTAATTCTTAGGTGCTCAGCCTTTTTTATGGTCTAGCTGTCACATCCATACATGACTACTGGAAAAACCATAGCTTTGACTACACGAATCTTTTTCAGCAACACATGTCTCTACTTTTTAATATGCTGTCTAGGCTTATCATAGCCTTTCTTCCAAAGAGAAAGTGTCTTTTAATTTCACTGCTGCAGTCACTATCCACAGTGATTTTGGAGTTCCAAAAATACATTTGGTGACTGTTTTCATTGTTTCCCCCTCTATTTGCCATGAAGTGATAGGACCAGATACCAAGTTCTTTGTTTTTTAAATGCTGATTTTTAAGCCAGATTTTTCACTCTACTCTTTCACCTTCATCAAGAGTCTCTTTAGTTCCTCTTCACTTTCTCCTAATAGGATGGTATCATCTGCATATCTTAGATTATTGATATTTCTCCCATCAATACTGATCCAGGTTACATAAGGTAATATTTCCAATTCCAGAGATTAGGATTTTGATATGTATTTTTGGATTTGATGGGCACCACTTAACCCAGTACAATAGGCATGCCGAATTCTGTATTTAATATGCCCCAAATTAAAGGTAATGTCGTTTATGAGAAGAGGAATAATGAGACATAATAAGATCAAAAGAGTAAGTTTTGTACTGTACTTCTTCAAGTGAATTCTTAGAATGGCAATAAGTTTAACATTTCCAGTTGTGTCAGTCTCTAGTGTGGTTGCTCTATCTTCTGGTCCTCTATTCAGAATTTTAAAAACAAAAATAGTTTGTGATCTATTTTTCAGGAAAAGTCAGGTCTTATCCCAGAAATTGCCTTATCCTTGAACTTGTAAAATTCACTTCTATCAAAAAAAAAAAAAAAAGAATGGAAGGATGAATAGGCAGCTTATATGAAAATGATGACTTCATGTCAACGTCTCCGTTTTCTTTTTGAGAGGATTCACAAGCCACCATTTTGCCCTAGGGAGAAATGTTGCCATTTTCACAGCAAAGTGTTTTTTTTTTTTTGTACAGCAAAATGACAGTTTTCTTCAACAGTAAAAGTGAATTAACTTCTGAGGAAAAAATGCAGTAAAAATGTCAAACTCATAAAATATATCATGTTTTGAACATCTGCACATGTTTTTGACTGACCTGACCAAGAAGAAAATGTCCTCAAGGTACCAGTGAAACAGGGACTTGGTAGTTGAAGGACAGGTAGGGGAGAGGCGGAGAGAACTGGAGAGAAGGAGGAGGGGATGATAGGGGAAATTATGTCTAGTTTACATATACAGAGTGCAAATATGGATCTGTTTCTGGATGATAGTAATGAGTATACTTCTTATTTGTGCAATATCATATTAAACAGTCTAAATGATCTATGCAAGTCTGGATTCACGGTAGCATAGGTCTAAACTAGAAAGGTTAATGTGTCTCAAAGGAAAGTTCCTCTTTCTTACCTCCTTCCTTTCTTCCTTTATTGTTCTCCTTCATTCCTTTAATTCTTTTCTGCTGGTGTATTCCTGTGAACATAAATCATGTTTTTCAGAACAAGTGTTTTTAGTTAATTTTGACCTTAAACTTAGCCACCCTGTACTATCTCGTTCATTTATTTATTAGTTGAATACTGACCAAATATTTGCAAAGAGGTATGCTTTGGTTTAGTGAAAACAGTATTAAGTCTTAGCTATTAAATGTATGGAATACATGCACAATACAATCCACAAGAACCAGGCATTATGGGTCTTTATATTCTGCTTTGTGACAAATGAAAGTATTAGTATTAGTCACTATGATTATCTGTAATGCCATGAACTGGCCTGCCAGGCTCCTCTGTCCATGGAATTCTCTGGCAAGAATACTGGAGTAGCTAGTCATTCCATTCTCCAGGGGATCTTTCTGATCCAGGGATGAAATCCAGATATCTTGCATTGCAGGCAGATTCTTTACCATTTGAGTCACCACGGAATTCCCCTATATAATAGAAAAGGAGATTTCAAACCACAAGAATCCACTCCTACTGCATGGATTCTTCTTCAGTGTCTTTCATCCTTCTAGAACACACTGTCACCTCTTCCTCCACCTCTTGCTCAGACAGTTCCAGTGATGATAGGATAGTAACTTGTTGGTTATCTTAGACCAGGTTCATGGGAAATGGACACTGAGCAAATATTCCTACGGAGGAATGTCATTGGGATGTGCTCTCAGGAGACAAAACGACATAGGAATGGATAGAGAACAAGCTATTCTCTGATGCAGGGGCAACCATGGCTTTGCTCTACAACTGAGATGCCCCTTAAGAGAAATATGATTGGCAATCAGTAGGCTCGACTTTTGCATTCCCTGAAGGTCTGCCAGTGATTGTGGCATGCTCCCAGAGGGAAATAACCCTAGGTGAGGTAGCCTTCTTTGGCAGAGAAGACTTTTTCTGAATCCTCAGCCTCATAGTTTCCATGGAAAGGGAAAAGAATGGATTGTCATGGAGGACAGATTTGGCAAACACCACAGCATCCACTACATTCATCAGTTGTGCTTTTCCAGCTTTCATTGGTTCCTTTAATTTTGCCCAAACCTCTGTAAGTAATCCTTTCATTATGCTCACTTTGGTTAAATCTTTTGAAGAAACATCATTTTTTACTCCAGATTTCTAACTCATAAAGCATTGCAAGAGATATGATGTAGCTAACGTATGCTACTTAACTACAGTGTCTATTATTTATAAGCTAAATTTCTTTAAAAGCTTCTCAGGCAGTTTTTGAAGTTTCCACATTCAAATCCTGATTTTGTACTACTTCCCTCACTCTTACTTTGGAATAATAGTTGGTTATTTAAAATTTGTTTTTTGACTTTTATCTGTGTAAAATACAGACAATGAGAACACCTACACCATAGGAATACTATGGGGTTACACATGATAAACAACTGACTAGAAATGCACCTGGCACATAGAAAGCATCCAATAAAGATATCTTTTACTATTACCTACAATCTTTATTCAATCCCCCCAAAGCTATTTTTATTAGATCCTTTAACAGTTATAGTCCTGAATTTAGTATTATACCTAATTGCTATGGAGTTAAAATTGAAAATATGAAGCTCATCTTGCATGGATTCTTCTTCAGTGTCTTTCATCCTTCTAGAACACACTGTCACCTCTTCCTCCACCTCTTGCTCAGACAGTTCCAGTGATGATAGGATAGTAACTTGTTGGTTATCTTAGACCAGGTTCATGGGAAATGGACACTGAGCAAATATTCCTACGGAGGAATGTCATTGGGATGTGCTCTCAGGAGACAAAACGACATAGGAATGGATAGAGAACAAGCTATTCTCTGATGCAGGGGCAACCATGGCTTTGCTCTACAACTGAGATGCCCCTTAAGAGAAATATGATTGGCAATCAGTAGGCTCGACTTTTGCATTCCCTGAAGGTCTGCCAGTGATTGTGGCATGCTCCCAGAGGGAAATAACCCTAGGTGAGGTAGCCTTCTTTGGCAGAGAAGACTTTTTCTGAATCCTCAGCCTCATAGTTTCCATGGAAAGGGAAAAGAATGGATTGTCATGGAGGACAGATTTGGCAAACACCACAGCATCCACTACATTCATCAGTTGTGCTTTTCCAGCTTTCATTGGTTCCTTTAATTTTGCCCAAACCTCTGTAAGTAATCCTTTCATTATGCTCACTTTGGTTAAATCTTTTGAAGAAACATCATTTTTTACTCCAGATTTCTAACTCATAAAGCATTGCAAGAGATATGATGTAGCTAACGTATGCTACTTAACTACAGTGTCTATTATTTATAAGCTAAATTTCTTTAAAAGCTTCTCAGGCAGTTTTTGAAGTTTCCACATTCAAATCCTGATTTTGTACTACTTCCCTCACTCTTACTTTGGAATAATAGTTGGTTATTTAAAATTTGTTTTTTGACTTTTATCTGTGTAAAATACAGACAATGAGAACACCTACACCATAGGAATACTATGGGGTTACACATGATAAACAACTGACTAGAAATGCACCTGGCACATAGAAAGCATCCAATAAAGATATCTTTTACTATTACCTACAATCTTTATTCAATCCCCCCAAAGCTATTTTTATTAGATCCTTTAACAGTTATAGTCCTGAATTTAGTATTATACCTAATTGCTATGGAGTTAAAATTGTTGAAATCCTTCAAAAATCCATTTTTCTGTACTGCTTTAGTGCAGTTTATTTATACCTCTGCCTCTTTTAAAATAAACATCCCATTTCTCCCATACTTAAAGCTCATGAACTGATCAAATATTTTCAGAAGTAGACAGTTGTTCACAGGTAAGTTATAGTTTTTCATTTTATGCTATTAGTTTTATTTAGCAGCTGCTGAACATTTAAAAATACCCATAAGGCCCTAAACTCATGGCACTGTTCTGTTGGTTATGTGGCAGTGAGATTTTTATTGTTATTTTTCACCTGGTTGATTTGGATCTTGCCTTAATATGTTGCTTTTGTTTTTATTAACAAGTCATTTCTTTAATACTTTTTTTCCAACCAAAAATGAATAAGGTGGCTCACTCATGCTAATGTTTATTCAATGTTCTTATTTAACAAATTTATTGTGGCCTTTTCCATGTATGCATTTGAAGCAAACTTACCATCAACTAAGTTGTATATTTTTCCCCTTATTTTATGTTATTAGCAAGAAAACTAGAATTTTCCTTCTGATTTTAGCAAAGGTGACAATGTTGTTGTTGTCTAGTCACTAAGTCATGTCCAGCTCTTTTGCAACCCTGAAGGCTGTAACCTGCCAGGCTCCTCTGTCCATGGAATTTCTCAGGCAAGAATACCGGAGTAGGTTGCCATGCCCTTCTTCAGGGGATCTTCCTGACCCAGGGATCGAACCTGCATCTCCTGCATTGGCAGCTGATTGTTTATCACTGAGTCATCAGGTGGCAATTATGTTCATATGAACCTAGGAATCTGAGCCTGAAAGAGGACATATGATTTTTGATTAAAGAATATCTAAACAAATCTATTTCTGCTTCTCATCTATCATTAAATGGATTTGAACCACTCAAAGGTGAAAATTTTTTTCTGAAGATGCTATTAATGCTTCTATTATTGAAGGCATCCTGATTACTACATCTTTATTAATCTTTTTAAATATATTAATTGGAGGAGTGATATTCTAGTGTGTTAAGTTCACTATCCAGGAAAAAATGGTAATCATGATTTTCTCTGACTAGAGTTAAAATTGCTTGAAATTATACCTTTTGCCTAATTGCTATGGAGTTAAAATTGTTGAAATCCTTCAAAATCCATTTTCTGTACTGCTTTAGTGCAGTTTATTTATACCTCTGCCTCTTTTAAAATAAACATCCCATTTCTCCCATACTTAAAGCTCATGAACTGATCAAATATTTTCAGAAGTAGACAGTTGTTCACAGGTAAGTTATAGTTTTTCATTTTATGCTATTAGTTTTATTTAGCAGCTGCTGAACATTTAAAAATACCCATAAGGCCCTAAACTCATGGCACTGTTCTGTTGGTTATGTGGCAGTGAGATTTTTATTGTTATTTTTCACCTGGTTGATTTGGATCTTGCCTTAATATGTTGCTTTTGTTTTTATTAACAAGTCATTTCTTTAATACTTTTTTTCCAACCAAAAATGAATAAGGTGGCTCACTCATGCTAATGTTTATTCAATGTTCTTATTTAACAAATTTATTGTGGCCTTTTCCATGTATGCATTTGAAGCAAACTTACCATCAACTAAGTTGTATATTTTTCCCCTTATTTTATGTTATTAGCAAGAAAACTAGAATTTTCCTTCTGATTTTAGCAAAGGTGACAATGTTGTTGTTGTCTAGTCACTAAGTCATGTCCAGCTCTTTTGCAACCCTGAAGGCTGTAACCTGCCAGGCTCCTCTGTCCATGGAATTTCTCAGGCAAGAATACCGGAGTAGGTTGCCATGCCCTTCTTCAGGGGATCTTCCTGACCCAGGGATCGAACCTGCATCTCCTGCATTGGCAGCTGATTGTTTATCACTGAGTCATCAGGTGGCAATTATGTTCATATGAACCTAGGAATCTGAGCCTGAAAGAGGACATATGATTTTTGATTAAAGAATATCTAAACAAATCTATTTCTGCTTCTCATCTATCATTAAATGGATTTGAACCACTCAAAGGTGAAAATTTTTTTCTGAAGATGCTATTAATGCTTCTATTATTGAAGGCATCCTGATTACTACATCTTTATTAATCTTTTTAAATATATTAATTGGAGGAGTGATATTCTAGTGTGTTAAGTTCACTATCCAGGAAAAAAAATGGTAATCATGATTTTTCTCTGGCTAACAAAGTTTCTAAAGAAGAAGAAATATTTTTCATGACTGTGCCAAGCAGCTCTCATTAAGCTTAATGGGGACAGAGAACATTATGCTTAGACACTGGAAAGATAATACAAGACCATTAGTATGAAAATGGATTTTAGACCCGTAACAAACAACTCTGCAGAAGAGTCATATATAACATATAAAACCAACTTAAAGACTGTTGAGTAAGTCTTAAAACATTCACAAATGCTGTCAAATATATATGCAGATTGAGGCCCATAAATGATCAGACCAACAAAACAGTAGAGAAAACTTTGGGCAAGAAAATTAAGCTCTAACTTTGTGTGGCTTTTTGTAATGAGAGAGGTACAGATTTTATTTTCATCATATATATGCCTTATGAATTATTTATTAGTCTAATAAAATAACATAATTTTACAATTAAAAAATCAGAGACAATTTCATAGGATTAAGATGTTGCTCTTTAGATTACATTTGGTTTTCATGAGCATTCTGATTTTGATTTGAATATTAGCTAGCCAACTGGGGACTGACAAATACTAGAATATATTTAGTTCATCATTTAAAGTTGTTTATTCAAATTCTAGCTTCTGTGTAAGGATATGTATGAGAGGAACTTTTAACTCAAAGGCTAGTAAGTAAAGTGAAAATTTTTTTAAAATTCTGTTGATTTATGCTTGTAGGAGACACAAATACAACACACACACCCACGTTTTTAATCTAAGTTACAGAACAGCCAGGAGTCTCCATGACATTCTGTTGTTTCAGATAATGTAGGATTGAGATAGCCTCCTGAAGAGCATCCCATTGTGCCTAGAATTATCTGGCAATATCACTGCTGGTGATCCAAGTTTGTTTAAAATTGTGCCTCCATTTTCTAATAATAGTTTATTTCACTCAATATGTTCACATTATTTGGAAAGCATAGTCCTTTTCAATCAATTTCTCTGTCCTTCTGTAGTATTTAACTCCTTTTTTGTTATCTGTTTCCTTAGATTTGGGGTACAAAACAACAATTTAAAATTTAAGCCGTTTTTATTAGTGATCCAGTGGCACTTGTTCAAATGGGATTACTACCATAGATGATTAATGCATACACATTTGATAACAGAAAATCATCAAAACACAAATGTATTATGTATGTTTTCAGTATTATGTGATATTTTAATGTAAATGAAAAAATAATAGATCCACCAAAAATTTTCTCTTTGATCTCAGTCTATATGCAAGTTTTGACCTCACACCATTGATCTAGGCCTCTCAAAGGCCTTTAGGAATTAAGAGCAGGCTGAATTACTTAAATATTCAACTTCATGGTAAAACAATTTTTAGGATATGAGAATTAAGGGCATATTTGTACCACATACACTTACACATTATATATAAGTTAGATACCTGAGCCCAAATTTACATTTTTTTTTTTTTGCGGGGGGGTTGGGGTGGTGTGGGGAGGGAGGGGAGCGGGCAGGCCACTTCTATTGGTCTTTCATTTATCTGTTTTCATCCATCATTGTTCTTCAGCCCATGTAGGCCTTCCATCGCGGCAGCCTCTGTTGTCGCAGAGCACTGGCTCTGGGCGCATGCGCTCCAGAGCTCCGGCTTGGTAATTGGACACATCGGTCCAGCTGCTCCGTGGCACGTGGGATCTTCCCAGGCCAGGGCTCGAAGCAGCGCCCCTTGCACTGCAAGGCGGTGTCCTTACCCACTGGACCACCAGAGAAGCCCCCCAAATTTACATTTTTCCCCTGGTGGTCCAGTGGGTAAGGACACCGCCTTGCAGTGCAAGGGGCGCCGGTTGGTTCCGTGGCCTGGGAAGATCCCACGTGCCACACAGCTGCGGGACCGATGTGTCCAATTACCGAGCCGGAGCTCTGGAGCGCATGCGCCCAGAGCCAGAGCTCTGCAATGACAGAGGCCACCACGATGGGAGGCCCACACGGGCCAAAGAACAAAGATGGATGAAAATAGATAAATGAAAGACTAATAGAAGTGTCCCGCCCATCTCCCTCCCTCCCCACCCCGCCTCCCAAAAGATAAATAAATAAAATAAATGTTTAAAAAAATATATATATCAGATTTATCTTTAGAATTCAGAATTAATTCATTTGCTCTAGAACCATTTTGCCAAATTCTACAACTTACACAAGTACCTCTTTCCCATACTCACTGAATTGAAGGGAATTCAATGCATAGAAATCCTCATTTGTGAGACTGTCACTGTAGAGGAGTTGGAAAATTACTCTACTATCTATATCTGTTTTTATGAATCAGATTTTATTGAAAACACGTGACACATTTATTTTCATTTTGTATTTGTGGTTTTACGCTACAATGGCACTGGTGAGTAGATATAAGAGAGATCACAGAGCTCTCAGAGCAAAACATATTTTGGTCTGGCTCTTTCTGGGAAAAGTTTTCTGGCCCCTGTTATAAAGTGTTATCTCTTTCTTTTTCAGGAGACAAATTTTAATAAATCAGCACTTGAAAACACACACAATTTAATGTCTACCCAAGCTTGCTGCATTTGGGAAATACACAATATTTATGAAAGCCAAATAGATTACTGAAACATGGAAAATCTCAAGGACATATTTGTTTTAGAAAATGAAAAGCATGCCCATTCTAATTCTAATCATAAAGACTGTTAATTTTAAGGTCTTTAATTTGAATACACTGTAAATATGTAAACAATTTCTTTCTTTCTTTTCTACTTGCTTTTTAAAAACTTTTCATGATTTATTTTTCACTTCCATGTATACTTTTTATCCCACTTAATGAATGTTTTCATTTGCTGATTTTTTTAATTCACAAACTTTGCTTCTTGCCATATATATTTATAAAATTATGAGGATCTGTAGCTCTGAATTATGTAAAATAGATTCAATTTCTGGCTGTAAATCTCCTTGTCATCTCAAAGAAGAGGACAGCAGGCACCTGAAGGCAAATAGAACCCAGAAGTAGTACAAAATGTTGTATGTGGATATACATATGACTAATCTGGGAACATACATATCTGTAAATAAAACCCTGTAAAAGTTAAAAGTAAAATAAAAGTTAAAAAAAATGTTGTGTGTGGCAAAGGATGGCTGAACTCAATCCCTCTTAAACATCTGCTACGATGAGAATGACCATTAATCTTTCATGCCCCCCCTACTCATTCTCAGGGGCAGTGATAATATTGGGAGACTTACATTGCTGAGTTTTCACAGAGAAGCAAATTATTTTGTTCGCATCTTATCAGCAGGCAGACCATCAATATTGATTGAGTATGTACTGTGTACAGAATAAAATTCTAGAAGCTCAGTAGTAGTTGAAAGATCCTGAATTTGTTGCTACTACCCTCAAGGAAATTACAATCTAAATGATGCTTCAGGGAAAAATAAAAGCTGATTTTGTGGGGAAAAAAAGTTTGACAACTTCATTTTTCAAAAAATCGTATAATTGGTTTACAGGCATGAAGACTGTATTATATCAGAAATCAAAACATCTGAAATGACAGACTCAATTTAGAAAAAGAAAACATCAGAAAAAAGCCTATGGCATTTAGAAGGCCTTCCATTTCCTCTTGTTATTAATCTGGAATTCTATACATTAGTAATGGCAACAATAGTAGTTTTCAGCTCTTTTGGAGGTTTCTGTCAAAGTTGCAGAAAATGCGATAAAAAAAAAAAAAAGTTGCATTTATGCTGCATCTCTGGTTTAGAAGACTTTGAATTGTTACTAATGCTAGCTGCTACAGTAAATGTAATTGAAACAGAGGTGGCAGAGATGTTTGAAAGACTCTCTTAAAATAATCTATAGCTCCTCCTAGGCTTTTCTAAATTGAAAACAACATGGTTACCACTACATATTTGCCACTGAGCATGAAGATCTTGTCTCTTAGAAAATGAGATAGCAGTTTGATGCTCATAAATCAAGAGGCATCTACTTTAAAAAAACTGATGTCATTGTGAGGGAGTTTAAAAATATAGAGTATTTCTTCTAGAATTGTTGTGACTCACACATTATCTTGGCATTCCAATTACACATTTTAACTTGACTCATTTGATTCGTTGGTGTGTTTGTTAGGTCCCTTGGGGGAAACCTCTGCTTGGCTCTTTCCTGTCTATTCTATTCTATTCCAAGCATACATTCTCACTGTTGGAGTCCCTTTGTTTTCCTAGGAAGTTATTTGGGGCAGAACTTTTTACTTACATGACACTCCCTAGCCAGATACGGTTTATAGAAACCAATGACCATTGAGATATTTCAGCACAAATGGGAGTTTTAGTTTTTTCCAAACATAGCTCTCTATTGTCTCTCTTGCCTTGCTAGTTTAGCCTTTCTAGGTATCAGGAACCAAGAAAGACAGTCCTTGACTGCAGGGAACACAAATGTGGCTTACCGTATGATTCACGAGATCTGTTTATGACTTGTGATCAAGACACTTTCTACTCCCTCTGGTGGTAGGAAAATGAAGGAGCTCAGAGAAAACGCTAAGAATTAAATACATCTGTACATACATACATACATAATAAATCAAGGCAGCATTTATTATAGTGTGGTACCATAATTAAAACGTTAATTGCGGGCTTTCCTGGTGGTCCAGTGGGTAAGGACACGGTCTTGCAGTGCAAGGGGCGCCAGTTCGATCCCTGGCCTGGGAAGATCCCATGTGCCGCACAGCAGCTGGACCGATGTGTCCAATTACCGAGCCAGAGCTCTGGAGCGCATGCGCCCAGAGCCAGTGCTCTGTGACAACAGAGGCCACAGCAATATGAGACCCACACGGGCGAAAGAACAAAGATGGATGAAAACAGATAAATGAAAGACCAATAGAAGTGGCCTGCCCGCTCCCCTTCCACTCCCCAAAAAATATTAAAAAAAAAAAAAAACTTTAATTGCTTTAGCATTTCATTTCATATGCATATTCTGACTGTTTGGTACAACAGAAAATGTAAGTATTTGTTACATGGAAAGCCTGACTTTTTAGGCAAGTGACCTGAGCAACCAAATGGATTGTGCTCAGATGGATTCCATGCTTAGTTCAAGACTCTGCTATTTCCGTTTTGAAATTCTTGGCAACTTTACTTTGAATTTCTATTCAGTAAGTGAAATCCAAAGGGACAGGATGTTTTAAAATATGCATATCTCCCATTTGTGCGTGCTCAGTCATTTAGTTATACCAATTCTTTGCGACCCCAATGACTGTAGCCCACCAGGCTCCTCTGTTCAAGGAATTTCCAGGGCAAAAATACTGGAACAGGTTGCCATTACCTACTCCAGTCCCCTGTTCCCAGGCTCATTATTTATGGCACTCATGATGCTCCAAACCCTCAGAACATTGCTGAATCAATGGTACCTGGGGTCCAGAGGGACTCAAAGCTAGTATAAGTTAAAGCTATAAGGCTGTAACATATATGACTAAGAAAGTGTGAACACTGGCAGCCTTGAGAGGTCATGTGGTCCCTTTGAACTGGTATTTGCTTTGAATACAGAAGGCGTTGATGGTCTAAGAGACATAGATGACCACAAAATTTTGTTATAGCCTTTCTTGTCCATGATACTCTGTCTACTAGCTAGCAACTTGCAGTGAAAATTATGATATAGAAAGAAAGGGAATAATAGGGCAAAATTTCCTTATGTAGTACACAGCAGGTAAAGGGTATTGGTAGGATGCTTGCATATCTGGAAGTGAAACATAAAGTTGAGTTGATTTTGACATGCGGTATGTCCACTATTCTGGTAGCTGAGAAAAATATGTGTATGCACAAAATGTGAAATAGACATTATGATATTTTGGCGATTCTAATGCAAGTCAAATGCTCTTATATTGGCATTTAAAGCTACCATTGCATAATATAATGATGAATGGGAGAATGGATGGTAATAATTTAAAATTTTTATTTTTCTTTATTTAGAATGACATTAAATGACATACCTACACCCACAAAACCTGAAAAACTACCATGGCAAATCAGTAAGAAGAATGTGGAAGAAAAGAAAAGTTTTTATATTTCTGAACTGCTAAGATCACTGTTTTCTAACATTTGAACAAAAGTTCCACATCTCAGTTAGCAATGTGTCCCACAAATTATGAAGCTAGCACTGGTAAATAGTTATTCAACAAACTGAGATAAACAAAAAATCAGAGTAAGAGAAGAAAAATCATATGGATCCTTAAAGCTGATCGCTGTTTACTTTTCATATATTGATAGCCTCTTGGGAATTTTTTCTTATACATCTAGTTTATGTTCTACTTGTTATACTCCTTTTAATAGAATCATATATTGCAAAATAATAATATTCTCTCCACCTACAGTGTTCTTCTCCCAATATCTGAAAGATTTGATTCCTTACCTCTTTCAGGTATTCATCCAAATATGACCTTCAGAAAGGTCTTGTCTGACCACCCTATTTCTCTAGCCCCTGTTATCCCACCATGACACCACCAAATGCCATCACATTTTTTAATCTGCCCTTAATAACCATCTGACATAATACCTAAATTTGCTTAATTAGTCTGTTGTTTGTCACTCTTAGTCTCTCTGAGCTGCTATAAGAGAATACCATAAAAAGGTGGCTTGTTACTTCTTGTCCTTTGATGTTTTTAACAGAAGGCGTTGATGGTCTAAGAGACATAGATGACCACAAAATTTTGTTATAGCCTTTCTTGTCCATGATACTCTGTCTACTAGCTAGCAACTTGCAGTGAAAATTATGATATAGAAAGAAAGGGAATAATAGGGCAAAATTTCCTTATGTAGTACACAGCAGGTAAAGGGTATTGGTAGGATGCTTGCATATCTGGAAGTGAAACATAAAGTTGAGTTGATTTTGACATGCGGTATGTCCACTATTCTGGTAGCTGAGAAAAATATGTGTATGCACAAAATGTGAAATAGACATTATGATATTTTGGCGATTCTAATGCAAGTCAAATGCTCTTATATTGGCATTTAAAGCTACCATTGCATAATATAATGATGAATGGGAGAATGGATGGTAATAATTTAAAATTTTTATTTTTCTTTATTTAGAATGACATTAAATGACATACCTACACCCACAAAACCTGAAAAACTACCATGGCAAATCAGTAAGAAGAATGTGGAAGAAAAGAAAAGTTTTTATATTTCTGAACTGCTAAGATCACTGTTTTCTAACATTTGAACAAAAGTTCCACATCTCAGTTAGCAATGTGTCCCACAAATTATGAAGCTAGCACTGGTAAATAGTTATTCAACAAACTGAGATAAACAAAAAATCAGAGTAAGAGAAGAAAAATCATATGGATCCTTAAAGCTGATCGCTGTTTACTTTTTCATATATTGATAGCCTCTTGGGAATTTTTTCTTATACATCTAGTTTATGTTCTACTTGTTATACTCCTTTTAATAGAATCATATATTGCAAAATAATAATATTCTCTCCACCTACAGTGTTCTTCTCCCAATATCTGAAAGATTTGATTCCTTACCTCTTTCAGGTATTCATCCAAATATGACCTTCAGAAAGGTCTTGTCTGACCACCCTATTTCTCTAGCCCCTGTTATCCCACCATGACACCACCAAATGCCATCACATTTTTTAATCTGCCCTTAATAACCATCTGACATAATACCTAAATTTGCTTAATTAGTCTGTTGTTTGTCACTCTTAGTCTCTCTGAGCTGCTATAAGAGAATACCATAAAAAAGGTGGCTTGTAAACAACAAGAATGTATTTTTCATAGTTCTAGAGGCTGGAAAGTTCAAAATCAAGAAGCTGGCAGATTTAGTGGGTGCTGAGGACTAGTTTCCTGGTTCCTAGGAGCCCTTTTTTTTTTTTTTCCTTTGTGCTCTCACGTGATGGAGAAGGCAAGGGAGCTCTTTGGGGTCTTTTTTTTAAGGGCATCGATCCCATTCTAGAGGAATCTACCCTAATGACCTTGTCACCTCCCCAAAATCCCATCTCCAAAAACCATCACATTGGGGATCAGGTTTTAAAAAATGAATTTAGGATTGAAAGAAAAATCCAGTCTATTTTCCCCTAAATTTTTTCCCCTGACTTACTTCTCAATATTGGATATTATATATTTTAAATTGTGAAATTAATGAGACATTTTTAAAATTTTTATTATAACTTGCATTCATTCAATTGCCAGGGAAGATGAACATTTTTATATAGATATTATTTATATTTTCTCTTTTTAAATTGCCTTTTCATATTATTTGCCCATTTTTAAACATTAATATAATATTTTTTGACTTTCTAAGAGCACCTGAAGCTCTTAAAGACAATCTTTCTTAGTTTTAAATGATATAAATACAAAACAGATATGAAAAATATAAATTTCTAATTTGTCTCTAAATGTTTGTTATATTTAAGAATATTTTAAAAATTTATATTACATTTTTTTTTTTTTGCCTCTAAGTCATCATTTATTTTTCATCCATCTTTATTCTTTGGCATATATCGGCCTCCCATCACAGTAACCTCTCTCGGTACAGAGCACAGGCTCTGGGCGAATGCACTCCAGAGTACTGGCTGGTAACTGGACACATCAGCCCAGCAGTTCCTCGGCATATGGGATCTTCCCAGGCTAGGGATCAAACCAGTGCCCCTTGCACTGCAAGATGGACTCTTTACCCACAGGACCACAAGGGAAGCCCCTACACTGTTTGAATTGATTAAAATTTTCTATGTTTACCTTATGGTTTTAAACTGCTATCTGTGCTCACAAATTGTGCTTAGTCACTAAGTCATATCCGACTCTTTGTGTCCCCATGGTCTGTAGCCTGTCAGTCTCCTCTGTCCATGGGTATTCTCCAGGCAAGAATACTGGAGTGAAATGTCATGCCCTCCTCCAGGGGGATCTTCTCAAACCCGGGATTGAAACCAGATCTCCTACACTACAGAGAACTTGTTTACCATCTGAACCACCAGGGAAACCCAAGAATATTGAAGTGGATAGCTTATCCCTTCTCCAGAGAATCTTCCCAACCCAGGAATAGAACTCAGGCCTCCTTCATTTCAGCTGTATTCTTCACCAGCTGAGCTACAAGGAAAGGTCCCAAACTGCTATCTAGGTTCCAACATAGCATACGCCACAACTTTTTTCTCATCGTTTTCACTTTGAAGTCTTTATTTAGATTTTTATCTAATGTTGGGTCCTAAGTAGGTATTATTTTTTTTTCTCTAATATTAGCTCAGTACCTCCATTTTTGTTAATGATAGTGCTGGTTATGAAACAAGCATTGTATCAGAGTCCTTGATAATTATTTAACTTAATACTTATACCAACCCTCAGATTATTAGCATTTTACAGATGAATATAATGATGTGTACAGAGACTAGGTGTCAAAGTATGTTTTCAGATTGCAGCATCGCTATTACCTAAGAAATGCAGAAATTTAAGTCAAAGTCCAGACCTACTGAATCAGAAATTTTGGTGATGGAAAGCAGCAATCTGTGCTTTAACTAGCCCTTGAAATGACTCTAATGCACTCTCACTCAACCTTTGAGAACCATGTGCTAAGTCATGGTCCAAAGGATGCAGTTACTAAGTAGAACTGGAATGATTCAATTCTTACAATCTAACACCAAACACTGAACAGCTATACTAGCCATATGTCTACCAGAGCATGTGTATTTTCACATTACCCACTCCATATTGAAGGATTTACTCCATATTTAATTCAGCATCCTCTGCAGTTCAGCACTGTAGTCAGGGTGAATTTGAAACAACACTTCTCTTAAGCTTGATTTCTGTCATTTCAATTCATGGATTTACCCACAGGACCACAAGTGAAGCCCCTACACTGTTTGAATTGATTAAAATTTTCTATGTTTACCTTATGGTTTTAAACTGCTATCTGTGCTCACAAATTGTGCTTAGTCACTAAGTCATATCCGACTCTTTGTGTCCCCATGGTCTGTAGCCTGTCAGTCTCCTCTGTCCATGGGTATTCTCCAGGCAAGAATACTGGAGTGAAATGTCATGCCCTCCTCCAGGGGGATCTTCTCAAACCCGGGATTGAAACCAGATCTCCTACACTACAGAGAACTTGTTTACCATCTGAACCACCAGGGAAACCCAAGAATATTGAAGTGGATAGCTTATCCCTTCTCCAGAGAATCTTCCCAACCCAGGAATAGAACTCAGGCCTCCTTCATTTCAGCTGTATTCTTCACCAGCTGAGCTACAAGGAAAGGTCCCAAACTGCTATCTAGGTTCCAACATAGCATACGCCACAACTTTTTTCTCATCGTTTTCACTTTGAAGTCTTTATTTAGATTTTTATCTAATGTTGGGTCCTAAGTAGGTATTATTTTTTTTTCTCTAATATTAGCTCAGTACCTCCATTTTTGTTAATGATAGTGCTGGTTATGAAACAAGCATTGTATCAGAGTCCTTGATAATTATTTAACTTAATACTTATACCAACCCTCAGATTATTAGCATTTTACAGATGAATATAATGATGTGTACAGAGACTAGGTGTCAAAGTATGTTTTCAGATTGCAGCATCGCTATTACCTAAGAAATGCAGAAATTTAAGTCAAAGTCCAGACCTACTGAATCAGAAATTTTGGTGATGGAAAGCAGCAATCTGTGCTTTAACTAGCCCTTGAAATGACTCTAATGCACTCTCACTCAACCTTTGAGAACCATGTGCTAAGTCATGGTCCAAAGGATGCAGTTACTAAGTAGAACTGGAATGATTCAATTCTTACAATCTAACACCAAACACTGAACAGCTATACTAGCCATATGTCTACCAGAGCATGTGTATTTTCACATTACCCACTCCATATTGAAGGATTTACTCCATATTTAATTCAGCATCCTCTGCAGTTCAGCACTGTAGTCAGGGTGAATTTGAAACAACACTTCTCTTAAGCTTGAATTCTGTCATTTCAATTCATAGACAACTCTTACTTATTAAGAGAGAAATCTCCATTCTCCTAGAGTGAATCATTGATATTTTTAAGTGTGCTCTTCTTACCTGAATTGTTTCCACAGTGATGATAGGAGTTTTTAGATTTCAATATAATTTATCAATATCTTTATTTAAGTGTAAATTTGTCACCAGGAACATGGATGAGAATGTGGGATTTGGAAGTGCGGTACTAAGCACCTGATTTGGAAGTTACTAGAATCTTTTCCTTTCTAAACGTGGAATAAACAAATTACATTAAAAAAAAAAAAAAACATTGTTTTATTCCCATTAGTTTCCTCTAAAACCTGATTTTAAAACAAAGTTCATGTCATCATAATATTAAGACTTGTCAAGTCTGTAAATCAGAAAGTGATTCACCCTTGTAAGGTTGCAGCTCTCCACAGAATGAAATGAATAATTAAATAAAAGCTAAAATAGTCAACATGAGAGTCACTCAAATTGGTTTGTCTTTTGTAATAAATATGATGTTTCAGGCTCTTGAGTTTTATTGGGCACTTAGCATATACTTGGTATTTAGGATAACTGAATTTACTTAATTAAAAGCATTTATTTGTTTATATTTAAAATATGTGGTAATATTGCTTCAAACAACAGATGCATATAAAATAAGCATATATTAATTTTTGCACTGAATAATATGAAATATGATAATATGAAATTCAGCAATATTATATGATATTTAGATGATATAAAACATGAATTTTGCAGTATTCTCTGGTGGCTCAGATGGTAAACACCTGTAATGCGGGAGAACTGTGCTTGATCCTTGGAGAGGGGAAAGGCTACTCACTCCATTATTCTTGCCTGAAGAGGTCCACAGACAGAAGAGCCTGGCAGGCTACAGTCCATGGGGTTGCAAAGAGTCAGACATGACTGAGTTTTTCATAAATTTTAAAGCAAAATTTCCAACAAATATAGAGTAAGTACACACCAAAATAAGTTTAAATTATTATTTTTTAAGATTTTATTTTTATTTTTTATTTATCTTTTGGGTGGGGGTCGGGTTGGGGAGGGAGGGGAGTGGGTGGGCCACTTCTATTGGTCTTTCATTTCTCTATTTTCATCCGTCTTTGTTCTTTGGCTCCTGCGGGCCTCCCATTGCGGTGGCGTCTGTTGTCTCAGAGCGCCAGCTCTGGGCGCATGTGTTCCAGAGCTCCGGCTCGGTGATTGGACACATCAGTCCAGCCACTTCGCGGCACGTGGGATCTTCCCAGACCAGGGATCGAACTGGCGCCCCTTGCACTGCAAGGCGGTGTCCTTATCCACTGGACCACCAGGGGAAGCCCAAGTTTAAATTATTAATAAGGGAACAAGAGGAATGGTAAAGCTCATTTAAGAATCATACAAAAAACAATTTATATAGACTGTTGGGAGTAAAATATATTTGCTGTATTAGTGATAAAATGGGTTAATCTACTAAAAGCCACTAAAAATATAACATCTAGGATTATCTTTTCTACAAGATAGAAATAATTTGCCTTCTTGCATGCATGCTCAGTCATTTCTCACTCTTTATGATCCTGTGGACTGTAGCCCACTAGGCTCCAGGCATGGAATTTTCCAGGCAAGAATAATGGAGGGGGGTGCCATTTCCTACTCTAAGGAATCTTCGTGACCCAGGGATTGAACCTGTGTCTGCTGTGTCTCCTGTTTTAGTAGATGGATTCTGTATCACTGAGCCACCTGAGAAGCACGACTTGCCTTCTTACGAGGCAAAAATCTACACATTTACATGAAACTTCTCAGACTTTAGGCACTTCCAAATTGCAAATTGCAAATTGCAAATCAAACGAAACATATTCTATGGAAAAGGCAGGCAAATTTAGTTCTGTAAAAGATCCAACAGTAAGCTTTGCAGGCCACATACAGTTTCCTTGTATATTCTTCTTTCCTTTCTTTTTTATACTTTAAACATGTAAAAACCATTTTCAGTTTAAGATTAGAAAGGAAAAAAAAAGGTCATGGCCTAAATTGGCCCAAGTACCATAGTTTGCCAGCCCCTACTCAGGAGAATTAATAAACTTTGAGTAGGCTACTGCCTTATTTCCATACTTTGGATAAATTTTTCTCAATAGTTTTTAATTTCTACTATAATCTCTAAATATTTTCACACAAAAAAGTTTATTCTCATTTTTTTGTTGACAGAAATGAGTTACATAGGCACAGAAAAAAAATCATACAAGCCTTCATGTAGTATACCCATACAACAAATATAGACTCATACAACATAGAGCAATTATTAAGACATAATTTTCATTTGCAAACTATATGAAGAATCTACTGTTGCATTTTTAGTGTTGTCTGTTATTCTAGAAATTTATTTTCACTCTTATTGGCTTTTTATTTTGGATGTTCAGAGACCAGTCCTCTAAAATCATCTCCACAAATTTCACTTGAAAATTCAATGCTGTGTCTATGTGTTCAATTATGTCCAACACTTTGTGACCCCATGGGCTGTAGCCCACCAGGCAACACTGTCCCTGGAATTACCCAGGCAAGAATACTAAAGTGGGATGTGAATTTCCTTCTCCAGGAAATCTTCCTCACCCAGGGATCAAACCCTCATCTCTTGTGTCTCCTATATTGGCACGCAGATTCTTTATCATTAATGACACCTGGGAAGCCCTGCAGAGCCTATACTTTAAGATAAATTTCTCTTTATGTTTCCCCTAGTTACTAAGCCTTTGACCATGTGGATCACAACAAACTATAGAAAATTCTGAAGGAGATGGGAATACCAGACCACTTTACATGTCTCCTGAGAAACTTGTATGCAGGTTAGGAGGAAAAAGTTAGACCGGACACAGACTAAGGGACTATTTTCTAATTGGGAAGGGAGTAAGTCAAGACCGTACATTGCCACCTTGCTTATTTAACAGAATACATCATGTGAAATGTTGGCCTGGATGAACAAGCTGGAATCAAGAGTTCTGAGCAAAATATCAATACCTCAAATATGAAGATGACCCCACCCTTACAGCAGAAAGAGAAAAGGAACTAAATAGCCTCTTGATGAAGGTGAAAGAGGTGAGTGAAAAAGATGGCTTGGAACTCAACATTCAAAATGGCATCTGGTTGCCTTATTTCCATACTCAGGAGAATTAATAAACTTTGAGTAGGCTACTGCCTTATTTCCATACTTTGGATAAATTTTTCTCAATAGTTTTTAATTTCTACTATAATCTCTAAATATTTTCACACAAAAAAGTTTATTCTCATTTTTTTGTTGACAGAAATGAGTTACATAGGCACAGAAAAAAAATCATACAAGCCTTCATGTAGTATACCCATACAACAAATATAGACTCATACAACATAGAGCAATTATTAAGACATAATTTTCATTTGCAAACTATATGAAGAATCTACTGTTGCATTTTTAGTGTTGTCTGTTATTCTAGAAATTTATTTTCACTCTTATTGGCTTTTTATTTTGGATGTTCAGAGACCAGTCCTCTAAAATCATCTCCACAAATTTCACTTGAAAATTCAATGCTGTGTCTATGTGTTCAATTATGTCCAACACTTTGTGACCCCATGGGCTGTAGCCCACCAGGCAACACTGTCCCTGGAATTACCCAGGCAAGAATACTAAAGTGGGATGTGAATTTCCTTCTCCAGGAAATCTTCCTCACCCAGGGATCAAACCCTCATCTCTTGTGTCTCCTATATTGGCACGCAGATTCTTTATCATTAATGACACCTGGGAAGCCCTGCAGAGCCTATACTTTAAGATAAATTTCTCTTTATGTTTCCCCTAGTTACTAAGCCTTTGACCATGTGGATCACAACAAACTATAGAAAATTCTGAAGGAGATGGGAATACCAGACCACTTTACATGTCTCCTGAGAAACTTGTATGCAGGTTAGGAGGAAAAAGTTAGACCGGACACAGACTAAGGGACTATTTTCTAATTGGGAAGGGAGTAAGTCAAGACCGTACATTGCCACCTTGCTTATTTAACAGAATACATCATGTGAAATGTTGGCCTGGATGAACAAGCTGGAATCAAGAGTTCTGAGCAAAATATCAATACCTCAAATATGAAGATGACCCCACCCTTACAGCAGAAAGAGAAAAGGAACTAAATAGCCTCTTGATGAAGGTGAAAGAGGTGAGTGAAAAAGATGGCTTGGAACTCAACATTCAAAAGCAAAGATCATGGCATCTGGTTCCATCAGTTCATGTCAAATAGCTGCACAAACAATGGGAACTGTCAGATTTTATTTTGTTAGGCTCCAAAATCACTGTGGATGGTGATTTCAACCATGAAATTAGAAGACACTTGCTTTTTGGAAGAAAAGCTATGACAAACCTAGACAGCATAATTAAAAAGGAGAGACATTACTTTGCCTACAAAGGTCATTATAGTCAAATCTACAGTTTTCCCAGTGGTTATGTATGTATGTGAGAGTTGGACCATAAAGAAGGCCAAGCACACGTGTGATGGTCTGGAGGGGTAAGATGGGGGGGATATACGTATGAATAATCTGGGAACATACATATCTATAAATAACAAAACTCTGTAAAAGTTTAAAGTAAAATAAAATCTTAAAAAAAAAAAAGGTTGAGCACAGAAGAATTGATGCCTTCAAACTGTGATATCAGAGAAGACCTTTGAGAGTTCTTTGGACTGCAAGGACTGGTCAATCCTAAAGGAAATCAACCCAAAATATTCACTGGAATGACTGATGCTGAGGCTGAAGCTGAAGCTCCAATACTTTAGCCCTATGATGCAAAGAGGTGACTCATTGGAAAAGACCCTGATTCTGGGACAAATAGAGGGCATAATGAGAAGAGGATGACAGAGGATGAGATGATTGGATGGCCTCGCCAACTCAGTAACCATGAGTTTGGGCAAGCTCTGGGAAATGTTAAAGGACAGGGAAGCATGGCATGCTGCAGTTCATGGGGTTGCAAACATGTTCCCTAGTTACTAAGCCTTTGAGGTCACAACAAACTATAGAAAATTCTGAAGGAGATGGGAATACCAGACCACTTTACATGTCTCCTGAGAAACTTGTATGCAGGTTAGGAGGAAAAAGTTAGACCGGACACAGACTAAGGGACTATTTTCTAATTGGGAAGGGAGTAAGTCAAGACCGTACATTGCCACCTTGCTTATTTAACAGAATACATCATGTGAAATGTTGGCCTGGATGAACAAGCTGGAATCAAGAGTTCTGAGCAAAATATCAATACCTCAAATATGAAGATGACCCCACCCTTACAGCAGAAAGAGAAAAGGAACTAAATAGCCTCTTGATGAAGGTGAAAGAGGTGAGTGAAAAAGATGGCTTGGAACTCAACATTCAAAAGCAAAGATCATGGCATCTGGTTCCATCAGTTCATGTCAAATAGCTGCACAAACAATGGGAACTGTCAGATTTTATTTTGTTAGGCTCCAAAATCACTGTGGATGGTGATTTCAACCATGAAATTAGAAGACACTTGCTTTTGGAAGAAAAGCTATGACAAACCTAGACAGCATAATTAAAAAGGAGAGACATTACTTTGCCTACAAAGGTCATTATAGTCAAATCTACAGTTTTCCCAGTGGTTATGTATGTATGTGAGAGTTGGACCATAAAGAAGGCCAAGCACACGTGTGATGGTCTGGAGGGGTAAGATGGGGGGGATATACGTATGAATAATCTGGGAACATACATATCTATAAATAACAAAACTCTGTAAAAGTTTAAAGTAAAATAAAATCTTAAAAAAAAAAAAGGTTGAGCACAGAAGAATTGATGCCTTCAAACTGTGATATCAGAGAAGACCTTTGAGAGTTCTTTGGACTGCAAGGACTGGTCAATCCTAAAGGAAATCAACCCAAAATATTCACTGGAATGACTGATGCTGAGGCTGAAGCTGAAGCTCCAATACTTTAGCCCTATGATGCAAAGAGGTGACTCATTGGAAAAGACCCTGATTCTGGGACAAATAGAGGGCATAATGAGAAGAGGATGACAGAGGATGAGATGATTGGATGGCCTCGCCAACTCAGTAACCATGAGTTTGGGCAAGCTCTGGGAAATGTTAAAGGACAGGGAAGCATGGCATGCTGCAGTTCATGGGGTTGCAAACAGTCAGACATGACTGAGCAATTGAACTGAACTGAACTGAACTAGTTTTCAGCCTGTGAGTAAATATCCTTTATTGTTTGGAAGGCCTGAAACCCCTAAACCATAGAATGATTACCTAACCTACTTTTCTGGAGGGCTATCTAGACTTTCCTTCTACCTATGAAGAACATTTTCCTTTGTACTGGGATTATCATATAAGATAAAAAAATCAAGGAATTTATGACTGGTTATACAATTTCTGAAACTGTAATCTTGTGAGTAGAATGGCAATTCTTATTAATGCTGTGAAAATAATTTTTTTTTGTAGGTAAGAAATGGATTTATTCAGATCCACAGAAAAACACACTCCATAGACAGAGCATAGGCCACCACAGAACAAATCCAGAGGCCCCCAAAACATGACGTTCTTAGCTTTTATGGCTTGGGTAAATCCATATGATAATGAGTAGGAGGATTATTCCAGCTCTTTTGGGGAAGGGGCAGAACTGTCATGGTACCTCTGGGTGTGTCACTTAGCTAACTGACTGAGGATCAAGGCCTAGTCTGCCATTTTGGACCCATTTGACTCTAAAGGGTTTATGCTATGCCCTTGGGCTATGTTCTTCTCTCAAAAATTGTGTCCTGCCCCCTTTCCCTAACCCTTACATTCCCTCCTCAGAGATTTTACCCCTATATTATTATGGGAGGCAGAAGGGCGAAGGTCCCTCTTCTGTAATTGCTTCAAGGCTGAATATTGGCATTGACCCTGCCTATCAGGGAGTAAAAAATCTCTGAGTATCTGATCTAGGAGCCCCAAGGTCAGGACAGCTCCTAGTTTTAGTCCATATGGGCTAAAATTTCTATAGCCATTATCTTGATGCAGAATGGTACTAACTTGGTTCCTTAGCTTTCCTATAGATTCTCTTGATGATGAGGCATGTTTTCTACCAGCATCAGGGTATAAATATATCTATAAAGACTTAGAAGACATGGTCAAACATCTGATTACAGTGTACAATAAAGGTGGGTTACAATAACCAGAATTACAAACAATTACATTTAACATACTAAATAAGCCTAATTAAATATTTTTCTTTGTCATACCATAGGGACCCTCTAAAACAGCCCAAAGTTAGTTTTTAGTCAGATGAGATCATAAGTCACTGTGAGACAATACTTATGATAGGGACAGAGTAGAACAGTTAGGTAGTTGTGGAGTTCTAGTAGGGGACTGTAGGTGGAAAGGTAAAACTTGGAAAAAGTTGGGAGGCCAGTAAGTTAATGATAACTCAAGAATGCTGGTCCTTATTCAATAAAGCAGGAAGAGCTTGGGAAGGAGGAACTAATGATGTACGCCCTGTGTCTGCATCTGCATCTACTTGAGGAAGGCGGTCTTCTACCTTCCTGTATATATGTCGCTACTCACCCAAAGAGGAGGGGCAGAGCTTTCCTGCCTGCCTGCTTGCACCTCTTACAAGTGCCCTAACCTAATAAATCCTCTTCTTGCCTATCACTCTGCCTCTTGCTGAATTCCTTCTGCGTTGAGGCACAAAGAACCTGAGCCTCAGTGGGTCCAGTCTTCGGGTGCGTGTTGGATTAAGTCCTGGCTGCGTGGGTTCGAGTCCCAGACAGGGTTTTGCCTGGGGTTATGCCTCAGCCACATGGGTTCGAGTCCCAAACCGGGTTTTGGCTAGGTGCAAGCCCCAATCACATGAGTTCAAGTTCCAAACATGGTTTTGGCTGGGTTCAAGTCCCAGCCACGTGGGTTCAAGTCCTAAACAGGGTTTTGACAGGAACTCAAGCTCCAGCCACGTGGGTTCAAGTCCCAAACAGGGTTTGATCAGGTCTGGGCCCTTGGTTTAAGTGTCAAATCGAGGTAGAACCCTTTCACTTATTCTCTAATTGAAATTACATAAAGATCCCAAAAGCAAGTACAAATCACTTAAAGGCAAAGAAATTTACCACAATTTGTCAAACCAAAATCTGTTTGTCAAAAGCATCATTATAAGAATACTTTGGAGGGAGAGACCAAATCTAGTCTGGTCTTAACTCATTCCTGTTGAAATCCATAACCAAACCCAACTAAATCATGATCATGAATAACTCTTTGTCTATATTAATCACACCAACAAGCTTAAACCACTTTCAATACCAGTTACCAGTTTTGTCTTGAATATATTCCAGATAACATGAGCCTGAAAGTCATTTCAGTCAGATTATTTTATAAACACGTGGTTTGGTAACCTGGGTTACCACTTTTTTGCATTTTTTTTTACCCCCAAACAATATTTTCAGTAAATTCCAAGGCAGTTTAAATCCATAGTGGGTGGTTTTATATAAAGCCTTGATCATTGCTCACTTGGAAAGTTGGGAGGCCAGTAAGTTAATGATAACTCAAGAATGCTGGTCCTTATTCAATAAAGCAGGAAGAGCTTGGGAAGGAGGAACTAATGATGTACGCCCTGTGTCTGCATCTGCATCTACTTGAGGAAGGCGGTCTTCTACCTTCCTGTATATATGTCGCTACTCACCCAAAGAGGAGGGGCAGAGCTTTCCTGCCTGCCTGCTTGCACCTCTTACAAGTGCCCTAACCTAATAAATCCTCTTCTTGCCTATCACTCTGCCTCTTGCTGAATTCCTTCTGCGTTGAGGCACAAAGAACCTGAGCCTCAGTGGGTCCAGTCTTCGGGTGCGTGTTGGATTAAGTCCTGGCTGCGTGGGTTCGAGTCCCAGACAGGGTTTTGCCTGGGGTTATGCCTCAGCCACATGGGTTCGAGTCCCAAACCGGGTTTTGGCTAGGTGCAAGCCCCAATCACATGAGTTCAAGTTCCAAACATGGTTTTGGCTGGGTTCAAGTCCCAGCCACGTGGGTTCAAGTCCTAAACAGGGTTTTGACAGGAACTCAAGCTCCAGCCACGTGGGTTCAAGTCCCAAACAGGGTTTGATCAGGTCTGGGCCCTTGGTTTAAGTGTCAAATCGAGGTAGAACCCTTTCACTTATTCTCTAATTGAAATTACATAAAGATCCCAAAAGCAAGTACAAATCACTTAAAGGCAAAGAAATTTACCACAATTTGTCAAACCAAAATCTGTTTGTCAAAAGCATCATTATAAGAATACTTTGGAGGGAGAGACCAAATCTAGTCTGGTCTTAACTCATTCCTGTTGAAATCCATAACCAAACCCAACTAAATCATGATCATGAATAACTCTTTGTCTATATTAATCACACCAACAAGCTTAAACCACTTTCAATACCAGTTACCAGTTTTGTCTTGAATATATTCCAGATAACATGAGCCTGAAAGTCATTTCAGTCAGATTATTTTATAAACACGTGGTTTGGTAACCTGGGTTACCACTTTTTTGCATTTTTTTTTACCCCCAAACAATATTTTCAGTAAATTCCAAGGCAGTTTAAATCCATAGTGGGTGGTTTTATATAAAGCCTTGATCATTGCTGCACTTGTGGAATCATCTTTTTACCTAACATATACCATCTTTTTTGACTTAGTAACCCCCTATTAGCACAATTTTCTTTCTCAGTATATCAGTGTTGTGCTATTTCCTCTATAACGTCTAGAACTTTTAAAACTGCCTGTTTTGTATCTTTTGGTATGCAAGCTACTTTCTTTGCTTTTAGGTCATCTTGCTGATTTTCCTTTCCAATTTCAGACCTGGGTATCTGAGACTGATGTCTCCTACAGTGAATAACAGCTGGCTGGATATCTTTGGCCAGGACTGGAACCTCAATATTCCACATTTTAGGTTCTGTTAAGGCTTCTAGCTCAACCTCAGATTCAATCTGTCCCTTTTTGCTTTTTGTTACAATCATTTGGGAGTGAGGGTGGTTGCCTTTCCCCTCCAGAAACAGAGTGGCCCCTAGCTTAGTTGATAAATCTCTTCCCATTAAAGGGATAGGACAAGCAGGCACAAACAGAAACGAATGCAAAAACAGCTGTCTATTAGCATTGCACAAAACTGGCTCCAGGAAAGTGTGCCCCCGTTTCTTTCCTGACAAACCCATTACATTCTCCTTATGACTGCTAAAGTTTCCAGTCCTTTGGGTTAAGACCGAGAAGGTTTGCACCAGTGTCTATAAGAAATTCTATCAAATGGCCAGCCACATCAACGACCACCTGAGGCTGGATATTAGTTATGTAGGTAGTATTTCTAGGTAGAGACACTTTTGGCCTTTGGCCCCATTAGTCTTCTGATTGCAAAATCATCAATGATCCTGTCACTCTCTTGCATCTGGGGCATCCCCTGTGCCAATGCCCTGGCTCTTTACAAAAGACACATTGACAGCAGTCCTTCTTCCAGTGTCCCTTTTGTCCACACAGGGTACACCATCCTTGCATGAGTGCCCATGGGCCTCGTGGTCTGTCAGGACCAGAATGGCCCAGAAAGGACAGCCTCTTAGTTAGTGGTTTTTGAGTGGACAGAGCCATTGTAATCATTTGGGTCTTTTGCATATTTCTCTGGGTGCTCTCAGCATTTTCAGCCATATCCCTATTATTAAAAACTGAATAAGCCAATCAGAGCAAATTATTCTTTGGGGTCTGAGGACCAACACTTGGTTTCTGAATTTTTGCACCTGATGTCTGGGGCAGACTGGGTTATGAACTGTATAGCCAAAAGGGCCTGTCACTCTGAGGAGGAGGGATCCACATTTATATACATCTTAAAAGCCTCCACTAATCCACTTTGGAAACCTACAGAATTTTCATCCTGTGCCTGGGATATATTTCCTCAAAAAACTGCCTGTTTTGTATCTTTTGGTATGCAAGCTACTTTCTTTGCTTTTAGGTCATCTTGCTGATTTTCCTTTCCAATTTCAGACCTGGGTATCTGAGACTGATGTCTCCTACAGTGAATAACAGCTGGCTGGATATCTTTGGCCAGGACTGGAACCTCAATATTCCACATTTTAGGTTCTGTTAAGGCTTCTAGCTCAACCTCAGATTCAATCTGTCCCTTTTTGCTTTTTGTTACAATCATTTGGGAGTGAGGGTGGTTGCCTTTCCCCTCCAGAAACAGAGTGGCCCCTAGCTTAGTTGATAAATCTCTTCCCATTAAAGGGATAGGACAAGCAGGCACAAACAGAAACGAATGCAAAAACAGCTGTCTATTAGCATTGCACAAAACTGGCTCCAGGAAAGTGTGCCCCTGTTTCTTTCCTGACAAACCCATTACATTCTCCTTATGACTGCTAAAGTTTCCAGTCCTTTGGGTTAAGACCGAGAAGGTTTGCACCAGTGTCTATAAGAAATTCTATCAAATGGCCAGCCACATCAACGACCACCTGAGGCTGGATATTAGTTATGTAGGTAGTATTTCTAGGTAGAGACACTTTTGGCCTTTGGCCCCATTAGTCTTCTGATTGCAAAATCATCAATGATCCTGTCACTCTCTTGCATCTGGGGCATCCCCTGTGCCAATGCCCTGGCTCTTTACAAAAGACACATTGACAGCAGTCCTTCTTCCAGTGTCCCTTTTGTCCACACAGGGTACACCATCCTTGCATGAGTGCCCATGGGCCTCGTGGTCTGTCAGGACCAGAATGGCCCAGAAAGGACAGCCTCTTAGTTAGTGGTTTTTGAGTGGACAGAGCCATTGTAATCATTTGGGTCTTTTGCATATTTCTCTGGGTGCTCTCAGCATTTTCAGCCATATCCCTATTATTAAAAACTGAATAAGCCAATCAGAGCAAATTATTCTTTGGGGTCTGAGGACCAACACTTGGTTTCTGAATTTTTGCACCTGATGTCTGGGGCAGACTGGGTTATGAACTGTATAGCCAAAAGGGCCTGTCACTCTGAGGAGGAGGGATCCACATTTATATACATCTTAAAAGCCTCCACTAATCCACTTTGGAAACCTACAGAATTTTCATCCTGTGCCTGTTGGACCTCTTTCACCTTTTCATGATTAACATGTTTTACTCTAAGTTTTTTCATATCCTCTATTAAACAGTTAATGAAAATAATTCTTGTCATTGAAAGTAAAGGGTTTTAGTAAAAGTACTGGTTCTGAATTTTGAGAGGTCAGGGGAAAATACATCATTCAGAGAATATTTTATTTTGCAAAAGTATGGTCTGTTGGATATAGACTTAGATCAAGAAGAAAGAGGATTTCTTATCTACTTATCAAAACAGAACAGTGAATCTGTAACAGCAATATCACCATTTTTTAAATTAAAAAGTAAACACAATTAGGTTATTATGATGATTTATTTACTTCTTCTTAATAATTCCTGTTTCACTGATTTTGGGGCCAGGAGGCCACTCATACAACTCAACAATGAAAACTCAACAAATTCTAGTTACAGAGTCTTCAAGCTAGCATGAGGGAAAAAGTAGAAACAACCTGTTGATAATACCCTGAACAGAAGTTATCTTATTATAATATCAACAGTATCAGAGAGGACAAGTTTTAAAGTGAAATAAATAACTCTCTTCTAAGGAATCGATCTGGTTTTTCAAGAACACACTATGGGAAATGAAGGTATTGACATGTCTCCAAGGAGATCAGTACATCTGGTAAATGATATAATCTTTAAAACATATTTATATTAATAATATTTACTTCTTATAGAATCAACCTAGAAAGGCTAAACTTCACTTTTCATCTGACATCTCTTCCTTGGAGATCCTACTAGTGTCTAGGTAATTAATAAGCAAGCATACAAAATACAAGTAAATATGTTTAGCATCCTCATTTTTGATGGGAAAGAAAAAATAATTATGATGTTGCAAACAGCCATTTGTGAAATAATAACTTTAAAATTATATGTTTTTTCTGAATTTAGGATATGATCTTAAGATGGAAATATCAAAAGAATTATTAAAGTTATGATCATTTGATTATGTTAGGAACACAGATGCTTGATAATAATTAACAATTTTAGCTTAATCATTTATTAGCCAGAGGGACAATATAATATATATTTTTTAAAGATTTATTTATTTATTTATTTTGGTGGGGGAGGGGTGGGGAGGGAGGGGAGCAGGCGGGCCACTTCTATTGGTCTTTCATTTGTCCATTTTCATCCATCTTTGTTCTTTGGCCCATGTGGGCCTCCCATCGCGGTGGCCTCTGTTGTCACAGAGCACTGGCTCTGGGCGCATGCGCTCCAGAGCTCCGGCTCGGTAATTGGACACATTAGTCCAGCCGCTCCGTGGCACATGGGATCTTCCCAGGCCAGGGATCGAACCAGCGCCCCTTGCACTACAAGGCGGTGTCCTTAACCACTAGACCACCAGGGAAGCCCTAGAAAGTAAAGTTGGATATATATTAACTGAGTAAGAATTCTAAAACTTTCTTAATTAGAGATTATCCAGGAACTCAAAGTCACCATTAATTCAATTTAATTTTGTCCCAAGATTTTAAATAACTAAGAGTCTAAGAAATTATATTTAAACTGACATGCTAGAGAATATAGTCACTGTTGATAATTTAAAAACCTATCTATAAGTGTTATTTAATGCACTTTAACAATATGTATTTTTCCAGAAACTTAAAGTAGGACTACTGTTGTGTATATAATCTATATATCAATATAAGAAGTTTAGGACTTTCATATTAACTAATCTTTTTATGAGAAATAATCCCAAGATACATGCACATTTTATATTAATATCATAATTCAAATGAATAAGATCAGAGAAAAAAATAGTTTTGAACTACAATTATAAAACTAGTCTGAATTTACCAGGAATTCACTTTGCTTATGTAAACTTGAATTCTTATACAAAATTATTCTGAGCTAGCCAATTTTTTTTTTAATTGGGGTATATTTGTTTTACAATGTTGTATTAGCTTTATGTGTACAGTGAAGTTATTGTTATACATTTTTACAGAGTTTTCTTGTTTAAAGGTATACATAATCCCCAAATAGTCATAGGTATATCCCTGACTCCTCTCCCCTGAGCCCTCCTTCCCTTTCCCCCCTTCCCAACCCCCCAGGTTGATACTGAGTCCCCATGTAGGTTCCCTTAGTCTTACAGCTTAATCACAGTGGTTATCTCTACTACATATGATAGTGCAGGTTTCCTTGTTGCTCTTTCCATACCCCTCATCTGATCTTCCCTCCCCTCAATGTCCATAGGCCCATAGGTCTATTCTTTAAGTCTGTTTCTCCATCACTGCTCTGAATGTTCATTTATCAGTACCATCTTACTAGATTCCATATATATGTATTTGTCATTTTCTTTTTGACTTACTTCACTTTGTATAATAGATTCTAGATTCATCCACCTCATTAGGACTGATTCTTCTGCATTTCTTTTTATGGCTGAGAAGTATTCCATGATATATATGTGCCACAGTTTATTTATCCATTCATTCGTTGATGGACATCTAGGTTGCTTCCATGTTCTAGCTATCGTATAGAGTGCTGCAATGAACACCTGGGTACAGGTGCCTCTCTCAATTTTGATTTCATCAGGGTATAAGCCTAATAGTGGGATATGGTACTTTGGATTTTAGTTTTTAAGGTTTAAGTTCCCTAGTGGTACATGCTAGAGATTATAGTCACTGTTGATAATTTAAAAACCTATCTATAAGTGTTATTTAATGCACTTTAACAATATGTATTTTTCCAGAAACTTAAAGTAGGACTACTGTTGTGTATATAATCTATATATCAATATAAGAAGTTTAGGACTTTCATATTAACTAATCTTTTTATGAGAAATAATCCCAAGATACATGCACATTTTATATTAATATCATAATTCAAATGAATAAGATCAGAGAAAAAAATAGTTTTGAACTACAATTATAAAACTAGTCTGAATTTACCAGGAATTCACTTTGCTTATGTAAACTTGAATTCTTATACAAAATTATTCTGAGCTAGCCAATTTTTTTTTTAATTGGGGTATATTTGTTTTACAATGTTGTATTAGCTTTATGTGTACAGTGAAGTTATTGTTATACATTTTTACAGAGTTTTCTTGTTTAAAGGTATACATAATCCCCAAATAGTCATAGGTATATCCCTGACTCCTCTCCCCTGAGCCCTCCTTCCCTTTCCCCCCTTCCCAACCCCCCAGGTTGATACTGAGTCCCCATGTAGGTTCCCTTAGTCTTACAGCTTAATCACAGTGGTTATCTCTACTACATATGATAGTGCAGGTTTCCTTGTTGCTCTTTCCATACCCCTCATCTGATCTTCCCTCCCCTCAATGTCCATAGGCCCATAGGTCTATTCTTTAAGTCTGTTTCTCCATCACTGCTCTGAATGTTCATTTATCAGTACCATCTTACTAGATTCCATATATATGTATTTGTCATTTTCTTTTTGACTTACTTCACTTTGTATAATAGATTCTAGATTCATCCACCTCATTAGGACTGATTCTTCTGCATTTCTTTTTATGGCTGAGAAGTATTCCATGATATATATGTGCCACAGTTTATTTATCCATTCATTCGTTGATGGACATCTAGGTTGCTTCCATGTTCTAGCTATCGTATAGAGTGCTGCAATGAACACCTGGGTACAGGTGCCTCTCTCAATTTTGATTTCATCAGGGTATAAGCCTAATAGTGGGATTGCTGGGTCATATGGTACTTTGGATTTTAGTTTTTTAAGGTATCTCCATACTGTCTTCCATAGTGGTCATATCAATTTACGTTCCAACCAACAATGAAGGAGTGTTCCCTTATCTCCGCACCCTCTCTAGCATTTATTAGCCAATTTTGAGAGAAGTTTGTTTTCTACTTTTGTTTAAGATTATCACATTCAAAGTGTAAGTAGTCATTTTGGTCTTCCTTTTTCCCTGAAAATCTTATGTAATTTTAATGGATGTTTGCCTTATTCTTTTTCATAAACAGGAAATATAGTACTCCTTTAATGTTAGAGAAATTCTAATTTAATTTGTTAAATTAGATGCTGAAGCTAGAGCTACAGTACTTTGGTCACCTGATATGAAAAGACAACACATTGTAAAAGACCCTGATGCTGGGAAAGATCGAAGTTAGAGGGAGAAGGGGATGACAGAGGACAAGATGATTGGATGACATAACTGATTCAATGCACATGAGTTTGAGCAAATTCAGGGTAATAGTGAAGGACAGGGAAACCTGGCATGCAGTCCATGGGGTCACAAAGAGTTGGATATGGCTAACTGAGTGAACAACAATAAAAATCTAATTTATATATATTTATGAGGTACAAAAATATTCTAAACTCTTACTCAAGACATAAAGGTTTTTCCTCAATGAAACATACTGATACAAAAGAGAACTTGCAGCTTCACATTCACATCTTAACCGAAGTCATGTCTAAACAGAGCAGAGAATCTCCCTCCAGATCTCAAAGGTGTTCCTCATTTCTAGTGGGCATGAATTTTAAGATTAAAGATTTTTAAGATTAAAATTCACTGAGGACAAAAAAAAGAAAAAGAAGAGTAGCTTTCATCTTTAACTATAATGAGAGTTCCAGCATCCCAACAGAAGCGACCAAATGGTTAGATCACAAAGTATAAATATGATGCTCAACCACTGCTGTTCCCTATGAGGAATGATTTCTTAGCATTAAAGAACCAGCAAGAGAACCAACATTACCAGTAACTAGAAGCAACTATAAAACCAGGGAGAAAGAGAAATTTAGAAATTGTAAAGTTCCATTTCAACTTGGGGATTAATCCAAAGTCCAAAAGGCAATAAAAGTGCACCAGAGATCTTTCATCTTTCAGATCATAAGGTGTATTTCTTTAGCAATTAAGCTTGATTGCCTCAAGCAAGAGAGTCTACTTGAATACTTTGTTAGCACCTTGAAACTGGCAAGGTATAACTTTCATTGTCAAAATCATATCTCTCATACAAATATACAGTGAGCACATATCAAAGATGTATTTGACTCATTAATGAGAGCGCCAGTTGCATGTTAAGGTTGATTCAGAACATTTGAGACACAATTTTTTTT
Source organism: Tragulus kanchil (assembly GCA_022376925.1). Lineage (NCBI taxonomy): Eukaryota > Metazoa > Chordata > Mammalia > Artiodactyla > Tragulidae > Tragulus > Tragulus kanchil. Next base: position 38,634,256 of record JAIOJX010000032.1, read on the forward strand.
TATATAATCAGTTGGAAAAGACATGCTGAAATAAATGTGCTATGTTAGGAATAAAATTGTTTAATCTTCTATATGCCAATAAAACTGTAATTTTTTTTTGTCAGACAAATTGCTTCTCTACGAGACAACAATATACATGTTAATAGTAACCTTAGCACAATCTCAGCATAAATAAGTAGCAAATTGCATCTCTGAGACAAATCAGGTAATAGTGAAGGACAGGGAAACCTGGCATGCAGTCCATGGGGTCACAAAGAGTTGGATATGGCTAACTGAGTGAACAACAATAAAAATCTAATTTATATATATTTATGAGGTACAAAAATATTCTAAACTCTTACTCAAGACATAAAGGTTTTTCCTCAATGAAACATACTGATACAAAAGAGAACTTGCAGCTTCACATTCACATCTTAACCGAAGTCATGTCTAAACAGAGCAGAGAATCTCCCTCCAGATCTCAAAGGTGTTCCTCATTTCTAGTGGGCATGAATTTTAAGATTAAAGATTTTTAAGATTAAAATTCACTGAGGACAAAAAAAAGAAAAAGAAGAGTAGCTTTCATCTTTAACTATAATGAGAGTTCCAGCATCCCAACAGAAGCGACCAAATGGTTAGATCACAAAGTATAAATATGATGCTCAACCACTGCTGTTCCCTATGAGGAATGATTTCTTAGCATTAAAGAACCAGCAAGAGAACCAACATTACCAGTAACTAGAAGCAACTATAAAACCAGGGAGAAAGAGAAATTTAGAAATTGTAAAGTTCCATTTCAACTTGGGGATTAATCCAAAGTCCAAAAGGCAATAAAAGTGCACCAGAGATCTTTCATCTTTCAGATCATAAGGTGTATTTCTTTAGCAATTAAGCTTGATTGCCTCAAGCAAGAGAGTCTACTTGAATACTTTGTTAGCACCTTGAAACTGGCAAGGTATAACTTTCATTGTCAAAATCATATCTCTCATACAAATATACAGTGAGCACATATCAAAGATGTATTTGACTCATTAATGAGAGCGCCAGTTGCATGTTAAGGTTGATTCAGAACATTTGAGACACAATTTTTTTTTATATAATCAGTTGGAAAAGACATGCTGAAATAAATGTGCTATGTTAGGAATAAAATTGTTTAATCTTCTATATGCCAATAAAACTGTAATTTTTTTTTGTCAGACAAATTGCTTCTCTACGAGACAACAATATACATGTTAATAGTAACCTTAGCACAATCTCAGCATAAATAAGTAGCAAACATCAGTCAAAAGTGCATTTCTCTAGAGACTTAAATAGCACTAGGTAAGCCCGTCATACAATGTTCCAGTATATTAAAGACACGTAGCCGTTTTCTGCCTTATTTCACTGTTTAGATTATTTTTCTTAACAGATTTTTGCGATTTACCATAGAAAGAGATTTGGAAGCTTTTCTTTAATTGAAATGAGATAAATAAATCAAATTTGTGCTTTTTCTGTTAGAACAAATAAGTCTTAGAGACTTGGATAGAGTTAAGAGAGTTATATTACAGTGCAACTGTTTATTACTCATGATTTATTGAGTTAATACTTTTGTTTGAGCACCTTATTTTTCTTCCACTGTTTTACATATTGCTTTATGGTGTATTGTGAGTTTAGGTGTTACTCTTTGGCAATGAAAATGATATTTAAAATGACCATAATATTAAGAAAATCAATATACATCTTTAACTTAGTTTCTGAAAATAAATGTGACAAGACTGAACAAGGTATATTATCAAATTCTAAACTGACTTTCATAGTAATATTCACATAAATTTTATTTTTGTGTCCTAATTATGAATATATAACTTTTAAAGGGTTATTTAAATGAATATTACACAAACAACAATAATAAATGATTTGAATTTATGCTTTCTATGAACAGAACAGGTGCTAGAATTCTGACAGGGTTCAAATAAATGGGCTCCTTTCCTTGTTTTGCATCCATATCTAGAAGCAGGTTTATGAGAAGAATTGATCTTAGGGGAAGAGCTGACACCAGAATGCATGCTTTTGAGTATTTCTGAGATATATTCTGTCCATCTGCAGGTAGTTTTCAGGAGATATTTTAAGCACTCGAATCATATATTCCAGGATAAACTGGCAAGGTATAACTTTCATTGTCAAAATCATATCTCTCATACAAATATACAGTGAGCACATATCAAAGATGTATTTGACTCATTAATGAGAGCGCCAGTTGCATGTTAAGGTTGATTCAGAACATTTGAGACACAATTTTTTTTTATATAATCAGTTGGAAAAGACATGCTGAAATAAATGTGCTATGTTAGGAATAAAATTGTTTAATCTTCTATATGCCAATAAAACTGTAATTTTTTTTTGTCAGACAAATTGCTTCTCTACGAGACAACAATATACATGTTAATAGTAACCTTAGCACAATCTCAGCATAAATAAGTAGCAAACATCAGTCAAAAGTGCATTTCTCTAGAGACTTAAATAGCACTAGGTAAGCCCGTCATACAATTTTCCTGTATATTAAAGACACGTAGCTTTTCTGCCTTATTTCACTGTTTAGATTATTTTTCTTAACAGATTTTTGCGATTTACCATAGAAAGAGATTTGGAAGCTTTTCTTTAATTGAAATGAGATAAATAAATCAAATTTGTGCTTTTTCTGTTAGAACAAATAAGTCTTAGAGACTTGGATAGAGTTAAGAGAGTTATATTACAGTGCAACTGTTTATTACTCATGATTTATTGAGTTAATACTTTTGTTTGAGCACCTTATTTTTCTTCCACTGTTTTACATATTGCTTTATGGTGTATTGTGAGTTTAGGTGTTACTCTTTGGCAATGAAAATGATATTTAAAATGACCATAATATTAAGAAAATCAATATACATCTTTAACTTAGTTTCTGAAAATAAATGTGACAAGACTGAACAAGGTATATTATCAAATTCTAAACTGACTTTCATAGTAATATTCACATAAATTTTATTTTTGTGTCCTAATTATGAATATATAACTTTTAAAGGGTTATTTAAATGAATATTACACAAACAACAATAATAAATGATTTGAATTTATGCTTTCTATGAACAGAACAGGTGCTAGAATTCTGACAGGGTTCAAATAAATGGGCTCCTTTCCTTGTTTTGCATCCATATCTAGAAGCAGGTTTATGAGAAGAATTGATCTTAGGGGAAGAGCTGACACCAGAATGCATGCTTTTGAGTATTTCTGAGATATATTCTGTCCATCTGCAGGTAGTTTTCAGGGATATGCCATATTTTAAGCACTCCGAATCATATATTCCAGGATAAATCTTGGATCTTTTATTTATATCTGGTGGATATCTTATCATGTGTTTCTAATAATGCGTGTGTATCTTTACATATGGAGAATTAACTCATGCAAAATCATCAGATTTATTCTTTTTTTAAGTAAAAATGTTTGACCTTATTCAGTCATCTAATCGTCTAAGCTTTGAGGTAAGCAATTTACTTTTTCATTTTTATTGATAAAATCAAAGTTAATAGTGATTAAATAACTTGCCCAATGTCACCAAGTTTGTAAGCCAGATAAGGATTTCACAGGCTTTTACCCCTACCTTATTATCTGAAATCCAACTATCCTGCCCTAGAGCGTTTCAGGTTTGTGGTGAAGAACCTGCCAATGCAGGAGACATAGAAATGTGGGTTTGATCCCTGGGTTGGGAAGATTCCCCTGGAGGAGTGCATGGCAACCCACTCCAGTATTCTTGCCTGGAGAATCATGGACAGAGAAACATGGAAGGCTACAGTCCATTAGGTCACAAAGAATCAGACACCACTGAAGTGACTTAGCATGCATGCAGGCATATTGCCCTATATTACTAACATTTGCACCACTGCAAAACCTCTTGAAGTTTCTCTGTGCTTCTACTATTCCTCACTGTGTTCCTCCCAACAATACTCTACAATACTCTATATAATAGCCAAATACTGTTTTTTAAAAGAGTCCAATAGTATCTTAATTATATTTGAAATATGATATAAATTGTAGTATGGCCTGAAAAGCAATATTTAATTTGTTTTTTGCCTATCTAAATGGTTCCATCTCTTTCCAGTTCTCTCTTCCCTCTACCCCCAAAACTTATCCTTCCCCACTCTTTTACAAGACTTTTCTTACTTCATACCTGTCTTTGGGTTTCTGAATTTGCTGTTGTTTTTGAAATTGTTTCCGTACAAATCTTTGCAGTGTGTGTGCGTGCTAGTCACTCAGTCATCTCAGACTCTTTGTGACCCTATGACTGTAGCCTGCCAGGATCCTCTGTCCATGGAATTCTTCAGGGAGGAATACTGGAGTGGGTTTACATTTCCTACTCCAGGCTTTGCATTATAGGCTCTTTTCAATTTCTCATCATCTTCTTATATGAATCCGTGTGTTATTTAACACAGTCCTACACCTCATCAATCTCCATCCAATTGGTTTCTTCATGACATTGTTCATTAATTCAACAACATATGTTAAGTGCCTACAGTGCTTAGGACTCTTCTAGACATTGAGATATGAAAATGCCTAAATCCCTGGAAACATAAAACATACATTCTGGTTGGAAGAGACAGATAATAAACAAATAAGTAAAATCAATGGTATGTCAGTAGTGATAAGTGTTAGAAAAAAAAAAGTAAGAAAATAGATAGAGGGTGTTAGACAATATGAACAGTATTGCGATTTAAAATAGATTTTCAGGAAAAGACTCTTTGAGAAGGTGAGATTTGTGCCAAGACCTGAAGCTGGGAGATGAGAGGGGGGAAACCCATAGAAATGTGGGTTTGATCCTGGGTTGGGAAGATTCCCTGGAGGAGTGCATGGCAACCCACTCCAGTATTCTTGCCTGGAGAATCATGGACAGAGAAACATGGAAGGCTACAGTCCATTAGGTCACAAAGAATCAGACACCACTGAAGTGACTTAGCATGCATGCAGGCATATTGCCCTATATTACTAACATTTGCACCACTGCAAAACCTCTTGAAGTTTCTCTGTGCTTCTACTATTCCTCACTGTGTTCCTCCCAACAATACTCTACAATACTCTATATAATAGCCAAATACTGTTTTTTAAAAGAGTCCAATAGTATCTTAATTATATTTGAAATATGATATAAATTGTAGTATGGCCTGAAAAGCAATATTTAATTTGTTTTTTGCCTATCTAAATGGTTCCATCTCTTTCCAGTTCTCTCTTCCCTCTACCCCCAAAACTTATCCTTCCCCACTCTTTTACAAGACTTTTCTTACTTCATACCTGTCTTTGGGTTTCTGAATTTGCTGTTGTTTTTGAAATTGTTTCCGTACAAATCTTTGCAGTGTGTGTGCGTGCTAGTCACTCAGTCATCTCAGACTCTTTGTGACCCTATGACTGTAGCCTGCCAGGATCCTCTGTCCATGGAATTCTTCAGGGAGGAATACTGGAGTGGGTTTACATTTCCTACTCCAGGCTTTGCATTATAGGCTCTTTTCAATTTCTCATCATCTTCTTATATGAATCCGTGTGTTATTTAACACAGTCCTACACCTCATCAATCTCCATCCAATTGGTTTCTTCATGACATTGTTCATTAATTCAACAACATATGTTAAGTGCCTACAGTGCTTAGGACTCTTCTAGACATTGAGATATGAAAATGCCTAAATCCCTGGAAACATAAAACATACATTCTGGTTGGAAGAGACAGATAATAAACAAATAAGTAAAATCAATGGTATGTCAGTAGTGATAAGTGTTAGAAAAAAAAAAGTAAGAAAATAGATAGAGGGTGTTAGACAATATGAACAGTATTGCGATTTAAAATAGATTTTCAGGAAAAGACTCTTTGAGAAGGTGAGATTTGTGCCAAGACCTGAAGCTGAGAAAGTGAGCTATGCTTACATCTGTAGGAAGAAAATTACAGATGTATGCTTTGACATTCCTGAAATAGTCTATTAACAGTCTTTCCCCTACATTAGTCTCTAGTTCTAAGAAATTAGAGACCTGTCTGGTCCTTTTTAGCCTTAGAGTCTAGAATCCTGCCTGCCACATTAGACACACTTTAATGTCTAACAATATTCTTCTGTTTGCTTTCTGTGCTTTTTTTTTTTTTCAGTAATTAAGTATTTTTGGATTATATATATTTTTGGGGGGGGGGGAGGAAGGGGGGGTGGGCAGGCGGGCCACTTCTATTGGTCTTTCATTTATCTATTTTCACCCATCTTTGTTCTTTGGCCAATGTGGGCCTTGCATTGTGGTGGCCTCTGTTGTCGCAGAGCACCCGCTCTGGGCGCATGCGCTCCAGAGCTCTGGCTCGGTAATTGGGCACATCGGTCCAGCCGCTCCGCGGCACGTGGGATCTTCCCAGGCCAGGGCTCGAAGCAGCGCCCCTTGCACTGCAAGGCGGTGTCCTTACCCACTGGACCACCAGGGAAGCCCCTGGATTATATTTTTAACACATAGCATATTGGATTACTGTCATCAGGGAAATGATGCCTAAATTATTTTCCTGATCTGACATCTTACACATGCATTCTTATTATACGTATGCAATATTTTTCTTATCATACTTCCGTACTCATACTATATTACACTTGAATGCTTTCAAATTTCTCTGCCATTTTTTTAACCACCTATCCAGGCTCATAGAATCTTCCTAGTTTATATCCATCAACTTGATATTTTGCTACCTGTCCAGGAGTTTAGCATATTTTCAAAATTATGAAACTTACTATATATTACCTTTTGGGTCATTTATATTAAGCCTTTAAACATGACTGGTCATGATAAAATGTCTTTATCTTGAGGCCCATATAGTCCTAGTTTTTAGTTGCTAGGATCCGTACTTCCTTCAGGGGAAAAGGGACTAGACTGCTAGACCTCTTAAATTTTTTCTTATATTTTTCTTTTTCAGCAAAAACTGTGTAATTTAGCCTATTTATTTCTTCCCCTTTTGCTTTCCAGTGCCCAATGTGCCATCTTATTTCAGTTCTTAATATTGATGATGCTTGCCACATTATTCCCTCAAGTCTCTCTCATCTTAGCCAACATCTTGATTATTCTTATACAAGCATCATGAATCCAACCAGACTGAAATTCAACCAGATCAAAATAAAGATTTCCACTGCAAAAACCTTCCTACATTTGTGTCATAAACTTTTAATCTTCTTATTGATAGTAGAGCAACCTGTACATCACAAAGAATACAAAGAATTCTAAATAATTGTGTTGGATTTCTTCTCCCTTTCCTTTTTAAACCTTTGTAAGAGCATTTCCTGCATAGCAATAATTTTCCTTTTCTTTCCTTCATAAGGGTAGCAATACTCTAAGTTAGGAAACTATTTGCATTTGCTAGATCTAAATATGCCTTGGTTATAAATTAAAAAAAAAAAGTCATACAACTCAATTTAGAGTCTTTACATAAACCTGGCAAGAAGACAAATTTCCCAGTTTTGCATTGGGCGAGGAACTCTGCCTTGCCTGCAGAGATCTTGTGGAAATACAGCAAGTAGCTGGCAGAGTGCGCATTCTGCTGGGTGTCTTTAAGTTACCTGTGGTGCAGGCAGTCTGGATCACCCTCCAAGCCTCCTGTGCATATTTTACAGATGCTGCTACACATGCTTCCTGGAGGCCTCAGGAGTGTTTGAAATTCAGAGGGTTGGCAAGGCATGCTCATCTGATGCTTTCTTATTTAATCTTGCCGAAAGGGGTGATTCTTGGAAAGTATGAAAATACCTTACCAAGCTACATCAACAGATGTATAGCAACTGAAACTCATTTTAAATACCTAAGGGGATTCATTCTCCTGACATATATTTAACTCCCATTATGATTAATGGAAGCATTACTTGCTTTAGAGCATGCTCCTGACTTTTTAGAGGGCTGATGTCTGTAGAAGAAAGAACTATCAGTAAAATTACAAATTTTATTCCTGTTTCTATGATTGTGGAGAATAATTTCTTAGCTTAACTTAGATTCCATGACTTGATTATAAGTGTCATTATATCCATCCATATTGACAGAATCTCAGTGTTGGCAACAAATTTTAAAAAAGTATCCTTAATCTAATTAGAAAATTTCAACACAAGATTATTCATTGTCAAGCATTAATGACTACAATAAAGCAGAAAATTTTAGCTAAAACAAACAAAATTAGACTCAGCAATATAATCAATGGCTTAACTAATTTGTCTTCCCTCCCTTCTACATTAATTTTGAATGGAATTTAGCAAGAGGGATGTAATTCCTTATATGAATCATCATCTAGAATTTATTGAAAGATATCACATATAGATTATCCAGGCACAAGAAACAGATTTTAGTAATTATTAATTATCACCATGAAGATATAATGAAACCACATACTGATGTCTTCTTACACTTTTAAATAGTAAACCTTTTTCTATAATTTATATTCCCTCTGCTAGTTATATGACCCTTTTCTATTTATAATAAGAACAATTTTAAGTAAAAACTCAAAGAGAACATCAGGTTTTATTTTTTAAATTTTAATTAAATTGTCACCTATCTTGTGTATTCTAGACAAAATATTCTCCATATTCTCTGTTTTTTTCATGTGAGGCTTTTTTCTACAAACTTATTTGAGAAATGGGTTGAGGAGTATAGGACTGGAGTTTTCCCTGCATGCATCCTGAATTTAATATGCACATATAGCTCTGTGACAAGATGAGGAGCAACAATGATTACTCTAAAAGCTGTATTTATAACAATCAATTGATTTTTAGGCTCAATTCTTGATATGGTCATTGAGTAAATCTGGAGTGAAGTCAGGCTTCCATTTCTTTTTTTCAAATTAACTATCATAATACAGGCAATTCTAATGCCATTAGGTGTACCAGTTTTTTCATGCAATAAATGTTTATTGAGCACAACTTTGTCTCAAATAGAGCTGTGTTGCTGTAGATACACAGTGAACTAAAAGGACAAAAACTCCTGCCATTGAGGAGCTTATATTCTAGAAACTGTAATTTGAAACATCTAAATGTTCTAATGGATCTGGCATGATCATCAAAAATGGTTATGCAGATATTATATTGTACAGCTAAAAAGAAGAAATACATTTTTATACTATGGGCTTCCCTTGTGACTCAGACAGTAATCTGCCTGCAATGCAAGAGACTCCGATTCAATCCCTGTTTTGGGAAGACCCCCTTGAGAAGGGAATGGCTATCCACTCCAGTATTCTTGCCTGGAGAATTCCATGGACAGAGGAGCCTGGTCAGTTACTGTCCATAGGGTTGCAAAGAGTCAGACACGATTGAGCAACTAACACACACTACATAAATAGTACTTTCTGGAGCTGTTCATACATGGTTATGTTCAATGAAGCTGATTTTTAATTGTACATGTAAATAGCACACAGAAAACTCAAAGTCATCATGACTTCCTGTTGCTAGAAAGATATATCGTAGTGAAAGGCAAAATGAAAATATATTCCCTTAGGTAAATATATGAGAAATTGATGGTAGTTTACCATTAGTTACTCACCTAATATCTCAGAAATACTCAAAAGATTTGTCTTAAGCTAGTGTCCTTTCCTAATAATTTCATGATCAAAGTGAAACATAAGAAGACACAAGGTATAGAAATACAAGCTTAGATAATAGGTACTAAATACTCTAAAGTAGGTGCTACTGTTATGTTCTTAAATTTATATCAGCTAATAATTAAAAACCTTTCTGGCAGATGTTCATTCACACACATTCAAAATCTGATTGGTAGTCTATAGAATTTAGAGGAAAGTAAATGTTTGATGAAACTCACATGTTAAAACAGTGAACGTAATCACTTACCATTTGGAAGAAAGAAAAAGCTAGCTGTGCCTGCATGCATGCTAAGTGACTTTAATCATGTCTGATTCTTTGCAATCCTATGGATAGTAGCTTGCCAAGCTCCTCTGTCCATGGGATTCTCCCTGCAGATTATACAGGCCAGAATAGTGAAGTAGGTTTCCATGCCCTCCTCCAGGGGATCTTTCCCACCCAGGGGTCAAACCGGATCTGTTATGTCCCTTGCATTGGCAGGTGGGTTCTTTACCACTGGCACCACCTGGGAAGCTTTAGAAAGCTATGAAGGTCACTTAAATTAAAAAACGTATTTTTAAGATAGAAATTCTATGGAAATTAAAACTGAACTTATTTAGAAGTGGGAATTTTCAGGTAACTATTCTGAGGCTAGAGGTTGATGGATTTTAACTCATTTTCCATGGGCATCGCTGTTCGTATCTTATCTGGTGGAGACGAGGATTTTGCTTAAGACAGCTTATTCAGATCTCATCTCCCCACGTTGCTGGCTTCTGCCCATATTCTACAAGATCTTACTAGTGAAACATCGAACTTTCTGGTGCTGTGTGTCCTTGATGCAAATTTTCTGGAAACAGAATATGATCAATTCTTTTCAGACAATTATACGTTCCAGCCTTAACTTATTAACTGGTCATGGGAACAGAAATATGTGTTACAGCTACAGCCATATAAATCCATCATTTCTGTCAGCATTATGAGTTTGGAGTTATTCCAAGGAAATGGGTATGCTACTGGCAAGAAATATTGGGTTGGAAATTTTCATTTGCACTAGGAGACTGACTGCATCAACACTCTTGTACACTGGCTGTCCACTGGGTTCAAACAATAAGTTGATTCAACAGGCAACTGAGGAAAAGAAAAAATTGAGATTTGCATGTTTCACTCTGGTTGCTTTTTCTTTGTGAACTCTACTTGAGTTGAAGGTTTAGAGACAGAAACTAGATTCTGAGGAGTTGAAAAATAAGGACATATAAATTATTCACAAGTATTTTAAGTTTGGCTTGGGAAGGAAGAACGGAAAGAGATGACTTTGGTAAGCCATAGGGTTGAGGTTGACTTTTTCCCCTGTTGGCTTAAAATATGAGCTATTTGGATAGGCATATGTTTACTTGAAATGGAATTATCTGGTAGAGAAAAAATAGGACAATTTATAAAATAAAATAATTGAGAAAGGAACTAACTTCATTTTGCACGTGGCTGAAGGTATTAGAGCTGAATCAAAAAAGAAATGCTTGTCAAGTAAGCCTACAGAGAGTCAGTCAAATCAAAATATCAATTTAATTCTGAATTGAATTAAATATTTATTGCATTGAGTGGAGTTTTCAGTTTTTAGCTGAAGATAATGTTAATGAATTTGAAATTGTTGGTGGATTTGGAAATCAATTTATGAGTGAATCAGTTACTGCTACTCAGGTAAACTATAGATAAGAATAATACATGAACTTGTAACTTTGGACTATAACTTAGTCACCCACTGTTGAGTTATAGGTAATTTAGCACATGCAAGAAACTAAAGGGACAGACCAACCAAAATTCTATTTTGTGGAAATCTGAAGATTGACATGGGAGGTAGCTCATTTTGAGAAAATGAGCTAAGCACAATGAATTTGACCTAATAAGAAAGTCTTTGATCTCATCTCCCACGTTGCTGGCTTCTGCCCATATTCTACACGATCTTACTAGTGAAACATCGAACTTTCTGGTGCTGTGTGTCCTTGATGCAAATTTTCTGGAAACAGAATATGATCAATTCTTTTCAGACAATTATACGTTCCAGCCTTAACTTATTAACTGGTCATGGGAACAGAAATATGTGTTACAGCTACAGCCATATAAATCCATCATTTCTGTCAGCATTATGAGTTTGGAGTTATTCCAAGGAAATGGGTATGCTACTGGCAAGAAATATTGGGTTGGAAATTTTCATTTGCACTAGGAGACTGACTGCATCAACACTCTTGTACACTGGCTGTCCACTGGGTTCAAACAATAAGTTGATTCAACAGGCAACTGAGGAAAAGAAAAAATTGAGATTTGCATTTTTCACTCTGGTTGCTTTTTCTTTGTGAACTCTACTTGAGTTGAAGGTTTAGAGACAGAAACTAGATTCTGAGGAGTTGAAAAATAAGGACATATAAATTATTCACAAGTATTTTAAGTTTGGCTTGGGAAGGAAGAACGGAAAGAGATGACTTTGGTAAGCCATAGGGTTGAGGTTGACTTTTTCCCCTGTTGGCTTAAAATATGAGCTATTTGGATAGGCATATGTTTACTTGAAATGGAATTATCTGGTAGAGAAAAAATAGGACAATTTATAAAATAAAATAATTGAGAAAGGAACTAACTTCATTTTGCACGTGGCTGAAGGTATTAGAGCTGAATCAAAAAAGAAATGCTTGTCAAGTAAGCCTACAGAGAGTCAGTCAAATCAAAATATCAATTTAATTCTGAATTGAATTAAATATTTATTGCATTGAGTGGAGTTTTCAGTTTTTAGCTGAAGATAATGTTAATGAATTTGAAATTGTTGGTGGATTTGGAAATCAATTTATGAGTGAATCAGTTACTGCTACTCAGGTAAACTATAGATAAGAATAATACATGAACTTGTAACTTTGGACTATAACTTAGTCACCCACTGTTGAGTTATAGGTAATTTTTAGCACATGCAAGAAACTAAAGGGACAGACCAACCAAAATTCTATTTTGTGGAAATCTGAAGATTGACATGGGAGGTAGCTCATTTTGAGAAAATGAGCTAAGCACAATGAATTTGACCTAATAAGAAAGTCTAGGGTATTAGCTCTTAGTAAAACATGATGACTTCACTTGCCTTTATCTACGCTTTTCTAGGTCTATGTCAGCATCTCAGAAAACAAAAAGGACTAGATGTTCCATTCTCATGGATTCTGACACATTAACACCCAGGAACACTATGATATGTTCCTCATCCACATGGCTACAGTAAGAGAAATAGGTTCACTCTGTTTTTCTGAAAATTAGCATAACATTTCACAGCTTTGTGTCATCAGGAGAGAATTTCTGAATGCCACTGGACCTGAGACCTCTGACAGAGGAAGTACAGCCTTGTGGACAGGCTACTACATCACATCCTTTTCTAGAGAAGCAGAGGAGCACCAGCCCAGTGGTGCAGGGGAAGCAGGAAGATGCCATCTGAGACCTCCCAGACCCTGTGAAACAGGGAGAATTCTATAGCAGCACAGAGTAAGCACAGCACCTGGTAGAGTAGCATAAAGACTGACCTCATTGAGTATGTATAGGATGTCCCCTCAGAACTCTCAGAAATCATTCATAGGGGACTTTGTAGGGGGCTGAGGAAGCAACATGTAAAAGCAATGAGTCAGAAAACAACAACAATAGAAATGAGATGTTCTAGTAATGACCCTTGCAGGACTCCAGCATATCATTTATTCAGACTGAAGTACTTCATGTTCAGAATGTGATGATGTATCTAAGTAAGTGGTTTAGTTAATGCACAGGAGTGAATCAAGCACTGAGAAGGTCTCCTAATTACAAACTGTCAACGACTCTCAAAGGTATCAAGTATAAGTAGATAAGCTTATGATTTTTATTATATACACGTGGACACTGTCATTTACAACTGTAGCTCTGAATTAACAAAGCCATCACCAGCAAATGCTAAGTCGTGATTTTTTACATGAACTTGTAACTTTGGACTATAACTTAGTCACCCACTGTTGAGTTATAGGTAATTTTTAGCACATGCAAGAAACTAAAGGGACAGACCAACCAAAATTCTATTTTGTGGAAATCTGAAGATTGACATGGGAGGTAGCTCATTTTGAGAAAATGAGCTAAGCACAATGAATTTGACCTAATAAGAAAGTCTAGGGTATTAGCTCTTAGTAAAACATGATGACTTCACTTGCCTTTATCTACGCTTTTCTAGGTCTATGTCAGCATCTCAGAAAACAAAAAGGACTAGATGTTCCATTCTCATGGATTCTGACACATTAACACCCAGGAACACTATGATATGTTCCTCATCCACATGGCTACAGTAAGAGAAATAGGTTCACTCTGTTTTTCTGAAAATTAGCATAACATTTCACAGCTTTGTGTCATCAGGAGAGAATTTCTGAATGCCACTGGACCTGAGACCTCTGACAGAGGAAGTACAGCCTTGTGGACAGGCTACTACATCACATCCTTTTCTAGAGAAGCAGAGGAGCACCAGCCCAGTGGTGCAGGGGAAGCAGGAAGATGCCATCTGAGACCTCCCAGACCCTGTGAAACAGGGAGAATTCTATAGCAGCACAGAGTAAGCACAGCACCTGGTAGAGTAGCATAAAGACTGACCTCATTGAGTATGTATAGGATGTCCCTCAGAACTCTCAGAAATCATTCATAGGGGACTTTGTAGGGGGCTGAGGAAGCAACATGTAAAAGCAATGAGTCAGAAAACAACAACAATAGAAATGAGATGTTCTAGTAATGACCCTTGCAGGACTCCAGCATATCATTTATTCAGACTGAAGTACTTCATGTTCAGAATGTGATGATGTATCTAAGTAAGTGGTTTAGTTAATGCACAGGAGTGAATCAAGCACTGAGAAGGTCTCCTAATTACAAACTGTCAACGACTCTCAAAGGTATCAAGTATAAGTAGATAAGCTTATGATTTTTATTATATACACGTGGACACTGTCATTTACAACTGTAGCTCTGAATTAACAAAGCCATCACCAGCAAATGCTAAGTCGTGATTTTCCTTTTTCACTCCTCGAAATAATACATTTTATGTGCCTACACATAACTAGATGCATCTGTCATTGAATTCCACAAAAATTATTTTTTTGTATTCAGTAACAGATAATATATAATTAGGACTGAAAAGGCTTTCAAAAAATATTGAGAAATTAAGAGTTTTAAAAGGAATAATAAAAGACCTGTTAATTCTAAATTTTCTTCTCTAGGGTTGTTGGACAAGAATCTCGATTTCTATAATCAATGTAGCTCATTAAAACTCTACCAAATCCATCGTTATATCTACCTATATGCTTTTTGCTATTAAAAAAATAATTATATTTCCTATTTTCTCAAGAACTGAGGCACCTTTGTCCTAAAATAATCCTACTCAGTGAAAAGATAGGATGAGAAAGGGTGAAAGCTGATGTAGATCTCATAGGATTGTCTAAAACTAGTAACATTGAATTTAATGAGCCATTCAGGTGTGGCGTACATGGTAATCACAGATTCTACAGTGTGGTGAAAGAGAACGTTGAGAGTGTGGGTTCCTGTAAGAATGAGCCATGTGATGTGCCAAATTAGGTTTCTGGGACTGCTACTGCAGCATCTGTCCAAGTACATGCATGTGATGAGTCACTGTCACGAAGACCAAAGGTTCACAGAGGATCAGAACCCCAAAGTATCCAAAGTCTTTGACCTCCTCCATCTCCTTAATGTCTATGACATTCTGTAATAATTCAGTGAACACTGACACTCTATAGTCTTCAAGGAATTGTCCCTTAACACCACAGGACAATTCTAATATTCTCTACTCTCAGTTCACATGAGAAAAGTCCTGCTAATAAAAAAGCAGCAAAAAAAAAAAAAAGCATAAAAGGAGGAAAAGAAAATATAATTATCTGATTTTTAGAATTTGAATAAGATAACTGTTTTTTTTTCTTTAATTTTGGCCTCTTTTATATTTATTTATTTTCATCCATCTTTATTTTTTGGCCTGTGTGGGCCTCCCATTGCAGTGGCCTCTCTTGTTGCAGAGCACCAGCCCTGGGCGCACTCCTAATTACTGAACATCTCAAGGTACATTTTATTTTTTTGGCCTACACTGGAGCTCTGAATTAACAAAGCCATCACCAGCAAATGCTAAGTCGTGATTTTCCTTTTTCACTCCTCGAAATAATACATTTTATGTGCCTACACATAACTAGATGCATCTGTCATTGAATTCCACAAAAATTATTTTGTATTCAGTAACAGATAATATATAATTAGGACTGAAAAGGCTTTCAAAAAATATTGAGAAATTAAGAGTTTTAAAAGGAATAATAAAAGACCTGTTAATTCTAAATTTTCTTCTCTAGGGTTGTTGGACAAGAATCTCGATTTCTATAATCAATGTAGCTCATTAAAACTCTACCAAATCCATCGTTATATCTACCTATATGCTTTTTGCTATTAAAAAAATAATTATATTTCCTATTTTCTCAAGAACTGAGGCACCTTTGTCCTAAAATAATCCTACTCAGTGAAAAGATAGGATGAGAAAGGGTGAAAGCTGATGTAGATCTCATAGGATTGTCTAAAACTAGTAACATTGAATTTAATGAGCCATTCAGGTGTGGCGTACATGGTAATCACAGATTCTACAGTGTGGTGAAAGAGAACGTTGAGAGTGTGGGTTCCTGTAAGAATGAGCCATGTGATGTGCCAAATTAGGTTTCTGGGACTGCTACTGCAGCATCTGTCCAAGTACATGCATGTGATGAGTCACTGTCACGAAGACCAAAGGTTCACAGAGGATCAGAACCCCAAAGTATCCAAAGTCTTTGACCTCCTCCATCTCCTTAATGTCTATGACATTCTGTAATAATTCAGTGAACACTGACACTCTATAGTCTTCAAGGAATTGTCCCTTAACACCACAGGACAATTCTAATATTCTCTACTCTCAGTTCACATGAGAAAAGTCCTGCTAATAAAAAAGCAGCAAAAAAAAAAAAAAGCATAAAAAGGAGGAAAAGAAAATATAATTATCTGATTTTTAGAATTTGAATAAGATAACTGTTTTTTTTTCTTTAATTTTGGCCTCTTTTATATTTATTTATTTTCATCCATCTTTATTTTTTGGCCTGTGTGGGCCTCCCATTGCAGTGGCCTCTCTTGTTGCAGAGCACCAGCCCTGGGCGCACGCACTCCAGAGCACTAGCTCACCATTGGATACACCTGTCCAGGAACTCCACGACATGTGGGATCTTCCCAGGCCAGGGATCAAATCAGCACCCCTTGCACTGCAAGGCAGGCTCTCTACCCACTGGATCACCAGGGAAGCCCAAGATCACTGTTTTTAATAACATCTCTTAAGTAATATGTGTGTGTATCAGCTTCTTTAAAAAAACATTGTGGGACTGAATAGGTCTTGGTCCATTTACTCATTTTACTTTATCAATTAGAATGCATTTTTCATGGACTTCCCTTGTATCTCAGCTGGTAAAGAATCTGGCTGCAATGCAGGAGACCCCAGATTGATTCCTTGATCTGGAATATTCCCGAGAGAATGGATAAGCTACCCCCTCCAGGATTCTTGGGCTCCACTGGTGGCTCAGTAAAGAATCTGGCTGGAGACCTGGGCTCCATCCCTGGATTGGGAAGATCCCCTGGAGAAGGGAAAGGCTGCCCACTCCAGTAGTCTTGCCTGGAGAATTCCATGACTACTCCATGGGTTTCAAAAAGTTTGATACAACTGAGTGACTTTCACTTTTCATGAAAAAGAAAAAAAACCTTCATTTTGTTCTAATAAAATAGTGGCATGAATTTCAGTATGGTTCAGTCAAGTTGTTCTCATTGTTACTAAGATTATGGATCTGTTTCTCTGTGATATACTGTGCTCTGTTTAATGTCAATTTCATTTATAACTGGATTCATTATTATAACATAAACAATTGCAACATCTCACTTTCCAAATCAACATACCTGAAAGAAGAAACACCTCTCTTTGTCCAGGCAAATCAAGCTAAAGTTCTGAAGTGCACTATGTTCGGACTTTCTAAGCTATCTTACCTGCCTGCTGTGCATTCCTTGTGGCTCAGTAGAATATGCCTGCCGATGCAGGAGATTTATATTTGATCCTGGGTAGAGAAGATCCCCTGGAGAAGGAAATGACAACCCACTCCAGTGTTCTTGCTTGGAAAAATCACATAGAACAGAGAAGCCCGGTGGGCTTCAGTCCATGGGGTGGCAAAAGAGTCAGGGAGGACTTATGGACAAAATAACAACAGCAACCTGTCCACTGGGACGGAAGAAATTATTTAGTTCTCAAACCTCACTTTTGGTCATGGTGGGGAAACAAACCAGTGAAGGTTTTTGCAGCTTTGGCCAAGTCAGGAGAAAATCATCTTGGAAATAAGAAAACAAAGAGAAAAACAAGTCAATTTGATTCATGTGAGCTCATTAGCTGGGGTCATACTGATCAGCAAAAGGTGGGAGATCTGCTATGGACTTTGGAACACTGAGTTTGTGCAGACTCCTTAACTTCTTGTTGATACCATTGCCCCCTAGCTGTAATGTGCTCTGTCCATTGGAAAGATAATGTAAGTGACTTAGAGTCACAAAGAGTGATTATTGACTAGGGCTGTGACTGATTTCCAGCCTGAGGTAATAATATTATTCCCTGTAAACACAACACCTGGAGGCTTCAACATTGAATAAAAGCAGACTGGCGAATATGTTCAGGGCCTTGACCCAAGAGGTCTTCAGCCCCCCAGGGTGAGTGGATGTGTGTTTCTTAAAGTCTCTCATTACACCCGCTATTCTCTGTGCACTCAGCTTAAGAGTTGCGGCAGGTCATGAGGTGAGTTCTGATTCACAGTTCCTCAGGGTAGTAGATGGATGCTGAGGAAACCAGAAATGCCCCATTTGTCTTATTGGCTTTATTTCTTTCGGCTGCATTGTGCAGCATATGTGTTATTTTTGTTCCCTGACCTGGGATTAAACCTGTGGCCCCTGCATTGGGAGAACATAGTCTTAACTATTGGACTGCCAGATAAGTCTGTTTTATTGACTCTTTTAATAAACCATACATCATTCTTAAAAATTATTTCACCCTATAAACTTTTACTTCAATATAAAATATATAACTAGTCAAATCAAGAATCAATTACTGGGGCTTCCTTGGTGGTCCAGTGGGTAAGGATACCGCCTTGCAGTGCAGGGGCGCCAGTTCGATCCCTGGCCTGGGAAGATCCCACGTGCCGCGGAGCCGCTGGACCAATGTGCCCAATTACCGAGCCCAAGCTCTGGAGCACATGCGCCCAGAGCGGGTGCTCTGCGACAACAGAGGCCACCGCGATGGGAGGCCCACATGGGCCAAAGAACAAAGATGGATGAAAATGGACAAATGAAAGACCAATAGAAGTGACCCGCCTGCTCCCCTCCCTCCACACCCCACCCCAAATAAATAAAAAAAAAAAAAAGAAAAGAAAAAAAGAATCAATTCCTGTGCTCTGATGTCTTTTCTCCATGCACTAAGCAAATGTGCTAAATTTCCAGGAATAAATTTCATAAAAGTTTCGATCTAGAAAGAATATATTGCTCTCAAATCTGAAATAAGAGTGTTTGCATACCAGAATCATGTTCTCATGTTTGACATTCCTATTGTGTTGAGATTACATCAATGTGCTATTGTGTTTCTCAAGAAATTCGTAAAAATTAAAGTCTAAACAAGAATTAAAAATAAAAATCGACAACTAGAAGAGGGAGGGTCTTAATTTAAGCTGGTTATTTTTCTGATTAATAGTAATTTAACTGGATATTTTCTTTCACCCTCTGAAATTAAGGTTATTTTCCTTCCCATTTTTTACTTTGAGAAAGCATTAGTGCAGAATTTCATTTTACTTATTTCCACAAAATGTCCATTTTTTCGCCTTGTACTTTCTACTAGCAT